>OU015764.1:10744237-11000526 GCA_907173295.1 Fagus sylvatica
TGGTCTACCAGGTCTTGACCGAGACACGCACCCATCTCCCTAACGTCACCTTCCACCCAATGCGGAGCAAGAACCTCCTTCGCCAAGTCCACCCTTACCAAAGACAAAGAGGACGTATCAACCGGAACCAACTCCTCGACATCCGATGAAGTGTTACTCACCCCGTCAGCCTCAACAATGTCGCATGGCCGAGATAGCATAGTGGTCTTGATTGCCAACGCCGCCGCTTCATCTTCCACGGACTTTTGTACATCCAGCTGAGAATCGCAATTCACTTGCGATTGTCCCACAGGATCGTCTTCTCCAAAAGCTTCCTGAGGATCATCAACATCAGAACGGTATTCGATGGGCTCCTGGTCCGTGACTAAGTCAACTCGGTCTTGTACCAAGGGCTTTGGGCCAGAAATTTGGGTCTGATTAGGCACAAGCTTCAACAGCTCATCCGTCTTAGGCCCACGTTTGTCTTTAACTCCAACCCACTCCACCACTCTGGCCCGACCTGCCTGTATTGTGATCTAGAGTGTATCTGGAATCGGATTCCACTTAAACTCAAATTTTCGGGTCGGGCGAGGCTCCAAATTCGACATTAATACTTGAGAGTTGACCCTGTGCCCATAATTACGCCTCCATGATTCTCTCAACTGAGGTCTTAGCGCCAATCTCGCAGGTTCCGAATCTCGGTCCCGAGATTTCCGTGTTTCCTTTGAGGTGCTTGAATTCGAATTGCGTCCGTTACTCCCTCTACGACCTCCCAGCGCCGGTAGCCTATCCACCTTGGAAGTACCTAACCCTACTGGAGGCAATGAGAGGCAATCAAGTTTTGTCAAGCAATGGTTATGCAATTCATTACCAAATTAGGCCCATCCAGCCCCATGGCGGCCCTTCGGCACCCGAATGCTGCCTCTCTGAGATCCCCCATGATACTCAAACAGTTCTACAAACCGCCCACCACTATTCGATAGGCAGCTAAATTCTAAAGTTCGATACCCATCTCGCATAAACTAGAAGATTCCGGTCTAGTTGGGGGATAATTGTTCCAATCTTCCCATCTCCCCTAATGCCCATCACAACCCTTTAATGCCTAACCATATCAATCCCATGAATCTGCCTCGCCTTTCTAGAATATGATACGAGTCAACCCGACCCCCGTCAAATCCCAAAGAGAAGATCTTTGAATCAATCCGGAAGGAATTGCCTCGGACCTCTAAGGGTTTACGTATAGGTTTGGGTTTTGATGTTTGTTTGGTGGGTCGTGGAATTAGTATGGGTTGTGGGGGTGTATGGGAGGGGAAGTGTATTTGTGGAGCTGGATGGTTTACAGTGGGAGGGATGAGGTAAGTATGATGGGTAAATGACGGTCTTGTTGGTTGGGATGGCCATGACTGGGTGGGTTGCGCAGGGTGCAGGGGGGGCTGGGAGGGGACTGGATAGGGAGGGGGGAAGGGAATGGTAGGGGGAAGAGGGAGGGGAAGGGCCATTTTTTCATGCCATCATCTTAGGTATAAATGTCTCTCAAAAGCAAAACCAATGAAAATTGGACCAGCCAAGACTTGTGACAGGAAAAAGTGGTTTATGGCCTACATGAAAGAGGGCCCATTCTAAAATTACAATCCAAGAGTTTTGGTATGAATTCATGAACAATATAAACTTTAAGCATAAATCTTATCTTTGTCCAATTATACATATGTAGCTTGGACTTGAAGAGACTCCCGCTCTTTTTTTCAGGAAAGGAAAAGAAAAGCACATTAAGAAAGAGAGGGAGGAGAAATCATATATGACTGATGAGCAAGAATTTCTAATCAAGGGAAAGCATAAACAAATTTTTTTCATATATTCAATTTAATTCCCCTCAACTCTCTTGTTCCATTAAATTCTGCATTTGACATATTTTTAGTAGTTTGATGCTTAGCTCCTAATTACAAATACAAATGTTCTTTTATTCTTTTGTATAGAACGTGTGAGCTGTGTGGAATACACTATAAAATAAACAAAAAACATTAAGCAGCTTCAAAACTGTAACCTAGGGTAGAGAGGATGCTTCGATTAATAATATGTATAGAATTCCAATTTGGTAAACATAATTGATTCTATCAGATTATGAAGTATAAGCTAATTTTTCAGTGAAACTAACAACTTTAGTTAAATAAAAATCTTTTTTCTATACTAGTGTTTACAGAAAAATAATACCACAGCTTCATGAGATTGTCCTTTATACCTGGTAGTTGTTAGTATCATCATAAGCTACACACTTTCATAGTTACATTGAAATATTTGATCTCTACATTAGACCAGTGGCGGAGCTAGAATTTTTTCTTTTTTTTGGGGAGGGGGGTTTTGTAGTTGACCATAATCTTATAGATATGTAATTTGATATATATGTATCCTTTATTAATTGAATTTAATTATTCTATATCTAAGATAAATAAATATCACAAAACTACAAGCATAAGAAAAAAGTTTGTCATTACCATTTATATGTAGAATAATTTGAAATTTCTTTTTATATTTTATGTAAAAGAATATTATATAAGTGTGAATATGCATATATATTCTCAAAGCACATGATTTTTTGATAAAGTATGTTTAGGTGTTGAAATAGTGGGCATCGGCACCCAAAAGGTACGAGCATGAAAAAGTATAACCAAAAATTGTGTACTCACAGCTTTACTGCATGTATAAAGACACTTCCACCAGATCCTCCTCCTCCCTTTGGTCCTCCATCCCCACCTTCTGCTGTCAGAGATCCATTTAAATATAGAATTTCTTTCACAATAAGCTTAACACGTCCTCCACCATTCCCTCCAAACGGTTTTTCAGGAGATGTGCCGCCACCCTTACTCCCATAACTCGAGGGCTCAGACAAAGATGACCAAGCATAAACATCACCACCCCAAAAACTCGTCAAGTTATTTTTCAAGCAGGATGCACCCCGGCCACCATGCCCTCCACCAGCACCATCATAACCAACTGGTGTACCACTAGTTTGAGGAGGCGGTGATCCACCCAATGATGTTGTATTTATAGAGGAATTCTGCTCTAGGGTCAGATTGGCAGCAGAAAATACTATAGAACCAGCATGAACAGTTGCATATTGACCCACATTAACATTGCCAGACATGTTAAAAACAATAATACAGCCTTCGACATGACACCCAATTGAAACATGTGGGAGAATCTCTAGGTTTCCCGTACCATATATGTAAAGATCAGAATTCAAATACAAGTTTGAGTTTAGCAAGCAGGTGGTATTAAATGAGCCAACACCTTTCAGGTCCTCACAAGATACTGAATTATTATAAGGGAATGAAAAGTCTGATCTTTTGAAATGTTTAGTGATACTTCTTTCAGAACCATAACTTACAGCTGGAGCAAAATCACGCAACCAGCCTTCTGACCCAGTTCCCCTACCTCTATACTTCCCTGAACCAAGAGAAAGGGCAGACACATAGAGATACCCCAACAGAATGCACCAACAAAGGTAACCATGCATTAGCAAAAAATGCATCACCACTCAAGACATGTGCAAAACAGAATTTCTGTCACATGCTCATAAAACTTCACATAAATCTTGGTTTCAAACTCAGTCTCAACAGGTAGTATAGTCATATCCTTTCCAGTATAATATCAAGTTACTTCAAACCATCTTCTACATTCATATAGTCCCCTAGTTGTTCAGAAACATGGATTGTTGCTTGACGTTATCAATCCCACAGCCCAGGTCTTTTGAATCCTGGCACTAATACCATCAATAAGAAATCAATTTACAAATGAGAATGTGAAAAATCACGGAGTAAATTAAACAATATAATCTGACTATCTGGTTTGGAGACTTGCGACCAGCACAAAGTACGAGATCATGATTGAACTTTAAGGACCACAGTTGCCAAGCAATGAGAACATAAACTTTTGGGAACAAAATGAGGTTTAAAGTATTTTCTGAATAGAAATTAGTGATCACTTGTGCAAGCTGTATGGTTAATGGAGTTAAAATATACTACAATAAACAAAATTATTCACAAATCAAATGATGGGTAAATAACAATTGTGCTTTATGAAAAATGAAAGATTTTTTAAGAATTGCATCAACAAAGGGCCTTCATCTTTTAGAATATGAAAAGCACCAACCACTTTTTAGATGAAAGAAAGGAGGTTTCTTTCCTTGAAGAAACAGATGCAAGTTGAGAACACAACTTTTTGGTAGTATTATGAAACTTTATAGCGAGGGAAGTTTAGAAGCCATAGTTAATTCAAATTCTGTGTTTCTGATAGTTATATAGTTCACTTGTTTTTTAATTGGTAAGTTACAAACATACATGCAATGGGTTGTGAACCCAAAACCTCACCCTCTACTTATAGGAGCAGGAAATGCCATTTGAGCCAAAACTCATTGGCAATTCTATAGTTCAATTTTGACTAAACTATTCTTGGCAAGACTCCAATGACTCTCAAAATGAGTTTGCGGACACAAGTTAAAATTTATTTCCCTGGTCATACGTAGCCTTGTCTCATGAATTTCACCCCATTCTCATCTTGCCACACTATAGTATCACAGCCATCGCACCATTTTACTTACCAAGCCAGGTGCATTGCTTAACAAAACCAATATGTTGTGGTCTATTCTCAAAGAGCACTTCATTTTACAAGTTGTTTAATGAAACTACTACATGAAGTGTCACCCAACAAGTCCTAGAGCTCAATGCAAAGATTTTGAATCTATATTGAGTGATTCCCAATCAAATCCTCATCATTTGTAAAAGACATATATAGTTACTGTTACACCCTTGTTGACCTACACAAATCAAGCCCACAACAAACATTCCTGAGCATGTAAATTTCACTCTGTCCCAGGCATTAGATAAACAGTTTTCATAGCAGACTTTCTTAAAGGTTAATTCCCTGATGTAATTTCTCATCACAGCGAAATGAAGGGTGAGTTAAGTATTTTCTTTGCTTTTCAGTCATCATTTGCAAGAATCAAACACAATGCATCAATATATTTCAATTATTTGCACGCTATTATAATAATCTTCAGTTTCATAATTCACATATTGCTCATATACAACCAAGAAAGAAAAAAGAAAAGGAAAAATGCATTCAAATTTTTTTTTTTAATATGCACAACGATATTAAATAATTAGTCAATCAGTCATGCAAAAGCCTAAATTCAAATGCTAATGTTACTTTCTTGAAAAAAAAAAAAATATATATATATATATATATATATATATATATATTTGCACACACACATCATCATCATAATTCTCTCACTGAGAGCGTAAACCGAAATTCCACAACAACAACAACAACAAAAAATCAAAACAAAAATTAGAGCAATACAGCTAGTGATGTGCCAGTTCAATTACCAATTTCACATTTCAACCACGGAAAATCAAATACCAAAAACACAGAAATACAACGAATAACACCAAAATTACGCTCAATTCCAGACAAACAAAGCTTCCACCACAAAATTTAAATTTCAAAAACCTTTAGACTGAGAGTAAGAGAATTTACCGTTTGGCCAGCAAGAAAGCGAGAGAAAACACACTGGGAAATTCCACTGATTGAATCTATATGAACCTTCGCTTTTTCTCTCTCTCTCTCATCTGAGTAAGAATTCAGAAATGGTCTCTGCTTTGTCTCTTTGCTTTCCTTTTGCTTTTTCTTTGCTTTTCGTTGTTTTTATATATATACATTGTACTGTAAGGAGCGGGGAGGAGACACTGATGAATTGGGGTCCAAGCTACTCTTTTGCACAGCTGGACTCTCACAGATTGATGATTATTTCCAATTCTTTTCTAAACATTTACTCTCTGCTTCGCTGAAATTTCGGGATTGATTCTTGCTTCTTTATTTTTTTTTTGCCTTTTTATTTTTCCATTTGTAGTGGGGCCTTTTCTACTGTTTCATTAAAGTTTAACGAGGGAACACTTGTTCTTTCTTCTCTTCTCACAGCTGTTTGGACGTGTTTTCGTTTTCTGTTTTGGTTTCGTGATTTTTTCTTTATTGAAGTTGGAATTTTAATCGATTTACAAGATTGTAAAAAAAATTCTGTTTGGTACATAATTTTGGTTTCACAACTGACATAATTTAAAAAAAAAATTGTGTTTGATACATTGTTTTGTTTTTAAACTTAATTGCACCTTTACAATTAGATTTATCCCATCTTTATTAAACATCTAAACAGAAAGCTCTGCCTCTTCTTTCACCTCACCGACGAACACAAACCCTCCCTCTCCCTCTTCACCCCTTTGGCCATAGATACCGGGGGAAGGAGACCAACGGCGCAACTCAGACCGGCACAACCCTCCCTCTCCCTCTCTCTGGCCGACGCAGATTCGCTCCCAGACCCACGCGGGTCAAGAATAAATCCGGCGCCGATCCAAATCACCGCGGGATCCTCCGAGAGGCACCTGAACGCCAGAAGGTTGAGATTTGCCCTCCGAAGCAAAAAATCACCGACGCGAGCGAGCTCGCCGACTACCGCTCCGCAAGCCAAGGAGTTCGAGGACCTATCCGTCGCGTGCGATGAACATCAACGTTTGGATCAAGTGCCTGGGAGGAGTTCAGAAGGACTTATCGCGCGCGCTCCGTTTGGGTACGAGCTCCGAGGTTGATTATCGGAACCACACGCTTGGGTACGCGGAGGTGGAGATGAAGAACAAGTTTCAACCACGCGTCATTTGGAACCCACTTTGTGCTTTCTTGAAGTTTAGAGATCGGAAAGGAATGCTATTTCTTTGGGCCGAGAGCAAGAGAGAGAGAAGCAGAGAAGCATACGGAGGAGAGAGAGAGAAAATGGGGAGAAAGAAGAAATTTGGGCCCAGTAACGTAATAAAGGGACCACAAAAAAATTGAGTCCGGATTTGAATCCGGCTTGGATTCAAAAACAGCTGAAGGGCGAACTCAAATTTGGCATGGGACCCACTAAAATTCAAGTTGGGATTTGAATTCTTTAAATTTTACCAAACATGATTTTTTAGTGTGGGACCCACGATTTTTTGGATTTGAAAAAACAGGATTTGAATTGCGTGTACCAAACACGCATCAATTTTTTGTTTAGCTCCAAATTTGGGAATTGGGATTAATGGAATTGAGTTTAATTAAATTTTCAGCGAAATACCAATAATGTCCTTTATCTTTTATAATTTTCGTGTGATGTCAATTTCTTATTATTTACCTCACTTTACCTAATAGATTATTAATATTTAATAATAATAATAATATAACAAATGACACATGCTTATTTTTTTTTATATTTTATATATATATATATAAGAAAGTTATAATAATAATGTTATTATAAAATTCTTTCATTTTCATTCCTTCTCATGGTACTCCAAACAAGATTACTTACATTTTCATTCCTTTTTTTTAAAACATTCAAACAAGATAGCTTAGTTTCATTACATTAAATTCTTTTCCAATCCTTATCTTTTTCTTCTTTTTTTTTTTTTTCTTCTTTTTGATAATTCGATAGTTGGAGGAAGGAGAGTTGAATCCTGATTCTCCTCATAAAGAAGAACAAGCAATCTATACTATAACATAAAACTAAAGATTTTTTTACTTTTGGTTGATTTTATAATATTACACCACATAAACTAATCCCACAATTTTACACCTCATTATTTATATATATTTTTTAATTTGAATTTAAATTTTATTCTATAATTAAATATCTCATTAGAATCTTGACATATTATATTTTCTTTAATAGAAATAATATATTATTCCATATATAAACACAATCATAATAAATGCCTAATACTATAATATATTTTATATATAAACACAATAATAATAAATGTCTTTTAATAATTATCAATTTTCATACTTAGACAAAATATAGAAGACAGAAAAATCATATTTAAACAAAATATAAAACATAGAAAAAATCATATTTAAACCAATAATTCTTTAAACTTCATTTTAAGTAATTTTTCGTACATCGCATAGTTTTGCGACTAGTATCAATTGAATTACAAGACTATTGGCATTCCTTATACTCTTTTTATGTCATTCTGTTATAATTTACTCATTTCATTTTATTATTTTATGAACTTCCAAACGAAACCTTAACCTCTCCTCCTTTTGTTAGATTGAGTTCCCTTCCCGTGCTCCTGATAAAAATCTTTACATAATGGACTCAATCGATATCCTCTTTATTCAGTGGTCTAGACAAAACAAACAAAAAATGTTTTAGGCTTTAGCAAAACAAATCACAAATCTCCAACAATTAAGCAAACACACAACACAGCAGTAGCAATCAACTCAAAGGAAATAGTACCTCATGTTGCCTCATCGTTGCCCTCGGTCTCTCTCTCTGTGTCTACCTGCAGCCTGCTCTCTCCACTAAATGATACTTTGCACCATGACATCTTCTTCTTCTTCGATCTCCATTGTCCCATGTGAAGCACCATGTTGTTCTTTTTCTTTAGTTTTCTTTGTTGTTAGGTGAAGAAAGGTGAAAAACATGTGCTTTTTCTTTTTCTTTTTCTCTTAATTGTCAAACTTTTTTACTTCTTCACATGGAGGTATGGTGTTTTCACTCTCCACGTGTAGATGTTTTAAATTTTATTATTTAAATTAGCTTAGATTGGTTAGGTGGTGTTTATAATTTAGTTCTTCTTCTATTTTTTTTAATAATTTGCACCCCAAATAACAATTTTAGATCATTATTATTCCAACACTCAATTGACATTAACAATACTCTTTTATAAGTTTACTAAACGCTTAATTGTGACTTTAAAATTCATTTTTTCAAAACGTACATTTCAAAATCGTTGTTTAAAAATGCACTTTAACATACAGTTAACCTAAACAGGTTCTTTAGTGAATGATGTGAATGTGAAGTTTCTAGTTATGGACAACAAAGTGTTATGATAGGTGAGTCTAAATAATGAATTTAACTAGCAACACCAATAAATTTTGTTAATGATAAACCTATTGGACATATATAATAAGATAATTAATATAATTTTATTTAATTTGTAGATTATGAGAAAGTTAGATTTTAATTCTGTCTCTAACTATTTATAGTTTAGTTAGCAACACTAATAAATTATTTATTTGAATTTTTAGTTTATGCTTTAGCCTCATTCAAGTTTAAATCATGTTCCTACATATGAATTGAATTAGTCCACTAAATGAATTTTTTTATTATCTCTCACGCCCTCTAGTCATTCCAGGTAGGTTTACTATTTTTATGTTTGTGCAACTACAGTGTCTTTTTTACTGTTTTAAAGATGTACTATTTTATTCAACCCATATAACTCACCCTTTATTTCCTCACATTAGAAAAAGGGAGGGAAACAACTTTATAAAAAGGTAAAAACTCATATTGAAACTATTACGATTCTCTCTCTCTCTGAATTAAATAGAAAACATCATTATTGTCTTCTAAAAAGAAAGATGCTATTTTTCTTGTGTATATCAATGCAAAAATTTTCGTTGTTAAAAGAGAGTTTAATGGAATAGGTTCCGGGGTTTTCATTGTCACACTAATAAAAATGTGGGGTTTAAATTAATATAGTAAAAAAATAAAGTTTTATTTTATTACAGATATAAAATTATAGAAAATGATAATCTCCATTTGAAATAAAACTATTTCGTGCTTCTTCACTGGCTGCCGTCTCTCCCTTCTTCTTCTTCTGCTTCTTCTTCTTTTGTGTGTGATTTTGCTTTGATGTGTTGGTGTTGTTTTGGTTTTGATAATTTTCTGTAATATTGCTATGAAAGTTTATAAATTTGCTGGGTTTATTTGCTGAAGTTGCTGGGCTCTATTGATGAAGTTGGTGTGGGTTTTTTTTTTTTTTTTTTTTTTGGGTGTCTTGTTTGGTTTCAGTTGAGTAGAAAATAATAATAAAAAATTTATGAAGAAATAATATTTAAATAAAATAGAGTTAGAAATAGAGAATCAGATGAAAGTGTTTTGAAAAATGATTGTGTAAAATTGAAAAAATAGCTCTTTTAGCCAAAATTTGGCTTAAATTTTACACAAACCATTGAGAATGCTCTTACCTCTTCAAAAAGCCAAATTTTCTATTTTACCTATCCACTTTCACAAATAACTCACGTATCACTTTTTATTTTACGAGACATCCTATTAAAATAATCTTTTAATTTTTAATTTTTTTTTAAGAAAATAATCTCTCATATCCCTCTTTCTCTCACCTCTCACATCCTACTTCGACGGCTCTAGTCAGTTTGGTGAACAAAAAACTTCATATACGGATGGGAACATAAATAATTCCCAATGCAACAACAAAAAATTCATACCCAAGCACCCATAAATCAATTTGCAGAGAATCCATAGCCCTGGTAAATCACAAAAGATTGAAAAGAGATCCATGAAATTCCATCAACCAAGTACAGCCACCACAAACCCACAACCAAAAATTACATCCACCACAAACTCACAACCATGGAGCTATTACAACCACAATTCACAGCCAGAAACCCATACCCACAACCCACCACCACAAACCCACAACAAAAAATCACAACCACCACAAACCCACCATAAAAAACCCACAACAAAAAATTGCAGCCACCACAATACATAAATCACAGTCATGGAGCCATCACAAACCCACGCCGGAAACCCATACCCACAAACCCCTGGAACGGCGACGCTGATCAGCACGATCTAGTACTCTTTGATTGGGAGAGATTGGAGGTAGATCTACTCTAGGGACGATGGCAATGAGGGGTGAGTGCGAGGGAGACGAGACAGTTTTTGAGAGAGAGAGAGAGAGAGAGAGATAGCGATTAAAAATGAAATAAAACAACTTTACCTGATGCTACAATACTCAGTATTGATACCGTGTACCGTAACATCAGGTATTATTTTGAGCAATTATAGAAGACCGGATGGGAGCATGTTTTTTGAGATTTTTAGATACATTGTTATCTATTTTCACTAAATGGGTGGTTTACCTAGTGGGTTGTGAATACTCTAAGTTTGTAGTATTTGCTTTGTTATAACTTAAAAGTCATTTTTGTTTAATAATATTTTTAAAAATATATTTGGTAAAATAATAATGTTTGAAAATTATTTTAGGATATAGTCTTATTTATCTTTTTTTATTTTTTATTTTATAGGATCTCTTGTACAGTACCGAGCTTGTCTCATAAAATATATATATATATCGTACTAATTATCAAATAATTTTTAAAATATATTATTAAGGAAAAATGGCCTTTTGCTATACTAGAAACTTATGTTCAGACCAAAAAAAAAAGTTTTCTATTATCGGTTAAGGAGCACAGTCAAGCCGCGTGACGGCTCACGTACGAGAAATTATTCGGTCCACCCGGTGAACCACTGTATTTGTCCACCATTCCATTAGTTAAATGACATCTGTTAAAAATAGCCAAGTCAGCCCTTAGTCAGCCCTTAATCAGTTTTAATCAACTAACCCCAGTTTACTAACGTTGAGTTAAAAATTAAAAACAATTTCTTGCCGTCACTACTATTGGAGCAGCTTTGCCGAACCAGAGGATTTGTTTCTTCTTCTTGAACGCTAGGAATGCACAATCCCCATGGAAACTAATCAAGGTATGATCTTGCTCTTTCTTTTTCTTTTTCTTCTTCTTCTTCTTCTGCTCTTCTGCTCTGTTGCGGACAGTTCTTTTTTTTTCTGCTCTGGTTCCGTTTGCTTCCCTGTTCTGCTTCTCCTCCTTAGTCTTTAATCAAGGTATGATCTTGCTCTTTCTTTTTCTTTTTCTTCTTCTTCTTCTTCTGCTCTTCTGCTCTGTTGCGGACAGTTCTTTTTTTTTCTGCTCTGGTTCCGTTTGCTTCCCTGTTCTGCTTCTTCTCCTTAGTCTTGTTATTTGCTAATGTTATTATTGTGATAAGAATGTGATGTTGTGGCAGATGAGTAGTCACATCCCAGCCTCTTTGAATAGTTAGTAGTCTCTATTTTGTCTTTTTGTCTTTTTATTAATATAATCCCTTTCTTTTTACACTCTCTTCTAAAACCTTTTATTTTTATATTTAATATATTCATTTTCTTTAGTTATATATAATGTATAAACTACTCTATTCACATTGATATTTTTTCTCTTGGCATTGGCTTTCCAACGTAAATGAGTCCTGTTCCTAGAATCTTCATATTCAATTATAGAGAATTAACTCTTGAATTCTTATTTTATGGACAAACATGTTTTACTTTTTTTGCTTAGTAGACCATTTTTTTTTTGCCTTTAGTTTTTTATATAATATGGTTTAATATTTTCTTTTCAAATGTTAACAGTCATTGATATTGAAAGCCGTGAAATAGGCAACAACAATGAAGATTTACTTGGAATGGTAGTGTATAATGAAGATGAAGCATATAAATTATACAATGATTATGCCACACGTACTGGATTCAGTATTCGGAAACAGAAAATCAGATATCTAAAGGATAAGGTTATACGCCACCGAGAGTATGTGTGTTCAAAAGAAGGATTCCAACGAGATAGTAGCTCTTGTAAAGCTGGTATTAGAGAATTTACAAGTCTTAGTCTGACTTGACTTGAAGAGAATTTTTTCTAGTTTGGAGGTTTGTGGGAAAAATGATGATTTCTTTCCTCTAGATTTTATTTTTTATTTTCTGTGGAGGAAATGAATTTGTATGATTTTTAAGAAAATTAGATATGGTAATTGAGCTGCAAAGAGAGTGTTTGTGGATAAATGGAATGTTTGCATATAAACCAGAGATTATCTTTTTTTCCTTTGCTCTTTCACCAAAGAATCTGACGAATATGAATCTTTGCTTGATCTCAGATACTGAATGCTGCTGGTTGAATCTAGTTGAATGGGCTACCAAGAATTTCAAAGGAAATAGATTTAGAATGGCTATTTGCAAGCTAGCTTGGTGGGCTGAAGAACAAATTGTCAGAGATATAAGGAAAGATGTCAAGGGCAGAATGGAGAGCTTAGGCAAAGTTCAAGGCTCTGTTAATAGGATTTGGTGCTGCACATTGGGGGTTAATCCTGTAGCTCTATGTAATGGTCACAAATCACAATTAGGCAGTTTGAGACATCTGCTGTATATTTCCTGCTCCAAGTGATTGTGGTTAATGGGGTATCCCATTTGTATATAGGATCATAGATCCTTTTAGGGTGCCATTGTTTACTGTATATTAGAGCCTTTTAGGGCCCCATGTGTACTATGTGTGGGTTTTCATAAAAAAAAAAAATTTACAGAAATGTTTGCTACTCTCAATTTTGGCTTGGAATGTAGAATTATCAGTACTATGAATTATCATGTTTTTTAGCTGTTTATGGAAGGAATGTATGATATCAAACACTTGAACAGAAAGGGATTATAAATGCAATATTTGCCTACTTCAATTTATTTGCCTACTTCAATTGATTCATGTCTCTGTATTCAATTAGTAGCAGAAAACTTTAAAATTGGGCTACTTAAATTGTCCTTTTCGGCATTAACATGCCACATGTATTATCTCCAAATTTGAAATTTGCTTATACTCAAAACATATGAACTATGATATTTTAAAGAAAAATTGTAAGTAGGAGAAAAGAACAACAGAAATATATTACTTGAGGAGTAGCTAATTCAAATTCGTCTTGTCAACATCCTGTATGTAAAGTTGATGTTTATCATAAAAACAAAAACAAAAATACAAGCGAATAACATGAGGAGTAGCTAATTCAAATACAATTTTCATTCACTGCTCTTCAATAACAGTTGAAACCAAAAACAGTAGCAATGACAACTTTCTTTGGTCTTCACAATAACAGTTGAAACCGGAGACAATAGCTTCACACAACTTGGTAACATCAATTAGCCTCTTCACAAGCTTGGTAACATCAATTTGCCTCAAATCTAATCATAAGTAAGGACCTACAAGCAAAATAAATCAAAAGAATCAAAATAGTTAAAATTATATACATTTGCATATAAGAACAATAAACAATTAAATTTAGAGATATTCCCTTTACCTTCCATGTTAATAATATTCCAAAATGAATCACTCTTTCTTATGATTTAATTGCATATAGTTGAAAGAATCCTGCATAAATTAATATATATGTGTTTGTCATGTTCTAATACCAATAGAATAATAAAAATTAATGAAATATCACAAATTAAGAAACAAATATTACCTGAGTCAAATGATGAACTTGTTCATTATTTTGAAGCATACTTGTAAAACGAACATTTGAAGAACCACCATTCCATGTAAAAAAGGGATTCTACACCCCAAATAATCCAAAAAATTAAATTATATACTTAAAGAACCACCATTGCATAAATGAATGATCTATATTTTGTATATACCTGATTTAATTGTTGGAAATGGTTCAAAACACTGATTTGTGGCATGCTCATGGAAGAAAATATCTATAAAATAACTACACCATTTTAATACATACATCCAACATAAAGTATATAAATTAGCAATGAAGTGAGGTAAAGGAAGAACATACTTGATTACTAATATTCACACCTTTAGGTAGAATTCCATCACAATAATTTGTATCCTGTTGTGCATGGGCTATATTTTGTGACAGTTCTTTAGTTGTTATTTATTCCAAAAGAAAAGATGGGTAAATATAAATTCCATTAGCAAAACATATGTCAACTGATAAATTTTAATGTTTAAAACATTAAATTAAAACAATTGTTACCTGAAGTGGTTACATCCACAGGAGTGCTAATATGCTGGCAAGAACCTGCACCTTGTGGTGCCTGGTGTAAGGTTTGTGAAGGTTTTCCATTTGTGATTTTTTCTAAAACAAAGGCAAATATAAATAATAGTCATAACAAATAAAATATCAACACGCATATGGTAAATGAATAAATCATATTAGCATTTTTGGTTAATGTTAACCATACTACTAGCATTTCAAATATCTAAATAAAGTAGCATTTCAAATATCTAAATAATGCTTACTTGATTTGGTAACATCTTTTGGTACCCTCCTTTTACGCTTCTCCAAATGACTTCTGATTCTTGCATTTGTAACTCCTTTTTCTCGCACACATGGCGGATCCAATATTGGCAAGTCATTGTGTGAGCACTTCATTAAACCATCACTATCAACGTTAGCATCAACATCAACGTTAGCATTACCGACTCTCTCCATATTTGAATTTGCCATATCCTTTTCAATATATTCTACCAGCTCCTTCACTTTTTTTTTGCACATTTCAGTATATCGAGTTGTCTCTGCACTTCTGCTGAATATGTCATAAACTGAGCGCATTAATTCATTGCGACGCACTGTCACTGACATCTCATTATTCATATGAGACGATTCTGCTGGATTGTACAAGACACTTTCTTTCTTCGCATATTTTGTCCATCGTTTCAAAATATATTGAGTCGGTACCTGAGTTATATTCTTGACATTGATCACTCGTAAGGCATGTCGACACAATAATCCCAAGGATTCAAACATTTTACAACTACAAGTAACATCATTATTTGAAGAGTTAAATTGGGCTGTGCGTACCCTTTGATGACCTTCTTCAATAAGTGAATAAGTGCGAATCACCCCATCATAATTAACTTCTTCCATTGTGACCCCCAAGGTAGAAGCAAACTCAACTTCAAATAAGTAGAACATTCTGCGAGTATAGAGAGATGATGCATGCTGTAAAATTCCACTGTGCTTAACTAATTTTGGAGGTACACCTTGATTACAACGATAATCTTCTTCCAATTCTTCCTGGCGCATTTTTTTTCCTGCTTTCTCATACTCATGTACAAATTCTGTTAGCCTCATTGTTTTAGTGGCCATGCTTTGAAAAACATTATTTGTACTTTCACTTCTTGATGAAGCTTTCATGTTGGCAGAGAAAATATCTAGGCTAAAAACATGACACCACTTTTCACGAATTTCATACAAAGATTTAAGCCACTTGTGACCTGCCAAATTGTAGTCTCTTATCAAAGCTTCCCAACAAGAATTGAATTCTTCTTCTGTCTCACACCCATGAAGAATTTTATTAAACCGACTCTTAAATTCAGAATTTCCTAAATTGCTTGCTAAATGATTTGTAGCATTTTTTGAAATGTGCCATATGCATAGACGGTGACATGTCTCAGGAAGCACTAGTTGTATAGCATTGATCATGGCTTGACATTGGTCGGTAAATATTGTCTTTGGCTTTCGACTTCCCATTGATTCCAAAAATGTCTCAAATAACCAGGTAAACGTAACTGTTGTTTCATCTAATAAAAAGGCACAACCAAATAGTACATTCTTCCAATGGTGGTTGATACCTACAAAAGGGGCACATATCATATTATACTTATTAGTTCGATATGTCGTATCAAAACTAACCACGTCACCAAAAGATTCGTAATCAATCCTTGACCTGCCATCTCTCCAGAAAAAGTTTGTCATTCTATTCTTCTGATCCACCTTGAACTGCATAAAAAAACATGGGGTCTTCAGCTTGCTTTTGTTTGAACAAGTTGATCAAGCTTTGTGCATCACCAGCCTCAACTTTGATTAACTTTTGTCTATTCACGAAATTATAAGCATCTCTTTTCGTGAAGCCAACGTTTTCAAACCCTCCAGTTTCTTCAGACATATAGGAATAAGCACCTATAGTTCTTATACCAGCTTCTTTGAAAGTTGTTAGGACACCCGAATAAGCATCCGTAATTCTTCGATTTGACCTTAAAAATTGCCTATGTTCTACCTTGGCAAGCTCATGATTATGTTCATGCTTGAAGGAAGTAACCTTCCATTCCCCATTTTCCACGGTAAACCGAATACCAGCTTTACAACCAGTTCTTGTTTCCAATCTATTCATCTTTTTCGCTTCACAAGAGCTACTATCTCGTTGGAATCCTTCTTTTGAACACACATACTCTCGGTGGCGTATAACCTTATCCTTTAGATATCTGATTTTCTGTTTCCGAATACTGAATCCAGTACGTGTGGCATAATCATTGTATAATTTATATGCTTCATCTTCATTATACACTACCATTCCAAGTAAATCTTCATTGTTGTTGCCTATTTCACGGCTTTCAATATCAATGACTGTTAACATTTGAAAAGAAAATATTAAACCATATTATATAAAAAACTAAAGGCAAAAAAAAAATGGTCTACTGAGCAAAAAAAGTAAAACATGTTTGTCCATAAAATAGGAATTCAAGAGTTAATTCTCTATAATTGAATATGAAGATTCTAGGAACAGGACTCATTTACGTTGGAAAGCCAATGCCAAGAGAAAAAATATCAATGTGAATAGAGTAGTTTATACATTATATATAACTAAAGAAAATGAATATATTAAATATAAAAATAAAAGGTTTTAGAAGAGAGTGTAAAAAGAAAGGGATTATATTAATAAAAAAGACAAAAAGACAAAATAAGAGACTACTAACTATTCAAAGAGACTGGGATGTGACTACTCATCTGCCACAACATCACATTCTTATCACATTTTTATCACAATAATAACATTAGCAAATAACAAGACTAAGGAGGAGAAGCAGAACAGGGAAGCAAACGGAACCAGAGCAGAAAAAAAAGAACTGTCCGCAACAGAGCAGAAGAGCAGAAGAAGAAGAAGAAGAAAAAGAAAAAGAAAGAGCAAGATCATACCTTGATTAAAGACTAAGGAGGAGAAGCAGAACAGGGAAGCAAACGGAACCAGAGCAGAAAAAAAAAGAACTGTCCGCAACAGAGCAGAAGAGCAGAAGAAGAAGAAGAAGAAAAAGAAAAAGAAAGAGCAAGATCATACCTTGATTAGTTTCCATGGGGATTGTGCATTCCTAGCGTTCAAGAAGAAGAAACAAATCCTCTGGTTCGGCAAAGCTGCTCCAATAGTAGTGACGGCAAGAAATTGTTTTTAATTTTTAACCCAACGTTAGTAAACTGGGGTTAGTTGATTAAAACTGATTAAGGGCTGACTAAGGGCTGACTTGGTTATTTTTAACAGATGTCATTTAACTAATGGAATGGTGGACAAATACAGTGGTTCACCGGGTGGACCGAATAATTTGGAAGGAGCTAATATATGTCTTTTCTTTTTTGGAAGGAGCTAATATATGTCTTTAGGGTATGCATTGAATGATAATTAGCTTATAAGATTCATTAGACTTCTTAGGAAACTTTATTTTGTAGTTTTGTAAACCTTGACATTTCCCTTTTAATAAATTATCATATCATCAATTCACTAATAAAATTCCTAAAATAATGATTAAAAAATATATTTTACTTACAAGCAACGTTAACTTTCTAAATAAAAGCAAAAAACCCACAAATTCTACATGCACGATTAAGAGAAGCACATCTTAGCTACATCAACGAATCAAAATCTTTAATCCCACTTCTTCAACTCCACTATAATATCAATTTGTTTATAGAGTGATTGTTTATGTATTTATTCTTCTAATTTTTATTGCATGCATTTTCAATCATGAATATTATCAAAACTAAGTTTTGCAACAAAATAAAAGATGATATTCTAATGGACCTTTTGATTTTGTACATCAAAAGAGAAATTTTTGCGAAATTTAGTCCATAATTAGTCAATTTTGGGTTGAAATTTATCAAAAAACAATTTGTTATTACTAAATTGATACTAGTTTTATTTTCCATGTATTAATTGAGTTTTAAATGTTAGTATATTTCTCATTCTTGAATGATCAAAATTTGTTGTTCATCTTTAGGCCTCTTTCAGGATAAATTCCTAATTCTGTTATTCTAGCGCGGGGATCTTATTTGCAAGTAATCATTATAGCTCCTATGTGACCAAAGTACAAACTTTTTAAACCTCACTTTTTTCTAGATACTATTTTTTCAAATAACCCAATTTGTAAAAAGTTGAAAAAATAAGTTGTACCAAACAAGTATCAATAAATTAGTCATAGATGTAGTTACTCATGTGAATTGAGTCATAGGCGTACAGCTTAACATCAATCCTACCCAAAGTATTAATGGTTTCAAGCTAGTAGAAAGCAATTCTTTAAGCCGAACCATCATCGTGACAACACTTCCTAAGATTCAAACTCATTATCTCATACTACGACCTAACCCGTAGATGTTAAGGAATATTTTTTAGAATCTCATATTGTTTATAATTGTTTTACTATTATTACTGTTGTCCTATAAATAGGATCTCACATCATATTATAAAACACTTGGTGAATAATAAGAGATGTATGAACCACGTGAAACCCTAGTCTTCCATCTCTCTCAATCCTTTCTCCATTTTATATTTTTGTTTAGATTATACTGTTCCACATAGTAGACCACAACTGCAAATGGTAGATTTGTTGGTCTAGTACTCTAGTTTTTTTTTTGCTAAATGGTCTAGTACTCTAGTTGCATTGCTGTTGGGATATAGATATATTTTTGATAATTTCAATTATTCAATAGTCATCGACAACTAAGGAAGGAGAGTAGACAATGCTATTGATCACATTAAAAATAACTTTGGACATTGTATAGTAAATTTTTAAGTGTAATCCATATCTTTAAAAATTCTCTTTTCTAGATGTTTATTCTCTTTGCGTGACTTTATTGAGACATTGAAGACAATTTTTCATATAGTGGGCAACGCATATGCCACTTTGATGAAGCAGATGAAGGCATTGAGCTCCAGAATCTTAAGCACAAATTAGCATGCAAAATATTCCCAGCAACTTGTCTAAATTCTAATACATAAAATAAATAGCATTATCTTTTAACAATTTTACAATTCTAGAGTGAATGTAAGAACTAAGAAGATAGAAAAAGAGAAAGTGAAAACACATGAAAGACGGTCTATGTTGACGCAAAAAATCATTGAGCAGTTATTTTACTAAAAATTAGTTTACGTGGTACATTTTAAACTCTAAAGTCTAAACTAGTATACAAGATGCTAAATCAGAAGCATTTTACTTAGACCTGGCAAAATTTGACCCGAGCCCATTTCCCAATCCGAACTCGAAGGAAAAATATGAGCATAGGTAGGGTTTTTTTGACTCGGGAACAAAGTTGGTGTCAACTCGTACCCGACCCGTAAAATAATGGGGATTCACGAGTTTACCCTTCTTTTTTTTTTTTGTTCGGGAGACTATATTATTATGTTAGGAATTAAAGTATTATGAGAGTTTTTTTTTTTAATGATTTGGAATTTGACTATTATAAAAGTTCACATAATGCCAATTAAAAAAACAATTCTTAAATTAAATTTGTATTTGAAATAGCCTAGACTTAACCAAAGCAACACACAAAATTGGATGTTCTCTCTTGATAGAAAGAGAATTGCAATATATTTTCTTAGTTTTATTTAATGGCACATGCTCTTTTGAGTATTATTATAATTGCATTTACTTCTAAATCAACTTTAGCATTTGAGGTAAAATTCTTAGTATCAATGTCAAAAAGTGTAGAAACTCTGATTTGCACTTAAAGTTAATTAAATGGATTTGAAAATAATATCTAATCCATTAATAGAATAGCCATATTTATTAACTTTTAAATATTTATTGACCCGTTTACATTGTATACTAAAGTTATATTAAAACTTTGTATTGTAAATGAAAATATTAATGAAATTACTCACCAACTTGAGGTGCAATTTTCAAGTATAAATATTTTCACTACTAGAACTACTACCAACTTCGAGTAGATTGAGGTCCAATTCATATTAATTTATTTAGTTTTTTTTTTTACCTAACATATTATGTTTTATTCTTGAAACTTTATATATATTGTCATCTTGATAGGTAATTTAATTTAATTTCATAATTTTCATGCAACTAATACATCTAAGGAGGTTCAATTAGCAAAAAAAAAAAGTACATCTAAGGAGGTTGATAATTTGATATGGTCTATGACATCTAGTATTTTTTTTTCCCATATTCTTTTATTTGTGAGTGTTTTTGTTTATGTGTTTCTTATTTGTATTGAAAGGAAGACAAAGAAAACTAAATGATAATTTTGAACTATAGGATCAAGTTTATTTTCATTTTTATATATATATATATTTTTTCATGTGTAAAAATACAATCAACTTAATTTTGACTCGAAGCTTAAAAGACCAGGTCATTGATTGTACAACTCATTTAGGCCGACCTGTTTTTTGACCTGAACACACATAAGTCGAACCCGAACCTAATTGATCCCACCCGTCTAATTTTACTATAAAAGGCAAGCAAATACGAGTAGAGCGAAGAACGGAGAGAATGGGCGTTAGAGAAATCCAAGTAGCAGACACAACCCTACTAATCCACGAACTAGACCATGTATGCGACTCAGTCACGGGCCGAGCACTCACCGGCTCATGGCTCTGGGACTCCGCCCTCGTTTTGTCCGAGTGGATAGCCACTCAAGGCCGACTCATCTTTGACTTCAAGGACAAGACTGTCCTCGAGCTCGGAGCCGGTGCTGGACTCCCCGGCTTGACGGCGGCTCTGCTCGGTGCCAGCCGAGTCGTGCTCACCGACATTGAGCCACTCCTTCCTGGGCTCATAAACAACGTTGAAGGGAACGGGCTTGGAGACAGGGTCGAAGTGAGGCAACTTGTTTGGGGCTCGGACGAGTCACCTGGTCAAGGTGGCGAGTCGGATCATGAGTTCGACCTGGTTTTGATGTCCGACGTGTTCTTTGACCCGGAGGAGATGGCGGCGCTGGCGAAAACGCTGAAGAAGGTGTGTAGGAAAGGGACCGTTGTTTGGGCTGCAAGCGAGGTTCGGCCATGGACTGGTGAGTATTGAACGTGTTGGCGAGTGAGGGCTTTGGAGTCGTTGAGTTGCCGAGTCAACTCGGTTCTTCCGGTACCTCTTATTCCTTGGAAGAAGACAGTTTGGATATGTTCGCCGTTTACCATCTAATACCACCTAAAGAAGATAGCCACGTGGCTGCCATATGTTAATTGATATTGAAGACCAATCTCCATGGGGTGGGTCCCACTAATCCTTTCAAGATATAGAACTTTTGTTCTTTTATTTTTGGGTGAACTACACTATTAGTTCCTAACGTTTATCCAAGTTGCGCGTTTAGTCTCTAACATTTAAAATTGGCAGAAATGGTCCCTAACGTTTCAAAACGATGCACCATTGGTCCTTCCATTAGTCTCCGTTAACTTGGTGTATACGTGGCTAACGGAATTATGACGTGGACAATTTTTAATTGACATGTAATTTTTTTTTATGACAACTAGGATATTACATGGCATACCCATTTAAAAATAACCCAACCCAAAAAAAAAAAAACCCACCCAAATTAAAATTAACCCACTCCACCCAAATCAAATTAACCCTAAAATTAGATTCTAACGTTATCTCCCTTCTCAGCCTCTTGCCTCTGCTTCCTCTCTCTCTCTCTCTCTCTAAAAATCTCTTCCATGAATGGTCCTTGTCTTTTGATAATTATCCTGCATATATGGGAGCTTGGCAAGGATTTCGAAAAGTTGGTCAGAGAGACAGAAAGTTGGATCATATTTGGGAAAATTGCCACAATGAGAAAAAAATGATTGCCGCAACTCATGTAAAACCGGTCTGTCACAGGTTGAACTCGAGTGCCTACTTTGGGCAGGCTGTCCTGTGTCTTGCATTTTTATTGATTTGATGATACTAATGTGTATGGTAACTAAGAAATTGATAGAAAGTTAAGGAAAATAATTGTTTTCTCTGTTTGGTTGCTGAGCATCAGAGGAAGAAAAAATGGAAATGAATTTTTTTTTCTTTCTTTTTTAATCAAGGCATTAAACAATATCAATTTGTTGTGAAATATATATATATATATATATATATATATATTTGCAAAAATTGTTATCCCTCTCAAAGGCATTAGACTTTTATTTCTCTTTGTTGGCAACTTGGCATGCATATGATTTTTAAATGGCTGATGTGACACCCTTCATATAGTGTGCCACATCTTTCGTTTAGTCCACCACATCATTTTGTAGGGTTAGAGGGAAAGAGGCAATCAAAGACAAAAAGGCCATCGTGGTAAGGAGTGCCTGCAGGTCCAATAATAACAGCTCTCAATAATTCCATCCTCGCTTCATAGACTCAAACAAATATTGTCTCTGTAGAAGAATTGGTGAGAGGGAGGGAGAGATGAGTCATTTAAATTCTAAACAAACTAAAAAAATGTGATCACCAGAAAAGATGATTTTAATTTTCTAATTGAAATAAAGTGATTTTGTGTGTGGGGGGAGGGTGGGGAGGTATTATCAAAAGACAAGGACTATTCATGGAAGAGATTTTTAGAGAGAGAGAGAGAGAGAGAGAGAGAGAGGAAGCAGAGGCAAGAGGCTGAGAAGGGAGATAACGTTAGAATCTAATTTTAGGGTTAATTTGATTTGGGTGGGGTGGGTTAATTTTAATTTGGGTGGGTTTTTTTTTTTATTTGGATTGGGTTAATTTTTTTTGGGTTGGGTTATTTTTAAATGGGTATGCCATGTCATATCCTAGTTGTTATTAAAAAAAATATTACATGTCAATTAAAAATTATCCACGTCATAATTCCGTTAGCCACGTATACACCAAGTTAACGGAGACTAACGAAAGGACCAATGGTGCATCGTTTTGAAACGTTAGGGACCATTTCTGCCCATTTTAAACGTTAGGGACCAAACGCGTAACTCGGATAAACGTTAGGGACCAATAGTGTAGTTTACCCTTTATTTTTTTGATATTTTAACCTCTAAATTCATAAAAGGCTAAAATTCTTGAAATCATAAACACCATAAAAGAATGACAGAACCTATAACCACTATATGTCAACTAATAAAATAATCTACTTGTATTTTAATCATATGATCTATTTACTGAGTCATGTGACTTTTTTAAATAATACATGTAAATAACCTTATAAATTATCACCATAGTGTGTTATAATAAACAGACTACAAACTGATTTGTAACAAAATCTTATCCTAATCATATAGTATGTTATAACAAACAGATTACAAACTAATTTGTAGTCAAACCTTGTCCTAAAAATCATTTTTTGGGAAACAATACTCAAGTGAAAAATGAGGAAATAGAAGCCTCTTTTGATATATATTTTTGAGAAAATTCATAAGATGTGACAACTCATAAGATTACCTATATTTACTTTTAATCACATAATACATGTAGATGATCTTATGAGTTATCACTCAGAATTATAACAAGATTACTACAAACTGATTATGTTTTATATTTTTTATAAAATGATAATTCACTTTTGATATATTCCTTTATCAGTATAAATCTCTCAGGTCATACATGAGATACCTTCACTGATGGACAGATACTGATCAAATTTTAGAGTGAATAGTGACGAATCTATGACTCTTATACATCCAACTAATCAATTCGGAGGTTGGACTTTGGGTGGAAAATGTCCTAAAGGACAATGCATGGATTATGTTGGACTCACCACATCAGTAATGTCAACCACCGCAAGCATTAAGACACAAAATTACACATGAAACTAAGTATCACGCCTTTTTATATACCACCACGGTTCAAACTGGTAGCAATACTTCGCACTCGGAAACAATCCTAACATATTCGCCATCGTCTACGCAATAATAGTGTGGAGTATAATTACATGTCAGGAAGAGCTGAAAGGGTTAGGCAGGCTGCCTTTCCGCAGCTGGCTGTACAAAAATTTCAGTGGTTACTGCTTTCTGTATAAATGGTTTTCCCTGTATGTTGTAAATGGCCCTGCTTCTTCAGGCTTTCTTCAAGGTCCACACCCTTTCGACCAAACCATGTCATGTAACACTCTCCCTCAGGAATAATTTTACCTTCTCTCAAAAACAACACAAAACTTCAAGCAGGTAATAGGGGTTATCCTTTTCCTTCTCAGCCCTGGATGTGCTGCCAGTGTTTTTCTCAAAAGGCCCATTCATCTTGCCAATTCATCTTATTCCCAACCCCCAAAATAATCAAACCCATAGGTTGTGGAGATGATCAAACTGACCTCCCCCCCCAAAAAGGCAAACCCCTCTGCATCCTAGGGCAGCAGATATACTTGGGCACACATTATAGCACAAACCAAGTTGCTGAATGCAAAGACTATAACCCATCACAGACAAATTCCTCTCTCAACCATTAAAATGGATTTTCTGATTTTGAGAGCTCTGACCCTGCTGAGGCTGTTGTTGCGGAGCCTGCAAGTTCAGTGGTGGTTGTGTGTTGTAGTGGGCAAAGGGCTGAGAGTAGAGAGAATTCATCAAGCCCTGCAAAAGTCAGACAACTTATAAACTTTTTCACTTCAGAAGACAAGCCAAGCCAAGGAAGGATGCAGAAAACATTTAGCCAAAGCACAGTGCATTAAACTTCCTTGCAGAACAGGTAGCACGGACTGGCTCTCTGGCCAAATGTTTCTTACACATTGGAATTTTGATAATTCCACCTAATAAACAGCATTGAAAGTTGAAGAAACCTGTGACTGAAGTGGGTTGGCATTTGCCACACCAAAGTGGCTCTGCGATGCATCATCTTGTGAGGGGTCATTGAAGCCAACCTGAGTAAATAGACCTTGCGATCCATGAGTCATGTAGTCCTGAGACAGCAGAAATTAAATCAGAAGTTCATTAAAAAAGGACACAATGAAAACAGCAAGCATAAAAATAATCAGTGGCAATGAGCCCAAACCTGGGACATGAAATCATTCCCTGTACCAAAGCGGGAATATCCAGCTTGAGAGTTCTGGTTTAGAAAGTTCCCTGGAAACCCACCTTGTGCTCCTTGGGTAACATAATCAACAGCATATCCACTTTGAGAAGCCTGCAGTGCAGGCCAGTAACATATCAACATGATAAACGGAAAGGTGGAATCATTTATTATAAAGCAACCCAACAAATAAAACTTCAGTAGTCTTGAAAGAAAAATAGAAAAAAAAAATATAGTAGAAAAGTAAAATCCCCACAAGACTCTCTTTAATACACCTTGTAATCCCTAAAAGCATCAGTGGACCACCTCTTTATTCACTGTTGGGCAGCTCGGAGATTGTGGAGCTCGGTTTTTCGTGCTCTAGGGATTGATTGGGTGTTCCCAAATCGAGTTTTGGATCTTTTATTTGGCTGGTGGAATTGGTTTGGGAAGAAGACGTCAAGTGTTTAGAATTTAATTCCATCTTGCTTGATGTGGACCATTTGGTGGGAGCGGAATAATCGTAACTTTTGAGAATAAAGAACTCGCTATGGACAAACTTTTAGAGTTTTTCTATGGTGCTTTATTTGATTGGTCTCGGGCTTGGGGTTTTACTTCCATTGCTTCTGTAGGAGAATTTGTAGTTTCATTAGCCTTATTTGATAATTCTGTTATGCCTTTGTAACCCCTTTGAGTGCATTCTTTATGCACTTGAAGCTTTTCCCTTTTTAATAAATTTCTTCTTACTTATCAAAAAAAAGCATCACTCCCAAAACAATATATAGCACTAAATTATACATCCACTGCTTGTTTTCTCCTCAGTCAAAACCTCTTATAAAAGACACTGGTTTCATGCAAGGGTGAAAAAATCCAAAAGATATGAAAAGCTTGATGTAAGTTGATAACAAACAAACCCTGGAGTTTTCAATACGTTTCCAAAATCAAATATATCCAAACAACCACCCTGTCAATCTACAGTATATATGTTTGAGTAAATAAAAATACTAGGATTTCCTTGGTGTGTACCTGAGTGGAAAATTCAGCAACATTGTAAGGAACGTGCGATCCCTGGCTTTTGAAGTCATCACCCAAGAAGTCCTGATGATAGTTGAAAGGCAAATTGAAATAAATGAAAATCAAGAATAAAACATATATAGTTGCATATGCAAAGTACAATTAATACCTGAGACATGCCCGTCATGGAAAATCCATCTCGAAATGTTTGGCTTGGCCCTTGACCTGGCATCTAACACATAAAAAAGATACTCTCAGGAAATGATGACAAATATGGGAAAAAACATACAAATTTGGCACGAAAATGTAAAAAGAAAGAATAATTACATACATTATTAACAAACCCAGGCTGAGATAATGGACCACCCACAGATGGCTGGCTGTTTGGATTCTCCAAGGCAGGAAAGTTGAAAGTAGAGCCAATATTTCCAACAGCTTGCTGTGTGCCTTGTTGGTGAGGGAGATGACTGCCAATAGGAGCACCAGCATTGCCACGCCCAGCTCCAAAACCCCGGCTTCCTGGCTGTGGGACATGAGGAACAGCTCCAACTGGTCCATGCACAGCTCCACGAGTTGGAATAGCATATGGCTGGGAAGCAGGACCACCAGGAAATGGTGGAAGGGGAACCCGAGGCATTGGATAACCGGCAGGATGCAGCCCAGGCTTATGGGTACCGTTTGGAGGGCCAGGAGATACGAAAGTACCTGCAGTTGGAACAAAATAGTATCTCAATCATGTACTACTTAAAAGATTATAATATTTTGTCAAAAAAAAAAAAAAAAAGACATTATAATATCAACAGTGAAAAATGTGCACACTGAAGCCACATCATCTTCTTGATTTAAAGTGTCATTCTAGGAAGAAAGATACAATCAAATTAAAGATACAATATGTTAGCAATAACATACCCCTACCACGACTGCTTCTTCTATCAGCATTTGGGGATGAGGCAACAGAACCAAAAGTATCATTAGGCACAACTCCAGGTCCACCGCCAAAGAAAAGTCTCCTATCATTGTAGATCTGTGTCAAAATAACAACAATAATATCAGCTCCTATCCAAATAAATGCATCATAATTGATAACCAACTTCAAACATTAACACTCACTCACCATCTCCCAAAAAGAAAAAGAGAGCAAGGAAAAGCCCAAAAATTAAAAGAACTCACAATTCAAAATTTAAATTTCCAATGCCTACCTTTTTGGGCTTCTGAAATTGAACCATGCTCTGCTTCAAGTTATTTAGAGGCCCTTCAACCAAGCATTCATGCTCCTGATGAAACATTTGTGACAAAAAGGAATAACACATTGTTTAGTAACAAAATAAAAAGGGATTAGTTGAGGCAAGTCAAAAGTGATCTGCAATTCATGCATTACATATTGACCTAGAAACCACTAAATCACTTTATTGTGACAAGGTCAAAATTAGAGGAAAGGTTGACTTAATAGATTATCATGTATTTCCAACATAATTAGGCAACATTAGCATTATATGCACACGATGTAAGATAAAAAAATGCTTCCAAGCTGTGAAATGCTCCCTCTGCCTATCAATGAAACATTTCAAATGGCACAATTATTAGACAATAAATGTGGTATCAATTTTGATAAGAATATTGTTTGCTGTTATGATAAATTTTAAGACAAAGGAAGTATAATAGTGGCCTTAGCTTCAACATCCCAAAAAGTCCAACACATGGCAAGTACAATAAGATAGCCTTAGATAAACCACGATAGCCTAAAACAAGGAAATACCTTGTAGTGTGTCAATAAGCTATTCCACAGTGGCTGTTTGCTCAGGACTTTAGGATTCCCCAGAATGACAATACCATATCGAGCACGTGTTAGAGCAACATTGAGCCTACGGGGATCATTAAGGAATCCAATTCCCTGAAAAAAAGGGGTCCAGCATTCAAGCATCAATAAATAAGATATCATTTAAGAGAATATCTAGATATAAACAACATAAATCTAGCCAAGTATTCAGAATTCACCAATCACCTTAAAACACGTCTTCAGGTAACCATTACAAAAATAATACAGCCAAAGAAACAGAGTTTTTTAATATAAACCTCCAAATTTTTTATTTTTTAATTGGTAAATCGCACGCAACAGTATGTGTTTTGAACCCTGACCTTCTCCTCCACCTTGTTCTTAGTAGAAGAAGATGCCAACTGAACTAGAGCTCACTTACACTTCCTAAGTTGTTTAATTATAAGTTAACTAGGAAAGAATGAATATGACAGAAATCAATTCTACCTTGTAATATAAAAAGGAGAGAAGAAAGATAAGGTCAAATATTCATTATACTTCTAAAGTCAATGTTATTTAATTTTAATAAACTAGTCCACAAAGGTAAATAATTACAGGAGCAAACTTTGTCAACCCTAAAAGCACAAACAAGCATATTAAATCTCTTGTCAGCAAATACAATTTGCATTTGCTGAGAACCCTCATTTGAAAAATAGAAGTCAGCGAATACAAGCCTTTGCTGAGAACCTTCATTTGATAAATAGAAATAGACAATAACAACAATGATGACAGTGACACCAATAATTAGAAAGCAAAGGTCTCTCCACTGCCTCATTAAAACAAAAGTTAACCAAAACCAATATTGACTCTTCAGTTCAGAGAGCACTAAAAATAAATAGTGTAAATGACCCATTAACTAACCTGATGTTCATTACTCCTCACACACGACAGAATGATGTAGTCTTTTTCCCTTCCTTGAAATGAATCTACGCTTGCAACCTGTAATAAACAAAAGATTTCTGAGCAACTGCAAGGAAAAAAATAATAGAACCCTATATCTGGTAAGTTGGATCTAAATATGACCTCAATCTCCTTGTAAAGTTGCTGTCTGAGAGCACCATTTCTTGACATATAGTTCACAATATATGCTCTTTGTCCCTCATATGGTGTTATCACCCCAATCTGTGATATAAGGGAATTAATTAACTACTAAACAAGGAACAGAACAGCACCCAATTCAGATGCAAAGAAGATCCATAGTTACCTGGCTAGGGACTACACCGCTCCTTAAAAAAGTAGTTACAATCTTTTCTACGTTAGCAGCCTCAGTCCTATTTAGATAGGATGTTCCACTGGCACTTATCTCCTCTTGTCCCATCTACAAAACAAGCATGTTTTATCAAATAGTACATTGGGGGTGCCATGGCGGGAGGGGGGGAGCTAAGACATCGAAAAGACCCATACCAAAAATAAAATAAAGAAAAAAGAGCTCAACCTGTTTTAGAAACAAAATCAATTTATAGTGTTTCTAAGAATCAAACCAATGATTTCACACCCAAGCTAGATATCAAATCAAATAATGCACTAACTATTTGCTGATTCTACTTTATGTTAACAGTGACCAAAATCTAACAACAAACAGTTGATGGGCTTTCTTCTTTTTATTTTTTGAGAAGCTAGTTGATAGGCAGCTGTAATACCTGTACATAAAAGAACATTGGACGATTGGGCACAGGCCAAGGAAAGTCAATTCCCGATGATTGCCTTTCATTTACAGTTACTCCATTCTGTAGTGTGCCTTCATAGAAGCTGTTGGAAGGAAATTCTGAGAGAGATGGGTGCATACGGTATTGAACCTAGGTTTTAAATAGAATGTAAAAAAATCAGTCTTAAAAAATTTATACTGGGCAATGACAATAAATAATACAGTAAAAAGTTAGTTATACAATTCAACACATCAAATTCTTAACCCTTAAAGAGTCCTTATAAATCAACAAAACTACATCAAATAGTATAAATGGATGAAGAGCAAAGTACGTACAAATTTTCAACAAGAAAAATCAATTACAGCTATCAGCAGCACAGGATAAGCATGCATATGCCAATTTATACTATCATTATGAGTAAAGAATCACCATCCTATATAAAATACACCACCAACCCAGCCACATGCATGCATGTATTTGTATTTATAAAAGAAGGGTAGAGCCAACAAGCTTTTATAGACACCAATGCAATCAAGAAACAGACCACTTTGCGAAATTTATCTATACTATTTTATAAAGTAAATCTACCCAACTGGTGTAAAATTGACCCTATTCAAAAGGTCATCCTCTCTTAATAAAAGGTAGAAGAATTTCTGAAAGCCCTTACAATTTCTCTCTACAAATGTCTTTCTGATAGGACTCTTAAACAACTCCCTCATCAACATAATTTTCAACAGTTGAATGCAGATGTGAACCATTTTTGCAATAGGCTGTTGAAAATATTTGGTGACTAATTGAATAAATAGTAGATTGATGGGTATATGCAAGATGGAGGATTTCATATTGATTGGCGTGGATTCAAGATCCACTAAGTGCATGCGTAATTACCAAAAAAAAAAAAAAAAGATAAAAAGATACTGGCTTGCTATGTTCGTAATTTTGGATTTTGTTTCTAAATTGTGATATTTATTAATTTAAATTAATATTTCATCTTCTAACGATTTGAGATTTTTTTTTGTAAGTTTTAGATTATTGTTATTCCTCTTGCCATTAATATCTAAATTTAAGAATAGTTTGTTATTATTTTGAGGAGAAATCAATTTAAAATGACATCCGTGGTGTTGTTCAAGTATGAGGGCTCCTAGCTCCAACCATAAGGATGGGAATGATATAAAGTAAAACTTTGAGAACTACATTGAACTTATTGAAGTTCAACACAAAAAGATACATACTATATCCCACCCATTACCTGCAACCTAATTGGTTTCACACCAAGTAGAACAAGACGTTCAAAGAGAGACTGGGCTAAGCCAGCGCGAGCTGCTTTCTTGCACATAATGACTGGACCAAGCTGGCAATGGTCACCGACAAGAACAACCTAAAGCATAATTTCTTGTCAGAAGGAAAATCATGAAACAGGAGAGTAGAATGACACAGTGAATTTTGATCTCTATACCTGCTTTGCCCCAAGAACCAGAGGAATAAGACATTCAGGTTCTGTAGCCTGAGTAGACTCATCAATAAGTACCTGAAAAAAAAAAATAACAAAAAAGATAAAAGGTGTAAGATTTTAACTTGTGAATCCTAGACAAACATCCACATGTAAGATGAATTTCAACCTGGCGGAACCTAAAATTTGCCAATCGAGGATCTCCAGCACCAACACATGTGCAACAGATGACATCAGCACTTTGAGAAATCTCCCTTTCAGTTGCCCGCTTCAGTGCTTTATATTTTTTCTCGTCACTGCTAGACAGTTCCCCTGTACACATTAGGAAAAAGAAATATGAAAGATCTCCAGAAAGAAATAACCAACTTTCAATTCAAAGATGCAGGTTTTATTTGACACTGATTAGGCACGGAACCATAAATTCAAGAAGGATCTTTCTTAATTGTAAGACAAGCTTTTCAAGAGTCAACAAAAACTTCAAAAAACTCCAAACTTTATTGAAATGGTAAAATTAATAAGCCAATAAAAATGCTGTAGGTTAAGAAAATCAAATTCATTCATTGACTACATGCCTGTGCAACATTTACCCAAGTATATAGTGGTATGATAAACTTAGCCAGATACGCTTTTCAAGATCTAACCACTACATTTCACATTTGCTTTATAGGCGAAAAGCACTGAGCTTTTGGCGCTTTGCACTTAAGCGTGCTTTTGCCAACAGTGTTATGGAGAGACGAATCATTGTTTAAAAAATGTAAAAATCTCAGTGGTTCAGCTGATGTCACCCCTAATGAGATCACTGTTTGATGGTCTTGTGTTTTGGCCATAGACTTTCATTCTATTGTTGATTTTACTGATCCTCTTAATTTTTTATTGTAATTCTCTCTTCTTATTTTTCTTGTAATTATTTAAGGCTATTTCATTTTTCACTTGGGCATGAGACAATTCCTCTTCTTCAATAAAAATTATTACTTATAGAGAAAAAAAAAAATATGTATTCACCAAACATGTATATGCTTTCAACACAACACAAAATGAAAATTTCAGTAGGCTTCACCCAATTGCATCTCAACAAGAATCATACTACAGCTTGCATATATTCTCACATGTATACCCTTTTTTCCTGAATTTATAACCTGAATAATCCTAACACCTCTAAGTCTACAAAAGCCAAAGCAGAATCAAACCAAGCTAGCCAACCCTCAAATCAACTGCTCTAATTTACAACACAGAAAAAACAGAACACCAATAGTACAGCACAAATAAATGTTCTATCCATTACTAATAAATTTTTTTTTGATAAATCATTACTAATAAAGATTTGAAAAGGGCAAAAAAAAAAAAAAAAAGAACAAGCCTTACCTTGTTCATCTTTCAGTTGTTGTAACTTGTGAAGTTCACTCTTTTCAGATGTGTCAAGATGTCGAACCTGCAAGAATGTGAATCATGCTAAGAACAGAGAACATAAGAGTAGTAGTATCAGACAGTATAATATAATAATGTCCACAACTAACAGACCTGATAGTGAAGGGTTAAATGCTCAACTGGAGAACTCACAGCTTCCCTTGATTTTGCACAAAGCCTAACAACCTGAAATCCAAAAAAAAACATTTGAACTACATGTAAGGTAAATTTTTTTTATTTTTTATTTTTTTAAAAAAAGAGCAAACAGTAACACTGCAAGTGACTTGATTTTAACCTTATAGATAATGGTGCATCTTTTAGGTTAAAAATGTTATATTACAAGCATCAGCACTTCAGCAGCCCAAACAGAATTAAAATTGAGCCCAGACCAACTTCTAATTCTGACAACAATCCTTACAAGTACATAGACAGCTAACATTATCCAAAACTTCATTCAATTCAACAATTTCAGACACCAATTATCAAGACAAGGAACCTACTAAATACATTTCCAAAACATAGAAAGTTCCATGACACAATGTTAATAACCAAAAACATATTTTAAAGATGCCACTACTCAGAATTATGTATTGATAATGTCATTAAAAAGTCATTTGAAGAATTTTTCACTCACATTTAGAAGATACTCCAAATAAATTTGGATTATTAAATTTATAATATGTTAATCACCAGATATAAAATCCATTACTTAGTTTCTTAAATGCAATGGAATTTTTTTTTTTTTTTGAGAAAATATAATGGTAACAAATTTAAGAAGGATCCAGTTATAAAACATTGGATTGAAAATGACCCTTACAATGAACCATAAAATTGAAGATAAAAGGCAGCAGAATATAAGCATTTTAGAGAATCCTCACTACAGTGGAAATTAAACAGATAAGAGCTAAAGCATAATTTCCACTGCTAAGAAAACATCTCCAAATCTGCACATTTATGGTTCTTCATTGATCACAGTCTTGCCTGGCTAATGTCCAGTTCCTTAAAAGTAATTTACCAGGGCACGCCATGGCAGCTCAGAGTGCTAAGAAAATAAAGAGTGGCTCATGACATTATATCATGGTTTGCTTGAAAGAAAGAAAGACAGAACAAGGACACACAAAAGTTGGACAAGGGAATTAGTTAAGAACATTGTGGGGAGTCAATTTTGTAAATTCAGCTGCCTTTAACTGATCCAAAAGAGTTCATAACAGATCCCCATACATAATTATGTACAAACTACTCTCAATATTTTGCTCACAGCTGGTGAAGATCTCTCTTTTTTTGTTAAGTAGGTGAAGATCTTATATATGATAGTTTTCTTTAAAAAAAAAAAAAATCCATTTAACAATAGATGTTTATGCACAGACAATAAAGAGAAGGAAGTACACAGACAGAAATGGCAATAAACAATAAATCAGAATGCCAAATAAGACTTATATTATAGAGTTAGCATAACTGCACGCTTACCTTTAACCCAGTAGCACTTATCTTTTCCGCTAGTTGGTCAACAGCCACATTACTAGGGGCACAGACCAAAACCTGCCAAAAGAATGATATTATCTAGTGTAATAACCACAATTAATACAAATGCTAGGAAACATGAAATTAAACCTACTTGCCCCTGGCCTTGTTTGGCCATGTGATATACAATTGCTGCAGAAGTGACTGTTTTACCCGTGCCAGGTGGACCTTGAATCAAACTTATAGGTTTCTGAAGGACACTCTTTACAGCAAACACCTATCAAACAAGTATGAACCACTCTGAGCAATTAATCCAACTTTGAGAAAGAAATTAATAAAAAATTAACTAGGAAATGAAAGCAAACAAGACTAAGTCACAGCATATACGACTCAGATGTATAAAAACATATATTGGGAAAATTTACCATGGTTACATTCCCTTGTATAAATGCACGCAAGTGGAGGTATAAACAATCCAATGAGGTCTCACCCAGGATAAAAATGCAGATTTCTTGATCATTACAAAATTAGAAAGCTATGCAAGAACATGTACATCAGTAGGCCCTGCTGAGAAGGCTTACTGATGTGGGGTAATGCCTGGTTTTTTTTCATTTAAACAAGATGTACATGGTGAACTGGTCATAGGGCTCTAATCACAATCTAAGTGCCTAACTTCAGACTAACGTTTCCAAAACAATAACTAAAACATTCAACCAATAACATAGATATATCTGTAGAGGAAGCACAGCAATCAAGACAGAATTAAGTGGATGATCAGGACAGCATACTTGAGATGCATTGAGCTCCGGAAGACCAGGTGCACCAAAGCGACGAGGCAGTGTATTACGAACCATCTGAACTTCAACTTCATGGCCCAACAAGTGGTGGTAAATATACCTGCATGGACGGAGGCATTTAGATTCAAAGAGAAAATAACTCGGGTGCAAAACATACATGATCCCTATAATGACTACCAAGAATAGACTGATCTAATATTTGAACACTGAACCCAGAATACTGACAAACTGATCCACAAATGAACAGTGGGCTAAAATATAGTAGGTTTAAGGTTGTGGTAGGCCTTCCACAGCCAATCCAAAATAAAGATATTATAGCAATCTTCATAAGATCTTGTAAACACATGTTCACAATATATCAATTGATAAGCAAGCATATTAGAAGGAAGATCTCAGCCGGGCAGATCTTGGCTCATTGGTCCCATCAAATCTAACATGACCATAAACAAATCAAACTACGATATAATAATACCAAACACAAACTCTCAAAAGAGTAAAATAATAAAGTATTGACAAGTCAAACATATCTAAAGAAAATAAAACAGAAAAGGTATTTTATATGCATTACTATTTATATTCATATTACCTCTACACAATATTCCAAAAAAAAAATCTGGAAAAAAATAAATTAAAAAATCAAGATATTACACAGCCAAGATTAAAGACTTCTTCCTAAAACCTTTTTAGGTACAAACAGATGCAAACATAGCTGAAGTACCAACCAACCTACCCGCTAACACTAGTCTCATCCACCGCAAAAGTTTTCATTGCTCCCTGCATACGATCAAAGCTTGTACTTTTCCACACAAAATCAACACTGAAACCATGGTTGACATCAACTGGAACTCCCTGCATAGAATATTAACAATACACACTAATAATGACAACTAAACAAAATTTTTTTTTTTTTGATAAGTACAACCAAACAAAAAATTAAAGAAACACAGAAATTACAATAATAGTTTAACTACCTGACTAGCACGAAGTTCAAGTGCAACCTCCTCTTGTGCAGTCAGCTTGATCTGAAACAATAAAAAAAGTATGTAATATGCCCATATAATGTGGCCATGTGCCATTGAGTGGCAGAAAGGAACAAATAAACAACATTTAGATGTCTCTCAAAAGAAGAGGCATACCACATGCCCCACTGACTGCCATGCAGGGTGCGCTGCATCTCCAGAATAACGCAGCCGCAACTCATCTCCAGGTACAAGGCGCAACTCATTGTCTTCCTACAACAACAGAAAAATGCAGTTTAATTTTCCAAGATTAAAAAAAAAATATAAGTAATTTTTGAAAAAAAAAAAAAGAAATAGAAGTACAACTCATGCTCATAAAAGACTGAGCAGAACGGAAAAAAATAATATATCAGTTATGAGAAAATAGTCACAATTAAAATGGGAAAACTGAAATAGTGAAGCACCTTTGGAAAAACAAAATATGCAACACGCTTCTTGTTAAGACCGATATCCCACCGAATTGTGACATTGTCTTTGCTTTGAGATTCTTTCATCATCTACAACAAATATGAGATTATAAGATGCCACACAATGTTTTGCATTCAATAGATAAAGCAAATGTTTTGTTCAGGAAATCAGAAGAAATCATTCAAGGAGTATAAAGGCATCATTAAGCTAGATATTGTCTTCTTTAGCACTGCTAGAACAGAATAATGTAACCTTATAAGCACAGAAAACAAAGAGTAGAAGATATAGAGAGATACGAAGCATACTTTATCATAGTCAGCCTCAAGCTTAATTAGCGGTGCAAATACATTTTGATACTGCAAAAGAAAGGTAATACCATCAACTTATTAGTCAACAGCCACATATAAACTACAACTTCCACCAGCCTTCTCTGGTCGTAAAGCAAGCATGTTGTTGGCAATCAATCAAACTCAGTCACCTGATATGCATCTTCATACTTCAAGGCTACAGGCTGAGGTTCATCATCCACACCAGGCTTCTCAAGATCTTCGAGGGAAGCATCAGGATTTGACTTCCAGAGTTCTTCTACCTTGTTTATCTGTTGAGCACTGATCTGGCGTGCTCTCAACTGCTCCTGTTCGGATGGGATCTACAAAAATGCAACAGTTCAGTAAAGTCTAATAAAAATAAATCACCTCATATGTGAAACTGGAAACAATACACATAAGAATACTAACCTTGACTAGCCACTGCAAAAAACACCGATCATCAATCAGAGGACACCACTGACTCAGGTCCCAATTCATGTCCTTCAACGCATTAACACTTAAGCAAGGTTCCCTACAAAGAAGAACAACCACACTCTCTGTCTTCGCCGAAATAAAGCCAAGCAAGAAAACATTGCGACATCCACAATTGTAGCATTCAAGGATTGTTTCTCCTAAAGGACTGTCTTTATGAAGACAGACTTCTTTGTGTTTCGCTCGAACCTACAAAACCAACATTTTTTTTATAAGTAATAATTTCATTAAAAAAACCACTCATGTACACAAAGTGTATACAATAGGTATCAGTTACAAAGTGAGCTGACAGAAATTTATCAGCTCATATAAAGAATGAAAATGAAAGTGGCCTGAGACATTAGCCCATTCAAACAGAATGTTAAGATATTAACATTATAACATAAATAAGAAAAGATATCAGAGATTCATGTCCAATTGCAAAATGGTATATGATTTGTCCTAGATTAAATGGAGCAAACCATTAGTTCAAGAAAATTTAACAATTTTTCACCCAAATTGCATGATTATACTTATGCATTTAAAAGCAGTAAAGCAATTGAATAGTCACGTACAGTACCTATAACTAATAATTAAGAAAAAACATCCATATAAATTATTCATATGAGTAGATAAATATAACGAAAAGATTACATGCATATTGAACATAGCATATAATTATTCAAATAAAAAAAAATACAGCACAAAGATAAATGAACACAAGTTGGAAAGAAAACTGCTAAATATAAACCATACACTCAAATTCTCACTTCAAATAGCCCAATGTGGTGGTGTATACCTAACTCCATAACAGCACTAAGTCACCAAATGTATATTTCTTTCAGGACCAGAGTAACATATACTTGGGTAAATCACCATCAGAAAGAATAAGGAAGCCTCCTCTTCTTATTCAAGAAAGTAACATTGTCAAAGAGTAAACATGGAATCCAATCTAAAGGTTAAACGAACCAAAGTTATCTAGAGAAACCGCAACAAATTACAACCTTCCAATTTAACTAAAATTAGTGCAAATGTATGATCTCCCAATTTAGCCCTAAAAAGAGAGATTGTTATTGATCTCACCTTGAAATTATACACAAAGAAATATTCATATGCGAGCTGACTCTTCATGAGGTCTGCCATACATGCAAAGAAAGGACACGTAGCTAAGAGCTATATTACAAACCCACAGAAAGCTACACCTCCAATACAAGATACGTCTGAGAACATTCTCAAGTTACTCTCTTAATGTCCTAATCAAGGTGTCATAAAAGGACAATTGGAAATGATAACCAACTTAGATTATTCAGAAAGGATGCTAACAAAAACATAGAATAACAAATTTCCACATATTACTATAAAAAATACCAAAGACATTCCTGATTGTTCAGTCTCTAAGAATGATTTGATGTAATCCCTGGTCATCAAAATATGCAAGCCATGACAAGCTCAAGCATATTGGTAAGCGTGTAAACTGCTTAAGATAAACTAAAACCTGCATTAACGTGATATAACCTCGCACCACCGTTACTCGCCAAAATATGTTATAGAAACACGTAAGACCTGATTACAGTGTACATCCCTTTTCCTGAAGTAAGGAACACAACAAAGCAAATCTAACTTCTTGAATATACTGACATTGTTTTACCTGGTTTGCTCCCTTTCTAAGTAACCCTCAATTTCCAATTCAGAACTCAGTTCAAAATTTCATAATTGAATGGACGCATTTCTTTCTTAATACATGTAAGGGTAAACGAATATCAATATTAGCACAAACCAAAACTAAGTTACTCTGGTATTTCTAAGACTAACTTCCAAACTATATAACTCTAATTACCATTCCATCCAAACAAATTTCGCAAGGAATAAAACACCAACAAAACTTTAACCTATTCACCACAAAATTCCCATTTTACCCTCCTCAAATCAAAGAAAATAAAACCAAAAACAAAAGCACTAACCAGGTGATTGACGATATGCGAGCCGGACGTGTTCCCTCTGGAATTGCAGAACCACTTGCGACACGAGGGCACGTTGCAGCGCACGACGCAGGCTGGGTTCGACACGCCGCAGTACCGGCACGCGTGTTCCGTGAAATCCCCTTTCCCGTACTCGTAGCTATCGTCGTCCCCGGTCTCCTCAAAGTTCAACCCTCCCATCCCGGCCGCTAGGGCTTCAACCACCTGATTATTACTACTGCTATTGTTGTTGTTGTTGATAGTAATATTGTTATTACTATTCCCACCAGCACTGCTGCTCGAGCCCCCTGCCCGCGCCTTTGCGATGCTGCCCGGGGCAGCCGAAACGGGCGAGGCATCGGACTGGTGGTCCGAACCGGGCCCGCCTACTCCTCCTCCAGCGCGGTCATTCGGGTCGGATAATGAATCGGACGGCGTGGGCCACGCGACCGGCGAACGAATCGGGTCGCGGAACTCAGGGTAGTCGAAATCCTCGCCCTGCGTGTTGAATTCGAGGAAAGTGTAGGCGTCGTTGGCCGTGTCTGGCTGCGACGCCGTTTCGAAAAGGTTGTTTGGCTGAGAATCCATCCCCAGCCAAAGAGAAAGCTTGTGTGTTTAGGAATTTGAAGGTGAAATTAGGGTTAGGGTTTTAGAGGGGTAGGAAGGTTGGGTTTGGGAGTGTAGGAGAGGGTTAGGGTTAGGGTTTGGAGAGAGAAATGAAAGGTTTGGCGAAGAGAGAGAGAGAGAGAGAGAGAGAGAGAGTAGAAAGGGGGGGGGTTGAGACTTTGGAGAAGGGAGTGTTTTGGGTTTGGGCGTGTGTGTATGTGTGTGTGTGTGGACGTCAGGGAGAAGGAAAGTGCGTGAGCGTGACGGATCGTACCAAATAGGGGAATGCTTTGCGTCGTGGCCACGCGCGGATTTGATTGGGTGTTTATGAGTAGGGACCACTGGTGTGGCACGTGAGATAGGGCTCTTGTCGGGTTCGTTTGACACGTGGGAAGGTTCTGGGACTCGACCTTAAAGGGAGCGTGAGGCGCGTGGGGTGACATTTGGAACTGTTAGACGGTAGATGGTACTCGGTAGTGGCATTGATTGAAAGATGGTTGTGGTGTCCTTCCTCATGTAGTCACGTCCATGCCATGATGTCGATACACTCAATAATAAATTTGCCTTTCTTTTTTTTCTTCATTTATTTTTTAGTTTTTTATCTTTTGTTTATTTTTACTTTTTGTCAGCTTTTAAAATAAAAACAAATAAACTTTCTTTTTTTTTAGAAAATAAGTTGTTTTTGAAATTTTGTTTTGTTTCAATTTTGGGTAAGCTTATATCAAATTGACACATATTAGTAATAAAATTAAGGTTTAACTACCGTTTTGGTCCTCAGATTTTGGTTTTTGTGTTAAATTAGTCTCTAACTTTTCAACTGTATTAAATTGGTCCTCAATCTCTTAATCTTGTGTCAAAATGATCATTGCCATTAAGTGTTGGATGGAAAATACTGATGTGGTTAACGGTTTATTTTTAATTTTAAAAATGTCTGATGTGACATGCCAACTTAAATTAAAAATAAATATATATTCTGAATATCAAAACAAATTATTAAATCTGACATAAATTTTTTATTTTTCTTTTTAAGAAAATAACACACATATCACACAGTCATTAGTCCTACAATTATTTTTATGTAAGAGACAAAGCACACGATCCCTTCTCTAAGACAAAAGCATGCTTTCTCTCTCTCATGTTGGCTTCTAGGGCTTCTCAGTGGGGGGGTGTTGGGTATAGCGATGGGGGCAAAGGGGAGGGGTTTTATGGTTTGACGCCGCCGTCGCCGAGGCAATAGTGAGAACGCTTAGCTGCTGCACTATGAGGAGGGCCGTAATGATTATGGTGTTCAAGTAGAGAAAGAAGAGGTGGAGGGAGAAGTGAGGTTGTTGTAGCGGTGTTTGGAGGATCAGATACTCCTTGTTGGATCTGTGTACGATTGCGGTGATGAGGACGATCATGATCAAAGTATTGGTACTAGGACCCCTTTATTAGCATGTTGAGTATTGACTTTGATTTTTTCTTTTCTTTTTTTGGTTGTAAATGGAATTTGTAATTGTATCTATAATGCATCTATTTTTTGAGTTTGATCATTTGTTTGGGGAATTCTTTACTTTTTGTTTTCTTTTTCTTTTTTAGATTTTGTTATAACTTTTTAATTCGTTTGAATACGATTTTGCATTCGTACTGTCAACATAATGAATGAAGTTAGAAGTTGAAATCTAAATATGAACAAGGTACAAAGGAATTTGTAAAACTTGAAAAAGAAAAAGAAATTTGTGAATATGAACAAGGTACAAACTTGAGATCCTGAGGTTTTAATTTGTGAAACCCCTCCCACCACCCTTTGAAACCCATAAGCCAACGTGAGAGAAGGATCTTGAGTGTAGGGGTGGGTTCGGGTCGGGCGGGTCGGGTTTTGGGGAAATCCATTGTCCGTCCGTAGAAAATAAATTCATGGATAATCCGTCCGCTAACCGTCCGTTGATAGGTTCGGGCGGGCGGGTCGGTTGAGCGGGTTTGGCGGGCGGGTGGTCGGGCGGGTGGTCGGGTTTAATGGGCTTGCAAGTGGGATTTTTTTGGACTTTTTTTGGCTTGCAAGTGGACTTTAAAAATTTAGTCCATATCATTGTTTTGGACTTTTTTGGGCCATTTTAAAACCAAATCAACAACTATATATAATTAGGCCTACTAATTTAGTTTTTTTACATTTTTTTACTATTTATTTAAACCTCCTTATTTGCTAACTTTTTATACCATTCTTATATATAAAAAACCAAACATAAATGCAAGTATGCAACAATTCCTAAGCACATACAAATACAAATACAAAAAATCAATTTCATATATATATATATATATATATTATTTAATTATATATGGGTTTATAACTTTATATATATATATATATATTATTTAATTAAATATTGTCGGGCGGGCGGGTATCCATCCCCAAAAACCGTTATCCGTCCGTTATCCGGATATTTAAAATATCCGTATCCGTATCCGTCCGAATATATGCGAGCGGGCGGGCGAGCGGGTCGGCCGGATTGGTCGGGCGGGTCGGGTTTCACGGTTTTTTGCCCACCCCTACTTGAGTGTTTTGTCTTTCACATACAAAGTTTGCAGGATCAAAGAATGTGTGCCATGTGTATTATTTTTTTAAAAAGAAAAATAAAAAATTCATGTAAGATTTAATAATGTTAAATAAATAACATGTCATCATTCTGTTAAGACATGTTGGATTAAATTAACATGGATTGACCAAAAGAGAAAATTGGGATGTTTGTAAAATTTGGAGACGAAAAACGAACTTTTTAAAATTTAGGACGAAAAACAAACTTCGTATAAAATTTAGGAATGAAAAAAATATTTTAGTCTTTTTTATTTGAGTTGGCATTTTTTTATTATTATAATTTGAGTTGGTAGGCATACCACGTTAATTTGACACAGTTGAAAGATTAGAGACCAATTTGACACAAAAGCCAAAGGTTGAGGACCAAAATGGTATTTAAACCTAAAATTAACTTAAAGAATTTATAGAAAATATCATTTTTTTATCAAAGTTCAAACCGTCCAAGCCCTAACTATCGAATTATATATATATATTATATATATTATATATATATATATATATTATATATATATATATATATATATATATATATATATATATTATATATTATAATTTTAATATAAAAAGTTTAGAGATATGAGATCTTTGAGGATCTTTTTTTTTTTTTTTTGTATCAATCATTTTCTTCTTAAGCACTCAATTATATATTGGCAAAAATACATTTTTGGTCCCTATATTTTGGAGGTGTTTCTATTTTGGTCCTTGTATTTTAAAAAGTTTCAATTTAATCCCTGAGTTTTATAACTTGTTTCATTAGTGGTCTTTACCGTCATCTCATTGATGGAATGCTAATGTGGGGCTAATAGAACTTAACGCTATGGCTAATAAAATAATAAAAAAATTAAAATTGATTTTTAAAAAAGCCATGTCAGCTTGAGAAAAAATAAAAAATAAAAAAAGAAGAAGAAAAAAAATACATTTTTTTTTTCTTTCTTTCTCAAAATCTGAAGAACCCAATCAACCCCCCCCCCCCCCCCCCCCCCCCCCCCCAAGATTTTTTTTCTTCTTCTAGAACCCTCCCTCTCTCTTTAACCCCTCTCTCTCTCTCTCTCTGCTCAAACAAAGCCACCATAACGAATCTCTCCCCACCTCAAACTCTTTGTTTCTCTCTTGCTTAGACCAAGCCAAGCCCACTTCTTACCACCGCCACTCTCTGTTTGCACAGAGGAAGATTGAAGAGAAGCTAGCAACAAAAATGGCCAAAAGAGTGGGGCTAAATCTGATCTGATCTGATTGGGGAGAGAGAGATTGGGATGTTAGCTTGAGGTTGAAATGGGTTTCAGGTACATATGGAGTATTGCCATTGTGTAGATCTTTGAGTTTTCGGGTTGAAATGACTTGGGTTTGGATTATTTGGGTTTGTCAAATTTAGAGGGTTTGAATGGATTGGGTTTGGAGACTTGGTTGGTTTGGATTGATTGGGTTTGGGGATCTAAACTCTTTCTCTCTCTGGATCTAAGCTCTCTCTATCTCTCTGGATCTAAACTCTCTCTCTCTCTCTCAATCTCGGAGTAAATCGCCCATTGTTGCCAGTGATTGTTAGGTTCACCATCTCAAGTTTCCTTGAGCTCGTCGATCTGTTTAGTTCCCGAGAAAATGAAGTTAAAGTTTGGATCTTTGATTACTTATTCTTCTTAGCAAGCAAATTGGTTTGATTTTTGTTTGGTTCCGGATTAAATGAGGGAAAATTGAGGGTTTGGATTTTTGGTTTGATCTTTGTGTAGTGTTTGGTTTCCAAATGGTTTGTTGTGATCTTGTTTGGTTGGCCAAAAAATGTGGAATTTGGGTTGCCGTGAATCTGGGTTCATGTGAAGTTGAATATGTATAAGAGAAATTAAATGAATGAAGATTAAGAAAAAGAAGAAAAAAAAATTATTGGTTTTTATTTTTAAAAATTTAATTAATTAATTTTTAAAATTGAGGAGTAAAGATTTTTTTATTACTGATGTGGCTTTTTTTAATTTTAATTATTATTTTATATGCCATGTCATTTTTAAGTATGCCACGTCATCATTTAGTGTGCCATGTAAGCAATTTCCGTCATGAAGTAACAGCAAGGACCAAAAATGAAAATGGGTTGAAAACTCAAGGATCAAATTGAAACTTTTTCTCATAAAAAAAAAATTGAAACTTTTTAAAATGTAAGGACTAAAATGAAAACACCCCTATAATATAAGGACCAAAAGTATATTTTTGCCTTATATATTCTACTAACTTAGGATCAATGTATTTCTAACTATTTAAAAAAAAAATTATGATCAATGTGATTAGGTCAATACCACACTGGTGCATTTGAAGCTTTCCTTACTTTTACATACATTAGTACCACAAGACATTCTCTTTTCTTACAGTGGATGTATTTAGTTGTCCACTGCCTCCGCAGTTCAAATTACAACAACTGAAATTTTCTGGCAGGTCAAAAAGCCTTCTCGAACACCTAAAACATACCAAGATCCTTATTCACCATCAAGAAGTTCCTGATGAAATCATGTGTAGAGCCTTTCCCACCATCTTAAAAGGCTTTACTTGGGTGTGGTTCAACAAACTGAAGCCGACCTTGATCAATTCGTGTGCATAATTTTTTTTGATAATTAAACAAAGATTTTATTAATAGATAATACCCTACAATTCGTGTGCATAATTGAGCAAACTATTCGTCAGCCACTTCATAGGTGTCATTTGAGATATGCAATGTCCCTTGCGGTGAAAATAAATCATTTCACGGAAATAAGTAAAATTTATGAAATAGTGTTTATCCTACTTTGTATGACAAAAGCTTATCAATTTAATAAAATAATTGCGTAAATCTGTCAATCTCATAGTACTTCTATTTGTTGAGTACAGATATGTACAACTTTATCGATTTGTTGTTAACTTACAACATTTACTCGTAGTCTCTATGGCATTTATTGAAAGTTGTTGCTAGATTTTTCTTCTTCTCTCTTCATAATTCTTTTAAGGACGGGTATAACAATATACATGTTGAATTCTTTCTCATTAAGTTTTTACAATTTTTTCTAGCAATGTTTTTTCTATTAAAAGAATGTTAGAAAGAGAAAATTATGTGTTATGCTTGCGAATACAACTCTCACATCATTAATATGATTTTTTTTTTTTTTTACATTTATTTACTGAAAGAATTTTATGATAATAATCTAATACTATTAAGAGGATTCATGCCCTCATTCCACTTTTCAGAACTGTCAAAAATATCCCTCATATCTTTTAATTTTCCTAATTTAATCACCTGTTTAAAATAATAATGCGTCTTAGAAATAAGGGTATAATAGTCACATCCCTATATAGAAAAATGTCCACTTTAGTGCACAGACTAAAATACCCCATATTGAAAATCAATTGATTTGCTTTTAAAATAAAAAATAAAGGTTAAAAGAGTAATCTACTGATCTGCTCAAATTCAAAAGTTAAAATGATCACAATTCCACGTTCATGTTTTACAATTTTTTTTTTTTTTTTAAGTCTCCCTTTTTTTTCTCTCTTACATCTCCCTTATCTACTCCACTTTCTAATTTCCAACTTCCCACTAACTTCACAACTCCTCATTTACTCAACTTCCCACTATTTCTTAAAGATAACTTCTACATTTAAATTACCATTTAAAAAAAAAAAAATTAAAAAATTACATAATCACAACTTCTTATAAAAACTTCCACAACTTCTTTTCTTTTATTTTGGTTGGTTGCGTATGAGATACTAAAGAGAGCATAATGGTAGTGTTTCTTTGGAGGTTTTGTTGTAGATTTATTTATGTGAAGTCTCCAGAAATTGTTTTTGTTCAGTCATTTGTTCTAAAAACTCTTCCTTAATTTTGGTTTTGATATATTTTTTTCCTTTCTAGATCTGAGAAAGAAACTCAAGGGAACAGGACAAAGAAAACAGGTATGTTTATGTTTATATTCTTTATAATATTTTTGGAACTATTAGATTAAACTACAGAAAACAGGAATGAAATAAAAGAAATAAGAACTAGACCAAATTGATTTAAGCTTTTGATGATTTGTAAACAGCCATATATATAAGCCTGATGATACATGAACATTCGGAAGTAATTGAATTAAAAGATAAACTTGAGTAAATTTAGGAGAAGAAATAAAAGCAACAGTTGAGAAAATATTCTACAAAAATAGATAAGAGTAACCGGATATTTAGAACCAAAATCACATGCTTTGAACTCAAAACATTGAACCAAAACACATGCTTTGAACTCAAAACATCTATGCATTAATATAAACTGCATATATGGTTTTGGATGGTGTATAATTGTCAAACAATGGGTATTTAACTATTTATACAGATTTTGTGCTACTGTAATTCGGTTGGTGATTAAACTCTGTACTTGGTAGTTATTCATTTACTACAAAGTACAATGTTTGTTGATGTTTGTTAGCTCTAATGAAAGTAAGGTTAATTTATGTTGAAATTCTATAGAATTTCCAACACATGCATTTTCAAATGTAAAATGGAATGAAAGCCTTCTTAAGGTGATAATGGTGTTTTTGATGTTTGTGATCCTGATGAATTGTACACCTAGGAGAGGTACCGATCAATCACATGTGTCTTTTTTGGGTTGCTTAGAATCATGGAAAAGGAAAGGAAATGAAAATTTTAAACATTTTGTATGAAAACTGTTATGGTTTTTTTCCCAAATAGTACCAACTGACTCACATTGTAACTTCTTTACAAGTTGATGCGGTAGATTAAGAAGAGTGGTTTCGGTTTCTCCAATAAATTCTTTTGAAGTGGATGAAGTTATTTTTTTTAATGTAAAAAAAAAAAAAAAAAATTGAAAGTGACAAAAGGAGAAAGTTGCAAGTACAAACCCGTCTACCAATAATATTGGGATTATTGTTATTTGTAGTAATATTGTTGGAAACATGTATATGGGTTCCTAGAGAGGCCTTCCAGTGTGTAAAGAATTTACAATGTTGAATATTAAATATGCATAATATTTTTTGTATGTTTGATTTGTGATACAATATCCCCACCCCACTGAATACTTTCTATTGATTTACTCACCTTTGAGTTTTTTAATGTTGTAATAATAGAGATATAAAACCTATATTGGTGAATCTTATATTTTTAGGATGTATTATTTTTTACATATATTGAAAAAAAAAAAATTGAACAAAATTTAAGAATTAAAAAAAGTTTGTCATGAATTATAATATTATTGAGAATTACACTTTTAATTAAAAAAAATAAAAATAAAGGACTACATTTTATATCTATACTAAAAAAAAATAAAGGACTATATATTTTTCCCAAAAAAATAGGAAGAGCCTCTGAACACGCGCGGAGCGCGTGTGAAGAGGCTAGTAGTTATTATTATTATTATATTTTCTTTACTTGATTCAGTTGATTGTACCTACAAAAAAAAAGGGGACGCGAAAGGAGGGAAATGCAAAAACATCTTGGAACTTTATTTTTATCAAATTAAATTGATCCCTATTGTTGCAATTTAAAATTAAAAACCATGAATTTTGAGAAATGACAAAATTGACATTGGTCATTACGTTAGTCTCCGTTAACTTTGTGTATACGTGGTTAACAGATTGATGATGTGGCCAATTTTTAATTAAGGTGTCATTTTTTTTTTTTATTTACAATTAGGATCTGATATGGCATATCCGTTTAAAATCAAATAAAACCCACTCAACCCGATTTGATTTTATACTGGTATGCTATGTCAGATTCTAATTGTAAATGGAAAAAATAACACCTCAATTAAAAATTGGCCAAGTTATCAAACTGTTAGCCATGTGCACATAAAGTTATCAGAGACTAATAAAAGTACCAATGGTGCACAATTTTGAAACGTTAAGGACAATTTTTCTGTGCGTTATAAATGCTTGGGACTAAACATGAACTTGAGTAAACATTAAAAATTAACCAACAGTGAGTTTAACTTAATAATTAGCTTTATACTTTAAATTACTTCTTATTTAAGGTTTTATAATATGAAATAAAAACCCAACTTAATAAAAACCCAAAGGTTCTACTGTATATATATATTATTTAAGGTCTAGTCCACCTTTAAAATATGAAATAAAAACCCACAAATTGCACAGAAGGTTTTATAATCAATACTATAATGTAAAGCCGAAACTTTTTTAACTTTTTATTCTTTTAGTTGACTTCATAAAAATTTGACACACCCTTTACAAATTTACACATCATTACTTATTTATTTATTTCCTTCAAAATTATTCCCGACTCTTCCTCCTCCTACATATCTCCCTCAGTTTAATAGAAAACTCTTCGAAATCCTCCTCTTCTTCAGTTTTTACTTTCTTTCTGTTCAAAGAACTTCAAAAGCTCCAAGCCCTTCTTCTCTCTTAGTCTCAGTCTCTGCATCAGTCTTCTTCGTTTGTCTCTCCTCCAAAGACTTGCCAGATCTATTGCCTGATTTAACCCAAAAGTCTTGGTAGGCAAGGCAGGTGGGTCCAAATGGGAATCGGAACACTGATCTTTCTCGACAATGTCTCCACTGTTGTCGCTTCCAATTGGAACATTGATCTTTCTCTTTAGCGTTGGGGGTTCCATCTGCTAAAAATTCGGCTCGATCGAGTTGGAGAAAGGGATTCGAGGTGGTAAAATCACACTACTCCATAATATCAATCTATATATGAGTTGCCCCATAGAAGTTCATTTAAACAATCATGCAAGCCACTCTTCAGATGACTAATCCAAGCTCTCATAGGTTGCTCATGCTGGACTTTTACAACATTTAGAAGTTCCTAAAAAGGTCATCATCTTGGATTCTTAGAGCAACTCCAGCAGTTTTTTAAAATTTTCTCTACTCTATCTCTATATTTACACTATCAATAACTTTCTATTTATTTTTACTCCAACAGTATACTCTATTTCACTCTCTACTCTATATAAATATATTTTTTTATTCTTTTATCTTATTTAAATATTATATTTTTTATTCTCCTTTATCATTATTTCCCACCAAAAATAACTAACTGACAAACAATTCCTTCCCACCCGCCACCACCACAACCACCGGAAATCTCAGCAACCAAAACCACCAAATCTCAGCAACCAAAAACCACCAAATCTCAGCAACCAAAAACCACCGTGGAGATCGGAGGCTCCACCACCGTGGTTCGTGCTTCGCGGCGTGGTGGTGGCTGGCCTCGGTCTGGACAGATCTGAGAAGAGAGCCACGCCGTGGGTCTCTCCTTGGTGGTGGCTGGCGTCGGTGGGTCCAGATCTGAGAAAACAGCCGTGGGTCTCTCCGGAAAAGGTGGCTGGCCGTGGCTCTCTGTTGGTGGTGGTGGTGGAAAGAAAAGAAAAAAAAAAATTACCACGCCGTGCCGATCCCAGCTGGTGGTTTCAGGTGGTGGTGGTGGAAAGAAAAGAAAAAAAAAATCCCACGCCGTGCCGATCCCAGCTGGTGGTTTCAGGCGGTGGCTGCTGAGAAAACAAAAAAAAAATTTCAACACCGGGTTATATAAACTGCTGGTGGGTTCAGGAATGCTAAGAAAAAATTTTGATTAAAAAATCTTGGTTTGCTTCAGCCGAAAACGAAGAGTACAGAGAGAAGGGAGAGCACCGAATGAAGAGAGAGAAAAAATCAGTTACAAATGAGCTTCGGGAAAAATCTAAAATATTTATACTCGGTGGTCCCAAGTTCGTTTTTTAATCGGGTTTAATGGTTTAGAAAATGTACAGTAGCTTTTCACAATTGAAAAACTACTGTACATTTTCTAAAAAAATTTAGAGATAGAGTGCTGAAATAGAGCACTGCTGGAGCGGATTATTTTGCTTTGTTGGCTATTTGTGGAGATAGAGTGCAGTTTTAAAGCACTGCTGGTCATGCTCTTAGATTGGTCACTTATACAGCGTGATGGGTACCGCAGATTGGCAATGCCATTTCTTTTTCATTACTTTATTTTCAAACGATTCTCTGAAAAGACTTTAAAAGAATGTATGGCTTTAAAAGAGCCACATGTTTTTTTTCTTATGGACATGGCTGAAGGTCAATTGTTGCTTAAAATAATATAAACGTTTATCACTATTTTACCATTCAGTGCATTCCAATGTTGTTTAAATTTAATCCTTTGGGATGTTTCTTTAATGATGTTTCTTTAATGTTGTGCTTAGTTTGTCTTGGGTAATTTTTGGATGGATTCATGATGTAAAATTATTTTTTCATTCCCATTTTGGAACATGAACACAATGTGTTTGACAAAATGTCTGACTCACTATTGCATTAGTTTATAGATTATGTTTTAACAACAACCAAATTGATTTGCTTTCTTTGGTTAATTGAGATTTTTTTTTTTAATTGCTCATGTAATTGTATTTGATTTTGTTTTTCACTCTCATTAGAACTAACTTATGTGTAAATTAACTTTGATGCACAACTAACTTATTTTATTGAGTTTTACAACATGATTTTGCATCATTGAAGTTAATTTACACGTAAGCTAGTCAAAATTTTAAGTGTTAAAATCGTTTAATTGATTTTTTATTTTTTTAATTCCACCTTGAAATCTTTTGTGAGAAACACGATACCAGTGTTTACCAAATCCCCCGCAACCATTTGGTTACTTTGTCAAATCTAAACCGCAAATAGTCCTGAGTCTTGTGGGATGTAGCATCTTATCTAGAATATTTAGGATAATTATTTGGGCAATAATTTTTTTTTTTATCCTTATCTTTGAGTGTTATCCAATTTAGTTGGATATAATGTTTTTTAAATAAAAAAATATTGGTAGTTTTTCTGTGCATTGCACAGGTTTGCGACTAGTTTTCTTAATAGCATAAAAGGTTTTATAATATTCCTTCTATATATATTTTTTTTTTCTAAAAAGAAACTATCATCTCCCATTTAATGTAAGGCATTCACTTAATTATTTTTAAAATAAAATGGTACACGATATTGGCATTAGTTTAATTATTATTTTTAAATAAAAACAAAAATGGAACACTATTCCTAAATTTCTGATCAAGAATGTTTCGTGCTCTCTTTCTCTCTTTTTACTATTCCATTTTATGATATGACAATACTCTTTTAAGGGATTTTTGTCATACACAAACTTTTAATAGTTAGGGTCAAAAGAGAAAATATTGGCATTACATAATTTATAAAAAAGAATCAAAGCACATATAATTTTTTTTTTTTTGAAAATCTTCAAAAGTATTTTAATAATTGGAAACAAAAGTTGGGATAAAAAGAGAAAAGACTGGATATTGTATAATTTCTTGAAAATATTCAAAGAATGGGTATAGAATAATTTCTTAAAAAATCAAAGAACATATGGCATTAATTTCTTGAAAAGATTCAAATATATTGTCATGTTTGGTATTGAATTATCAATTTAAATTACTTATATTTGGATTACTTGTTAATTTTTAATTGTCACGATGTGTCTTAGCTTTTTTTACAAAGAACTCTATATTTGTTAACTTTCAACAAATAAATAAATAACCTTTCAGCAGAAAACTAATTCAAATGTATACAAAGTGTGCATTTGGAAGGATCAAAATAAGTTAGCTTTTTGTTAAATTTTGCTTATTATGTGGGTCCTATGCGGATCTCATAAAAAATCAAGCTTATTTTTCATCTCATTTTAGTCTTTTGCTACCAAATAAGCTAATGTTAAATAGATCTTTTGGTAAGAAATAAATTTCCATATCATCTTTTGTGTAATAATTATATTATTTTTAATATTCATTTATTTTATTACTTATATTAGTTAAGATCTTCATAATCAGTTGTTTTTAGTGTTCATTTGAGATAGCTTATTCACATTAGTTTATTGAATTTAACAAATAAACTAGGAAAAAATATAAGTGTACTTACAAAATGCAAAGTTTTAACAAGTTGTAGTAAACCAAATAAGTTGAATAAACTAAAAATAAGATGCGGCAAACAGAGCTTGGGGAAAAATAAACACATCAAATACCTCATGTGTTGGACAAAAAACAAATTATACAAAAATTGAAGGAGAGTTCATGGAGATTCAAATTAAGGAAAGCCCATTCACTCTCTTTTCTTTACACACACTAGAGAAATAGAGATATAGGAGGCCGACCTCGTGGTCGTTTTTGCTGTCTTTGTTTTCTCAGTCGTTATTATTGTTGCTGGGGTGCCGAAGGGGGAGGGGCACATAAGACCATGCGAAATTCATGAGCTAGGAGCTTGCACACCTCGGGCCACCTTGTTCATGTCTCTGGCTCTCATCTTGTCGTGCGGATCCACGTTCGACGCTGACATGGCTTCTCTTTCCGATTTTTCTTTCTTTTTTCTGTGTATATGTGCGTGTGCTAATGTTTTCGGATATGATTTTTGTATGCACAAGCTTAATAATGCTAGCTGTTAGTCTAGCTATACGTAGAAGTACCACGTTACTTTTTGTTCATACTTCATAGTGTGAAGCCACGTTGAAATGAAGAAGACACTTGTCTTTTTGGTAGGATTGTGATGTGTCTGTAGCATACAACAAAGCGATATGCTATGGTCAATAGGGAGCAACTCAAAGATGACAGAAGTCAGTCTCGCAGAACTTCAACAATCAACACGTACCCATCTTGGTGCCAATTTCTTAGTTTACAAAAAGATAATACTTTCCGGGTAATTTTACAGTATCTATATGGTACCATATCTTTAATAGATAAAATCTCACATTAATAATACCAATGTCATATATTATGGTACCTACCTCATATATAATGGTACCTACCATTTTTATTTATTATTTAAATTAATATATATAAAAAATCAGATGGTACCAATATCACATTGGATAGTACCAACATCACATATAATGGTACTTATATCACATTTGATGATACCAATTGAGTGGATACCATATCCACAAAAAGAGTATGGGTATTGTAGAATGACCCAATACTTTCCTAAGAACAATGATATATGTACATTGATCACATCGTTTGTTCACACTTAAATCTGGATATATCTATAGTTTATAGATATCTGAAAATATTGATGTTCACAAGTTTATGATGAATATTTAGTGATTTAGGTACTGTACACACCACGATATGTAACATCCTTCATAAAAATGAGAACCAAACGAAACATTTCTAATCCCCTAGTATCAAAAACTCCTCTCAAGCAGAAGCTTTCAAGCCGGTCAAAGAAATAAACTAAACTTATTAGAAAAATGCAGTACGTCACCAAATGGTGACCAAATCAAAGTCCCTCCGAGTTTTATATATATTGGGTTTGTTTTTTCTTGATAGATATAGTTTTTCCCTAACCATTTCCGCAAAAGCATATCCTTTCATCTTTGAGTTTTTTGTACCACCGCCCTTATTTAACACATAATTAGAACATTTTATGCCATATTGTTCCATAAGTAAAATAGATTAAGAAAGTGACGCCAAACTTGGGATCTTAAGAGACACTTTCGAGAGGACCATACGAAGATTAATTACACTGCATAACGTACATTTATGTATTTTTGGCCCGTTTTGTTTTGTGTTAAAATGATTCTTAATGTTTTAAATGTGTCAGTTTAATTAGTCATTGATCTTTTATCATAGTGTCATTTTAGTCATTTCCGTTAAGTGATGGATGAAAAAAATTGACATGACTAGCGAAACTATTAAAATAATTATATGGATGCCATGTCAAATTAAAAAAGAAGAAGATATATATAAAACTCCAACCATGCTAGGGACACGACTTTTGCTACAACTGTGAAATGGCAAACTGTGAGTGGTAGACCATCACTTTTATATGGACCCATCACTTTTTTTCCACCACTCACATAATTTGCCACTTAAGGGGTGTGGCACAAAAGTTGTGATAAAAGTTGTGTTCCTATACTTTTTGCTAAGGACATGATTTGGCTACAAACCAGTTTGTAGCTAACTTGTTACAACCCACTACGTGACAACTAATAAGATCACCTATTTAATAAGTCGTGACTTCTTTAAATAATACGTGATGATGGTTTTATAAGTTGCCACGTAGTGACGTAGTGAGTTGTAGTAAACTGGCTACATATTGGTTTGTAGCCAAACTCTGTTATTTTGCTAAAACTCCATTCCCTTTAGTAGCCTCCATTACTGCGACCATTGCCGAGCCCCGCCACACACGCTACGAACCTCCACGCATCTCCATCACTCTCGACTAGATGAAGTTGCATCTCCCTCCCTCTCATCCTGCAATACTCCAACTTTCTCTCTCCTTGAATTTTCTCTATCGATCTCCCTAGCGACTCCATTATTGTAAATGTTTGTTGAATTCCAACATCTTTTTTTTTTCTTCTCTCATTGAAACTACACTCAGGTGGGAAAGAAAGAGAATCTCTCAAATATCACAATAGATAGATTTTCAAAAACACAACACAAAATTCCAAATTTGATGCCTCCAGAATAAACATTGATCAACACATTATAGACAACAAAAAGTTCTTAAAAAACACAATACATTTTAGTGTTTTAGTTCATATGTGAACACAAAAATCTTCCTAAAATGAGGAGAAGAACCTGAAACTTTTTCCTTGAGCCAATTGCATAAACCCCAAACCTCTTATCCTCACCTCCAACAACCCAAATGTGCACTATCGTCACCACTCAAATCCCAGCCATTAAATCATTGAAAAATCAAGCTTTATACAATCGCATCCCCAATGGACCCATAAATTCCCAACCTGCATCCAAACCAACAACCCAAATGTGTACCATCGTCACCACTCAAATCCCAACCATTAAATCCTTGAAGAATCAAGTTTTATACCATCAAATCCCCAATCTCACGACCCATGAATTCCCAACCTGCATCCACACTTTGTGCATGTGTTTCCTTTTGTGCCATTCAAAATCAATTGCCCATTCAAAATCCAATACACTATTGCAAGTTTCCCCTTCCCCTAAAAATCGTAACACGTGTCACATCACAACCTAGTAGCCATCATGAGCTCATCTAAAATTGAAACCCCATGAGTCCCAAACCATCTTGATTGGACATTATAGCAAAGTGTTGTGGAGGCCACATGAGGAGAAGGAATAGGGGAGATGCAGCTCGTATAGTTGACAATGATAGAGGTGTGTGGAGGTTCATGGCAGAGCTCATCAATGGTTGCGGTGATGGAGACTGTTGGTGTAAAAGGTCAAGGACTAAACTGAAACGTTTAAAATGTTGAGAATCATTTTGACACATAAGACAAATGTTAAGGAACAAAAGTGTAATTAAACCATTTTTTTTTCCCTTCAACTAGAAGTTTAGCACTGTTATACATGAAACCCTCCAAAATTAGAAGGATAAAAAATCATTTGTTCCGTTTTTTATTTTCCACTTTATGTTTCATTAATTACAACTTGTCACGTATTGTAATTGATGGTGTATAAAGCGGAACTCAACAATGGAGGACATTTATTTCAAAATTAGTGAGCCTTCATGCATCATGCCACCTTAGAGGAACTGCACATTTGGTTCATTATGGGGTAAGTTAATATGGAAAAATGTTTCAACTCACCCTTTGAAACTTATTGCTGGTGTGTTTGGTTCATGACCTGCAAATAAAATTTGAATGAAAGTAAACAAATTAACTTGCAGCCAAAAGAAGAATTATATCAAGCATTGAAATTTAATGACCGAGGACAATCCAACCTCAACCCATTATGTGCGAACTATTTTGATGAGAAGCAATTTCCTATTGAGGAGAAAGTAACATGCAAAAATCAATCATAAGCTACTAAAATTTTGAACTTAAAGTCATTCTTCAATTTTTATGGTCCATCTTAAGTTCAATCCTGATCATGTTCAACGTTCATGGTGCTGAACATGTGCCAGCACATGAAATAAAGGGTCTGGAGTCAACCCTACAAATACCCATCCTCAGTTATTATTAGGCAAGGCCTATATTGACTACTTTTCCATTGATTTCATAAAAAATCTTTTGTGAATTTGTTGTGTTTTTTTTTTTTTTTGGATGACTCTAGGAAAGATAATAATTTCACATAAATCTTCATTTAATCTATTTTGGTGAAAGTTGACCTTGGCACTCGTAGGCCGAACTTATGTACTGTACATATTACTTCAATCCAATCGCTGTTGGGATGACACACCTAAAGTTTACATTGATTTTCAAAAGTGAAATAAGAAAATAGAAAAAAGGAAGAAGACCCACATTTGCCGGCCTCCAACGAAAGGTCCAGAGTAATCAAAATTCACAACTACTCTGGATCTTCAAAAGGCATATTATGATTTTATTAGTGTTACTATACTATCAATCCTATTATCCTTCTGATCAAATAAGCTCACAGTGACAATTATAAATGCCTTTTCGTGACAAAATCAACTGTAGGGATTGACCTATCTACATACCCAAAAGCCGGATCAGAACAAAAATGAAAAAAACAGAAGGAACAAAATGTGTGATATACCAAATTATGCCCACTCTTTAAAACCATGATTTTCTAGGATGTAATAAATAACACCAATTCTTCCTATATCTAACAAAGGCTTCCTTATAAAGTCTTATTCTCACCCATTTCTCCAATATCTCATAGAGGAGAAGAATAAGAAAAGAAGAAAAAAAACAAAACCATGAATTCCTTGTCTTCAATTTCCATGTTCATTTCTTTTTTCTTGCTCTTCCATTGTTTGGAGGGCAAGAGTCTAATCCAACGTTCTTGCGAAAAAGCTGCAAAGAGCGACCCAAATTTGAGTGACAAGTTTTGTGTAGCATGCCTTGAAGCCAATCCGAGGAACAAAACTGGAAGCCTTGAAAAATTAGTTACTCTTTCAATTGAGCTAACCATGTCTAATGCAACCAACATTGCTACCAACATTTCAAAGCTTTTGAAGGGCAGAAGAAGATTTGACAAACATGTTAGGATTGGCTTACAAGACTGCTTAGAACTTTACATGGATGCTATCCCTGCATTGAAAGCTGCTAGGCATGCTTTTTTGTCTAAAGATTTTAACACGGCTTATAAAAAAATAAAAATAAAAACACAACACAAACAAATATAGATGTGAACTCTGCCATGGTCATGCATCGAGTACATGTGAAGACGGGTTCAAGCAAATGAAACGAGAAGTGTCTCCCTTGACAAAGGATAATAACATTTTCTTCCAACTGACAGCAGTTTTGATTTCTCTTGATCTTTCATCATGACATGAATATTTTTTTTTGTCATTGATGGATGCTGGATGACATTTCTACTATTTTGGTTGGTTACATGCATGCTTGTTACTTATGCAGTGTTACACTTTTTAATTTCCCACTTGTCATGTTTGGTGCTTATAGAACGGCTGCACCAAGCTTCTTTCCCATAATAATAATAATAATAAAAATTATGTTTTAAATTATATAGTTTAGGAGATGTAAATTTTTTTTTTAATTTTTTTTTAATTTTAAAAGTAATAAGAGAAACTGTGAGATTTCAAAAAGTAAAAAATTAAACCATATTGTTTCTTAAGTAAAAAAAATTAAATTCTAAGATTTCAAAAGGTAACAAATTAAACTTTAATTCAGTTAGGTAGAATAGTATTGTGTTTAGGGTTTAATAGGTGTTGAGGATTTAATTTGTTACTTCTTAAAATCTTAGGGTTTAATTTTTTTATTTTTAAAATTATATGCTTTATTTTGTTACTTTTTAAAATCTATTGAGGTCTTATTTGTTACATCTCCTAAATTATAAAGTTTAAAATGTATTTTTCCTAATAATAATTGATGAGATGTGTGTGGAGCTTGATCTTGTGAAATCCCGAAACTCAATATAGTTTCAGTTGAAATTCGTCTATTCAACAGACGAGTTTCACAAAAAGCCTATTTCTCAATATAGTTTCCAAAAAGTGTTTTTTTTACAAATAGTATTAAAAAAGATATTATTAAACAAAAAAAAATTCTAAGATTACCTTCAATTAATTTCTTTAGTAAAATTAACAAATGTTTGGTCATTTCAACTAAAAGAGCTTCAGCCCCTTAAAACACTTTTCGACCCCTTCTAAGGCAAAACCATATACCTAAATATTGACCAAAAGGCGAAAAAAGTGGAAGAATAACAAATTTACATTAATTACATTTAATATAAATTATTTTTAGAATCAATAAATAGAGCGAGTTTCTTTATTCTTTCTTCTTCCCAATATTATTATTACCAGTTGCAAACCCGTGCAATGCATGAGAAAGCTATTGAAAACGAAAATCTATTTTATTTTTTTAGTATCAAATAAAATGAACATTATTGATCAAGTATGATCTTCAACATTCAACAACAAATAATAATTTTAGTAGTTATATTTTAATAAAAATAAATAAAATTATTAGCAACGTAGGGCTAGTATGGAGTTGGATATATTCAATCTAATTTTTTTAGTTTGATTATTAAGCATGAATGAAAGCCAAGAAATCCAAACCAGTTTTGCCCAAATTGAAAGAAGAAGGGAAGTAATGAGGAGGGGCTGAAACTATGAACTTTGAATATCTTTGTATAAGAGAAACTGAAGAGCATAGCATTTTTTTTTTTTTCAAGGATCCAATGGGGGAATGGCTAAAAGTTTTTTTTTTTTTTTTCCTCTATTTTTTTCCTTAGTGGGTGGGTGAGGTACATGATTTTTGTGAGTCATGCCTATCCTATAGTTTCTCAAAGTAAGCAAACATAAATATTAGAATCTGCATAGTAAGTTAAGCTTAAATAATTAATTATTTTTATTTCATTGACCCATTTAGTTGAGGTTAAGAATTGCCATGTCAACTAATTCACTAAGAAGAAGAATTGGTGTATATTCATTTTGTTGCAAAACAACTCAAAATAAAAAAAAAAATCATTCTTCTGTAAATATTTAATCCTTTAAGCTATCAAGTGAGATCATATATTTTTATTTTATTTTTTATTTACTGAGTTATGATTTAAAATTGCAAACATGTACTTTCTTCTAGATGCCCAATAGGTCTCTCAGTTCAAAACATCTTCTATTGAGTGCTAAATTTTTCATGTTCAATTATTGTAGCACTCTCCTCAAATTGACCCCATACTAAAATCTATACTTTTGTTACATTTTATTTTATTGTTGTAAACAAGGAATCCTACTACTGTCAAATGTTGTGGTTGTTTCTATCTAATAATGTACATCAAATAATTTAATGGGTTAAATTATACTAACACTCCCGATGTTTGGTGAAACTAACTTGCTATACCATGTTTTCAACAAATGATACTCTGCTCCAAAATTTTCAAAATAATTGATACTTAACTCCAAAAATATTCACAGTCCACTCCATTATTTTAGGGGAGTGTGAATTATTTTGGGAATTTTGGAGCGAAGTGTCATTTGTTGAAAATAGGATGTAACGAGTCTAGTTTCATCAAACATCGGAAGGTGTCAATGTAATTTACTCTAATTTAATTTATGTTTGCTGTCGAATTTCTTATTTGAAATAGAGAAACAATGTTGGCAACTTGAGAAATCCTCAAAACTGATTGTTTTACTCTAGAATCAGCTGCTCAATGTCAAGTCCTCGATAACAACATTTTAAAGTATGTCAGCAGCTTATTACTTATTACTTAAAAAAAAAAAAAAAAAAAACATGTTAGTAGAATTCAGAAGCCAAGCTTTAAGGCCATTGAGCATAAACTTAACAGAGACAAAATTCTTTCAACCCAAAGTCAACCTAAATAGAAAAATCAAATTTTAAGAGCATCCAGAAACTCCCACAAAGATAGAGAAGAGCTAAACCAATTTATAAAAATAAATAAATAGAGAAGAGCTGAACCTAAGAGAAAGGCATCCATGAAAACGAATATCACAGAAACATCAACACACTATATTTTTTTTCTCTTCCTCTTGATCCTCAACCAAATTCCAAAGAACAAAATTTGAACTCAAATCCATAAACTTCCATTCCAACCGCCACCAACTCGACAAATCAACAGCCAGATGGGATCCAAATAGAAGCCCCCAAAAAATCCCTTAACTAATGAAACCCTTAAAAGCTCCTAATTTTCACAATTCCACACTCTTCATCCAGAAAACCTCAATCAAAGACAACAACCCCAACCTTCCAAATCCTAATTTTGCTTCAAAACCCAGTTGAAAAATCAATAGCCAAATAGGTATTCCAAATCAAAACCCAATACTTGGAATCCCTAAAAATCAAAAGAAAAAAACTTAGTCTAGGAAAATAACGCAAAAGGGAAAAAGAAAGAAAAAAAAAACACTAATTCAATCCAATTCAAAAGACTTCAATCTCCAACTCCGATGCTCTTCATACTATGGATTTAATTAAGGAAATTCTGACCTCTAGATAAAGGTTTTTATAGGAAACCCAACCTCTCAAGAGTCTTAAAGATTTCTGTTAGCCTCAAGGTTTCAATACCTATTAATCAGCTAATTAATCCAGGACATTTATGTAATTTTAATGATAACCATGATTTTAAGTTATTCATAAATGATATTTTCATATGAACTAATAATTTATGTTTAAAGCATAATGTTGACTAGTGATTTAATTGGACCGACATGGTCAATCAAATATCAAGCAAATGCAAAGTCGATATAAATACAAATTCATTGAAGATCAAGTCATCAAGACTCAAGTCAAAGGAATCAAGCTCAAGAATCATGTTCCAAGACATATGAGAAGTAAGAGTTAGGTTTTGTAAAGTTTATTAAGATTTTATCTTTATGGCTCAAACTTTAAAAACCAACTCAAAATGATTTTCAAAAATAATCATTTAGTCCAAAACTCATTTTATAAATAAATATTTATAGGACTAATATATTTTCAAAGAAAATTAATCAAACCGCTCAAAAGGATAAAATTATGAAAGTTTGATTATTTAAAAGAAAGCCAAAAATAGCCTAAGGTTGGAAACTCTATATGCAGGCAACTGCATCAGATATCCAGGCGACTGGATCCAATCTTGTCAACTGAATTGGCCCAGTTGACTGAAAAATCCAACCCGAGAATTTTTGTCCAAATTTGAAATCTCAATCCAGGCGATTGGATGTTTTTAAAATTCAAATTATAACCGCTAATTACTTTCTATAATGGATAAATTTCAAAAGTATTATTTCTTTATTCAGATCCAGGCAACTCCTTTTGGATCCAGGTGACTAGATTACTTTAAATTTGAATGAGAAGCAAGTCAACCACCATAATAGGAAGAAATCAATTTTCTCTATAAATATCACTCATTCTGAGTTTCTAAACACATAGCATACAAGAGAAATCCATAGAGAAAGAAAAAAAAAATACCTTTTACATCAATTCATCCTTTCTCAAGCTTATATTTTCAAATCATTCAAAATCCTTGATTGAAAATCAATTTCTTCAAAATACTTCTTGAATCATATTGATCAAATCTTTGATATACTATTAGAGTGAGCAAATTGTGTACTACTACTCTTTGAAAGAGTCATATTTTGTACAACAATCATTTGTTGAAACTTGTGAGTGTTTTGTTAGGGTTTTAGTATATATAAATCCTAAATAGTGAAAAGGATTTTTCACTAGGTGGTTACTCTTGACCGGTATATCACGATTGTGGTTACTCTTCACCATGTAAGGAAGATTTATAACGGTTTGATTTTCACCCGAAAGAAGATTATGGTTACTCTTCACCGTGAAAGGAAGATTTGTAACGGTTTGATCTTCACTCGAAAGAAAATTGTCAAATAGTGGATTTGAGAATCCTCGAGAAGTGTTCTTGAGGCAGGGACGTAGGCGGGGAAGCCGAACCTCAATAACAATCATCGTGTTTGATTTTCTCTATCTCTATCTCTTACTTATTTAATTGCTTATATATACTTGTGCTTGATTTCCTATCACATTCATAGTGCAATTGAATTGTGTTCTTAAATTTGTTTAAACAACATTTGTTATTTGAAGATAATTTTTAATTCCGCATTTAAATCGAAAAAGTTTGCCTCAACCTAAATCACCCCCCCTCTTAGGTTGATATTTGGGTAACAACTACAAACATTTTTAGATTAATCAGATAATTATTTTGAATGTCAAATGATGGCTTTATACAAAGCTCTACAACTTCCACTACCAAAATAATAGGACCCATAAACCAACTAACACAACTCTCGGACCCATTATGCAAATAACATGCACATAAAGTGGACCACTATAGCTAAATACAAAGGATTAGGTAAACACTAACAAGTAACAAAAATAACTCATTTAGCAAAAAAAAAAAAAAAACGTAAATAATTCAACAACTTAAAAAACCAAATAATATTCTAAAACAAATACACATCTATGTTCTCGGTTCTCCGCATCGTGTACACAATAAGAATAGTGGGTTACCCTTGTATGTACTGCAAGCACCATGTATGATCATATGATTCCTCCCCCCTTAAAGTCGACCTTTGTCCTCAAGGGCATAATCCAAAAAATTTTGTAGCACATGTGCCCGATCTTCTCATGGCGCTTTGTAGACAGTGAACCATTTCCTTGCGATAAAGGACTATAATCAGGTGAACGTGGAGGTGGTAAGCTTTTGAGATTTACAAAAATTTCTTCAACCCCATTTGAATATTGTCGTTTGCTCAAGTTGTGGGAAGTTGAAATAATTTGATTTTGTAACTCTCCCATGGTCTTCTTATCTTCGATCTTGCGTTGCTCAACATCCTCTATACTTGGCTTCTCTTGTTCATAGCCATGACTAAGCCACACGTATAGCTTGATAGTTCACTTGCATTTCCTTGATCATTTTTATTTGATTAAGGACTAAAGAACGTATCTCTTTCTATTTCTACATACACCCTAGCAATTATTCTTCCAAACCTAAATGATATGCTCACAAGAAGTGGTTACGAGGATTGGTAGCTCTAATACCAATTTGGTACGTTCAAAATTTTTTGATAAATGAAGAAAATAGAATTGGTGTGCAAAACAAGGAATTAAAAGAAAAGATATGGATTTTGTTATGATCCAAAGTGTCCCACATTGGTTAAGTATGAGCTTGAAGATGTGTTTATTAACTTCTAGGCACCCTTCTTTTGTAAGTTGGCTTTCAGGGGTGAGTTCTACCTAGGGGTTTGTATCATTTGGTATTAGAGTCACCCATCATATCGAGTATGGACTCGACCGCAGTATGGATTGCGACTATGGTTGCTGTCTCGGAAAGGGCTACCTAGGGAGGGCCACCGTGGACATCGGTTGCAGAGCGTGGTGGTTTGTTACAATCCCAAGTGTCGCACATTGGTTAAGTATGAGCTTTATGAGCTCCTAGACACATTTTCCTTGTAAGCCAGTTTTTAGGGGTGAGTTCTACCTTGGAGTTCGTATCATACAACGTTATTTACGTGGGTCATGGCTATTTATTAGCCTTATCTAGTTTGTTTGTTTTTTATGTCAAGGTAAAAAAAAAAAGGTTTCGGTTTTACATATTAGTATAGATTAAGGTAAAATGCAAAAAACATTCTTTGAACTTTAGGTCAAAATCAAATTGATCTTTTGTTGTTCTAATTTGAAAATTTTAATCCTTAAACTTAATTGGTATAGATTTTGTTAGTTTTTTGGATGGAATATGCTAGCATTTTAATAAAAAATATTTTTTTAACTAAGGTGGTGTATGGATCTTCTACTCAAAATATCTAGGATTTCTATGCATAAAATGCATTCTCAATTAAAGTTGAGGTGTTTGGTTGAGATTTTGGCAAATGCAAAATGCATTTTGCCTATAATGCATTTTGCAAATTCTCATTTCTAGAGCAGAAGTCAGAATCCATGGGCCTGTTTGGTACGTGTTTTCGTTTTCTGTTTTGGTTTCGTGATTTTTTACTTTATTGAAGTTGGAACTTTAATCCTGATTTGAATTTAAGATTGTAAAAAAAATTTGTTTGGTACATGGTTTTGGTTTCACAACTGAAATCATAATTTAAAAAAAAAATTATGTTTGGTACATAGTTTTGGTTTTTTAACTTGGTTGCACCTATAATAATTGTAGAGGATTTGCACCCCTCTTATTACTAAAAAAAAAAATTAATCTTCTTATCCTATTATATTTTTTCTCTCTCCACAAATCCCCCAAACCCAATCAAATCTCTACACGTACCCACCAACCCACCCCCCTACCCTCCCTTCTAATCCATCTCTTCATTACTTTTTTTGCTGGACGTCCTTTTTTCTTGTTCCTTCAAGAACTTTCTTTGCTGGACGTCTTCATTACTTTCTTTGCTGGACGTCCTTTTTTCTTGTTCCTTCAAGAACTTTCTTTACTGGACGTCCAATACCCATTTTACAAATCTCTTCATTACTTTCTTTGCTGGACGTCCAGTACCCATTTTACAACCCCCTCACTTTACTGAACCCACCCACTACAACACAAAAACAAAAAGGGCACGAAACAATGGGTAGATTATTCATCTTTTTCTTCTTTTCCAATTTTACACATATCCTTTCATCTTCTTTTATTTTTCTTTCATCTTTACTTTCTCTCGGTGGTTTATTTTTTCGGCGATGTGGAGGCTGGGTTGGCTTGTGTTGCAATCGGGATTGTAGGAAAACATAAAACAGAGAAAAATATAAAACTGATGGATTTCCGTAAGGGTGTTTATCTCTTGAGAGAGAGAGAATTCAACGTATGATTAATTGTATTAATTGTGTTGAGTGTAACAATCCTATATATAATAGAATTGTCAACAGGTACAACACTTGGGCATTGGAGAATAATTCTCCTACAATTGCTCAACTCCCAGTAACCGTCAATAACCACTAAACGGTTATTAGCAGTTATCTGACGATTCTCTCTTCTCAAGGGAATAGCCAACCACCAAAAGGCTAGGCTATAGTATATGAGTGTCCACACTTATTATGGTGTGATCACTCTTATACCTTCATCTCCCACTTGATCACACTATAAAGTGAAATCGCATGAGTTAGTTGGTATATCAACCTGGTACCAATAATAAAACCCATACCAACTCTCATCTGTATAAACCATACAGATCGGCATCAGAAGACGACTATTCTCTTGTGTGCACACTTTCCTTGTCATCCATTCTGACCGCACCTATCTTCGTATATTATCAAACCGATATTATACTCCAGGCGACTTTCAAATCACTATATTTCAAGTGACCGGCATCAATCTTTATGGATAGGAAAATCAGTCCATACCCATACCATTATTGACGACTTCAGCCGCATGTATTTAATAATAATACATCGACCTACGCTGAAATTTTCACAAGTACTTCCTAGGCTTTCCTTAAGTGACCTTATCAGCGTCTTTCACTAACCAAGCGTGGATATCACCCAGTTCACATGATGCATATAATGGACTTTACAACCATGTGATCTGTGACTTCCCATTCCCGTTAGTGAGTCTCTTGCAATTATTCCTGACCAATATTCTATATTGCAAGAGCTGCATTTAATCGTTCTCCTAGGCGTCCCCAGGTCCATCCGATCTTGCAGAATCATGTAACTCGACTGAATTACCTCTCAGTCCCATACCTGTTACATGTACTCTGAATTAGTTCAGAGTCAATCCCTTGGTCATGGGATTGGCCACCATCTCGACCGAGAGGATAAAGTCGACTTATTATCACCTCTCTTCCACTATATTTTGAATATAGTTATACATCAATGTGCTTGTCCCTGGAATTATTAGTTCCAACTTTTTATTAACGAGATAGTGGACATTGCAAAGCACATTGATCGAGTCTGCCAGGTATACCTTAATGCAAATTATTTATAAAGCATTATCATCCACAGACCACACAACTTACAACATCAACGTAAGTCATATATATCATTGTGTTGCAGGCTATGTACTCATCTCACATGATATATTTAGCAACATATCTTTGTTTCTTGCTTAACCAAGAAACTGTCATACCATAGCCTATCTTAGAAAATATTTCTCAATTCATGTATGATGCTCACCTTCACAATAAATGTGAATTTATGTTTAAAACTTAAACACAAGCCATGTAGCAATCAATCAAAATGATTCCACCATTATGCATATTACAATGCACATTGAGACTGAAAAACTTCCGCTCTTTGGACACATTATCAACTTAGTCTCTTTCATATGTAAAATAAATTTACATGTGATCCAGGAAAACCAAACCGTTGTTCTCCCACTATTCTTACATTTTGGTGGTTACATTTATGGCATCAAATTCATAAAATTTAATCATGTGAGAGTATGGTGAGTCAATCTTCATATGTGCATAACATATTACTTTACCATGTACAATTTAATGTAACTATTATCATGACTCACCGTATGTATTAAACATAATAATTCTAGCAAAAAATTATTTTTGCAATGTCATGTGTCCAAAAATTAATCGAATAAAGAGCAAAATAAAAGTTTACCAACTTACAGTTTACTAGGATGAAAATCCTAGTATGTGTTCACCTTGAGTGCATTGGTGTGCATATGTCTCAAAATTCAGTCTGTGATCCGTCGCAACCATTTCCAGCCTATGCTCTTTATCCTTCACAATTTGCTTCATATCACGAATATCATCTTCTTGAGCATTTTAGGCTCAGCACACTCAAATCTCATCTTGAAGTTGGAATTCCTCAGATTTGAGAATAAAAACATTCGGGGGTGGAGATTGGGGCTCTTTTTCTTTTTGTGGGCTTTACAAAAACTTGGGCTAAACACGAACCAATGCATCCACGCTATGCTTGGGTAACCACCAAACGGTGCACTTCATCCACCCCTCTCCTATGTGTATGAAATGCCACAACTTTTGCCAACAAATCTCTCTCAAAGTGCCATCCACATGACAATAATGAAATCTTAAAGACACATTGATTTCCATGCATCTATATAATATATAATAGCAGAAGACATAAGCGTTAAAATCAAGAGTGTTTCATATCATGACAAGTGGCATGTCTATCAATTGTTTTTATTTCCCATGTGATACGTTGTTTAGATTTCCTAAGTGGTTTGCATGTCCATTTATCGTTTAAATTTTTGAAGTAATACGTTGTTTAAATTTCCTAAGTGGTTTGATTTAATAATTACCAAACACTTTTAAATAAAAATAGATAATAAGTCTCCTAATATTAAAAAGATATCTTAATAAAATATCATAATAAAAATCTTTAAAATAAAAACAGATAATAACAAATTCTTTAAAATAAGTCTCCTACTACTAAAAGACATCTTAATAAAATATCATATTAAAAATCTTACAATTATGACAATCTCCTAATACTAGAAGACTTCTTAAAGATTAAAAAAAAAAAAAATTCATACATTGTTTAAATTTCCTAAATGATTTGATTTAATAACTGTCAAACACTTTTAAATAAAAATAGATAATAACAAATTTTTTGTGTTAGAAGTACTCTTTTAGTGAAAAGGTATTGATTGATGAACAATCACTTAAGATATCATTTGGTGAACAGACATACTCTTTAATAGAAGAAAGATAAATAGAGCACGTTAAATTGAAGATTCCTCATTCTTCCATAATCTGCTTACGTAACATTTAAACAATAGTAATCTGGTACAAGTTTTGTTCTTCTTCTTTTTCTTTTTTATTTTTATTATTATTATTATTTTTTTTTTATGTTTATATGACTGCAAGGGGATCTAAGAGGCAATTGAATTAAGGTAATCTTTTATTTTTGTTTGATTCTAACTTATTTTATGTTTCATCAATTAAAAATAACTATTTTTTCTCAATTATTATACACTATCTAATTCTTTTTATTTTTCTGTTGTTGGTGCAATTCCATCTATTTGTTATTATCAGTTTTTTTTATTATTTTTATTTTTTTTATGGAACATATTTTCATAAAATAATTCTGAATATATATTTTGATCATATACACATTATGTGTTTATAAAGAGTTTTTTCCGTCCTTTGCACAGGTTATATGCTAGTAATAATAATGGCCATGACATGTTGATTTTCAAATGCATGATAAACAAGACACATTATCCTGATATGCATGATGTCCAATTATAAGATTACATGTTGATGACCTCCACGCATGACAACCAACACAATTTTACCATCATGTTTTCCTTTACCCAAACAAGTGGATGTCAACTACCCATGCGTTTGAAACGGTGCAACGCTTTACTTCATGGACCGCTAATCGATTTTCTCCTCCTCGGTCTGAACTAGTCCCTTTAGTTCAAAACAGTGCAGCCATGATCTCCATGGCTCACCACCATAGATCACCCATTCGCTGCATCACAATGCCATCTCGCAGCCACTTTCATGGCTTTGTCGACATCAACCATTGACGCAACAATTTTTCTTCACCAATCTGAAACGGTGCAACTTGTGGCCACCATATGGATGTCACCACCACACAGCGTCTCCATGTGATGCCACCATAGTCTCCTGCCACAACCACCAGTCCTAGATATGAACCGGTGCAACCAAAATGAACCGTGGATCACCATTCATGATGACCATTGGTGACAACCTTGGCATGAACAGTGTAACCAAAATACACATAAGTCACCACCGTACAAAATAACAGTAATGATTATCTTCCAATCCAACCAATTCTAACCCGAGAATTCCTCTCCCTCTAATACCAACATCTATTACAACACAATGGTTAACACAATTCTTATTAGAGCAATTGTGTTGAGAACCTTGCTCTGATACCACTGTAGGAAAACATAAAACAGAGAAAAATATAAAACTGGTGGATTTCCGTAAGGGTGTTTATCTCTTGAGAGAGAGAGAATTCAACGTATGATTAATTGTATTAATTGTGTTGAGTGTAACAATCATATATATAATAGAATTGTCAACAGGTACAACACTTGGGCATTAGAGAATAATTCTCCTACAATTGCTCAACTCCCAGTAACTGTCAATAACCACTAAATGGTTATTAGCAGTTATCTGACGATTCTCTCTTCTCAAGGGAATAGCCAACCACCAAAAGGCTAGGTTATAGTATATGAGTGTCCACACTTATTATAGTGTGATCACTCTTATACCTTCAGGGTTTGCTAGAGGTGAGTGGGTTTTGGTTGAAGTGGGTGGATCTAAATTATTTTTATTATTTTTATTATTTTATTATTTTTTTCTGGGTTTGGATTGTTGATGCCAGGGATAGGGTGACTCAGGGATTTTGATGTTTGGGTCACGGTGGCTGTGGGTTTTGATGTGTGGGTGATAGTTTTGTTGAACGGAATGATTGGCTATTCTTCAAGGGTGATAGCAGTTGTTCTTCACGGTGGTGGTTGGCTGTTCTTCAAGAGTTTTAATGGAGGAGGAGTTAGTCGAGATAGAGAGAGGTGAGGGATTAATGGAGGAGAGAAAGAACAGTCTGGAACATAATGGAAGAGAGAGAGAACAGGGGAGAAGGCAGTGGAAAGTGGGGCCCAGTAACGGTAATAATTATGAGTTGAGTCCGGATTTGAATCCTGGCTTGGATTCAAAAACAGGTGAAAGGCTGAACTCAAATTTGGCATGGGACCCACATAAAATTCAAGTTGAGATTTCAATCTTCACTTAAATCACGTGTACCAAACATCATTTTTTTTGTGTGAGACCCGGTGATTATGGATTTGAATCTCAGAATCAGGATTCAAATCACGTGTACCAAACACGCACCATATTTTTTTGGATTCTGATTTTAGCTTCTGATTCTGATTTTTGCTAAAGTAAGTGGGACCCACTGACATGAGCATTAATTACTCTAACAGCCATTAATTAAAACAAGTGAGGGAAATGAAAGAATTAAGCACTATCCACAAACTAGAAACTACACGTCTATAATTGTTAATTTTGTATAGAAATTATGCTTTATGCTTCATTGCCTAAGGCCCCTCGGTCATAATTTCTCTTTCTTTTTTAATATTTGCTTCCTTTTGGATCAAGATGATATCTTCCTAACATAATTAAGTGAAAAATCAGTAGGCAAAAGAGCATATCATTTATTAAGTTGCCTTAGGGTAAAAAAAAAAAAATTTGTAATCCACAAACTACACATCAGTAGTAACACAAATTACTGTAATAGGGCTTAATAATAGAATGCCCCTCACTTCTATAATTGTTAATTTGTGTTACTACAAAAATTAAAGAATTAAGCCGTATCCATAAACTACACGTCTATAATTGTTAATTTTGTATTGATAGAAATCAATTTTTCAACAAAATATATTCTATCAAAATACATTATAGAATGCATTTTAGAGATTTTATCAATTGAAAATAATATATTAGAGAAAATTGATTATAAAAGTGTGATAAATAATTTTTTAAAATATTAATTTAATTTAATATTGAATAGTCAAAGGGTCCTAAGTTGAAATAATGAATCATGTGCATTAAGTGTACAATGGGGATGTGCACAAATCATGACCCATTTTTTTATATAGTAGACATTAATTTAAACTCACAATGAGAATTTTTTTTTATTTTTTTAAAAAATTTTGGATTGGTAATAAATGTATTTTTAGCCTTGTATTGAGATATTTAAAAAAAAAAATTTGTTAATTACATAATTTATCCTAATAATATATTATTTAATAGGAAAAATGCATTCTCTAAAATATTAACCAAACGCAATTTCATTCAACATAATCATTTCTTAACAAAAGTTTCAGTATTTTACCAAACGCACTATTTTCAGTAAATTAAATACATTCTAGAGAATGCAGAATGCATTCTAGCGAAAATGCATTCCATTTCCAAAGTAGAGTATCCAAACACAGCCTAAAACATGATAAAAAATTCATTTGAGAATGATGCTATTATTTCATATGAGTATATGACCCAAAACGGATTTTGAGGGCTTTTCCATTTCCTTCATTCTTTTTATCTCTAGAGAATGATGTGAGAGGGAAAAAGGAATTGCACCCATGCAATACTTTTTGAGTATTGCATGGGATCTCAATCCTTAAAGTAGTAGCGTTTTATCACATTTTCCTAATCTATCTATACTGTAATGAAAAATCAAAGTTTTTTTTTTTTTTTTTTTTTTTTTTTTTTTTATTTATTTGGTTGATTTCATAATATTGGGTAAAGTTCTCATAATTTTACATCTCATTATTTTAATATATATATATATATTAATTGAATTTAAATTTTATTCTATAATTAAACATCTCATTAGAATCTTGACATATTATATTTTCTTTAATAGAAATAATATATATTTTATATATATAAACACAATCATAATAAATGCCTAATACTATAATATATTTTATATATAAACACAATAATAATAAATGTCTTTTAATAATTATCAATTTTCATATTTAGAAAAAATATAAAAGACAGAAAAAAGCATATTTAGACTAATAATTCTTTAGATTTTATTTTAAGTAATTTTTCTGTGCATTGCACAGATTTGCGACTAGTATCAATTTATTATGTAGGCTAAACTATTATTTTCGTCCTAAACTTTGTATGAAATTCGTTTTTCGTTCTTGAATTTTAAAAAGTTCGTTTTTCGTCCCTAAACTTTAAAAAGTCAAAGAACGAAATTCATATGTAAAAATGAATTTTTTCAAAGTTCATGAACGAAAAACGAACTTTTCAAAGTTCAAGGATGAAAACTGAATTTCATGTAAAGTTTATCTATTATTCTTAACTTATACTTAAACAATTATTTAATATTTTATGAAAATGAATTAATGTGAGTAATACAATACGAGGAAAGGTAATTCAACTGGTTTAGTCTTGGGTCTCCAATGATCACTAATTTGATTCTTCTTAGAGTCACCTATCCAAGACAAAACCTTTCATCTATCGTGATATACCTAACTAATAGGTACATGTATTTACATCAGGCTAACATGAATATTCAAGATTTAAAAAAAAAGAGAAAAGAAAAAGTAGCACTTATTTATTTAAAAAAGTCAATTGGACATCGACTCCATTGAGCCGCCACTTGGGTCCACACTCATCCACCTAACATGAGAACATATGGTATGAAATGAATTCATAAAACTATAGTTCTGGGCCAACATAATCATCGTCGTTGTTAGTTAATTGACTCACCGCCATCATAATTTGTACTAAAAATTGGGACACCTAGGACGCTATGATGTTAGAGATAAAAAGAATGAAGGAAAAGGAAAAGGCCTCGAAATCCACAGTTTTGGGTCATATGAAAAAAGAGGGATTGGGACATCATACAATACTATTGTATGAGTGTAATTTTTTTTTTTTTTTTTTTTTTTTTTCTTCCTACTTCTTAATTTTTTTTTTTTTTATTTTTAAAATTTTTTAATAACTTTTTATTAAGTTGTTGAGATTTCAATTGATATTGTACCAGTTACATGGATATCAATCCCAACTTTAACTCGTGGATTGTATATAATACCGTGATGTGACGTCGGTGCTAGTAGATACGGATAAACTAAAGAGTTAAAAAGAAAGAAGGTTGACGCACAGGAAATGAGAGAAAACTAGTACTTTGCTTCGCTTCGACGCACAGCAAATGAGAGAAAACTAAGCTGCAGAAAGTTTCTTGGAGCTGAGAGGATTTAATTTCTCAGACCTGAAACTGAAAAACAAAAGGAAGCTGAGAGAATGCGGGGAGTCAGGGAGGCAAGAAATGTTCTGGTGTCTCTGACACTGATCTGCGCTCTCGTTTCTGTATACTCTGATTGTGATGTACTTTCTCTTTCTCTCTCTTTTAGTGTATATATATATATATGTATTTGTGAATGTGTGTGTATGCACTTTTTCTGATGCTTATGTATAATGATGAACTGTAGGTTCTAAATGAGATACTCAATGAGATTCTAAGTTGGTGTGCGGTTGCTCTTGCAATTGTGCTTCTGGTGCTTGTTCTCCAGTCACGGATGGATACTTTTCGTGATTTAATCCGTGAAGTATCTCATAGAATTGTGAGTATGCTAATCCTTCAGAGTATTTTGATCAATTTGATAGGTAATAATAGTGTAATACATATATAATCAGATTTCACTTTCATTATGTTATCTAATTTTTAGTTGGGCTTTCATTTCTTGATTCTTGTTTTCACCCAATTATGTTATTGTTACTGACGTTTTCCCTTACATGGTATTTAATTTAGCAGGTTTCTTAAATCACGTCCTTAAGTAAATTGTCCTGAGTTACTGTCGTAAATTGAATAATTTTATGTTATGAACTTGTGACATGCTTCTTCTTGATTTCACAAAGAGAGTTTAATCAACTCAAGTAACTACTAGTATTGATTATGACCTTTACTTGATTGCTTGTTGGTTGTAATACGAGTGATTCGAATATCTTTCAATATTATGTTCTATGACAGTCCCAAATCAACTAGGATGGCTAGGCTTAATTAGTTTATAAATGAGTACCCGACTTAAGTCCTTGATTACAGGTTAATAACGTTCATCCATTTGTGCACATTATAGTTGTTATCCATCATTACTGACTGTATAAACGTATAGTAGCTATTCTAATTTTGTAATTTGTTTTTTTGATAGTTTGATAGTTACAGTAACAGGGAAGGAGATTTGAACATGGTTTTCCTCATGATGGACAACAGGCAATGCCATTGAATTACAAGTTTCTTGGTTATTTTAATTTTGTGGTTACTTACCCCATAATTCATAATTCACACAACAGGTTGAGAATTCTGGCATCAGTGGATTATTGGGCGCAAGGCGACACCAAGCTTGTTGTCATTGTCATAACATGAGGGAAGGAACTAGTGGTTTCATGGTTCAAAAGCACAAACATGATTTGATAAAAAGAATCAATGATGAGGTGTATCAAGTCAATGTGGACAACATAGGCGATGTCGTATATAATATTGCACCACAAGTTGATTCATTAAATAGAGAATCATACAATTTGGCAGTTGCATGCTCTAATGAGTTTGTGTTAAAGAACATTTGTTGCTTCAGTTCTAACAGTGACCAAGTTTGCTATGTAATGGAGCACTACGAACAAAATTTCAAACAGTGGTTGCAAGAGAATGCGCTCTCTGATCAGCAAGGCAAAATTCTGAATCCAGAATTTCTTCAAATTCTTAGGTAACATATTGATTTCTTTGTCTTCATCAAAACCAATTTTAGATTGTCACTTTTTTCTTGGCTATGTGGTAGGGATGTTTTAAGGGGCATTGGTTATCTCCACCATGTAAAAAAGAGATGTCATGGCAATTTAAGTGAGACAAATATTGTGATAGTGAATGGTCGGGCAAAGGTTACGGGAATGGTAAATGATGTTTCAAAGACTAATCTAGATGATTATTTAGATTATTTGCACTTGGCCACCATTATTGCAAGATGCTTTGGAACCAATCAACAGGCTATTCCGACAGAGCTTGAGTTGTTTCTTACCTACATTTCAACAACAAAACCCAGCCGGTATGCAAATAAACTTTACACATACACCCTTATTGGGGGCATATATTATTCTATTAATGCACTCTGTTAGTACACATCACTTTAAATATGGATATATATCTATAAATTGTGAAAAGTTATGATAATGTTTACAATTTATGAATATGCTCACTAGGTGATGTGTGGTGTGAGTGATATGCAACAATATTTACCCTGTTATAAAATATCTCACAAACTTCTTGTTATCCTGGTTCAGGTTGCTCAATATTGAAAATCACCCAATTTTTCTATCCACTTTACAAAGATTGTGCTATAGGGTGATTTCTCATACGTTCTTGTATTTTGGAAAGTCGAAAAAGTCCTTTGGATTGGCACTAAATGAAAAGCTCAGTAAATATAACTGGAAGCAGAAGGTCAAGACAAAGACAATTCGTATGGTGCTTGATCGTAATAAGAACTTGCTACATTTGTCGGCAAAACAAAGGAAAAACCTTAAATATAATCAGTCTGCCACATCTTTTATGAGGTTTGGAAGGAATGTTGTGGTGCACCTTAAGGACAATAAATTTGATGGAGATGTAAGTTCATAAATGCTTAATCACCAACAAATCCAGTAATAGAATTGAATATTTTGTTTGAATGATTATTCTTTTTTTTTTCTTTGGTGATATAGCAAGGGAGTAAGCTGACTGCAGAAGAGGTCGAGGAACAGCTTAATGGATGCTGGCCTGAGTTCATGCCCATTTTACATCAAATCCTTGTTGAGCATGGCCATCTCATGGTTGTACATGATGCGTATGTGGCTGGAAACTCACTATTAGTAGATTTATTTCTTCTAGCTTGTCAACTGTGTGGCTAACTTGTATTAATTCATGATCTTCTGCAGGGTTCTGAAGTGAAACCATTGGGATGTTTCTCACAGATGGATATGAGACAGGTTTTTGTTTTTGTTTTTATTTTTTATTTTATGTACTATTCCTGTGATTATTACCACAAGTTCCTACATTTATTTTTCAGAATACTACTGTTACCTGGGGATTCAAATTTACTAATTAATAGAAAGCTTAACTATTAGTCTTTTTCTCTAACATATCAATCAATATTATCACAAAATCATTTAACCATTGGGAATAATAAAAATACTATTTTTCACCTTTATGATGAAGCAATTGTAGAATATATTTATTATATAGTCTTTTAATCGTGATGTATAAGAAGTAATTTATTATATATATATATATATATATAAAGTATAATAAATAAATTTTAGAAAAGGCTTACTTTGTGGGTTTTTTTTTTTTTTTTGAGAAACACTTTGTGGTTTAAATGGGTTAAAATCCTAATTTCGAATCCTATGAAGTTAGATCTTAAGGCGCCCTCCAAGACCCTATAGAATTAATTTGTTTAGTAATGCGTTGCATTATTCTAATAAAAAAATGATTTAGTAATTAGTTGTTGTATTATAATAAAAATAATGAGTTCTAATAGAAAAGACAAGATGCAATATAGTTCAATTATAAATAAGATCTAATGTAATTTAATCATAATTTGTTTTACGTGTTGAGTTGTTTTATTATAATAAAAATAATTGGTTCTAATTAAAAATTAAATTATATTATGTTATAATGATGAGGTGAAAATTTGGATTTTAAAAACAAGAAGTTCTAATTGATTTTAACTAATATGAGAATACTAAATTAATAGCTTCTTAATTAAATTAGAATTAATTTAAGAAGACCAAATTTAATTAGAGTTTGTTTAGTGTTGAGTCTTTATTCTAATAAACAATAAAAAAATTATATATATGATAATGATGACGTGAAAAAATGTGGATTTTAAAAAGTTTATGTGACGACTGAAGAAAGAATATACCAACAATTAGTCAAAGGGAGCCATTTTAGTTATATGTATTATTTTATAGATACTCAATTCTTCCTGTGTTCTTCAATGCAATTAATCCGGAGATGTTTAGGCATAGTATTCTTGAAGTATATTATGAGCAATGGATCGATAGCCCCGGTGTTGTGGTAATTAAGGCAGGTTTCGACTATGTATTATTTTGGTACAACCACTTGCATTTCGGCCAATATTTGCTTTCATTTATAACTTATAATCGTCTTTATGCTTTATTACTAAACAATGTTAGAATAGTTTTTCCCTTATTCCTCATAGTAGTAAATTTGCAGGTTATCAATGTGTTGGTCTTCCAGGGTACGAATCGTACGATAGAGCTGATTATCTGCTTGGTCGTTAAAGGACTATATATGTATATATATATATATTTTGCTAAGACTGTATATATAGTATATATACAACAACTAATTTCGAACATGTATAGACGTGCTTTACAAGGGTTTTGCTTTTGGATATAGACTTTGTGTATATATAATTCAACATTCAACTATTTCCGCACTGGATCGAGTTGATAAGGATCGGCCGCTTCTTTCTTATGATTTAATTCACAAATGCTTGTGATATTGTAGTTAGACAAGGCATAATATTCCATAAAAAAAAAAAAAAAATAGACAAGGCATATATATAGTTTTATTGGTTTTGTCGTTATAACTTATAACTGCATGCTGCTAGTTAATTGAGTTGTGTAGAGCCGGACCAACCATTATACTTTAAGATGCTTTAATTTGGATGATTAATTAGACAGTTCCATGTTCTACTTCTATAGCAATTTTTCACGATTTAGGTCATAACAAGAAAAAAAGAGAAATACATTTCAGGTTCCATGCTGAAAAGATTGAATTTAAATGGGGGACCCTGTTATTTGGCCGGTTGAGCTTGAGCTTTTTGGCATGGTCACCAACTCACCGTTTATTGAAGCATGAAAATGACTGAACTGTTTGAAATGTTATTTTACAATATTCTAGGTCTAAGCCCATTTAGGCCCATACAATACTTGCACTGTACTCTTCCTGGTGGGAGTTAACCTGGGATTTAATTTTCTTGTCGATTGTTCAACCGTTTAGAGGTATTGCATAACCACATTTCACCGTCCTAACCCATGGGCTTGTGCATGGCCCGTCTACTCTGGGCCTATGGGATTTCCCCCTCCACATCATATATAAAATCAAGAATGTTTGACTTTTTGTTGTTTCCTTATCAATTTTACACATCATCATCATTTAAATTTCTATTAAATTTTTAAATGCTTAGGAGTCGGAAATTAGGTTTGAGTGTTCTACAATTTAGGAGTAGAACTTTTTGAGTATTTTACAAGGAATAGGACTCACAGACTTTAACTTTTTATTGACTTTTGAAATTTAAATTTAAATTCTATATAGATTTCCAAAATAAATAAAACATCACAACTTTACAATCCTACAATTAAAAGACTTCTTATTAGACCATAACTCTTATTATTCTACTGCACAACTTTGAAAGTCTTTTAAGTGTTCATTATTTATGCAATACATATTTTACTATTTATAGATTGCACTTTGAGATCTATTTTTTATTATTGGTTTTATTTTTTTATTATGATCATAGTTTCCATAAAATAATTATGAATATTGTGAGTTCTAGTTAACTCAATTAGTAAAATCTTTTGTCGTCGAGTAAGTGACGTGGATTCGAATTCCATCTACACCAAAAACTAATTGGTATATTGGTCTAATGGTGGAGCGGACGTTATAGATTCAAATGCTATCCTAACTATAAAAAATTATCAATATTTTGATCATATACACCTTATGTGTTTATATAGAATTTTTCCGTGATAAGTTAAACTTGGGATGAAATTCGAGCCAAAGGTGATATAGTGGATTGGTATAATTTAATTTGGGTTCTCTCTTGCTATTCCCAGACATGCTTTTATTGGTTGGGTTGCTATGCACAATAAGCTCCCAACTAAAGCTAGACTACTTCAATGGGGATTGTCAGTTGATAGTCTATGTGTCTTCTGCAAATCTTCCATGGAAGACAGGGACCATCTATTCTTTCAATGCTCTTTCACTTACCGAATTTGGAATCAAGTTATGGGTTGCTGCCTAGTTTCACAATTTAGTGCAAGTTGGCAGGAAATAATGGGTGCGGTGTTGCTCATCTTAAAGGGAAGGGGCTTAGATCCATTTTGTGCAAACTTGCTTGGTGGGCTACTCTCTATCACATTTGGAGACAGAGAAATGCTATCCTTCATTCAGGAAATATCTACACTGAGGAACAACTCATTAGTCTTATAAAAAAGGATGTTAAAGGAAGAATTGAAAGCATCAATCACTTTTGTGATTTAGTTTTGAACCAGGTTTTGTGTTGTAAATGTGGCATTAGACTCGAGGTGATCTGTAAAAGATCAACTTAACCTCCATCTATCTCCCTGTGGGTTTAGGTGTAGTGATTGGAGTTGAATCTTTCTGTTTTGTTGTGGTTTTGCTGCCTAGATTTGGGTAAATGTTTGTAGTGTTGGTTAGTTGTTGCAGCAAATTTGCTGCTTTATGGTTGTCTTGTACATTTGTTCTTTGTGATTAATAAAATCTTACTGATTCATCAAAACAAAACCAAAAAAAAAAAACTCATCTGAGAAAGGAGAAGTATGATTAGGCTACAAAACAGTCAATTTCTGTTAAAAGGTGGTGTTTGACATCCAAGTTTACAAAACCTTACCTCCTTGGGGGCTTGGGGCTATGCATATCAAACCAATTAATGTCGGGTTATATACTTATTTATCTACCATATGTTTTTCTCTTTCTATCTATATTCCTAATAAAACGAAAAACATAAATAAAAAACCATATGCCGAAGTAGAAGATATTCTAGACTCTAGTCTAGCCGTCTACCAGTAGGAAATTTGTATATAAATTTAGGAAGAACTTTAATCTAATGCTTCAGTTCACTGAACAGAGCACTTGTCATGTTCGTGCCTAGTCCAAAGTGCATAAAAACATGATAAAAGCCACTTCCTATAAAAAGTACAACACCACAGAAACTCTGAAGGCGTACAACACCACAGAATCTCTGAAGGCAGATCCAACAATGCTGCCGGTCTAATTTTGACCCGTCAGTGATTTTCCGTGCAGTTCTTTAATGAATACTTCCAATTGTGAACTTCTACGTAGCTTCCTCTAAGTTACAGACCCCCATGCATTAATGCATAGCTGGAAGGTCAAGATGAATCCATGTATCCTATTACCTATAGTCATATATCGACCTGTATCAACAAAATATCCAACATATCATATATGTGGCATTTCTTTTTGTCTATATGAGCCATGTCAATCTGTTTCTAAGATTCAATACTTGTGCAAAAGAGATCTGTTTTGTCTTGTCGTGGCCTGTGGTATCTGGCAATAATGTTGGATATAAAATAGCTTTTTGGATATGCTTTTTATGAAATTGGTGGACTCTAAATTTCTCAAAATTTTCTAGGACATTAATACGAGAGATAATTAAAGAATTAATAGGAGTTTGATAAAAGGGCACTATATATTTATTTCTTACCCACTAATTCACAAAGACAACAGATTTTCAATTCCTTCCTATGAAATTATCTTCATTTGATTTGAAATTGAAAAAATCCATTTTATAGTTCATATTTTATTCTTAAATTTGATAGTATACAAAGTGTCACGTCATTTAAAATTTTAAATGACATGACATTGGAGACATCTTTAAATTAATTTGTAGATCTTATCTAAATCAATAAATTTATCAATTTGAAATGGAGATAATCATTTTTTAATTCATTGGGTTCATTCACTTAGGAGTCCAATATATAAGCCGATTTTTAGACTACAATACAAGCCAATTCATTAGATTCTTTCTTTTCTATTTCTTCATTTTTTTTTTAATATACAAAATTATTTGATATATTTTAATTACAATAAGTCTAAAGTTATAATAACTTTCATAACTGCTAAATTTACATACTAATTGAGTAATTGTTGTGATTGATGTTAATAAAATAATGTTAATAATGAGTTCATATGAAAGTGATGTTATTTTAATATTTATCATAATTTTTTAGGAAGTTATGAAAATTGTGCTAATAGGTGGATTAATGTATTAAATTATTGTAATTGAACAACTCCACTTTAGGAAATATTTTTATTTTAATTAAAAATAGAAGAAGCAAAGGAAATTGGGAATGGAGCACTGGAGCTAAGCCACTCCCAAGGAAATTTATATACAGGTATTTCCTTGCAAATTGACAGTGACAGACCACCAGATCTTAGGCTCCGTTTGTTTCGACGTAAAACATTCTCCATCGTAAAATGTTTGTAAATGCAAATGATTTACAGAAAACGTTTGTTTTTCCGGTGTTTGTTTGCATTCTGAAAAATGCTTCGAAAAATATTTTACGGTGTTTGGTGCGACGTAAAATGAAAAAAAAAAAAAAAAAAAAAAACCGAATTACCCACCATTCCATGATCAATCCACAACCCCAAATCACTGCCAGAAAACCCAAATACTCCAAGATGGTTAACTCATTGTTGGCATTGGATATGCATGAAAATATGACATGAATCAGATTACCAAAGAAGAAGCTTATGACATCCATATAATATTAACAGACCCAAATGCAATGTTAAATTTGAATTTATCTCCAAGTAAAATTGTGGCTTTAGATAGTAAAATTTATCTCCAATTTCAAGATCTGATCAGACCAGATCAAGATCAAGATCTGATCAGATCAGATCAAGATCAAGTCTGTTAGATAGAGATCGGTGCGACGGATGCTCGGCGGGCCTTTGCTGTGGCTTCGGTGCGACGGTGGCTTCGGTGCAAGCAGAGAGATCGGTGAGAGAGAAAGCGAGGTGGCTTGGGGTTGGCTGGGAACGAGCTGGGCGAGAGAGAAAGCGAGGTGGCTCGGGGTGCTGGGGGTGGCTCGATGGCTCGGGACAGTGAAGAGAAGAGAGCACAGTGAGAAAGAGAGAGAGCAGAGACTGAGTCGAGACTCGAGAGGGAGACGCACGCGTGTTTTGGAAAATGGTTTACGGAAAAATTTTCCGTAAACCATTTTCCTTATCGCTGCGATTTTTCGGTCAATTTCCGTGAATTTTCCGTTGACTTCGGTTTTACAGCGCCCCAAACATCCGAAAATGCTAAAAACGTTTTCCGTAAAACGTTTTACTTCCAAACAAACTGAGCCTTAGATTTGGACAAGAGAAATTTATTGTGTCAGTGTCCGTATCTCTCATTTTTTTTCATGAATTATTGATCAATAATTGGGCAATGGCCTATCTTTTTCGCTTTTCCACATTGCGGTCAGAAGGCTCCCAACCAAGCAAATAAAATGGTACACACTTTATCACATGTCTAAATTGTTTATGTTATGTTATGTCAATAAATAGATCAAATTTCAAATTTTGATATTTAATTTCTTGTTTAATAGATTAAATGCCCAAAGATTAATGAAGACAATGGCTCTAACTTAAAATCTAACATGACATTGTTATAATTTATATATATAATGATAACAATACGTTTAGAGGTACAAAATATTTCACAGTCGTCGATGTGTTAAGTTATGAATGATAAATAATAAAATGATATTAGTAATAGATCTAGATAATAACTAATACGAAATTGTCAACTAAATTGTTATGAAAAATATTGTGAAAATTGTTATGACTGTAGCATTACTTCTATGATAAAACTAGTTTAAGATCAAATTTTAAAACTAACAAAAAGGAATCTATACTTAAAAAAAAAAAAACTCCATATACTTTTGACGCAGGCAAAAATCACAAGAAGTACTAGAACACGATTACTTTAAGAAGAATAACCTTCAATCCATAAGGGTTCCTTTGAATTCATAAGGAGAAAATCTGGAATCCACCTGAGAACTGGAGATAGAAAAATGTTCTAAATATATTATTGAATAAAATCAGAATGCCTTGGAGGCTACAAATCTATATATAAATTAAAGCAGAAGACGTTGCTATCTTTTTGCTACGTTGCATCTAAGGTAACGTTTTCTACTTGACAAGTAGAATCTTAGGTGGCACATGAATTAAATACCTACTACCCCATAATAAAAACTACACCAGTAATAAATTAAATACCTACTACCCAATTAAATACTTCAATTAAATAGTCTTATTAATTAATTTATATATAAATAGATATATTCCAACAAAATTTGTTAAACATAATATATGTTATTTCAAATATGCATTTAAATTACAACTTGGGCATTCGCTCCAATGGTCATTCATCTCCCCAAAAAGTCTTACTATTTTATGAGTGCTTGGGTTCGATCCCTCGGTTTGTATCAATTTATATTATATTTTCTTTTTGTTTGCATATTTTATTTTTGTTTGCATCTAATTTACTTACTATTGTATAATTATTTTCTAATATTTAATATTTAAGTGGAAATAAGAGTTTAGGTAAGATAAAGTTTACATAAGTATGGCCTTCATTTTCGTATTTTCTTAGGTTAATTTTCTATGTGTTTGCTATGTTGATAATTGCATATTTGAAAATTATATTTTCTTTATTTAAAGAGCAAAGATTTGTTTAGATTATAAACTGCTACAATTAGGTTGAGTTTTTTTCCAAGGTGAATACTAAAAAGCTATTAATACTTGCAGATATGTCGAAAAATGATACTTTAACTATATATGTGGTTTGGCCATAAAAGTTTCGTTTCCTTTTTGCTTTAATAGTTAAATCAATGATGATAGTCATTGTATGACAATATATATACCTTCGTGAAAACTGAAAAGGAGCATGGCAGAATCTCATGTTTTTAAAATATTCATTTGAATTATTATATGAAATTCTTTCGTGAGTTATATGACTCTAGCTATAATTATGTAAAAAAGATGTTCTTCTGTCATGAGATACTTTAATGAATTGATCTTAAAGAGTGGAGTAAAGTGTCTTATTGTTATCAGCAATCTCAATTGATTCTGATCATATGGTTTTTTTTTTCTTCATGCATGCAGATGCATTAGCCGAGTTGGTCTTGAAGAGAGCGGAGGATATAGTTAGGATGAGTTTTTCTACGCAATATGCAATATGTATATTTTACATTCGTAGTATTTTTGCTTGGTTAAGTTGTAGTCCTCTATTTTTGCAACCAAAAATGCTTTTTTTTTTTTTTTTTAACAATTTCTAATACTATCTAATTGCATATAAAATATAGTTTGACTTGATTATTTTATTTTTATACAATTGGATATGCTAAATAACTTGACAACTATCTGTTTAATATATTTTTGGGGGGTAAGTGTTAAGTATAAATTATTTTCCAACACTCATATTAGAATTGATGAGGCAACATTCAAATTATTTGAGATTTAGGACATCAATGGACTATCATTTAAAGATAACCAAAAGATGCAATTGTGTGGATTTTTTTATTTTTTTTAGGGGTAGAGAGAATAGCATTTTAACATTTTTTTTTTCTATGTGTTAAATTTTTCTAAGAGATATGTATTAGACTTAAGATGACATTGTTATTTTTATTTCCATGGACCAATTTGTTATATGATGGACTTCTAAGGTCACATATTTGTTTATGTGATTATTAATAAGTGATAAATTGCCCAAAAAAAGATGAAAAGAGAAACAAAAGAAAGTCAAAAAAGGTAAAGATGAGATAATTAAATATGTGACAAATTGTATTATTTATTTGTACTATCAAAGTGTTGTAAGTTAAACATAAATGAGAAACCTCTGAACATTTAGAATCTCTGTATGGAACAATTGAGGTTTATCAAAGTGATTGAAATTTATAAACGATGTGAAGTGAGTTTTTTTTTTTTTACTAAGTGAATACAACCCTGGGATATAAACCCCAATTGAAAGGAATCGATGCAACTAAGCTAGAAAGTTATTCGTATTTATCTTTATAGACTTAATATAATACATTTGATGAAATATAATAAAAATCAGTGTAATATATTTGATGAGATATAATAAAAATGATCATTTATATTTTTAAGCGCATTGAAAAATTATTTATATTTTCTATTCTACACTTTTTTTTTTCGTTATTGTTATTATTTTTACCTTTTTCTTAGTTAAGTTGCTTTGTTAGAAACATATGTTTAGAAAAATAATGAAAAAGAGCCGCGCATTGTGCGGGTTATAGTCTAGTTCAATATAAATACTAAAAGAATCCTAGGGTTACTAGAAGACCGTAAAATCCCTAATTCATGGTAGACACGAAATTAGGCTAAAAACAAGAAAACCAAATTAATTACGAAATCAACTCCTACTGACTCTAGGAAATGTTCTAAAATAGACGAGACATTATTTTTTATTTTTAATTGAAAATTACAATAAAAAGGACAATTACCGTAAACAACAATTTTAAGTAATTAAAAGCCAAAGCAAAAGGGAATTTGCCCGAAAATTGAGTGCCCTCATGGTCAGTGACAATGAACCTTGATTCTCGTGATGATTCCAATTAGTTGAACAAATTTCAAGCAATTTCATCAAGATACTTTATTTTACTTTTCAAACTTCTTGCGCTGAGTTGTGATGATCTTGTTGTTTAAGGAAAGTATGTATTATACATTTTACATCAACTTATGACTTCTCATTCATTAGACCCAACATAGACATGACATCATACATGTCTAAAAGGGATGACGTATCAATCGTGTGTCCCATCAAGTGCATGGAGCATTGCAAGACCAAACTAGAATTTCAAAAGAAAAAGAGTAGGGACACAACTTTGATTCCACAATTTTTAATGTGGCAATATGTGAATGGTAGCGAAAAAGTTGCTAGCCCATGCCACTCACTCTTTCTTACTTAAGAATTGTGATAAAAGTTGTAATATTTGTGTCCGTGGACTTTCTCTTTAAAAAAAATGAGGGAATCAAAGTAAGAATAAATATAAAAATTTAATCAATTTAAGAAAGTCATAGAAATAAGAAGTATTTGGAGGATCTCACACACACACACACACTATATATATATATATATATATATATATTCAACTAAATAAAAAGTGTGAAATTTAAGATTTTAGAAAGTTTTGGGGGCAGCCTTCAACTTTCTATGTTTCTACCATAGAAAACCTAAATCTAATAGAAATAATAATGGAGGGAAATATAATTGAGAGAAATGAAGAGAGAAAGAGAATATGGAGGCTAGGGTTTTTCACGTGGTTCGGCATAGTGCTTACGTTCACAGGATGTAGCCCAATAGGCTACATTTTTATTAATATTCTCTGTGTGATATTTTCTGAATGATTACAATGTGTTGTAAGGTATCCTATTTATACATAGGACTACTAACATAACTCTACTATCTAACCTATATGGGATTCCTTAACATTTCCCCTCAAATTCAAGGTGTAATTTTTAATGTAGCCTTTGAGTTTGGTAACAAAAGAATAGCTCAAAATGCGGCTTCAACTTGGCTTGGCTCGTATCTCGGCTCGATGGCTTGGATCTCGGCTTAGAGGCTTGGTGGCTTGGATTTTGGCTTGGGGACTTCGATCTCGGCTTGGCTTGGTCGGATCATGGTTCGATGGCTCGGATCGCGGCTTAGAGGCTCGGATCTTGAAATGGTATTGGCTCGGGATCTCAGCTTAGTGGCTCGATCGCTTGGCTCGATTTCGGCACATGAAGATAAAATCAAAAAGTATATCTCACATTTTTTTGTTTGAATTTTCAAATTTTGAAATTCAAAATTCGAAATTTGAATTTTTTTTTTCTTATTGGTCAATGCCAGTTTTTTTTTTTTTTTTTTTTTTTTTTTTAATATTGAAAAAAAATAAATATAAAGGAAAATAAAATGATTTTTTTTCTTCACTGTCTCTGCCATTTTTTTTTTTATTTTTAATATTGCAAACAAAAATAAATAAAAAGAAAATGCAAGCAAAACATAAAATAAAATGACCTTTTTTTTTTAATTTACTGAAAATAAAATAAAATAAAATAAAAGATACTGGGTCGCGGATCGGGTTAAGCGTACCGTGGGTGAGAGATACGGGTAGAGCTAACGTGGCAGGAAGTATGATACGGTGCGCGTGAAGTGCGTGGATTTGATGGTGTGGCGCATGATCGGATGGCCGGAAATTCGACCGGCGCGTGGCGGTGCGTCCATCGTTGGATCGGGTCGATTTTTGCGGCATTTGAACAAGCGGCTTCTGATCTACTGAATGGTGGTATCTGATTTGTGATTTGAGGAGCGTAGACACCAGATCTAGAGCGTGGACGTCAGCTGAACAGTGAGGACTTTACTGGTGAATTTTTTTTTTTTTGTTTGGAGAAAGGTGTGGAAGCAAAAATGACAAAAATGAGAATGAATGGACTTTATTTTGGTGCGGAAGTAATGTGCGAAAATTGGCTAAAGGATCAATGAACGGGAGTTCTTGAAAGGCTTTGATACCATGTAGAAAACCTAAATCTAATAGAAATAATAATGAAGAGAAATATAATTGAGAGAGATGAAGAGAGGAAGAGAATATGGAGGCTAGGGGTTTTTCACGTTGTTCAACATAGTGCCTACGTCCACAGGATGTAGCCCAATGGGCTACATTTTTTTATTAATATTCTCTGTGTGATATTTACTAAATGATTATAATGTGTTGTGAGGTGTCCTATTTATACATAGGACTACTAACACAACCCTCCTATCTAATCTATGTGGGATTCCTTAACATCCGCCCCTAGAGCATTGGAAGCTTTTACTCCCCATATGCAATGCATGTATGTTTTATCCAACAAAGGTGACTTTCTAATTCTAGGAAAGCTTCCTTTCCATTCGGAAGACCTATATTATATATCCATTACAAAATCCCCGTATATTGTTATTCATAAATAATCATAACCATACTGTCCATACTTATAGACTTGTAGACATATATCTATTTCTTCTCTTGACTCTCGTTGAACCTCTCCACATAACAACATATCACTACAAAAAACTTGGTTTATTTCGACCCATTTATTTCGAGGGTTCATTAAAAACCCTCGAAATAAGTCTGGAAAAAGCGCGCGGAGAAAAATACACTACACCTATTTCAACTGTCATTAATAAACCTTCGAAATAAGCATTAAAAAAAAAGAAGAAACTGACTCAATTGAGTCCTGCTATTTCAACGGTCACTAATAAAATCCTCGAAATAAGTATTAAAAAAAAGGAATTGGGGCTTTCTTACTTCGACGGTCACTAAAAGCTTCGATAATAGTTAAAAAAAAATGCACGGCAAAAAATAACAGATAAAGCCATAAAATCCTAAATCGTATACAGCTTCTTCCTCTTCTTCTTCTCAGTAAAAACTCTCTCACTCTCTAACTGCGGGGAGGCATCAATATATTTATTGCCCTCCCCAATTTCACGCACACCCTTATCCCCCTCTCCCTCCAAAACTTTCGAAACCCACCCAACGCAACTCTTTTCCCTTTTTCCCCTAGGGTTAGGGTTTTGCTACTACTCTGCTCTCCTTCCAGCCCCCTCTTTCCCCCAAAAGAATGGCGAGGTACAGAAGCCGGAGCAGAAGCTACAGTCCTCGCCGCCGGAGCAGAACCCCGCCACGTGGCCGCAAGCGATACGAAGAAGAGCCTCGCGATCGCTACCATGACAGCAAGTCGTACAGAGACCGTCGCTCACCTGCTCCTTCTGGCTTGCTCGTTCGCAATCTCCCCCTCGACGCTAGGTCTCTTCTACTTCTTCAATTTGTTTTTTTTTTTTTTTTAATTGCTCCGAATTTCAAATTTCATGGTTATATTTATCTCTCTAAAAAAAATTGAAATATTTATGCTGCTTTTGAACTATGGTGTTCAGGCCAGAAGATCTAAGGGCTCCGTTCGAGCGATTTGGTCAGGTGAAGGATGTGTATCTGCCGAAGAATTATTATTCTGGGTATGATTTCTCCGTTCGAGAGATTTTATTTTTCTTCTTGTTTCTTTCAATTGCTTAAATTTCTGGCTTAAATCGATTACTTATGCTGGATTTTGAGCTCAGCTATTCAGATATTGAGCTTTTGATGCGTATTCTATAAGCTATTTTTCGTAAATTCTGGTTTGACTTGAGCTTATATTATTCATTGATTTTTGCTATTTGAATTTTAGATGAAGAGTAATAAGTAAAGCTGTAATTTTTAGATTTCATGTGGAAAAATTAGGTCCTGAAATGTTTAGATTCTATTGCATTATTTACTTATAAAAAAAAAAGATTCTATTGCATTATTCAGATCTACTAGCTGAATGATTTAGGGTTTGATGATAGTTTAAAGTTGGGGTTCAGAATCAGAGCTTGATTGTCAAGCTGAAGAAATTGGAGTTGTTTCAATTACTTTGTAGTTTTTGGTGCAATGGTGTGTGTATCTGTAAATGGAGATTCTAGAATCAACAATGCCTTTGTTTGTTGTTGTTCAATATAAATGATTAGAATTCGATTAGCAGTTTAAAGTTGTTTGCTTACTTTCTAAGAATTTGTGTGTTTGGTTTGTATTTAATTCTGATTAAGTGGAATGATTGAAGCAATTTTGATATATGGTTAAGGAAAGCTCACATTCAAGAGGCCTTGAGATTGGTGGGGGCTTTCAATCTAGCTGATTATCATGGGGCACTCTTGCGGAGGTATAGTTTCTTATTTAAAGAACTTTAACTTTTGTGGGCATGCTGAATTTGGTTGGGTTTTAAAAAGTTTTTTAGATGTATTAATCTATTGCTTATGCATTCTTTTATTATGCAGACATCATCTTTATTTCTTCACATTTTTAAGGTTCAATTTACAGAGAAAAGAATACTGATTGGAGGGAAGCAACCCTCTGGTTTGTTTCTTGCTTCTATATCTTAGAAGATGACTAGAATCAACAATTGATTTCAATGGCACATATTAGCTGCTAGCACATTGTGCAGAACATGAATTCTAACCATTAACCATATATCATTTTAATTAAATTAAATTCTCAGAATCTGAAACCACCCTAGAAGAAAAAAGAAGCATATGGCATTGTTGATTAACATATTGCCTAACTGATTGATAGTAAGATGTAGAGAGATATCAAGGTTGAACTTGGAGTGTAGCACAGTCCGAGCCCAAGCATCAAATGTTAGTATCGGATCTGGGGGCTATGAAGGCCAGGGGGAAGATGACGACTGAAAAGTCTTTGCCAATGTCCACCCAGTGACAATTCATCTGAAATGTGAGTTATATGAGATTGGTTTAATATTACTAATACTAGAAGATGGTAAATTTAAGTGTTATTCAAACTTTTGAGATGATTTTTTTTTTCAATAAGTTTGAGATGATACTGTCTTTAGTCTTAGCAACATGCCAGTATATGACTTTTGATGTGAAACTCCATAGACCCCATTAATATATTATCTATTTTAGTAACAAAATTTATAATATTTATTGCTAAGTCTCTTTCTTCACCTTCAAAGTCCACCATATGACTCTGCAACTCTTGCATGACTGGAGAGGAGCAGTCAAAGAAGGTTACACAAATTGTTTTTCTGTTACTTCTTTTTAGCTCCTTGAATTCATGTAATAAATGAGTTGAGGTAGTTTCTGTTATGGGCCTATGGCTATATTAGTTGCTTCATAGATTTTATGTTTCTGGAAACATTTATTAGCTGTAGTAGTATATTCTGATATGTGATCTGCATGTCTTTTTTCACTATAGTTTTGTGACTAGTCAAGTTGGATTCAATTTCCCAATACTTATCTGATGCTGGGTTCAACAAAAAATATAGTAATTGTAATAGTAATTGGACTGTTGAGTGAGCTGCCTTAAATTCTCCTCTCTGTCAGGAAGGTTGTTGGAAAAATTGAAAATTTTGGATCTATGTAGTGTTGTCTATCCATTTGTAAAACAAGTAACTACTTGTTTTATACTGATAGTCAGGTTGTTCACCAAATTCATCAAAATTGCAGATTCCAAATCATGTAGCTATCAAAATTGTTCTTGAACTCAAGAAGCTGCTCATAGACAACAGCCTTCTAGATGTGTATGCCTTCTTTAATTCTTTCTTCTGTTTTATTATTATTATTTTTTTTCTGCTTTTATCCAGATTTACTTAAAAGTTTCGCTTGCATGCTTGTATTATGTTGCAGCTCTCAGTCTGATTTGGAAGCTAATCTGTTTAAGGTATGCCGTATGTACAACTTAACCAACTTAACCAAGGTATGCATTCACAAGTAAATCATGTCACCTTGATTTATGATGACTGCATTAATCAATATCCCATTTGGGTCTTTACTTGTGAATGCTTCTCTCTTTTTGCCTTTATCCATTCTAAAATAACATAGTTATTTTTTCTTGTCCATTTGGGTCTTTACTTGTGAATACATCTCTCTTTTTGCTGTTGTGCCTATGAATGTTTCTTGCCCTCTTCATCTTTTATGTCTATTCTGTTTCCTTTTGTCATATGCTATATGAAAAATTATATTAGATTTATAAATGGTTTTTATTTATTCATATTGTAGTAATATTGAGACATTGGTTGTTTGTAGTTTATTCATACTCATATCATTCTTAAATGTAGGAAATGTGTCTAATAAACAAGAAGAATCGTGGTGAAAATAAAATTGTCCACACTTCCGGATCAAAGAGCTTTCAACAACGGAATGTGGAAGAGGTAATCTAAGATCTTAACGTATATATCTTTTGAATTTACATGCCAATATCATTCAGAATTTAACGTACAGATTCTGATGGCATAATCTTGTACTTAGATCTTAATTTGTGCAATAACAAAATCATATGCAATTTCCCTGTTTAAGGAACTCATTTATTTCAACATGTGGCTGTTACTTGCCTAAATGCCTTGATTGAATATGCCCTGTCCTAACTATTTGTGGCCTGGATTGAACTCGTTCCCTCCCTTCCTATCTCATCTGGATTGAACTCGTCTCTGGATGTGTGTTTGTGTGTTGTTGTAATCATATCTACATTGTTGTTGCCAATCAGCACAGTTCTTGAATATGTGATTGCTGCAATGGTGGATGTGGAGTGATGTGTTGTGTTGGGGATTAGTAGAGGGGAATTTTGCTTCAGTGAACATTGATGTTTCTCTCATGAGTGGTAGTTTGTGTTTATGCGTATGTGTAAGAGCATAATGCTCATCTCATATGAATATTAGTTTTTAATTTATTTTTGCACACTGATTTTTATTTTTTATTGGATGTTTGGTTGTTTAATATAGAGTTATAAACTACCTTTTTCTTTTTTTAAATTGAAAACTTTTCACTGCTTCCCCAAGATGAATGCAGGTGTTTCATTCAAAACTGTGTTATGAAATTGTAATCTGGCTCTGTTACACAGACTAAGTTTTTGATTTTTATTAGGAACTAGGAAGTTTGGGCCCTGTTATTTAAGGATCAAAATGTCTCTGCCATTTTTTTGTTGTGGGAAAACAATCGAGAAGTAGAGTTCAGTTTATAATCCATCCTGGGCTTTGTATGTAGGGTTATTTGCGGTATGTAGTGTCTTGTAGTAGTGTTTTAACTTCAATAGCAATTTTATTGATCACGAATTGCAATGACCCTACTAACTGTTAGCTGCTTGATGAGATATTAGACTTTGTATGCCTTTGTTTCTGCAATTCTTATTTTCCTTACTTATATTTTGGTGTTTTTCATTGTCCTAGATTAATTTCCTTAGATTTTTAGGATGCATTTCAAAGTATTAGGAGAAAGTACTTGGACTTTTCATATTTTCATAGACTGAAAATTGAAGTTCTAAAGAGTTCTTTTCAAACGCTTACATCTAAACAAGTCATAATTTGTGAGGACTTATTTATATTTCAAACTTTAGGATTTGATTCTTTATCTCGAATGTGGTTTGAGATCATTTGTTTGCATGGTGCCATTCTCTCTAGTTTTGTACCATGGTCGATGATATTCCATAGTTTTGGTACAAATGTGGTATATTGCTTGTATATTTGGTATAGGTCCCTGCTCAATGAATTTTTGAGAAAAAATAAAAAAACTTTATCGAGGGTTATGACCCTCGATAAAAACAAAATTACTTATTTCGAGGGTTGTAACCTTCGATACAAGTAATATTTGTGAAGTATCCAATACTCTTTATCGAGGGTTATAACCCTTTTTATCGAGGGTTATGACCGTCGATAAAGATAAAATACTTTCTTCGACTTTTGTGTAGGCCGTCGAAACATCTTTTTCGACGGTGTTTCTATCAACGCCTTTCGACAGTCATCTTGACCATCGAAATAACCTTTTTCGAAGGTTTTTAATACTTATTTCGAGGGTTTTGACCCTCGTAAAAAGTCATTTTTTTTTGTAGTGTATATGTCAGACAGATGTGGGATAATGCCATTTGTTGGTCGCCTTGCCTATAGAGGTGGTTGTTGGGAGTGATTGGAAACTGGATCTAACAAGATATTTTGGTCTTCTATTTTATTTCTGTATGTGGATAATATATAGTTGAGTCATTAAATTAAAACACATCATTTTTTAATTAGGTGGATGGATAAATGACGTGGTTCATCCAATTATCCTGATGGACTAAATAATTCATATGAGGCCATGTCTGGTGAAACATCGTGCCTTGTTCTCTAATGAAGGATTTGGATAGAAAATTTTCATAAAATATCCAACAAAGAAAGAAATAGTGGCATTTTCCTTTATGGCTATCCAGGAAATGGTTCTCCCCTTTTACTTATCTGTTTATTATTATTTATATTTGTTTTGAGCCAATGCTTGCAAAGTAGCACTATGCCTAAGATTTAAAAAAAAAATAACAAATTGTGTCTGTTAAAAAGAACAAGGAATAGCTATCTAGAAAGCTTCGTATATATCATAATTACCTCCCTTCTTACTAGGCATGTATATCATGAAGTTTTTCATGCCCCTTAGATAATGATCAAACTATTACATGAAAAATGCGGCACCATTCTAACTTCTTTTTTCTAGTCATCCCTCATGGAAAAAGCTCTAACATTAGTGCAGTATATGTTGATATTAGATGTACCATACCCACATGGGTATTGTAGATTTATCTTGTTGATATAATCAACCAAGCCGTGACACTTGCTTACTCATGCTGTACCAGCTACTAGACGTTCCGGAATTTAATCTTTATTTTTCAGCTTAGAACATTGAATCCAGCTGTTTATTACATTTACCATTCTTTCATAACTTCCCCAACCCATGTGAAGGTCATCTTGGCGTTTGCTACTTTACTCTGCACACATAGGAATACTTGCTCAGGCAAACACGCGACTCAATGTGTTTGGAAAAAAATAAAATTAAGATTTCTTTTGATATCTCTTGGGATCCCAATTAGCCCAATGTCAAACAATAAGTCTTCTTCTTTTTCTTTTTTTCTTTTTCTTATTAATTCTCTTTTTAATGGAGTTAAACAATAAGTCTTGAAGTACAATAATCCTCACAAAATATTTTACAATTGCCAAAATGTTAAGTTGTGAATGATAAATAATAAAGTGATGTTAGTGGTGGATTCAAATCAAAACTAATTAAAAACTATCAACTTGTAAAAATTATTGTGCCTCCAGCATTATTCTTGTTAAATATTCTCTAGTAGTCTATTTGGATGGGGTGGATTTGGGCCCATGGATTTGGATTTGAGGGCCTAAATCCAAATTCTTTGTTTGGATGACTTAAAACCATTAGGATTTGGATTTAAAGTGATGTTAGTGGTGGATTCAAATCAAAACTAATTAAAAACTATCAACTTGTAAAAATTATTGTGCCTACAGCATTGTTCTTGTTAAATATTCTCCAGTGGTCTGTTTGGATGGGGTGGATTTGGACCCATGGATTTGGATTTGAGGGCCTAAATCCAAATTCTTTGTTTGGATGACTTAAAACCATTAGGATTTGGATTTGGGCCAAATCCATCCAGGATTTCAAAGGCCCAAATCCATGGATTTCAAATTACTTGTAAAGCTAGGAATTAAGGAAATCCTCCGCTTCGCTCCGTGCCTCTTGCTCGAGTCTCCCTCACGTAGTCACGCTCACGCCGGTTTTCAGGTATGTCTCTCTCACTTCGCCTCTCTCTCTCTCTCTCTCTCTCTCTCTCTCTCACTTCACCTCTCTCTTCTCTCACTTCGCCATTGCATCAATGGGGGTTTGATTTTTTTTTTGTGGGTCTATCTCTATGTTGTGTTTTTGTGCATCTAAAATGCTTATGTTTGTATATAGGGTTTGTTTGATTTGTGTGGGTTTAGTTTGATTTGTATATTTGGATTTTGTATACAAGATGTTTGATAAAATGTCTCAATGTTGTGTTTTTTCCAAGGTCTCTGTTTTGTTTTGTTTTGTTTTGGAAAGCATCTTTCTTTGAAGAGTAAGGTTGTGTGAGTGATAGTTCTCATTTCTTACGAGAGAGAGAGAGAGAGAGAGAGAGAGAGAGAGTATATGTGAGTGATAGTTCTCTGCCAACTTGAGCTTGAAAATAGAGCACTTTGTTTTTTATCATAAAAAAGGGAACGAACTTTGAGGTTATCTGTGTGGCCATGGCTGCTCGCAGACTTTCCTCCCTGCTCTCTCGCTCTCTTGGTGCTTATTCTTCATCTGGGTCTGCTTCTTTGCTTTCTTCTCTAGGTGATGATGCTTTTTCTGTAATTTTATTGCTTTCTGTTTTGTATCTTCATGATTTGTGTTTGCTGTCAAATTTTGCTTCCTTTTTTTTTCATTAGATATAGAGGTTTACTTGGAATTTGGTAGTGATAAATTAGTAAACTTGGAACTTTACTGTGTAAGAAAAAAAATAACAATTTTTTATTTATTTATTTTTGAATTTGATGTACTTCTTTGTAATCTCCTTCACCGTACAAGGACTGAGACAAAAAAATATTTATATAACCTGGAGTCAGCCTAGCTTAGTTGGGGTGATGATGATGAACAAGGTCCATAAAGGACTAGAGTCAACAAGTCATGATTTTTTAGAGAGGGGGTTAATCTAGAATCATAGAAGAAACCCCATTTGTTATTCGATTGGTGAATATATCCCAATTACAAGCAGAAAGGGAATGTGCAATTTGGTGAATATTGGATATTAGAAGTTACCAAAATCTACTCTACCACTATATGCAATAAACCTTTTCCCTTGTTTTTCTTCTTATTCTTTAGTTGTATTTTTTTCTTTTTCTTTTTTGGGATAATTCTATAGTTGATATTTTTAAAATAATAAACAGATATAAAAATGGCCAACAATGGGAGAGATATGTGTATCCAAAGAAAATGTGCAATTTTGAGGCTGTTTGGTATATCAAACTGAAACTGTGATTCTGTGATTGCAATCCATAATCATTGGGTCCTACTGAAAAAAATCCTGTTTGATACATAAAATTTAAGTGAAGTTTGAAATCCTAACTTGAGTTTATGTGGGTCCCATGCCAAATTTGAGAATAGCTGATGGGTTGTTTTTGGATTCAAGCCTAATCCAAATCTGGACTGAACTCACAATTATTACCGTTACTGGGCCCCACAACTGACTGCCTTCTCCCCTGTTCTCTCTCTCTCTTCCATTAAGTTCCAGACTCTTCTCTCTCTCTCTCTTGGCCATTACAGAGGGTTCTGCCCCCACAGTACACCGCTCAACTCTCTCTCTTCCCTTCTTGTCACTATTCTCTCTCTCCATTACTTAGCCAAACCCCTTACCCACAGCCACCGTGACCCAAACATCAAAATCCCAGAGTTATCGTGAACCCCACTATTAACAATCCAAGCCCAGAAATTTTTTAGATCCACCCACTTCAACCAAAACCCACTCACCTCTAGCAAACCTGATTGCAACACAATCCAACCCAGCCTCCACATCGCCGGAAAGAGCTCGAGCCATGACGGTTCCAACATCGATCGCAAACATCAAAAAGAATGTGAAAGGATATATGTGAGTGGAAGCCCTCATCATTTATTCGGCAAGAACAACCACCAGAGTTGATACTCTCCTCGCACAGTGTGTTTTAGAGGAAAAAAAAAAAAAGAGAGAAAGAGGAGAACTGATAGAGAAAGACGGTGAGAAAGAGAAGAAAAGGGGGCAAAAAATTGAGGAAAAAGAGTTAAAGTGATACGTGTAAAAGAGAGAAAGAAGATAAAAGGATAAGATGAGATTTGTGGAGAGAGAAAAAAAAGAAGATAAGAAGATAAAAAAATATTTATTTATTTTGTATTTTTATTATTTAAAAAAATTAATTAATAATGTAATGATAAAAACTAAGTCTAAAAACCAAAACTATGTATCAAACACAATTTTTTTTTTTTAAATAGTGATTTCAGTTATGAAATCAAAACTATGTACCAAACAGATTTTTTTTATAATTTTGAATTCAAATCAAGATTAAAGTTCCAACTTGAATACTAAAAAAAAGTCACGAAACCAAAACAAAAAACGAAAACACGTACCAAACAAGTCCTTTGTAATTTACTTGTTAACAGGCGCATGTTTCTACTAATTTTTAAAATGATTTTTTTTGTGTTAATTATTTTTCATATCTTAAAAATAATAGTCTTTATTGATTAATGGAGAAGATAATGAAGATAAAGAGAGGATTTTAAATCTAAATCCAAGTATCCAAATGCAATCTAGATTTTAAAATTCTGAATTTCAAATCCTCCTTGGTATAAAATAGAACCAAACAAGAAATTTTAAAATCAATGGATTTGGAATCAAGGCATTTCAAATCTATTGATTTAAAATCCAAATCCAAGTATCCAAACGGAGATAATTAAAGAATTAATAGGAGTTTGATAAAAGGGCACTATATATTTATTTCTTACCCACTAATTCACAAAGACAACAGATTTTCAATTCATTCCTATGAAATTATCTTCATTTGATTTGAAATTGGAAAAATCCATTTTATAGTTCAGATTTTATTCTTAAATTTGATAGTATACAAAGTGTCACATCATTTAAAATTTTAAATGACATGACATTGGGACATCTTTAAATTAATTTGTAGATCTTATCTAAATCAATAAATTTATCAATTTGAAATGGAGATAATCATTTTTTAATTCATTGGGTTCATTCACTTAGGAGTCCAATATATAAGCCGATTTTTAGACTACAATACAAGCCAATTCATTAGATTCTTTCTTTTCTATTTCTTCATTTTTTTTTAATATACAAAATTATTTTGTATATTTTAATTACAATAAGTCTAAAGTTATAATAACTTTCATAATTGCTAAATTTACATGCAAATTGTTGTGATTGATGTTAATAAAATAATGTTAATAATGAGTTCATATAAAAGTGATGTTATTTTAATATTTATCATAATTTTTTAGGAAGTTATGAAAATTGTGCTAATAGATGGATTAATGTATTAAATTACTGTAATTGAACAACTCCACTTTAGGAAATATTTTTATTTTAATTAAAAATAGAAGAAGTAAAGGAAATTTATATTCAAGTATTTCCTTGCAAATTGACAGTGACAGACCACCAGATCTTAGATTTAGACAAGAGAAATTTATTGTGTCAGTGTCCGTATCTCTCATTTTTTTTTCATGAATTATTGATCAATAATTGGGCAATGGCCTATCTTTTTCGCTTTTCCACATTGCGGTCAGAAGGGTCCCAACCAACCAAATAAAATGGTACGCACTTTATCACATGTCTAAAATAATTTTTCTTACCCTCAATGAAATTAGTATTCTAAAAATTTCACCAAAAAAAAAAAAAAAAAAAACTAGTACTCTCCTTTCTCAGATCATTTAATACCCAGATTACACAATTAACGAAAGTTCTTTAATATTATTTCAATGAAAAGACTATAGATTTTATGCACAAGACGAAACGTTCATAAAGGTAAAAGAAGGAACCAATTTAATTTCCTAAACTTTTGACTAACACTTACATAACCATGACCCCTGAAAACTAGGACTCTCTAACGTTAATAATTCAAACAATTAAACAACAATTTAAACATGTCTCAAACACCCACACAATAGCCCATGTCCCCTTTATGAACCTATCACTATATAAGGGTTCTGATGATATAGATTTTACCACATATATACTATCAGGTGCAACATATATACGAGCCACCAAGCAAGAGTCATGTCAGAGCAAATGGAACATCCACCGTTCAACACTGGAGGAACTAGCTTCCTAAGAAGTTGCTTCAATGGAATCAATTCCTTGTCAGGTTCTTGGTTTCTCTTTCTTAACTTGTTTTCCCTTTTCTGGGTTAAAGCTAATTTCATATTAATGTACAGCACAAATTGTAACTCGCATGGTTTCAAATCTCCAGGAATTGGATTCATAACAATTCCTTATACACTATCACAAGCCGGATGGTTAAGTCTTAGACTTCTTCTTGCAATTGCATATTTGCATTTACTACATGCTATACTGGCGTGCTACTTCAACGATGCATGGAGTCAAATCCATTAATTAAAACCTACCCTGACATAGGCTACCATGCGTTTGGACGTAAAGGAAGAATTATTGTTTCAACTTTCACGTATCTAGACCTCTATCTAGTTCCAATAGGATATTTGATATTGGAAGGAGATAATTTGTTCAATTTATTTCCAAACATTCGCATGGAAGTAGCGGGGCATTACATTGGAGGAAAACAAATTTTCATAATGGGTGCAGGGCTTGTAATTTTACCTACAATGTGGTTAAAGGACTTGCGGTTGCTTTCATTTGTATCAGCGGGTGGTATCTTGTCGTGTGTTATTATCATTAGCTCCATTTTGTGGGTTGGTGTTGTTGATGGAGTTGGGTTCTCTGGTAAAGGAAAGCTATTTGAATTGGCTGGAATTCCTAATGTTGTCGGCTTGTATGCATTTTGCTTCGGTGCTCATCCAGTCTTCCCAACCTTATACTCTTCTATGAACGATAAAAGTAAGTTTTCTAAGGTAAGTCATACAATGATACAAACTATGTATTAAATCTTTCAAATTTTCAAATACAAAACGTATATATACTTTTAACCATTAAAGTTTGAGCTTGTTTTCATTTTGATTACTCAAGTTTGAGATTTTTCATTTTGATTTACAAAATTTGATTTCATTGTTTTTAAAATGGTCATTCCGTGCATATTAATTTGTGACTAATCTTGCCATTAAAAGATGGGAAAAAAAAAAAAATTAAAGAAACAATATTGTTTTGTTGACACATAAGGGCCAGATCAGTCACAATACTGAACAAAATGAATATTTTGAAAACAAATAAAACTTGGTGGATCAAACTGAAAAAACTCAAACTTAAGGGACCAACTTGAAAACACTCTAACTTTAAGGGTTAAAAGAATAATTTAGTCCAAACAAGTTTCTATCATCTATTCCTTCAAACTTCAAGCCAAATGTAACTACTAATTGAATTCGTTTAGTTTCTTAAGCAATTTTTCGTTACAGGTATTGTTCATCAGCTTCGGTCTCAGTACTCTCAGCTACATATTAATGGCAATCCTCGGCTACTTAATGTTTGGCCACGATGTACAGTTTCAAGTGACATTGAACCTACCAACAAGCCTAGTGAGCTCGAAGATAGCAATATACACTACTTTAGTTGGTCCAATTACCAAGTATGCACTAATAGCCACACCTATTGCAAATGCTATTGAGAGTCGCTTACCTTGATACTACAATAACAGGATCATTTGCATTTTCTTAAGAACACTGTTACTAGTTAGCACAGTGATTGTTGCTCTAGTTTTTCCATTTTTTGGGTTACTAATGGCACTTGTTGGGTCAGTTCTTAATACCACCATTTCTATTCTGCTTCCATGCCTATGTTACTTGAAGATTTCTGGAGCTTATCAAAAGTGGGGTTTTGAAATTGCAATTATTGTGGTAATCATGGTTAATGCTGTTTCGATTGGAGTTATGGGCACATACTCTTCTCTAAAAGATATAATAATGCATCTTTAAGATATAATTTAATTCCTTCTTGGAAGCCGAGACTTGATGCAGAATGTAATACGACAAATGATTAGATAAGGGCGACTCATATTTTCTGTAGTGATAGCACGCAACCATGTTGGAATTTCAGCTTTATTGTAAATAATATTTAGATTCATATTTTCTCATCTTACTGAAATATCGTTTTGTAATATTTTTAGGGAAATAATTTGTGTACATCCGTTATATATGCACGTATAATGCAGATTTTTAGTGTACACTTTTCCAGGAAACTACATCCATCTGTTTGATAAAAACTCCTTTCTTTTATTTTATGAACCTATTTCAATAATTTTTGGAACCTCTATTATGCTTTTCCAAATATAAGAGGCTCTGGGGCACCTCTGCTTCCATTAAGGAGCCTGGGGAAATATACTTCTATTTTGAAACCAAACCAAATATAACAAGGAGTGAGTACACAAGACCAATGCCAAATTGAACGTGGAAAGATTCTAAAACCCCTACCCCTCTCTGTTTACTTTGACAAAGCTTGGGCTAAGTCATTCAATGAATCTTCCGCTCTCGCTGTTGTTGCCTCCATCAAAATCTACTTACTAAAGAGTTCAGAGCTTTACATAGTTTAATTATTCGGAGTTTAAAATAGCTCATGGCATAAGTGGGCAGTGCTTGAGCAATAACCTTTGATTAAAATTTCTTTTCCAGCTTATAAATTATAATAACTTTTTTTCTTTCAACCCACCCACACTCCTTAATCATTGCAAAAGTTTGCCTTTTTTGTCTAACCATGCCGAGGAAGGTATCCCAAATACTTTTCATATTGTTTTATTATAAGGCCACCTAAGATATCCTTGATGACATTCTAGGTTGACGTAAGAGTATTGTGTCTAATTTGTTTTTTCTTGATTTAATTTCTTATCGGAAGCCTCCTCGTATACTCAAAGTATTTGTATACGAACTTGACATTCCTACGGCTTTGCAAAAGAGGTGAATGAATATTCACCAAGTAATAAGTGTTTAGCAAAAATTCAAAATCACCAATGTTATAAGTAAGTAAGTAACATATATAATCCCACTCCACACAATTGGTATGTTAGAAATACGTACAAGGTATCACAAGTTGTTAAAGAATCTGATGAAATTCAACCAATAATAAAAATGATTGATGTGAAAGTATCATCTAGTCTGTGAACTCCCAAAGTTTGTAAAGAGTAATGTTAGGAGTATAATATTTTTCATGACTATTTTTATAATTATTAATTGACATGGTCTGTTGTAATCAGAACAATATCACTTTCACTTGAATCTATCACTGACGTTACTTTTATTATATACTAATTAATTACAAAATGTCATATTAACAAATATGAAAAATATTATAAATTTTTTGTTAAACTATTGTTTTCATCCCTAAACTTCGCATGAGTTTTGGTTTTCGTCCTTAAACTTTGAAAAATTCGTTTTTCATTCTTGAACTTTAAAAAAGTTCATTTTGACACATGAATTTCGTTTTTTTATAAAAAAAGTTCAGGAACGAAAAACGAAACTCATATATAGTTTAAGGACGAAAACAATATTTTGGCCTAAATTTTTTATATCCATAGGTATATTGTTTTGCAAAACATTATAAGTCTATAACCATGCCTTTTTTTTTTGTGGATAAAATAAGTCTATAACTATGTCGAAGCAATAGAATTATGAAAAGTTATAAATAGTTAAATATAAAATATTTTAAAATTTTGATATTGCTGAATATTGATGTCATGTTTCTGAATTACCTTTCTTTTATATATTTACGAACTTAATATATATTTATTTATTTTTATATCCATAAACTTTTATATTTTATTAGAGTTAGAACCCACGTAATTAACCTAGCATGCATGTTGACCATCACTTCTACTCAATACGAGTGAATAAAAGAAAAAGAAAAAGGAAAGATGTGAAAATAGTCAAAGACTTCAACATGACAAGAAATAAACGTGGAGTATTAAATTCACGATTTACAGTTTCACACACCCAACGCGCCATTTTGAATGAAAAACAAAATGTTTTAATGTGGTTTGGTTTTGGAGACTTACGTACATGAAGGAAAATCCTTGATAGCTACATCTTTACTATATAATTTCTATATTCCATATTAATGGACCAAATGTAGGGTTTATATACTAGCTAAAGAAACCTATACTAGTTCTAGATTTGAAAACATTTTCCAACTATTTTCACAGTCGCTACCAAATACAGGAAAATGAGTCAGTTTTCTAGAAAATATTATTTGGAAAATGAGTTGTTTTTCAAATAAAGATACAATATGATACGATACGATATTTTTGCCATATGTTCGAAGTTATGTCGTGCTATGCATTTTTTATTAAAAACAAAAGACTTCTCTTGATAAGTAAAAACAATCATAAATTAAAAAATAAATTTCAAATTATAAAAAAAAAAATGGTTCATTTATATATAACTGAAAATCGAATAATAAAATGCATAATAAAAATAGAAGAATAAATATGATTTTGAATTCCATGGTAAAAGCATATTATGTAAGGCGGATTTTTTTTACCAAAACAATATATAATTAAATTATTTAAACAATTTAAAATAAATAATGATACTTATTTTAAAAGTTCTTGAAATTTTTGTAATAGAATTTCACTTAAAATATATTATTCTAATAGTTAATTAATACTATAAGTGTACTTATAGTATGTTTATATGACAGGAGTATGCTGTGCTATTTATAATACTTATGTTGAGTAACATAGCACAAGGACTATGTGTAAGACTTTTATTATTAAAGCAAAAAATTATAAATGATGACTAAAATAATTTAAAATAAAAAAGGAAATATATTGCATTTAAATTTATAGAAACTCTTAATAATATAATTTCAAAATTGTTAAAGTTGTTAAGTGATTGAGTGAGCGGAAGCAAAATAATGAAAGCGGAAGCAAAAGGTTTTAAGGTGGTTCGATTTTGGAGACTTACATCCATGGAGGAAAGCTCTTGACGGCTATTCCTTTACTATATAATTCCTATGTTTCAATGGATCCAATGTAAGGTTTATATACTAGTTAGAGAAGCCTATACTAGTTCTAAAGTTGAAAACATTTTTCAACTATTTTCAAGGTCGCTACCAAACACAGGAAAATGAGTCAGTTTTCCAGAAAATGTTATTTGGAAAATAAGTTGTTTTCTAAATAACGTTTTACGTCAAAAATAGCGGAGCCTAGGTTTGCTTGTTCTACAGGTATATTGGCTTGCTTGTCCTACAAGTATCGGGCCTTATAGGCCAATATATCTCTAACAAATTAAAGCACTCCGTTGGAATGCATTAAATCTCAAAATAGAATTGTCAAATCAAACGTAATCGGTGTATTCATAAGCACGAGTAGGCCAGACATAACGCATCTCTTTATATCTCTAACAAATTAAAGCACTCCGTTGGAATGCATTAAATCTCAAAATAGAATTCTCAAATCAAACGTAATCTTAATGGTGTATTCATAAGCACGAGTAGGCCAGACATAACGCATCTCTTTTTTGCTAACGAGTAACGATAGCGTACTGTAATTAGTTTTTGTATAATTCTTTGTACACTTCACATTTTCCTCCTGCAAATTGTAGACTGCAATGTTATTATAGAAGATATTACTTCATTATTCATGATGGTGTGCCATCATTGTCAATTGTCATCGTGGAGCAATTCATGCATTTTTTTAATCTATTTATCACTTCACTCGTTTAGGTGTGGTCTTCCCTGCACTCCCACTCAAAAAGCTTCTTAGTGCATGATTGACAAAAAGACAGATGCTAACGACAGTGGGACTCCTTTGGGTAAAGAAAAACTTTAAAATGAAGCCCATTTGTCCCAAATCTCACAATAATTTTGATTCCTCCTGACTGGAATGTTAAAGTTGTTAAACGATTGTTTGAGAAAAAAAAGAAAAAACCCAGTAAAATCAAAAGGTTTAACGTGGTTTGATCATTAGGATTTACGTTTATATAGGAAAGCTCTTGACGGTTATATGTTTATTATGTGAATTCTTGTATTACAATGGACCCAATCTAAGATTTATATATTAGATAAACCTATATTATCATAGACTAACTAGGATTAAGTTGCTTGTTATACAAGTATTGAGCCTGCATTAGATTTGGGCATAAATCTCTAACATGTTAGATGATAACTACCAAATTTTCTTCGTTCTTTTGTGGAAAAAGCAGTGGACCTCCACCATTTTCAGTCAATGTGTTACAAAAAGTCTTTCGTAGTGCCAATTGGCTTTTTTGCTTTAATCTAAAACACCCTTTTCTTTGTTTTCAATTATGGGCCAACTTTAGGTAGGATTGGGTTGCCGGGTTTGAAACAATTATATTTTGGTTTAATTACAACTATCTGCGGTAAATCAAGCGTTTGTAATTTGCGTCTTATATTATTTGCAATGACTATCCTATTGTTCAAATTAGTGATTAAATTTACATATTAGTTAGCAGTTCACCCTAAATTATGGGCTATTTACTGCATCCAAAACTACAAACATTTTTCAATCAACACCCTAGTTAGAGATTATTCCTCCTAGTAATATGTTTATTTATTCAATAATTTGGAATAGGTAAAACGAGACATTGTTGATACCAATTTCACATATGATTTTACATATCATCACATTTCTTAGTACCCTAAATTTTTATTTAATTATTTAAATTTAATATATAAAAAATTGGATAGTACCAACATTACATTAGATAGTAATAATCACATATGATGTAACTACATCACATTTAATAGTAACAATGGTTAAGATTTAATGGGTTACCATGCACCAAAAAAAAAAAAAAAAAGTATTCTGTATTATAGAATTACCCCTCAAATTTGTATTACGAATATTCCCTAGTTTTCAATGGATAGTCACAATTAATCCTTATACTTTCCTATAAAAGGGTGGATCCAAGGCAGATGTGTAGCCACCAAAACTAATGCATAAACTTAGCTTTTTAAACAACTTTTCAGAAGAATCTTATATTAAATTGCAAAGCCTATATGATAGGTTCATAAAGGGGACGTGGGCTATTGGTGCAAAGATTGGTGTAGAAGTAATGACTGTGTAGGACTGAGCAGAAGTGATTCAGCTCACGTCCCCTTTATAAACGTATCACTATATTATATATAAGGGTGTTGAGATAGTTTTTACAGCATACTGTCAAGTGCAACATTAGGCCACCTAGAATATGGAACTTCCGCCCATCAAAACTGGAGGAACAAGCTTCCTAAGAAGTTGCTTCAATGGAATCAATGCCTTGTCAGGTGATCTTGTTTAATTTCTCTTCTCAATTTTTTTTTTTTGTTTTTTTCCTTTTTCAGGGCAAAAGCTAACTGCATGTTAATGCACAACACAATTTGTAACTCGCATGGTTTCAAATCTCCAGGAATTGGATTAATAACAATTCCCTATACACTATCACAAGCCGGATGGTTAAGCCTCATCCTTCTTATTGCAATGGCATTTGCTACATGCTATACTGGCGTGCTACTTCAACGATGCATGGAGTCGAATCCATCAATTAAAACCTACCCTGACATAGGCTACCATGCGTTTGGACGTAAAGGAAGAATTATTGTTTCAACTTTCGCGTATCTAGAGCTATATCTAGTACCAACAGGATTTTTGATACTGGAAGGCGATAATTTATTCAAGTTGTTTCCAAACGCTAGCTTGGAAGTAGCAGGGCATTACATTGGAGGAAAACAAATTTTCATAGTGGGTGCAGGGCTTGTAATTTTACCTACAATGTGGTTAAAGGACTTGCGGTTGCTTTCATTTGTATCAGCGGGTGGTATCCTATCGTGTGTTATTCTCATTGGCTCCATTTTGTGGGTTGGTGTTGTTGATGGAGTTGGGTTCTCTGGTAAAGGAAAGCTATTTGAATTGGCTGGAATTCCTACTGCTGTCAGCTTGTATGCATTTTGCTATGGTGCTCATTCAGTTTTCCCAACCTTATACTCTTCTATGAAAGATAAAAGCCAATTCTCTAAGGTAAATTATTCATACAAACTATGTATTACATCTTTCCAAATACAAAAGTCCACTAAACTATACTTTTCACCCTTAAAATTTGGACTTGTTTTCAATTTAATCTTTTAAGTAAATGATTTTCAATTTGGTCCATTAACTTTGATTTCATTTTCAAAATGATTCTTCCATTCATGTCTATTACTAATTTGTCCATTAAGAGATAGAAAAAATAAAGAAATGTTGTTGTTTTGTGGCACTTAGCGATCAAAACAGTCACGAAAATCGACAGAATGACCATTTTGAAAATGGAATAAAACTTGGTGGACCAAAATAAAACAACCCCAAACTTTTAAGGTTAAAAATGTTATTAGCCCAAACAAATTATCTATTACCAATCATTTGAGATAGCCAATTACAGTTCAAACTACAAACCAAATGTAAAATTCGTATTGGTTTCTTGATCAAATTTAATCAATATAACCAAGCTAGACTGACATCCTTCCAACTTATCGTTACAGGTTTTGTTCATCAGCTTCGGTCTCAGTACTCTCAGCTACATATTAATGGCAATCCTTGGCTACTTAATGTTTGGCCAGGATGTACAGTCTCAAGTGACATTGAATCTACCCACAAGACTAGTGAGCTCAAAGATAGCAATATACACGACTTTAGTTGGTCCAATCGCTAAGTATGCACTAATAGCTACGCCTATTGCACATGCTATTGAGAGACGCTTACCTCGATACTACAATAACAGGTTCATATGCATCCTCTTAAGAACACTGTTACTGGTTAGCACAGTCATTGTTGCTCTAGTTTTTCCATTGTTTGGGTTACTAATGGCACTTGTTGGGGCAGTTCTTAATACCACAGTCTCCATTATTCTTCCATGTTTATGTTACTTGAAGATTTCCAGAGCTTATCAAAAGTGGGGTTTTGAAGTTGTGATTATTGTGGTGATCATGGTTAATGCTGTTTCACTTGCAGTTATGGGCACGTACTCTTCTCTAAAATATATAATAATGCAATTTTAAAATATAATTTCCTTCCCGAAAGCCAGGACTGGATATAGAATGTAACAAGACAAATGATTATATAAGGAACTTGGCACTCATATTTCTGTAGTGAAACTGTGAAAGCACGCAGACACCTGTTGTTATTGGCTTATTGCTACTATATAGTAGTATTTAACTATTTATATTATCTCATCTTACTGAAATGTATAGTAATCTTCTTCTAATGTCTAATTTTTGCTGAAATGGTGAAATCAGTAAACTACATCCATTTGAAAAATGCTCATTTGTTTTATTTAATGAACCTAATGCTCTTTAATGACAATGCAAAATCCATTATGAAAAGGTGCATCTAATTAATGTTAGCAAATCTAAACAATATCTGACAACTTTATATAAAAGCATGTTTAGCAGAAAGCAGCAGTTCTGGCCAATGGTTACGTTGTATCTTTTATATGCAGATTTAACAAAACCATTGTCATGGACGTGGCTCTAATAAGTGATTAAAATATAGTCACTCAAATCTTGATATGCAATGACGCTAGATGTTCAAGTCATAAACTTACACCTAAATGATTAAGGCCATATACGCAAATACATACACGACTGTGTATACACGAATGGTGTACCATGGCAATGTACTTACAATCAAAGCAGCCCATATCATACCTAACATTGTCATAATAAAAATAAGTAAATTACACAAACCTTCTTTGCTTCTTTGAGATTTGCGGAAATATAAAAAAAATTCTTCCTCTTTTAAAAAATGACACTAAACCTCTTGAGGTTATTACTTTTATGTATGTTTATCAAGTTACTAAGCATTATTTTTAGGTACTTTTGGATGAGAATTTTATTTGAAAAAACACGTATTTTTACTCTAGTGGACATAAATGATCACAGGGGTTTATTTGCTATATAAATCAAAACCTCAAGAGATGAAGTATCGTTCATAAAAATAGGAAGGGGTTTCTGACATTTCCTTAAACATCAAGAAAGCAGATTATAGATAAAATATTTGGTGTCCTTATAAATGAGAAGGGAGGAGTAAGTGTAGCACTTAAGCTTCTCATTTCAAGGCAAAAAAAAACAAAAAATTACTGTTGTAATCTTGATTGTTTAGAAGATTTCTGGAATGAGACAGTGATTGAACTGGAGGTGACCAACCAGGGAGTAGCCAATGAACCCAATGAATTAGCAGGTTATATATAGAGTATTTAGTGTCCTTCTAAATTAGTAGGTAATAAATAAAGTACCGGTGTCAATTTATCAAACCAAACGCTTATTAGTTTTTCAATTATCAGTTATACTCTCATATTAAGGTCCAGTTCTTGTCGAAAATTTTGAGATAATTAGAGCCCAAGAATTTCATAAAAAGTATATCCAAGAAGCTTTTGTTATACCCATAATTTTATTTACAGTAAGCTCCTATGTAGCTACTATTGCTTCTAATGTACCCACAACAAAGACAAAATAGTTCTCTTTAACACAAGTATTGAATCTCAAGTGCAGATTGACATGGCTGAAATAGCTAAAAAAATAGAAGAAAAAAAATTTCATATAATTTCTATATTCTTTGTTGGATATTTTGTCGATACATAATAGCATGTGATTTTTATTAGTCTTGTATTGGACATATAGACCTACCTGTGCAGGGGAGTTTCGTAACTTGAGTTTGCTACCTAGAAGTTCACATTGGAAGTATTCATTGAAGCACAGCACGGAAATTCACTGATATATCAAAGTTACAGAGGCAGGAGAGTGGGTTTGTATTTAGGTTTGATGGACTTGAAAGAATATATATTAAGTAAAGGGATTGATCCCGATGGTTCTGTAACTGAGTATTGAGAGCAGAGGTTATGAACAATACCAGTAATGCAGACAAGTTGGAAGTTGTACTAGTTATCTTGATGTTAATTTGCTCAAGTCAATTGACAAACCATAATGCATTAATCACATAAGTCAATATGTCCTTAGGTGAAGGCATGCAAGAAAACTTTTGATAATGATGATTACCAGCCTTCAAAAATCAGAATTATGAGTTCATGGCCCTAACATTAATATTTAAAGAAACTGTATTTATTTGAACAAATAGACTTGAAAACCCTTTAACAGCTAGAAGTTCATTTTTATGCCACAAAACATACTTATTAAAGGGAAACACTTTTGTTTCATATTAAAACATTTTCAAATTTTAAACATAATAAAAACTTTTTATGCATTACCTTAGAGAACGGGCCTTTGTCTTCCATAAAAGTGTACAAGGTTGGGACTTGAGAAAGCTGGATAGCATTGTAACAACAGAATAGAAGTTGATAGCAGTAGGCCAAATCATATAGCTTCCTTTACCAGAGAACCCAACCGCATCAACAGCACCAATTCACAGACATACCACCTGCTGATAAAAATGCAGTAAGCGCAAGTCCTTCAACCACACTGAAGGTTTAATTACAAGACCTATAACCATTGTGAAAGATTGTTTTCCTCTGATGTAATGCCTCCTACTTCAAAGCCAACATTTGGAAGTATTTTGAGTAAATAGAGATCTAGATACGTGACAAGTGTAACAATAGTTTGTCCTTCACACCCAAATGCGTGGCAGCCTGTATCAGGGTACGCTTTAATTAATAGATTGGAATCCAAGCACCATTGAGTATTAGGCCAATATAGCAAGTTACAATTGCCAATGCAGAAGGCCAAGGCTTAACCATCAGGCTTGTAGGTATCCAATTATTAAAAATAAAATCTATATTTTGGGTAAATGGCTGTGGTTGTTGTAGCTTACAGCAAAGTATTAGGGCATAACATATGTGGTTTGAGATTTGTAGGTTACATTCAATATGTGGTTGGAGATGGTCATAGAGTGAAGTCCTGGCATAACATATAGTGTGTGACTCAAGCATCAAAATTTATATACTGAATTCTACTCAATAACAGTGGAATATATATATTTTTTTGATAGGTATAACAGTGGAATATTATATTTGTGCATAAATCAGTTGACTCTATGTTTGACACCTTGTATTCCAACATCCCTAGTGGTGAGAGCCCTAAACGTTTGAGAAGTAGGTGGACAACCGCATGACGCTTTGAGAGGGTCCAGTGGGGGGGGCAGGGAGCTTTCCTTGGAAGAGTATTTGGCGAATCAAGGCTCCAAAAAGGGCTGCATTCCTTGTGTGAAAAGCAGAAGAGGGGTGGGGGGTATCCTAACAGGTGACAATCTGATTAATATTAGAGGGGTATTACATCAGTGGATTGGCGTTATATGTGAAAATGCAATGGTGAGACTGTGGATCATTTCATAATGCACAATGCAAAGCACAACAGTTGTAAACTTTTGTATATTTTGTGATTGGGGTTCATTGGTGATGCCTAAGAATGTTGTGGAGTCTACTTTTTGAATAGAGGAATTGGATTGGTAAACACAGAAACTCTTTTGCATGGAATTTAGCTCGCAACAGCATTAGAGACTAGAGAATCTTTTTTTTTTTGGATAAGTAATAAAAAGTTTATTAAAAAAAAGGTTAAAATGTGTTTATGATGGTAAACACAGCATAACCGAAGAATTACAGAAAAATTAGCTAATCCGAAGAGAGAAAAGGAAATCTGGAAGAGAAATAAAATTAGTAAACCCCCATCCCCGAGCCCAATCAAAGAGAGTGCGGAAAAAAAGATTAGCCAAAGCATCTCTGGAAGAGAATCTTGAAGGGTAGACCCTAAATCCCTAATGGTGTGAAAGGAGTACCAAGATGTGACATGGAAGTGTGACTAATGCTACTTTAGAAAAAGTACAAAGGAATCTTATCTGCTTGGCAAATATGTGTGATAGGTATAAGACATCACTAGATCGCACATTGAGTCAGACCTAAAGAGAGGAGTTTTTTTATATAATTTCTTTCTGTGCTAAAGAAGAGTGGCACAGAGATGTGTAAAGTTCTATTGTGTCCATCAAAGTGTAGAGCAAGAACTATTATCTCGTCAGCTGGTAGTTGCAGCTAACCAACTAATATCTTTTGCTTTCAAGAACCATATCCAGGTGAGAATAGGTATATCCGTCCATTCAGTAAACAAACTAAAGTTGCAAAGCAGGAAAACTCTGAAATATTATTCATCTGCTTTCCTAGAGCACCAAATGCAAAATATAAACACAATCCTTGCATAAAAAGATTGCTGGCACTGAAAATAATAAATAAATAGATAAAATTTAAAAAGAGGCTCGTAAAAGGAAAAGTTGTTATCAACACCAGAATAGATACAGGTCAAGGAAACTACAATATTGATCCATGGTACTAATAGTCGACTTTCTAATTTAGCTAAAATGTCATTTCATCTAATATGGAGAAACCAAAATTGAGTGTTAGATTAATTGCTTTTAGCCAACCAATGACTAGCATTTCTATACTGTTTAAGAAATAACTTTATGAAACATGGGTTGATACAAATCAAAGCTTTCATGATGTTAGGTCCCAACACAAATTATTTTAACCAAGAAGGACTTTGCCCTTCTCCAAAGAATCAAAGATTACCAGTATTTTTATGAAAAAGATCAAGTCCATCCGTTTTAACCTCACAATACATTTGAAAGATGAAATAACAGTATGCTTAATAATTACCAATGATGTTAAATAAAATTTGGTTAGTGATGATAATATATCAGAATCAGATAAAGAATTACCTTAGACACATAATACAAGAAAACACAATTTGAGGATACAAAATGAATCATGAAACGCAACTTCCAGATTTAGGTCCAAGATGAGTTCTTGATTCTACAGATAGTACCCATCCATCCACTCCAGAAACTCAAAAAAGCAATACAAACTTGCAGTACCCTACTCTACAATTAACATCCACATAGGCAACCAAAATCTCTGCAAAATCCAAACTAGCAACCATCTTAACTGACTACTATCGAATGTTCCCATCACAGGAAATAGTTTAAAAAGAAGACCAAGAATGGTAGCAGTGACAAGAGTCCTAATATGTCTAAGAGGTCTGACATCTCAAAAAATAAGATCTTGATAGACTGTGGATACAAACAAAGAAGGCAAGGCACTGCACGCAATTATATTGTAGAAGCATATAGGAATCAAAGATAGTGCAGTACTTATTACCATATAACAATTACAGAATCCTCACATACTGACTGAAGCAGACAACAAAAGATACCAGCAGTAAATGCACAATACTAGTGTGGTTACCCTGGACTTCTGATGGCCTTTAAGCAACATTTTTTTTTGATAAATACTTAAAAAGGTGATGCACAGGCCCTCGGCAAGGAGTTTCCCGCAAGTGCACCCGGGTAATTCAAGGGGCATTTTATTCCCCAAGTCCGATGGCCACAAGGGGGCAGTGGCTACTCGAACCCAAGACTTTTAAGCAACATAAAGCTTGTATTTGAAGAAATCAGGAGTAAACAAAATGCATAAACTTAAAATGAATATTCCAGGTAAATATATTCTCAGCTCCTAAGACTTTTATTTTATTTATAAGGATCTAAAAGAAGAAAAAAAATCATCATCAAATTAAACTGAAAATACCCAAAGCAAAGATGTAAACAAATTCTACACACAATTAGAAATTGCAGCCTATGTAATGGAATCTTCAGATTTTTAAATTAATAAGTTTTTTAAAAGTATACAAGATCATTTGTACTACCTTGTTCCTGATGTTGTTTTGTTGCAAACTCATTCTGGCTTTCTTCCTCAAACCAGTAGAAAACACGCTCACGAAAAAATTGCCTTTCAAGCACAGAGCATAAAACATACATATCTGCCACATGAATTTTACATGTGTGTTCTTTCTCTCTTACATTGGAAATCATCTGTTTTGCTTTCTCCAACCAGTACAAGGCACAGTAGTTGATGGGTTTCACTTTCCAAGTACAGAGTATAGCAGTAACTTCACATTTGTGCCACATGAATCCCTTCGTCATTCTCTTCCATTTCTTTGGTTTTGTTCTCATGTTCTTCCTGGTTTGAACCCAGCAGCAGCTGTTGATCTTTTACTGCATTAATGCCATCACTCTTTAATAGGGAAAACTGATCCAACATTATAGCATTCCTTTTGTAGTTCCAAACAAGCATCGAAATGTAATCCTGAGGTGAAACAAGACCTTGCTCCCTAATGCAACTCCGTTGCTCCTCCAAACTTTTAGGATCCTCAAGCCTTATATACTCAAGCAATGCCTTCTCATGATCAGGTCTCCAATTATTTGGGAAAGGGGAGTAATCAGTCTCAGGTACAAGAGACATCCTGGTATAGTGAAGCCCATCAATTGACTCGACAAGACCCATCCTCAGCAAATTATGGTACTCAGGTGACTGCCCTTTCTTCTCCTTCAATGGACGACTCAGATTCCGAGAACCAATCTTGTAAACTTTTGCTCGTGAGCGGAGCTTGTATTTTGCAGCATATAGCTTTGCAAGTGAACCCCTTATAATGTAAGAGCAGAAGTTCACTATTTTCTTTCGGTTGTCTGCAAACCTATACCACTCAACCATTGTTGACAAGAACTTATTCATTTGTGCATTGGTGTGAGCTTGGGTGGCATGAAACATTCTGAAACAAGGTTGTGGGTCTGGATCCCTATCCCCCTTCAGAAAGTTTAACTTCCTAAATTGCTTAATGCATTGCTTCAAGCTTGCAGTGACTGACAAAAGGGTTCCCACACCCTTCTCACTGATGATCTTTCCACCAGTAGCAGTGTAACGAAGAGTAGGGTATACGACTCTCCGACACAAGACATGGTCAAGAAACATTATACCCTTAGTTATGTGTTCAATAGGAAGGCTCTCATTGTCAAGCTTAAGCATATACTTCTGATCACAAAACTCAATTAACTGCTTTCTCAATGTTGCCGCATCTGCTCTAGGTCCCCGAACACCAATTAGAATGTGACCCCCATAACGTACATAATCCATCTTCCGGGTCTTATCCGGCCCACTTGTTGGCACAAATTCTGGCCAAGACGTGTTCCCTTGTTCTGATTCCCCCTCCGGGCTATTCCATATGACATCACTCTTTGAAGGAAGATAAAACTCCTTAATCTTCCCTTCCATCCAACGGATCCAATTCATCTAGACAAATGTTAGCCAAAAGTGGACTTAGAATCCCACAATGTCCCCACGAAGGAAGCTTCTCTGCCTCCTCTGGGGCAAACCCAAAAAATGTATCCAACCAATATGGGTCAGGCTTTGGCTCGTCCTCCGCTAACACCCTCTTCTTCTGATACTTCCGCTTCTTCGTTTTCTTCTTCTCCCCATCATCAATTTTGCTAGTGATCACTGGAGTAACCAATGCCGACTTCACCAAATCAATCACCTTCTTATCCCTCACATCCCTCATCAAAGCATTTATCACCATTCCCACTTTCATCCCATCCAAAATTGTGCTCAAATCACCCTTAATATACCACAAATACCCAGCGAAACTCCTCCTGATCACCCTCAACACAGTATGCGCACTCCTCCCCGGCCTAAACGCAAACGACTTCTGCGAGAACCGAGCCTCATACACCGGCTCCAAAACCATAAGCAACACTTCCTGAACTATCCTATCTTGAAAAGCAGCCGGTTGGGAGGTCGTCAAAATCGCCTTAATCTTCCTCTTCGACAACGACCCGTAATCAGTCTTATCTTTGGGCGATTTTACGAAGAAATCCAACCTTGCTCCCCACTTAAACCTACTATCAAGAACGGCATTACGCAATGCCAAAAGGTCCTCAAGGGCCGACCTTTCAATCGAACTCCGGGGCATATATGCCCCGGTTTCATCGGCCGAAACCTTTTGGTAAGCCAAAACCCACAATTCGAAGCGGCGTAAATAGGAGGCCAAATTGGTGACTATCTTATCGGGTTCACGGAAATTCTCAATCCACATTTGGGAACAAACGGAGACACCGTCTTCCTTAATGAGGGTGGCCGGGTCATCGGGGTCGGGTGCACGGCGGTGCGTTGGAGTAAACGAAAAGAGGCGGAAAGGGGAGGCGAAAGCAAACCCATTGGGTCTAGGGTTTAGGGGATTGGAGTGGGAGTAGAGGAAGGTGGTTGCGGCTGTGGTGGTGCGGACACAGTTGGAATTAGTGAGAATCCTGTGGGTGAAAATGGAAATGCTCCGATGCATTTGGGGTTTGTGGGAGGGTTTCTCAGTGGGTTATGTCATTGTTGCTCACAAAAAAAACAATTGATAAGAAACGAGCGAAAATAAAATACAGAAATAGTAGTGGAGAGAGAGAGAGAGAGTGAGGATTTGAGTGCTTACAGAGTTACAGTAACGGTGGAGATGCTCAGCAAACCCCTTAGCTAAAACCCTGACTCAGAAAGATTTTGAAGAACGTTGCAACGTTGCCCTTTCATTTTTTATTTTTTTATTTTGGTCTCACATAATTTATATCAGTTTTTTAATTTTGTATAATTAAATCTACGAAATAATCAGACAGTTTAAATATAAAAGTGTATTTAATTTAGTAATTGTACTGATGATTGTAATGAAATCTATAAATTATGAAATATGAAGAATAGTTATTATTAAATAAAATTTAGAGTTTAATTTGAAAACAATCCCAAAATATAAGGAAAATATGTAATTGGGTCAAGTATTTAATATATGGCAGTCATTTGTCGTAAGGAGAGTGCAGCTACTTGTTGTAAAGAAAAGAGAGTCACTTGCACAACCACAACTTTTGGTATTATGTCATTGCAATGCACGACTTAATCAAGAATAAATATAAACTAAATAAAGATTTAAAATTTAATAATAAAATAAGTAGTAAGAATAAAAGAATAAAACTTGTTTTTAGTTACATAACAAATGCACATTGTGTAACTCCAAGTTTTATAAATTATAATAGATTACAAAATAATTTTCAAGAAATAATAAAACTCGTTTTAAATATCTTGAAATTTTTGATAATTAAGTTTTAATCAGAAAAATATTTTAATTTTAAAAAAACTACTGAAAAAGAGTTTCACTTAAAGTAGAACATGTTAATAATTTTAAAATACTTATAACGAGCCACATGGTAAAATTATGTTGTACTTATAATACTTATATTGAGCCTTGAGCCATATACTGCAAGCACACCATATAGGTCTCTATTTAAATTTGCATTTGGATTAGCATATTTTCTAAAAGTTGACAAAAATACAATTGTACTTGGTGTTGATTAGGGACATGGGAAACCCAACCCACCTATTTGATACGATCTTACTCAAAAGGTCACGAGCGGATTCAATTTGTAGATTAATCAAGTTGCAAATCCACAACTTCAAAAAAATATAAGTTATGGGTGGATGTTGGTTGAAAGAAACTATAACCCATTCTATCTTATTCGACTCGACCAAAATTAATGTTAGTGTTGCTTTACACCTATCAAATTTTCATTCAGTAATAGGATTATACATCTTATCTTATCCACCTTCTCTCTCTCTCTCTCTCTCTCTCTCTCTCTCTCTCTCTCTCTCTCTCTCTCTCCCTCCATATCTACCCAAAAAACATTTTGATGCTCATTGCTGCCACTTATCTCTCTAACCCAAACTGTCAACGTTGTGCTCATCACCTAAATCGTCCATTTCATCGTCGATGCTTGTTGCTTGAACCGTCCATCACTTGCCGCTGCTCGTCCTTAAAACTTTCCATATCTTGTTATACCTATATCTTTCTTAGTCTCTTTATCTCAAATTTTTCGTGTCCATTACTGATCAAAATTTAACTACTCATCCAAAAATAATATGCGATTGTCCTAATTATAAATATAAATTTTTATTTATTGAAGAGTTGTACATAAACAAATAATATTAAAAAATTAAAAAAAATTATTCAAATTCACACACTAAATACATAAATCAACATTGTGATTGATGTTTTTAGCAAAAAAAAAAACATTGTGATTGATGTTTTTAGCAAAAAAAAAAACATTGTGATTGATGTTGATTGAAAACACTTGGCAAAAAATTATTTTTCAAATTTTGCAATTGGACTGTATCATGTGACTTAGCCGAAACCATGACTTGTGACCCGACCCATAGCCACCTCCCCTCCGTTTTGCTTGAACCTGACTTTTAAACTCGCAAAAAACTCTCCATGACAACTCGGCTGGCATAATTCATTTCCATTTCAATTTAATTGCCCAAAACCAAAACTCTCTCTCTCATCTCTCAGATCAAACCCAATCAAACCAAACCAAAACCCAGTCTTGTTCATAATCAAATTCTATCTCTCTGATCTCCAAGAAGAAGAAAAATGGCACCAGTTTCGGCTCTGGCAAAGTACAAGCTGGTGTTTTTGGGAGATCAGTCAGTGGGCAAGACCAGCATCATCACCCGCTTCATGTATGACAAATTCGACAACACCTATCAGGTTCTTCTTCTTCTATCAGATCCACAACCCCACAACTCTTTGCAATTAATCAGATCACATACTTTGCTCTGTGTTTCTACCTCTCACTGATTGATCTACTTGCTTTGCTGTTTGTTAGTTCTTGTTTGACATACATAGATATACAATTGTTGTTTGGTATTCAGAATTTGTAACATTCATGTTAGCTTTTCTAGTAATTGATCGAGATTGAATTATGTTCATTAGTTTGATTTTTGATGTGATGATGATATGGTATTTCTTGTTGGTCCCCATTGATTTTTGACCAATGACTATACTGATATATATACCATTATTGCCATCTTTGCCTGAACCTTTTGTGATACATACCCCATGCGAATGAATGAGTGTCCTGAAGGAACATTCTGGATGACTAGTGCATGTAATCTTGAAAATTTTAGAGGTAGATTCAACTTTGAAACAAGATGAATGAGAGTTTACAAGTAATGTTCTTACAGATCTATTGTAATTGTTATCAATTCATTTCTTTTTGTCAGATCTATGGTGTACCTGCAAATTCTATAACCCATAATTTAATGTAATAATCTGTACCTTCTATGCTAAAGTTGCTTTCTTAGGTAGGAGCATAAGTTTTTAAATAACTTTATGATCATATGTTGACCAGGGTAATTTTACGATTTCCAAGGTACTTATTGCGTTGCATACAGTCAGTCTTATTAGAAGTGCTCATTTTGATGCTAAATAGTTAAAGTTCTTTTACACACTTGTTGTATGAGCCTATTTTTGCAGTAATTTTTCTAGTTTTCATTTAAGTCAGTAAATATGCATGATAGCCATTGAAACTTGCGTGCTTTGAATATGTTAACCGGTACTACTGATAACTATGATGTGATAGCATTTTTTGTATACATTGCATGCTCCATTTGTTGTTTCATCTACAAGATTGAAGAAGAAGCTCCATCTCTTGTAGAAAAATACTGTCTTTTGTTATAGCTGTTCCTTGTTTTCTTTGTTTTTGTTTGTTTGTTTAATTTCATAATTAGGTGGCTGTTTAACATTTTTGAGTGTACAAATATTTTGTATCTAGAACTTGCAGATTTTTAATTTGTCTATTTTTTTTTTTGGTGATGATCAGGCTACAATTGGTATTGATTTTCTATCAAAAACTATGTATCTTGAAGATCGAACAGTTCGGTTGCAGTTGTGGTAAGATTTGGCACCTCTATATATATTACACTGACATACTGACTCATACTAGTGACTTTATGTGCTTTTCTTATGTGTTTCTTCTTGAATTTTCATACCATTTTACCTCACGTGCATACCATAACCTCACGTGCATGTAATAAGCAAACTTTTTTATTTTTTTTTTTTTTTTTGGGGGGGGTGTTTATGTGCTGAAATGACTGCGTAAAGTTATGATGACAGATGGATGATTACTGACATCAAAATGTTTCTATATACCATTTGGAAGTTTTGCTAAATATAAATGGAACTCCCTTCATTCAATCTTATGCATCTTATATTGCAAAGTTGATGTTTGTTCCAACTTCTGTTAACTTGATTTTCTTTCATCTTGAGTAAGAGAAGGTTAAAAGGATTGAACTACAGTTGGTGGATATGGTGATAATACATCATGTTAATTGCTAAACATTGCTTTTATTATGAAACTTGGCTCCAATTTAATCTGTAGAGATCTCACTTTAAATGCTTGCAGCTTGCTTCGTTACTTATAACATATGAATTCAAGCATGATTAACAGATACATGCAGAATTGTTATGAACTTCAAATTTTTTTCCAATAATTTTAATTTTAATTTTCATAGCATTCCTCTATTCTTTTCTTTTTTGATAAGTAAACAGTGGGCATATTCAACAAAATAGCATATTCAACAAAATAGCATTCCTCTATTCTAGGACTGATGCTTTGAAATTCTGCTGTTAACTGAAATAGCATAAAGAACTTCGTAATTATGCTAGATTTCCTTGTAAAATCAATGTTCTTCACAAGCACCAAATAACTCACTTCTTTCTTTTCCTTCATTTTCGTGTTGCTAGAGAGATTAAAAACTACATTCCCAAATAATTTATGCTTGATTAAGTACTTTTCTGGCTCTCATCTTGATTAATTTTTATCTCATGAAAACTGATTATTTGATTTTAAACTCATAAATTTGAACGTTGGTTTCTATTTTAATAAAATTGAACTTCAATCTTCTTCCACAAAAATTGAACCTTCCATTGAGGTCTAAGCTGTTATTTGGTAGTTTCAGTGAGGACACTGGGGTAAGTGAATTTAGCTGATCATTGAGTCTCCACCCACTGCCACTAATGTACACTGAGAATATAAAGGGGTAAAAAGAACCTAAATTCATTTTGCAATTTCTTCTTAGGTGGACCTTCCTGGCACGGTCTCTAAGGAGTGAAAGATGCCCATAGCATCATATAGTGGCATAAGATCTATATTAAATATTAAATAATAGCTATCTATCTTGAAACTTATATAAGAATTGACCCAATGCCTTCTTGAATGGCATTTACATCCACTAAATTATGCTGAATGGACTTGTATTATTCTGCTTTGCTCTCCATTTCAGTTCCTTAGGCATCGATGAACATTATCATGTAATCAAATACATTATTTATTTTCATAATATTGGCACATACCTTATTGTTGTCTATAAGATTTTTCTAGTATAGGAAACTGTGTGTGTGTGTGTTTTTTTTTTTTTTTGGAAAGGTTTTTATGCTATATGATGACAGGGATACAGCTGGACAGGAAAGATTCAGAAGTCTCATTCCGAGCTACATTAGAGATTCATCTGTTGCTGTCATTGTGTTTGATGTTGCAAGTATGTAATTTGGATTTTGTCCTCCACTTGATTATTTCCTTGCAACCAAATTATTTATTCCCCCCGCCCACGTGCACATGTTTGTGGGCACATATATATATGTATTTATAAATTGTATTTCAAGAATGATTTAAAGTCCCTTATGTAGTTGCTTATTGCCTATTTGCATGTTGGTTTCTTAAGAAGTTGTAAACTTGCACGATTGTGCTCTTTTGTGATTTTAGACCCATCAGCTCCAAGCTTCCTTCTTAATCTGTCTTGATGTGAATCGTATTTTTGCATAATCGTTGGGGCTTGTTGCCACAATGCTTGAGACATACTGACTACTCTGGTGCTTCCATGATTTAGGCAGGCAAACATTTCTAAACACTTCAAAGTGGATTGAAGAGGTGCGCACTGAGAGGGGCAGTGATGTTATAATTGTTCTTGTTGGGAACAAGACTGACCTTGTGGAAAAGAGGTAATTGTTTATTAATTGGTGGATGGTTTAGATTGATATATTTGACTGGCTTGGTTCATAGTGGACTTTTCTTTTTCTTTTTAGTTTTACTGTGCCTGTTTTACTACGTGGCTTAATTTATAAACTTACTCTCCGTTTGTTTCGACAAAAATGTGTTCTAGGAAATGATTCATTTTCCATATAACATTTTTGGAAAATTGGTTCATTTTCTTATGTTTGGTAGTGACTTTGAAAATAAGTTAGAAAACGTTTTCTTGTGTTTGGTACATGTATAAAATAACTCATTTTCTAGAAAAATTAAAATCTTTGTAATTTTATACCTCTTAAAAAAAATTAAAATACACAAAAACCAAAATATATTAAGAAAAACTTATACTCAATTAATGTTAATCCTTTATTTAACTAAAAAATTATTACACTTTTTTTTCTTTCTTTCTTTCTGGAAGAACGTCGATTCTACAATCACAATGTACATCCCCAAAAACGTGATGTGTGCCACTGATTTATTTATTTATTTTTTCACAAACACCTAAAAACGAGAAGGAAAAGTAAAAGAAAAGTGTAAACATTGTCTCTCTTAAATCCTGACTGTCCATTGCTAAAACTGGACTGCACCGATCCACAACTTCTCAGCTCCATCTACCACGACGCTGGCGCAGCACATTGAATCAGAGTAGAAGCACTGACTGGCGGACGTGTAGAGGGCGTGAGAGCTCTTCATTGAGATCGATGGAGACAGTGGAGATGCATATCTCATGGAGGCGGAGGGTGAGCTTGTCAGTGACGTGAATGGTGACCTTGGCGTCCCAGAATTGGTGGTGATGCGGGAAGCCATTGACCCTGGCACGGAAGAGTGGGACAAACTTTTGCTCGGAAGAGGAGGCCTGGTGCTGGGCTGGGTCACCTGCACCATTAGCTTACGGCACAAGAGGACCGAGAGAAGCGAGAGAGCAAGAGAAGAGAGAGAGAGAGAGAGATTACTCGTACTATAGTAGTCGAGTTTAGAGGGTGTGGGCAGTGAGCAACTCGTTTTCTGGAAAATAAAAGTGGAAAACAAGGCTGAGAAAACAAGACCAATTTTATTTAAGTTTTCCATTGACCAATTTGTGTTTTCTGTTGATCACATTTTCTGATGCTACCAAACACCAGAAAACTCAGAAAATATTCTTCAGAAAACATTTTCTGGCGAAACAAACGGAGCATAAAGTGCAAAGAAATAGGTTTATGGCTAACAATGTTGTCATTTCAAATTTGCTATTGGATTATTAATTTAACAATTTGTTTCTCTGCTACATTCACATCAATGATGTAGGACAACATTGGATTATGCTGTTAATTTTTTGTTTAACAATGGTAAAAAAAAAATGAAAAATTGTTCAGATACACTCTGCTGAAGACAAATAATTACAAACAGAGCTAGAACTAAAAATCAATTGTGAAAATAGAACAGGTAGGACAACATATAAATTGAAAAAATTCAACTTCAGCAATTGCTCACATCCCTCAAAATAGCAATCCCCCCACAAGCACCGCATCACACAATGAGGAATGCATTCTAAAACTCTTCCAATTTTTTGCCAACAAGCAAAGAAATCACCATTCTTTTTGGGCATCACCAATCTTTTTATTGTATTCTATACTATTAATAAAATTTCTTACTTATAAAAAAAATTTAGGCAATAGGTTGGGGAGGATTATTTGGATTTTGTAGGTGAGGTGAGTTTTAATGATACTAAGTTTCAATAGAACTTTTTTTTGATAAGTAATAAGGTTTTATTAAGAGAAGCATCTTAGTGCAAAATGCACAAGATGGAAACAGCATTACAAAGGATTTAGAAAAAGAAGAAGCAGATAGCGGCAAACTAACAGTTACACATGTAAAACCCCATATCCTGGACTCAAATAAAGAAGTCACAAATGCCAAGCAATTGGAAGTAAATCTTCAAAGTTCTCATTCCTCTCTCGCCACAGTCCACTAGACACAAAGAATTAATCAAATGTGAGAATATGCTTACCAAACAATTATGCCACCCAAAACAATCCGCCACCTGCCTTGCAAAACCCAATGACCCGGAAATAAGAAAGACATAATTCCAAAGCTTCTGAGCTGCAGCAATGCTAACAAAGTCCACAGTTTCCCCATCACAACAACACATACAACACCACCCCGCAGATCCTCGCCGCATAAGATCTATGCGACCCCAGTCGCTGTCCAAACAAAAAACGCCATAGGAGGAGCTTTAAGCCATATCTCCAAGGGAACATCACCCCCCGAAAATATTCAACTTCAGGAGCCAGGTAGGGACCTTATAAAGTTGAAAAACTCCGCTACCACACATCCCAATCAAAAGTCCAAAAGTAGTTCCATCCCGAACTCCCGCTGAATCTGGACCCCAAAACCACAATTGTAGCTTCTCTATTGGCAGAACAAGTGAATAAGGTAGGGAACGAACCATCAAGGATGTATCCCCGCACCACTTGTCTTTCCAGAAACTAATAAGTTCCTTGACCAACCACAAAATCCACAGGAAAATAAATCCCAACCGGCATAATTCCTTTCCAAAGCCCACAACCATGCACCTCGAATAAGTGCGCCAACCTCCCAAATCAGAACCAAACTCGCCACTCCGATGATGTCCCATCCTGAGACCCCCCACCTTAGGAGCACAAACCTTATCCCAACTCACCAAGTGATGCAACCTCATCTCCCAGCCACCCCAAAGAAAGTCCCTTTCAGTTTCCATTGCGCACAACACTAATAGGGATAGTGAATAGGGAAAGGAAATAGGTTGGGCATCACCAATCTTTTTGGACTTCTGTATTCTATACTATTAATAAAATTTCTTACTTATAAAAAAAATTTAGGGCTTCAATAGGTTGGGGAGGATTATTTGGATTTTGTAGGTGAGGTGAGTTTTAATGATACTAAGTTTCAATAGAACTTGCTGGAACTTGAGAAATATTTTGCATAATTTTTCTAGACAGTGATTGTTTTTAAAATTTTGGTCGGTAGAAGTGTAGAACAAAGGCTTAGGATGCTTGGGGTTATGAAAAGTAGTCATTGGTTCAAAATAGTAAGTGTGTTTTCTCTCTCTCTCTCTCTCTCTCTCTATATATATATATATATATTTGATTGGTAAGTTACACATGCACTCAATGGGTTTTGAACCCACAACCTCACACTCACCCTCTAGCTAGAGCTCATGGGCACAAACAAAGCCTTATTGCCATGGGCACAAACAAAGCCTTATGACCATGTTGGTTACAAGGATGCTCTTCAGAAAATTAGCTCCATTTAGAGTCCTTCCCTTAGGTTACATCATGGGCTTCCATGTCATTTTCTACAGTGACATGTCTTGTTTCCTTTCTCTGTGCTTGGTTCTAGGTTGAAGTTAAACTATAATCAAACACAGAGAAAGGAAACAAGGCATGTCACTGTAGAAAATGACCTGGAAGTCCATGATGTAACCTAAGGGAAGGACTCTAAATGGAGCTAATTTTCTGAAGAGCATCCTTGTAGCCAACATGGTCATAAGGCTTTGTTTGTGTGCCCATGAGCTCTGGCTAGAGGGTGAGTGTGAGGTTGTGGGTTCAAAACCTATCGAGTTCATGTGTAACTTACCAATCAAATATATATATATATATAGAGAGAGAGAGAGAGAGAGAGTTTTAGTCACTCTCTTTGAAAAAAAAGGGGGGAAAGAGAGACTGTAAAATTTAATCTATTCCCATTATTCAACGAGGCCTTATGCTGATGATTCTTTATATGGATCTGTACAACCCAGCTAAACCAAGTCTTTGTTGTAACTGATTGGGCTTGCTTCCATGCATCCCTTTTAACTAATCGAGGTCAGTTCCATGTATCTGTCTTTGCTAGTTGGACTTTTTAAAGGCCACACATCAGATGTTTTATATGTTTTTTTTTTTTTTTTTTTGATAGTTACGATAGCATTTAAACCTATGACGTCCGCTCATGATGATTGCTCTTACCATCAGGTCAAGACACCAATCGGTTTTTGGTGTAGGCGGGATTTGAACTCAGGTCCCTTGCTCGACGACAAGAGACTTTACCAGTTGAGCTAACTGGAACCCACAAATGTTTATATGTTTATCATATCTTCTTCAGTACTTTCCCCCATTTTGCCCCCTTTTAGCCCGTTCCACTTTTTACACTCAAGTCAAATCACACTTTGCACCCATCATTCTTTGATGGACTGTGTATATTTGTTGATGCTCATCACTAAAGAAGCTTCATTCACCTTTTTTATTTTTTTGAAAGGAAAGAAGCTTTAGTCACCTTCCTTAAAGATTTACGGATTTATTCAATTTGAGGCAAAAATCAGAAATGTGAGCCTTGCTAGACATTGGAAATTTGTGTAAGTATCGTTTCCTATTGTGACCCAGGCAACTGCCTGAGAATACCAACAACCTAGGGCAATAGGACATCAATTGGGTGAGAGTTATTGATGCAAGTAGAATTATCACAAAGGGAATCATTTTCGGTTTATAGCTTATTATGTATTTTGTTTTAAGCATTTTATTATTACTTTATTTTGTAACACCCTATAATGAGGTGGCAGGTAGTATGGGATTCGGTTAGGATATTTTGTGATTGTATCTTCTGTTAGTTGGCTGTCAAGCTGTGAGGAGTATATATCCCACGAGCTGAAGCATGCTTAGGGGGAGCTTTTGACAATATGAATATTTGAAATACAAAGAATCACCTTGAGATTGAGATTTCTCTCAGGGGTCTATGCAATTTAGTTTTCTGTAGGATTTAGGTTGCATCACTTACCACACAAACAGTTGCCAAATGCATCAATATGCGTCTTTTATAATATACTTACTATAAAATTTTCCTGCTTTAAGTACTAAATGCTTTCCTTTTTCTGTAAGTTGGTGCTCAATATGTATTTCCTTGTGCTTTACTAACAATATTATCATGTATATAATTCCACAGGCAAGTCTCCATAGAGGAAGGAGAAGCCAAAGCTCGTGAGCTTAATGTCATGTTTATTGAAACCAGTGCAAAAGCTGGCTTTAATATAAAGGTATACTACCTAATCCTTTCTTCATGCATCATTGTAGTAGATGCTTGGTTCCCTTCCAGGTTGAAATATATATAATTTTTTTTTTTATAAGTAAGAAAATTTATTGAAAGAGCCCACGTATACTAGAAGTATACAAAGGGACAAAGAATTTTAAAGCGTACAAAAGTCAATCAACTCCACAATGGAGTGAAGAGAAAAAATGCCAAGCCCTACAACCCACTCATACAGAGTCTGAAAGAAAAATAATTTAAACTCCAACATAGTCCATTCGCAATCCTCGGAGTGTCGATCATTTCTCTCGGGCCAAAGGCACCACAACACACAATGAGGAACAAGTCTCCATATCCCAAGGCATGGATGACTCTTCAAACAGCCCTGCCAGCAATCAAAGAGATCCCGAACACTACAAGGCATAACCCAAAAAATCCCAAACAAACCAAATACCACGGACCAAATTTCCTGCGCAAAGGAGCAGTGCAGCAGCAAATGGTCAATACTTTCTCCATTTTGCTTGCACAAACAGCACCACTCTGTCAGGATACGACCACGTCTTCTCCCCTCCCGCTTAATGACAAAGAATAAATAAGCTTCAGAAAAGAGGAAAGGGACTCTAATTCTCAGTCTTGGATGCTTCTGTTGAATGTTACATCCCAATGCATCTCACCATTTCGAAAAGACAAGAGATCAGCCATGGGCGCTTCTCCATTCATCAAAATAGTAAAGAACTCCGGGTTACTTCCTTCAAACACAAAGCCCCACACCACTTATCATGTCAAAATTTCACTGAAACTCCATCCCCCACCTCAAAAGTAATGAACTTCGAGTAAGATGGCCAGCCTCGACGGATATTTTCCATAGACTTACCCCATTGGAGCCCTGGATGGCATTCGAACACCAACCTGCCCACATGCTACCATACTTTGGCCCCCTCCTCCATACCACTCCAAAGGAACTCTCTTTGCAATATTTTCAACCGATTTGCAACCCCAACAGGTCTAGGAAAAACAAAAAGAAAATAAGTTGGTAAACTTGATAGGGTACTTTTAATTAAAGTAACCTTACCCCCTTTAGAGAGATATAACCTCTTCCAATCGGCCAAATGCTTTTCCATCCTATCAATAATTGGATTCCAAATTGATGTCTCCTAGAGGGAGACCCAAATATTTCATTGGAAGGGACGCAGTTTGACAACCCAAAAAGCTCTCCAGCTCCTCCCAAAGAGTAACCTCTCCCACCGGAACCATCTCTGATTTCCCCAAGTTTATCTTCAAGCCCAAAGCTGCCTGAAACCATATAAAAACAGATCGCAAATGCTCCATTTGAGTTGGGACAGCATCACAAAAGATCAACGTATCGTCGGCGAATAACAAATGAGAGATCATCATTTGACGATCTTCACCAGTACCCACAGAGAAACCTGATAGAAAACCACCACTAGCCTCTCTATCTATCAACCTACTGAGAGCCTCCATAACTATGACAAAAGGAAGAGGGGATAAAGGATCCCTTTGCCTTATCCCACAAGAGCTAGGGAAAAAACCACTAGGGCACCCGTTAAGAATTATAGAAACGAATTGTGGAGATACAAAACCGAATCCAAGCTCTCCATTTAGAAGAAAAGCTACATCGTTGTAACATGTAGAGAAGAAACTCCCAATTGACACGGTCATAGGCTTTCTCCACATCCAACTTACATAATAGCCCCAGAGTTTCTTGTTTCAAACGGCTATCCAAACACGCATTTGCAATAAGAACTGAATCAAGGATTTGTCTCCCTTGCACAAAGACATTTTGAGACAGAGAGATGATCTACGAGAGAACCAGCCGCAACCGATTGGCCGATACTTTTGCCAAAATTTTATACATCCTACCCACTAAGCTGATAGGCCTAAAATCCTTCACAGAGACAGCTCCAACTTTTTTAGCAATGAGAACTAAAAAAGCGGCGTTGAGACTCTTCTCAAATGAACCAACCCAGCTCATGAAAATGTTGCAACACTGCCATAATGTCCAATTTGAGGAAGCTCCAGCAAGTCTAAAAAAAGACCATGGGAAAACCATCTGGTCCAAGAGATTTGTCCCCATAAACCTTGAACCACACCCAACACTTCCTCTTCATCAAACGGTCTATCAAGCCATACAACATCATCGTGAGAAATAGCAGAAAACTCTAGACCATCCAGTAAAGGCCTCCGAACATCCTTTTCCGTGAATAAGCCGGTATAAAATTGAGTAATATAATTGGAGATGGCATCCGAATCTGTAGATATTTCTCCATCAACGATGAGAGAAGAGATAGAGTTATTACGTCTACGAGAATTGGCCAAACGATGAAAAAATTTAGTGTTTTTATCCCCCTCCCTTAACCAAAGCTCCCTGGATTTGTGTCTCCAACTAATCTCATCCATCAAAATGGCCTTTTCCAAGTTAGCAGTGATCTCTCTTTCTAATTTATCCGCAACTGATAACTGACGACGCTCAGCCAAAGAATCAAACTCATTGAGTTTGGTCAGTAAGAGGATTTTTTTTTTTTTTTTTTTTTTTTTCTCTATACCACATTCCCCAAGACTTCCGCATTCCATTTCTTCAAGTTTGACTTTAAGGCTTTCAGTTTATTAGCAAGGATGAAACTAGGTGTCCCCGTAAACGAATAAGACTCCCACCAACTTCTCACCTTTTCCATGAACCCTTCTGCTCTAAACCACATTTTTTCGAAACAGAAAGGTCTCTTGCCACTCGAAAACTCCCCACATTTGAGAAGAATGGGAAAGTGATCAGATAATAATCTAGGAAGTCGCCGTTGTGACATATTTGGATTATAGTCCTCCCAATTTGCTGAATACAAAAATCTGTCCAAATGAGACATTGTAGCATTATCTCGATTATTTGTCCAGGTAAATCTACCCCCTTCCAGAGGAATGTCCATCAACCCAAAGGATGAAATAAACTCAGAGAAAGCGTACATAGCAGGAGTATAGTGTTCCACCCCTAGACATTCGGTGGGAAATCTAACTGCATTAAATCCCCCCTATACACCACGGGATATCCCACCAGCTTGCCACACCTGCCACTTCCTCCCACATAAGCAGTCTCTCCATATCACATTGAGGGCCATATACCCCCGAAACAGCCCACTCACGCTGGTCTAGCACATTCTTGAATTTGCAAGAAATCAAATAGTGCCCAATTGCTTCATCTATCTTCTCCACCACCCGAGTATCCCACATGATCAGAACTCCACCTGAAGCCCCAACAGAACTAAGGTACAGCCAATCCACATGATGAATGCCCCACAAACTTCTCACAATACCTCTGTTTATCAAGTCCAATTTGGTTTCCTGCAAACAAACCACATTAGCTCCCAAAGTTTTAGAAGATTTCGTACCTGGAGCCATTTGTCCCTGTCATTGAGCCCTCTAACATTCAAAGATAGGATTTTTGTATTCATTGGGATAAACAGAGTGCCCTTTCCTGATTGTTGTTTTGTTGTACCGAGGCAGAGTCGTAGTCAATGGAGCTCACTAAACCCTTGAGTTCGCTGCTGCCATGGCCCTCAGATTTGCCCATCTTCTTTGAAACCCCCTCTTCACTAACCTGCCTTGGAATCCGAGAATCAATGGCTTTTAGTAAAGCCAATACTTCTGTTTCATAGCCCTCATAAGAAGCCCCAACATACCCCAAAAGCCTGATATTTTTCCATAACCCAATCTGTCAGAGGAGGCTTACATTCAGTCACTGCTAAAGGAACCTCATCACACCCCATGGCAATCAAAGGAACCGAGGAAGCTAACGGCACCACATCTAATGGAATATTATCCTCCGTCCAACACACCAGATATCCGTCCCTTAGAAAAAGCTCAAAAATTTCCCAAACAATCGATATGTCTTCATCGTCATCTCCATCATCCCCGAATGACTGTTGCCGTTGCCGAGATGGCTTGCCCTGCCCAACAGAACTCACAACCCTGTCCCCTACTTGAACAAAACAAAGGTATGGTATGCACAAGAGGGCCTCAGGTTAACCTTTGTCTTTACCATTGAGAAAACATATGTAGAATGAATGTTCTTTGCCATCTATCTGCTGCATTATCATTAAATGAGATGCGACAAATATTCCATTAGCTGGCTTATGGATCAGATGCGCATGACCATCCTAGTTGGTTCATTATTTGACAAGGAATGTCTTGTGTGGAGGGTTAATTTGACTATTTTGATATTTTTTCAACTTATCGTCTACTTCATGATCATGAAAAGTCATGAAAAGTCTCTTTAGTTTTAAGGGTTTGGTATGCTTATGAGGGCCTTTGATCATACTTTGTGTTTGTAGTTTAGGTTTTTTTTTTTTAAGTAAATAATTTTTTGAAAGAGAAAAAAGACCAACCATGTACACAGGGAGTATACCCAGATGGAAGTATAGAAAAAGAACGAGGCAAAGTGCCAAAAGAAAATAGAAAAACTAAGTAAGAAAGAAATTATAAAGCAAGACTATTGAAAGCCCATGGTATCTAGGAAATCTAGAAGCCCCTCCATGGATGCTGGCGGAATCATCAAAGTCCACTCATATAAGGACTTTATCATCAGAAATTTAGCTTCACCATACTTATCTCCTGTCCTTCGAAGCACCGAGCATTCCATTCTCGCCAAATACACCACATAATGCATAATGGAACAGCTTTCCAAATTCCCCCTTGTTCCCCCTACCAAGCTTCCCTGGTTTTTTCCTCTTCATTAAAGTTTTACTTATCAAAAAAAAAAAAAAAAGCTTCCCTGCCCAATACACCAACATACATTGAACTGAATACGGCATCACCCAATAAATCCGACATAAACCAAATATCATAGGCCCCAATTCCCAAGCCACATCGCAGTGAATGAATAAATGATTGACATTCCCCCCATGATGTTTACACAATATAACACCATTCTATTAAAATAACGCCCCTCTTCCATAAATTATCTGCGGTTAGAATCCTCTCCAAAGCCACACACCACGAAAAGAAGGCCACCCTCGGCAGCACCTGAGCTTTCTAGATGCTTTTCCAAGGAAAAATCCGACCCCCCCTCCTCCCCTTCAAAGCTTTATAGAAACTTTTCATCTGGAAACCACGCTTAGAAGAAGTCCAAACCAAGTTATCAACCTCCCCAATCTGGATCTTCATAGTGGAAAGAGCTTCCAGTAACTTGGTTAATGTTCTTTGTCATTTTTATATTACACCATCTTGGATAAGATATGGCAGATGAGGTTCCTTCAATCTGATTCAAACGTCTTAAATTGTTAAAATTGTTTGTTTTTTTTTTTAATGTTCAATTTATTAATGAACCTTTGTCCAGGCATTGTTTCGGAAAATTGCTGCAGCTTTACCAGGAATGGAAACACTCTCTTCGACAAAGCAAGAAGACATGGTTGATGTGAACTTGAAGTCTACTACTAGTGGTGCAACACAGTCTCAGCCCCAGTCAGGTGGATGCTATTGTTGAGTGCAGCATTGTTTTAAATTTCGAGCAACTATACTCTATTTCTTGCTGTTTGGGTTTTCAGCTATCTTTGCCCCAGATCTGTAAAGGTTTTATTTAGATTCTTTTCCCTTCGAAATACTTGTTACCGGTATAATCTTTTACTGCATTGCTTGGGAAATTCTCTTAGGGGGCACGTGGGTCTGAAGAGCTAGGAGTAGAACTAGCATTGGGGAATTTGTTGTGTTGGTTAGATGGTTATAACCTCTGAGATGTGTAGTAAGATTTACTGACTTGAATAGATTTTGGTATTTTACGCATTTCTACAATGAATATTTGGGTTCAATCTGCACTTTTCTTGCCCTTTTGTATTAGGATTTTTGACTTGGTTGGAATTTTCTTAACCTGCAAGATGTGCAGTAAGATTTTCCGATTTGAATAAATTTTCATTTTCATGCATTTCCAAGATGATGAATAAGTTATAATGTTCTTATGTTTTGATAAAAGAGACAATTTGAGTTGATGTAATTTGCTCTCAATTTAATTTTCTTGGCATTTTGTTAATTTGTTTTTGGGGGAGTTAATTGGCAAGTTGTTTTGGTTCATCTCTCAAACTTATGTCCTCTCTCTCTCTCTCTCTCCTCTCTCTCTCTCTCTCTCTCACACACACACACACACACATACCAGGCCAAAGTTTGGTAATGGTACTTAATACTTATATACAGTTCCACATGAACAATTTTGGTACATGACTGCAAGTGATAACCATGTTATAAATGTATTGATTGAACTTCGGCTCACAAGTGGGACTTGAGCCCTTTATAATTTTGGCTATGTATTATAAATTACACTAGTCAGCATGGTTTAGAAAAGTAGCCAACCACTTACCCATAAAAATAAAAGAGTTAATTACAAATAACACCCTAAACGTGGAATCAAAGTCTAACCTCCTTGGATCCTCGTTTGCAATGCACACAATCATTGTCTACGCAAGAGCCAGTGTGTTGAGCAAGAGTTTTGTTTGAAAGAAGTTATGAGGACCGATATTTCTTGAAGATCAATTATCTTATCATCATCATTGTTCTATTTGAAGCAAGGGTGCTACTTCTTCTTACCTCCGATTCAACACTTTTGTTTGCCGTCCCGTGCCAAACCTGAGTGGTACGATTAGTCTACAATCTACATGCAATTTTGTACTTCCACAAATGTTGTTTCTAAGAAAACAATTGTACTGCTTCCCTAAACTTTGTTTCTCCTCCGCATCTACAGGATTTCCTATCTCATCGAGCTCTACTAGGGGAGCTAGAATTGGAATTCTCTTATTGGTACCTTCTCACTCTTTACCAAATTTCAGAAATCTCTCTCTACCCCCATTTGATTCCTACCTACTCTTCATCCTTAAGGAGCATTCCCATATTCAAATTAGCGTTTGAGTCCTCATAGTTATGGCGTTGAAAATTAGCATTGAGATTAAATTAATGGTGCTTCTGTCGAAGTAAGCCAAACAGAATCACTCAATGTTAAGGATAAAGATCAGTGGGATACAGATTAGCAAAATAAGATAGAGATTACTGCCAAGATAGAGCCGGAGATCACTTCAACTATCTAACTATTTGGAGTTGATATCTTTGTTAATCTTATAGATATCTACATCTTGTAATCTGTAATCACAGTGGCTATAAATGCAAAGCATACTTGGCCATATTTGGCAAGGCAATAGAATACCAAAATCTCTGCTATTATTTGTGACGAGTCAATAAATAACGAGACAATCTGAGAAATATATGACGAGCTTGCAGTTAGTCTTCTCATGAACATGACGACCATCTGAGCCCTAACCTGACGATTGCCATAACTAGATGATGGTCCTAGCTAGCAATTGACAATCAAAGCGGTTATACATTTATTACACCTCATTAGTAATGTTTCATTTAAAGTCGTAACAGCTGCCATAAATGTAGTAATGGTTCGTAATAGCTCTTTAGCCCCATAAATATAGTAACGGTCCAGATGACCCTTGAACCTCCATAAATGTTGTAACGATCAAAAAGAACTCTATATATATCCAAGGAACCACTACATTTGAGGTGGACAAATCTTAACTCCAAAACTCTGCCAAATTCTCTGAAAATATGATCCTAACTTAGGAATCAGAGGGTTCTTGGTTGGCACCACATCGGTGCCCCTTGAGCAAGCCGCTATCTTCTTATTTTGTAGACACGCACTTCATGTTGCTGGCTGCTACAATCATCTGACGAAAACAAATTCATTAGTTGGCGCCATCTGTAGGAAATGTTATATTTCTAGTCGATAAAGATTGCAGTAGCCAAAAGTGTTTTATAACTGTGACATGGCAGAGTCGTCTGGAACCAGCAGTGTTGCCCACTTGGAGCAGCAACTCCGTAGCCTGACAGACATTGTCTAGGCCCTTACGACAAAGATCCAATAGTTAGACGTATATGAACGCAAAAGACGCCATATATGCCTGCGATGATTTCGATGTAGATCTTAAAGGAAAGAGGAGATGGGATGAACCTGAGATAACTCACCCTGAGAAGAGGCAAAAATATGACGACATACTGCAATGTCAGGGTGAAGACCATGCATTTCAACCAGGGAAGTTGGAATCAAATTGGGAAGACCCTTACAAGGTCATCTCATGCAATCGTCCGAGTAGGTATCATTTAGAGACCTTGGAATGAGGCTCTTTCCCACACCTATGGAATGCTGAGCACACGAAGAAGTACTACTTGCCTAACTAGGTCATATCTTTTCCTACTTTTTATTTCAAGCACTTCAATTATGTTCAATTTCATCATTTCGAGTTAATGAAATGAGTTCAATTTCCTTCAAAACTTGAATGTTGCAGAAACCGAGAAAACAAGCCTTCGTTTCGTTTGCGAGGGCTAGTGTCCTGCTCTCCACCTAGGAGACGTTCACTCAAACCGAGGCCATGAGCCTTGTCTTGTAAAAAACCCCTCATCAACGAGGGAACGAGTCTCGTCATATTAAGGCTAACACGCCTCATCCCTCACTGAAAGGACATTCGTCATGAAGAGGGTGAGTGCCTTGTCCCGCATTAAAGAAGCACTTGTCATGATAAAGATATACACTTTATCCCATGCTGAAACCACTAAACTTCTGTAAGGCTAGACATGAGGGGCAATACCAAGAATAGTAATAAATGCGGTCAATTTTGGTGTATTTGTTACTATTCCCCAGGCTTGTCCCTGACGAATTCACACTTGAGGAATGAGGGGCAACTGATGAAGCAATAAATAACGAAATGACCTGAGAAATACATGATGAGTCTTGTAATTGGTCCTCTCATGAACATTATGACCATCTGAGCACTAACTTGACAACTGCCATAACTAGACGACCGTCTAACTAGCAATTGACAGTCAGAGCGGTTACACATTTATTACACCTCATTAGTAACGTTTTATTTAAAGCCGTAACGGCTGCCATAAATGTAGTAACGATCTATAACACCTTTTCAGCCCCATGAATACAAAAACGGTCCTAATGACCATTGAACCTCCATAAACGTTGTAACTGTTAGAAATACCTCTATATAACTCCAAGGAACCACTACATTCGAGGTGGACAAATCTTAGCTCCAAAAATCTGCTATATTCTTAGAAATATGATCCTAACTTAGGCATTAGAGGGTTCTTGGCCGACACAACACCGGTGCCCCTAGAGCAAATCGTTGTCTTCTTATTTTGCAGACACACCTTTTTCACATTGCTGGCTGCCGCAATCATCTAATGAAAGTGAATTTATCAATCTGTTTCTACATGGTATCAGAGCACATAAGAAACTAATGTTCTTACCCCTTTCTTTTCTCACGAGCCTTGCATCAAACACCTTAGCTACCATGTCATCTTCCTCTTTGACAATCTCTGATTCTTCATCTTCCTCTGGCCTACACCCTCTTCTCTTCCAATGGTGCATCATCTCATCCCAATCAAGTTAACAAGAGACAATTACCTTCTTTGGAAGGCCCAAACTGTCCCATACTTGAGAAGCCAACATCTCTATGGCTTTCTTGATGGGTCACAGCCCACTTCGCCGCAGGTCCTCACTAGTAGCACAAATGTTGTTGCTCAGATTCTTCCTAACCCAAATTTTCAATCTTGGCATCTTCAGGATCAGATGATTTTAAGTGCTTTCAATCTCATCTCTTTCCGAAACCGTTTTGGCTCATGTTGTCAAATGAGAACTTATATGGGCATCTCTTAGCCCATTTGCTCCATCTGCTTCAGAATCAACATAAAGTTGATTTATCTTTTTCCAATGCCAGCTTTGTCATCTAAGGTCAATCTTCCTGCAACGATCATGGTGGTTACCGTCACTTTCACTCTGGCCAATCTAGGAGTGGTTCTTCATCTCAACCCCAGCAATCCAATCATTGACATGGACATGGCAGTCGTCAATATTCCTTCAATCAACATTACTTGATCTATCAGGTGTGCAACAAATCGGGCCATGCCGCCTAGGCCTATTACCATAGGTTCGATAACTCTTATTTTGAAGCCAATAAGAATATTGAAGCTCTTCTTACTACTTCTTCGGATCCCAACTGGTACTTCGATTTCGGCGCTACACACCATTTCATTCTAGATTTGGCCAACTTGAATCTTGGTGTCAATGATTACCACAGTTTGGATAAAATCCGTGTAGGTAATGGTTTTGGAATTTATGTCAAACACATTGGAGATACTCATATATCTACTCATACATCTTCATTTATCTAATGTCTTGTGTTTTCCAAACATTTCAAAAAATTTACTCTCTGTACATAATTTTACCAATGACACAAATACATCTATTAACTTTCACCCCAAATATTTTCTTGTGAAGGATTAAGTGTTGGGGAGAACTTTATTGCATGGGACGAGAAAACATAGACTGCATTTCTTTCCTCACATCATCCAATAAGTGCTCTCATATCCCTACTGCTCTCCTTGGTGAACGCACATCCATTCAATAATGACAATTTCATTTGGGATATCCTACCTTTCAAGTCGTCATTTTTATTGAAAACTACAGGGAGACCAAATTTTGAAATAACTTGTGATACTCTGAAAAAGACATCATAAGCTTTCCAGAGACACTAAGATCATCAAAAACCTGACACCGGGAGCTACGTTCAACCGTGCGCGGAAAAATTGACGAAAGTAAGGAAATTGTGTTGGAAATCCGACACATTTTTCTACTTGGGAGACCACCTTCGCGCACAGAGTCTTCCCAACTCTTTATGAGTTGGTCCACAAGTCAGGAACTTTAAGAAATAGGGTAACCTCAGTTACAACGTGCAACTCTCGGTTCGCCGGCAAAATTTCCGGTTTGGCCTAGAATCTTTGCCGGAAAAACACAGAAAAACTGCTCAGCACCCTCATTTCTGGGAGCCATAACTTCTCTGTTCGAGTTCCGATTTACGCGAACTTGATATTGCTGGGAAGAATACTTCTCAAGCTTTCCAACAATACCATGCATGACCCATTTTGAGCAACAAAATGCCTCTAAAAGCTGCCTGGAAAAGGAAAGTAAAAAGCTGTCGAAAATTCCAGGCCGAAAGAGGTAAATTCTGCAGGAGGGGCAGGTGGCATATAGGAATGCCAGGTGTCATGTAGCATCATGCTGTGTGACCTTTGGCTATAAATACAACCCCTCCCCTTATCATTTTATCAAGCTTGGCTAAATAGGGTTTTTGGGGGTAGAAACTCGGGAAAAAGGTTTCTCACTCTAGCTTTAGGCCATTTTGGGTTAGAAATCAAGGGTTTACTTAGGTAACCTCTCTCTCTATCTCTTCTCATCCCTCCCCTCTCTTCACTCATACACTCCCCCATACTCATTCTCTTTTGTTTATGATTGGAGATGATATGTGATGATCCTACAATGGGAAATGATTCACAATAATCCATGGTTTTATTTATTTAATGCTTTCACTGTTTATTTACAAGCTTTCACTATGTTTTAATGCTTTCACTATATGTTTTAAGCTTTCATTATGTATTTATAGCTTCCACCATGTATTTACAAGCTTTCACTATGTGTTTATAGCTTTCACTATATGTTTTATAACTTTCACTATGTTTTAATGCTTTCACTATGTGTTTATAGATTTCACTATGTGTTTCATAGCTTTCACTATGTGTTTATAGCTTTTATTATGTAGTTGTTTGAACATATGAGGATCCCACAATGGGAAATGATTCATAAGGATTATCCCCTCCCCTTTTCTCTTGGGCATATAAATCCTAATTGGTCTTGGAGGTTTATGTAAGACTTTCAATAACATTAAACTCCATGTAATCCCATAAGATATTGGACCCTTGAAAATCCTCCTTGCTTGAATTTCATTAATCCTCCCTCCTTATGGTTTTCCCCTAATTTGGGCATATAAACCTTAATTGGTCTTGGAGGTTTATGTAAGACTTTCAATATCATTAACCTCCATGTAATCCCATAAGGTATTGGACCCTTGAGAATCTCTCTTGCTTTAATTTCATTAATCCCCTATCTTTATGGTTTTCTCCTAATTTTTGCATATAAACCCTAATTGGTCTTGGAGGTTTATGTAAGACTTTCAATAGCATTAACCTCCATGTAATCCTATAAGGTATTGGACCCTTGAGAATCCCCGTTGCTTTAATTTCATTATTCCCCCCATCTTTATGGTTTTCCCCTAATTTGGGCATATAAACCTTAATTGATCTTGAAGGTTTATGTAAGACTTTCAATAACATTAACCTCTATGTAATCCCATAAGGTATTGGACCCTTGAGAATCCCCCTTGCTTTAATTTCATTAATCCCCTCTCTTTATGATTTTCCCCTAATTTGGGCATATAAATCCTAATTGGTCTTAGAGGTTTAGGTAAGGCCTTCAATAGCACTAACCTCCATGTAATCCCATAATGTATTGGACCCTTGAGATTCCCCTTGTTATTTAATTGATATTTCCCTTTTGTTTAATCTTAACTATTTTTGTAATCCCATGAGGTATTGAACTCCTCTCTACACTTTCCTTCTTTTATTCATGTAAACCCTAAGGTGGTATTAAAGATTATGTAAGCCTTTCAATAGCATTAATCTTCAATCCTATGAGGTATTGACCCTTTCCCTAATCTACCTCATATTGTCATTCCATCATCATTCCATACTTGTCATCTTGATTAAGTACTTTAATTATGTCATAAACCATGCTTATCATTTTGATTAAGTGTTGTAATTATGTCATAGTCATTCTATACTTGTCATCTTGATTGTTTCCATTATGTCATAATCATCCATACTTGTTATTTTGATTAAGTATTGTAATTATGTCATATTTATCTCATACTTGTTCTTTGTGATTAAAGTGCTGCAAATATGTCATGATCACATGCTTTGAATGCTTACTTGCTTTGATATAAATGTGGTTAAAATATGTACATTTTGCCATGAAACTTTAAAAAGAAAAAACATGGTAATATGGGCGTTACAAACGAGATTGGTCCATCTTAAGTTCTATGGCTTGACCTAGTCTTGGGACACCATGGTATGAATCTTTTATGTGTCGAAATGGCTTGCCATTGACGCACTATAATGGATTCTACACATTATAATACCCATAATATTATGGTAAAAAATTCCCAAAGAGAGAATTAATAATCCAAAAGCCTGCTATTCGACAGACCACTTTATTCTTGGAAATCAAGGGTAAAGAGATCTCGAATATAACACCAAAAATATAATTGTTTGTCCTAGCATTTAATGTTAGGATTTCAGTGCATCCTACCAATGAATCGCCCGGAACCCTAAAAAATACAAAAAGATAAAGAAAAGTGAAACAAAAATGTCTAAACAAAACCAAATGAAGTCAAATTGCATATACCATTCTTGGTATATTGCTTGACGAAAATTGGGATATTTGTGTCTAATTTAAACCAACATCTATGCTAAGCAAACACAAAGGAACACTTGAAGGGAGGTAACCGTTTTTAACGGTTGTCGTGGGGTGCTTAACACCTTCCCCATGCATAATCTAACCCCTGAACCCATCTCTAGTTCAAGACCATTTTTTTTTTAATATGTCTAAGGAAGATAAAATCCATTAGACATAGGTGCCCAATCAAACCTCAATTTTCCATGATTGGTGGCGACCCCAAATTTGTGCACTTGCACACACACACACGTGTTCCCCTCACACCCACACACACATTGCATATAGAAATTTGCCAATAGGGGGTCGAAATAGGATTGTTTCCATTTAAAGCATCATGCCATACCATATCATGCAAGCCCCTAATGTGGTGGTAAGCACATCATTTATATGCTAAATATAGAGAAAGGAAATTCTCCGATGTCGACATTTCCTATTTTCATCAAGTTTAAAAAATATGTTGAAAACTATTTTAATCTTAAAATGAAATTTGTTACATCTGATTGGGGTGGTGAATATTGTTTCGTCTCTACCTTTTTTAAAAACTGTGATATTTCCCTCCTATGTCTCTTACTTTCTTTCTATTACACTACAATTAATCGTAAACATCGACATTTAGTCGAAACCAGTATTGCTTTAGTTTCACATCTCAATGTTCCCTTGCGCTTTTGGAATGACTTATCTCTAAAACAAAAACATTTGGGCCATGTGATGTGTAGATGGGGATGTGTGTAAGCGGATATGGGATCGAGCCTTAAGGAAGACTGCCTACGTACCTCTATCAGAGAGGATCAGGTCCGAACGTAATTCGAGATGTGGGTGAACTTCTTGTTTAGAAATTCAAAATATATGAGGAACTCCTTGTTTGGAAGTTCAAAACATGTGGTTGTGAACTTCTTGTGTGGAAGTTCAGAAAAGTTTAATTGGGAAAGTTTTAAGTGTTTGCAACAACCCAAAAAAAGTATGTCAGGAAAGATTTAATGTTTTCACAAACAACCCAAAAATGTTTGTTGTTGTTAGGTGTCTTTGTTGTGTACCTTGACTTGTGATTTTGGTTGTGTACCTTGATTTGTGATCTCAGTTGTGTACCTTGATTTGTGATCTCAGTTGTGTACCTTGATTTATCAAGAATGAAAAGATTTTTTTTTCAAAACCATTTTGAAAACTCATTTGTTTTGAAATGGTGTAGATGAGAATTTTGAGAAAACAGTGTTTTCTTTGGGAGACATGTTTGACAAACCCAAGGTTGCAAAACAAAACCGTTCTCTTCCACTTTAAAAGAAATAAAGTCATTAAACCCTTATATACATTTTCGCCTTTCACTTTAAGATTGTAAGGCCGAATCCTTTGAAGGCAATTAAAGAGATGAAATGATTGAGAGTTCTCTCACAGAAACAGAATGATGAATGACCAATGATGCTTTTGTAAATCAATGCTTTTTGTGGCAATGTTGGAGAAGTGCCATTTGACTTGAAAATCTTGCCCAATCAAGAAAAGAGGTCGAATGTCCCTAGTTTCGAATGCATGTGACCTTGTGTGGATCTTGTTGAGAAATGACTGTTTAGTCGAAAAATTAGGGAGAATGCCTCTAGTTTGGAGATGTATAATCTTAGGTAGATCATGTTGAAAAAAGAATCGACAAATTAGGGAGAATGCCCCTAGTTTGGAGATGTATGATCTTGTGTAGATTATGTTGAAGAGAGAATCGACAAACGAGAGTGAATGCCTCCAGTTTGGAGATGTATGACCTTGTGAGATCATGTTGAGAGAATTGACAAGCGAGGGTGAATGCCCCTAGTTTGGAAATGTATGATCTTGTGTAGATCATGTTGAGAAAGGATTTCGACAAATTAGGGAGAATGCCCCTAGTTTGGAAATGTGTGGTCGAAGTCATGGAGAGAGATTGAAATGACCGCAATGATAAAGTGTTCCTCGGGTTTGAACTTTTTGAGACAATTCACATTTCCAAGGCAAATTTGATTGATGTTTGGACCTTCCATCATTTTTCCTTGCTCTAACTTCTTCCTAGGCTGCCTTTTCGGGTTTTCAACCTAGCGAGTATTTGTTTTAAACTTCCAATGGAAGAGCTAGCTTCATGTCTTGAGCAAACAGAACCTCAATGAGGGTTTTTTTTATCGGTTGTAATGTAGGCCGGGTTTGGGTTGTGAAAAAGAAGGATATACAGGCTCAAATTCCCCAATTGTACCCCTATTAGGCATTCCAAGGATTGGATCTTGCCTTATGACTTCTTCTCTTTGATTTTATCCATCACGCCTTCTTTGTATTTGTGTTGACACTTTTGACATTTCTTGTATATGTGTGATGTTTTTGTTAGACTAATGCTTTTTTTTCTTTTTCTTTTTTTGTATGTTGACGTCTATGTCAAGTGTTCCATTGCCTTAGTTCTTGCTGAAGATAGACGTCTCTGTTGAATATGTCCTTGTTCTTTTATTCTTCTTTCTTTGACATTTTGATCTTGTGAAAGGAAACCATAATCTCCTTTTTGTGCACATCTAGAATTCCCACCCCAGGTTTGGTTTTTGGGTTTCAAGAAAGAAAATGCTCAATTTTTTTAAAAGGCCCGAGTTGGCTAGCAATGGAATTGTATGTGTCATGGATTGACAAGGATGATTTTGGGTTCAATGAAAAATGACTCCTATCCTTGGTAGAGCTTACTTTTGTCATGGAGCATTTGAGCTCTTTTGATAAGTTCCTTCTTGGATTTATTTATTTATTTTTATCTATTTGTGGAGCCATAATTTTTGCTTAGGTCGCCCTTTTGGGTTTTCAACCTAATGGGCTTTCATTTCTCTTTTGCATGGATGGACCATTGTAAGCCCAATTATTAGGAAACGCTTTTAAATGAATGTGCAAGAATGTGACAAATCATGACCGGATGTAGAAGAAAGAATTTTGGAAGAAGCGACTCAAGATTCCTTGATGACTTAATTTCCTTGATTTCCTTTTAGGATCCATTCTTTTATTAATCCAAGTGTTTGGCGACAATTTTTATATGAATTGAATGAAAATGATCCAATTACCAGTTTAATTGATTGGTTGAGTGATGTGACCTCACAGTTTGTCATTTGTTACCTAAGAACTCATATTTTTAAAAGTATTTTTCAAAATCAATTTTTAAAATTTTCCTTAAAAAGATATAAGGAAGTGCGAGTCTTGAAGAATGTTGTCTGTTGAAATTATTTTTGATGATTGTGATCAAATTTTGAGCAAATGAATTTTAACTGTTGAGGTGTGATTTAAAAATGTGAATTTTAACCATTGAGGTGTGATTCAATTTATGATTTTTTGTAACCTGAGAAATGTGTTATCTTAAAAGATGTCTTTCTTGATTCTAAAATTTCACACTACACATCAATAAGACAGACAAAGCAATTCAAACAAAACATTTAACATTCAATGTAAAACCGAATGACGGATTGATGAAGTTTTCATGCATGAGTAATGTTGTTTGTCCTTGTGGGACATTGATGTAGGGGGAAGCCCATGGGTCAACCTGGAGGAAGAGACTCATGGGGCCTTTACGGAATGGCCGGCTTGAGCGGTCTTGAGCTTAAATCTTGAAACTCAGAGTTTTGTATGGTTTTCATAGACCGTTGACTTGCATGACCTTGAGTTCGAATCTTGAGGCTTGAAGACTTGTGTGGTCTTTGTAGAACGGTTGGCTTATGCGGCCTTGAACTTGAATCTTGAAACTTGGAGACTTGTATGATCTTTGTAGAATGGTTGGCTTGTGTGTCCTTGAGCTTGAATCTTGAGGCTTAATGATTAACTGTTTAGGAGTTTGGGCTTTGTGTGACATTTTGTGGAGTATGGGTTATGGTGAAATCAGGCTTGTGGGACCTTTGGTAGATGTGGGTAAGTGTTTGGGATATTGGGTTTGTAGGGCCTTTTGAGGAGTATAAGGAATGGTGAAACTTGTGTGGCTTTTTGGTGGAGTAGGTGACTGTTTAGGGCTTGTGTGGCCTCTTGTAGCATGGTTGATTGTTTAGGAGTTTGGGCTTGTGCGGCCTTGCGGTTTAAGTGTTGTAGGCTGCCATTTAAGAGGCTTTGAACTTCAGTCTTAATTTGTACCTGTCTGTAAAGCATCCTCAATTTGGGTACCAGCTGCAACTAGGCCTTTGAAAGTTGGGAACTAGCTGCAGGAGGCAACCCTAATTGTAGCTAGAACCTATAAAAATTAAGGTTTCCTACGGTAGTGGCGTATGTCTGTGTTTAACTGGTGTACGTCTGTATTAAAGTGGTGTACGCTATTTAGGTCAGAATTTGACAATTTGGGCTTTTTTGGTTCATTGGGCTCTCAAAACTAGACTTAACTCTCTAGGCTTTTGAAATAGGCTTGATTTCCTAGGCCTTAGTCACTAAAAATTATATTTTACTCTCAACACAAGATTTTGATCATATTGATAGAGATTTGTATTTTCGTCATTGGGACAGGGGACTCAAGTTGTAGGGGTACAAAATGCAGTCTCTACAGAGACCTCCTTATTTAAGAATTAATTTAATATCATGTGAGACCATGTCTCACGTTTCAGATATTAAACTGATAAGAACAAATACTACATTTGATTTTAGCCAAAAGGTCGAGAAAGGTATATTTGATATCATGTCTTTGACATTGTTTAGATTTGTTTTATAATGAATCCTCTATGCGCCCGCTTTCTCATCTTATTGATATGGGACATAAACATATTTTATGTTGGTGACTTAGCTCTCATGTCTCTTTTGTTTTTATCTATTTGGTTGCCCCAACCTTTTCAACTTTTGCAACAGCCGTCCAACTTTGTTGGTGGGAACAAAATATGCAGTATCTTATAGTAATGGAGAAGGAGGGAGGGAATATACAATTTACTAAGAATCTTGAATTGTTTATAATTTTGACATGTTAGAAATTCAACCGTGTTAGGCTATGTGGAGCTTGGTATTGCCTGATCCAATTTGGACTCGACCTGACAGGAAGTGTTACAATTTTAAATGGGGATTTTGTGAGACTTAATCCATGGAAAACTTTTAAGCCTATTTATGCTATATATATGTTGCTTTAGAATTAAGGTTTATGGTATTGTAGCTGCCCATTGTAAAGTTCTCTCAAAACATAGTGAAAATGCAACTCTGTAGACGTTGGCCAGGAGAACCACGTAAATATTTGTGTCATGTGATTGATTCTTTGAGTGTTCTTCTTTAATTTTCACATCTCACAGGTTCTAAGAATATGTTTTATTCATAACAACCCTTCTAACTCATCTCACAAGTTCTAGGGATAGGGTTTCATTCCTAACAAACCGAGCAACTAGAAATAGTATTATGGAGTTCTTTAGTACTTTTTGCCATGAAATTGCAATTTATTTTATTGTATAGTAAAAATATCTACACACCTTCCCAGTTTTGTGAAATTGCCAATTATTTTCCTACATGATTACTATAGATCCTCTTCAGTTTTTCCTAATGCATTGTTATCATGGTTAACCACTTGTGTATTTGTCTCAAACTCTCAAACACCCTTTGTTCAAAAGAATTGTGCATAGTTGAGGGGTATAAAGTTGTAATTGAGTTTTGTATATTTTCAGCTCCTAAAAAAAAAAAAGGAAAATTCTAGGACGGCCTAACTTTTCATTAGGTGTATGACTAAGGGTGTCCATGAGTTGGGTGGGCTAGGTTTGGGGGTAATCCATTACCCGACTCGACTGATTTGGGTTTGTAGAGATGAAATCCTTTAACCATCCACACTGGTGGTTAGATCGAGTGGGTCAGTTGGAGGAGACGGTAGAGATTTGATAAAAATTCGGTGAGATCTCGCTAGATCATCTCACCAGATCTAATGATGTCTCGCTGGATCTAGCAAAGTTCAAAGCCAACTTTCATCCATGGTTGGTTGTAATCAGGTTTTGGGAGGAAACACCTGCCACCCAATCCGACTCACTCGGGTTTGAAATGCTCAGACCCGCCACCGACCGTCGGAGTAGTCGATTCTGGTGGTTTTTGATATGGTTAGGTGATTCTTGTAAGGTTGGTTGACCGGTGGACACCCCTAGCTGTATTTGTCAATATCATTGATTTCATATATATATATATATATATATATATCATTTCTTTCATTTGTAAAATGTTATACGGGTAATAATAGGTTTACACCATCTTTACACCACTTTTTACACCATTCGTTTAGCAAACAAATAATTTTTCATACCATTCAAAAAATATGTACATCAATGTCTACAATTTGTGCACATGTTCACAATATGTGAATATTGATGTCCACAATTGTGGACATTAATGTCTATATTTAGGTGATCTCAACTAATATTTACCCTATATAATATATGATAGGAGTGAATACAAGAGGGTTCACCCACCAACATGCATGCCTTACAAAGTGGTCATCATATTTAGAAAAAACTAGATAGAGAGAGACATTGGAATCTTTTAGACTGCAATTGGAGGGGTGCACTAGGCCAATGCAATATTTCAACACAATGGCGATGCTTGAGGACCCTAGTAGCAAGATACCATGATGGACCCCCCTAAAAAAATTTAATTTAATATCATGTGAGACAATGTCCCGCGTATTAGATATTAAACTGATAAGAACAAATACTACACTTGATTTTAGCCAAAAGGCCGAGAAAGGTATGCTTAACCTCCTCTATTCCCCTACTCTTTATAAAAAAACACCCGTTTCTCTCCCTTTCTAATGTAGATAGTGTGGGACCAAGTGATTACATGTCACCTCTTTCCTTGGCTTTTGTTTCTAATCTATCTATACTATAATGTAAAACCGAAACTTTTTGACTTTTGGTTGACCTTATCATGTTGCACCACATAATCTTTTGAAATCTCACAATTTTACACCTCATTATTTTAATATATATTTTCTAATTGAATTTCAATTTTATTCTATTATTAAACCTTCTATTAGAATTTTGACACATCATATTTTCTTTAATATAAGAATATATTATTCCATATATAAAACACAATCATAATTAATATCTAATACTAAAATATATTCTATATACAAACACAATATAAATATCTTTTAATAATAATCATAATTATCAATTTTCATCAAGATTTTTAGAGTTCCTTTTTTTTCTTATGTATTTCATTTAATTTTGTTGCTGGCAATGAAGAAAGATGGATGAATTTGTTATAATGAAACCATGTGAGCTTGAATGAGTTATGAAAATTATTTAGGTTTGATTATATAATCATGTGCCCATATATTTATTTGTCCTTCTTCTTATTTTAAGTATCCTTTATTTTATTTTTGGATGGAAACATGATCCATATGGTAAATATAAACATGAATCGTGTTTATAAAAATTGGATTATATTCAGCTTATGCCAAAAAAAAATTACATTATATTAAATTTTAATTATCCTATGATAAATACTTTCTTAGTTATTTTTTTAAACCAAAAAAGTAGGATTTATCCTAAATCCGATTCGTAAAGTCTCTTTATCGATCTTGCCTACAACATTTTGAACTAAAAAAAAAAAAAAAAAAAAAACATATTCAACAAAAGAAGTAAAAGGAATCAAAATTAATTTAGATTTTATTTTCAATAATTTTCCTGTGCATTGCACAGGTTTGCGACTAGTGTGTTTATATTTTTCTTCTCGACGTCTAAACTTTCTTATGCCTCTTTTTCCCTTTTAGGATTGGATATTAAAATTTAAGGGTAGTGCTGGTTACTTTAAGGTTCTTGGATTAATATTTCGCATCAAATCTTTTAAGGTTCAAATACTAAGACTAAAATGGTGCCTTTCTTGGATAGATGAAGAGAATCCATGACTCAAGTAGCATGCTGCGAGAGGTGCCATGCAATCGAATACTCTATATATCTCATAAAATTCTTTTTATTCTAAATATGTTGCATTATATGTTTATTTTTATGGATAAATGGAGAGCATACTCCAATTAGCATGCTGCAAGAGGTTCAATGCAATCGAATACTGCAATTATCTCAGAAATGATTTATAAACATAGTCTAAATATGTTGGCTTATATGTTTATCTTTATGTTTAAAAATATTTGCAGAGATAATAAACAATATCAAAAATTATATTATTCAGAACATATATCATTTCATATATACGTATTATTAAAAGTGTAAACAGTTAGTAAATCAGATAAATAATTGCTTAAAAATCTAAAATTTGATGTATAATATTTTCCCTATGAACAAGATTTTGGGTGAGTTTTATTCCCAAGTGAGCTCTCTCTTTCTATTTATCGTTGTTGAAATTTGAAATTAAATAATAATTCGTGTTTAATCTTGGTCACAAAAAACTTCCAAACATTGAAGAATTCAGGATTCGTGTTAACTTGGAGTGTGAGCAATGAGCGTCATTTATTGCTCTAATTGAGAACCAATTGCCGTTTCTCAATAAAATAATTATAATAAATGTGACACTTGCCGAATTTTATTACCATTTATAAGATACTCAATACATTGTAAGACTTTTTCAATAGAACATGCATATATATGTTGAAAGATAAAATAAAATTTATAATAGAATTAGAGTAGAAGAGATATTTTAGTATTCGATTTAGTAATCTTTAACATTTGTATTCAAATGATCTTCAAATCAATTCAAGTAAGCTTTCATTGAGATTGTGATCCTCAAATTAGTTCATGTAGATTTAATCAATTCCTTAGTTGTTAATCATAAATTCTTAGATGTCGATCTAATTCGTTTTAATGTTTATTATTGCAACGTATATAGTTGTTTTTTAAGTTGTTATGTAATATATTGGATAAACTTTTCTCCAAATTGGTTTTGAAGAAAACTGTCCTGATACAAATATCTCATCAAATCCTCGATAAACATACTCTAAATATGTTATGTTTATTATTAAACATATTTTGTAGTATATTACCCAAAGTTCAGCAAGGATAAAAAATAATATAAAAATATCTGATTGGTATATATCATTTCATATACATGTATTATTAATAAGGGTAAATTTTTAGCAAATCGGATACATATTTGCTTAAAAAAAAGGAATTTCACGTGAACAAGATTTTGAGTGAGTTTTATTCCTAGCCATCTTTCTCTCTCTCTCTCTTTTTATCATTGTCGTTGAAATTTAAATTAAATTATTGGCCAGGTTTATTATTGATCATTTTTTTGAGCCCATCGTCTAAGACACATACCACACAAAGTAGTGTTATAATGATAGGATTATAACAAAAGATTATTTTAAGCAGTCTTCAGCTTATTTTATATCCCATTCTTAGGTGAGGAGGAAAAAAAAGTAATAAGCTAAGTTGTATGAAATCGCTTAAATTCATGAAAACGCAATCAAAACTATGTGCAATATCTTCAAGGACACCAATTGCTTTTCATGATTATATGAAACCAACAAAGAACTTTTGTGCATTTGATGCTGGAGGTGGGGAAATTAAAATATGAAATAGGCCCATAAAAAGGATAGCCCATTCCTTTCTATAAAAGGGGTAGATTGAGCTCGGCCCAAGCCCATACCAGAGGTCGAGATGTAAAGCTCGGCCCAAGCCCATACCAGAGGTCGAGACATAAAGCTCGGCCCAAGCCCATACCAGAGGTTGAGATGTAAAGCTCGGCCCAAGCCCATACCAGAGGTTGAGACATAAAGCTCGGCCCAAGCCCTTACCAGAAGTTGGGATGATCCATAAAGAATAATGAGGACAAAATAAAACATTGTACTTCTTTGTAAAAGTCTTGTACTTTTTATATAAATGTAAAAAACTGTCCTACATCAGAAGAGGGGAATAGAATACGATGCATAATGTAATATAAAGTCAAAATCAATCATTAATGAAGGAGATCGCTTTTTTCTGGAAAGTCTGACAAAAAGTACTTCTTACTACTTTAAGAAATTAATTGTAGCTCCAAAACTTACCTACTACAGATGCGTACAATTTGTTACATTAATATGACCACGAGAGAATTGGAAGAAGAAGCACGCAGATGCTATAGTGAACCTATTAGCCTAACCGTAGACCAATTTGTGAAAATGATGTTATTTAATGGTCATCATTGAATTGTTTCGCAAATGCGTTTCTTAATGATAAATGTGACCCACGTCCTTTTACACTTACAACTTACTGTATGAGCCTTGTATTTGCACAATTTTTTCTAGTTTTCATTTAAGTTATAATATATGCATGATCGCTATTGAACTTGCCTGCTATGAATATATTAACTGGTACTTGATAACTGTGGTGTCATAGCATTTTTGTACCCAATAACTTCTCTTGATAATCACCAATATTAAACTTTGAGCTCTGATATTAATTTGTTGTGATTTGACTCTTTGACGAAACTCACTCTTATTCTTTTAGGAGTCTTCCCCTCTCCCCATGGGGAGGAACCTTGGTCAAAACCATCAAACCCTTTACAATAATGCCTATTCATAAGGCTCCAATTCTATTACTTGAAGGATAAGGAATATCCAATAACTTCATCAATAAGGAATTTTCCTTCTACATCAAGGAAAGATTTTTTCTTCTACACTAAGAAATCCTTTCCTTCCACTCCAAGAAAACCTCCAAATTAGAATAGGAATTTGAGACATTTTTTAACAAAAATGTTTCTATATACCATTTGAAAGTTATTTTAAATCTAACTAGAACTCCTTTTATTCGATTATATGCATTGTATATTGCAAAATGGATGTTTGTTCCAACTTCTGTTGACTTGATTTTCTTTCATCTTGAGTAAGAGACGGTTAAAAGGATCGAACTACATTTGGTGGATATGATGACAATACATTGTGTTAATTGCTAAACATTGCTTTTATTATGAAACTTGGCTCCTGTATTTCATATGTAGAGATCTCACTTTAAATGCTTGGAGCTTGCTTCTTTACTTATCACATATGAATACATACAAAGTGTGTTTGAGCTTCATTGTTATGAACTTCAAATTGTTTTCTAATTATTTTTATTTTCATAGTGATGAATCAGATGATTGCGGCAGCCGATAACATAAAGAGTGTACATGCAAAATAGGAAGACAGTGGTTTGCTTTAGGAGCACTGGTGTGGTGTCGGCCAAGAACTCTCCGATGCCAAAGTTAGTTTGCTATTTCTGGGTAGTATGACAAAGTTTTTAGGGTTAAGTGTTTCATAATGCGAATGTAGTGATTCCTTGGAATTATATAGAGATATTTCTGACCTAATACATTTATGGGTCGTTCGGACCGTTATGGTATTTCTAGGGCTGAAGAGCTGTTATGGACCGTTACTATATTTAAGGCAATCGTTACATCTTTAAATGAAACGTTATCAATAAGGTGTAATAAATATGTAATCGTTTTGACTGTTAATTGCCAGCTAGACAACGTCTAGTTATGGTCGTCTTCTAGTAAAGGCTCAGACGATTGTCATGTTCATGAGAAGACTAACTGCCAGTCTCGTCATGTATTTATAGGGTTGTCTTGTTATTTATTCCCTTGTCCCATAGCATTCCTCTATTTTGTTGGAAAAATGATTAGGATTGAATGTGAAATTGCCTCCAAAAAGTGGGCCAAACAGGTCCATGTGGGTTAGACCCAGTCCATCTAATGTATGTATTTATGAATACATTATTTATTCCCACAATGAGTTGTGTCTGTTCACAAAGTGTCGTGTATTTTCAGAATAGTTGTGACTATTTATCTTGCACATTTTCCGCATAGGTGTGACTCTATCTATAAATAGGGTGTTCCCTCATTCATTTAAGTAAGTTGGTTTGAGTTAGTTATTTCTTATGATTTTGAGAGTCATTTGCATAACTCAAGGAAGATAAAGAGACACTAGTTACGTTTGTTGTGCACGAAGATTTCTTGTGCTTTTTTTGCATGCGGAGATCATTTTATCTTGAGAGACAAATGTCCATGAGTCTCAAAGTACCACTAAGATAATAGTGTGAGGGACGAAATTTGTTTTAAAGAGATAGCGTCAAATTCTAGACTTGATCTATTCATTTGACATTCACTGTGAGTTTTATTGTTTATTACTTTGACAAATTTCTTATTGTTATTGTTGTTTATTTTTTTACTAAAGCACATATTATGATATATATCCAACAATCTTAAAACAGATTCCGTGTGGTATTATTTTAGTTTGTGAGTTATGTGAAAAGTAACAGTCATTGTGTATGTGTAAAAATTCTTAGCTGCAAATTTCTTCTGATACTACAAACCCAGAATTTTAACAGTTTGACCTTGTTTGCGAACATCATACTACGAAGTTCACTATACAGTGTTTGTCGAAAGATACTTTACTATTTGGTTCTCTATACTATAATATAAAATCGAAGTTTTTTTGACTTTTGGTTGATCTCATAAGATTGTATCACATAAGCTTTTAATAATTATCACAATTTTACGTCTCATTATTTTAATATATATTTTCCTTAATAGAAATAATAAATTATTGCGTCACATAAGCTTTTCCTTAATACAAACACAATCATAATAAATGTCTAATACTAGATTATATTCTATATATAAACGCAATAATAATAAATGTTTTTTTAATAATTATCATAATTATCAATTTTCATATTTAGACAAAAAATAAAATAGAGAAAAAGTCATATTATGTTAAACATTCACGTGCTTTGCACGGGTTACCGACTAGTTTATATAATATAGTTTGCTTTACCATTCGTTTTCTTACTTATTGAAACTTTTGAAATCTTAAAAAAACAGCAACGATGTTATATCTACTTAAGTTTGATTTTCTGGCGTTGTTGAGTTTGCCGAATATATATATTATTCTGTTTCTTTGTTTGTAATTTTGTTTTTATTAAACTTTAGTTTATAAATTCAAAATTTCTATGACTTATTTTGAATTTAATTTTGAGAATTTTGTTTGAATAAAAATTTGTTTAAACAAAAATGTCTATCAAACAAGTTTTTGTGAATTTTATTGTGGTGCCATTCGCTGCCCATGTTACTCCTACTCTCAATGAGAATGAGAGTGATAGGCAAATTGTTTTTTCTGTAGAGACTCTTTCAACATATGTCTTTGGAATAAACCTTTCTGTTATTGTTTCTGAAGTCAATCTAGTGAAAAATACCAATGAATGGTGGGTGGATGCTAGGGCACCACTCGTCATATATGTTCAAACAAGAAAATGTTTTCTACAAATCTGTGGAATATGGAGAATAAGTTTTCATGGGAAACTCCTCGACTTCTAAAGTTAAAGGAAAGGGAAAAGTGGTCCTAAAAATGAGTTGTGGAAAGGAAATAACCCTCAATGATGTGCTGCATGTGATAGACATTCGCTAGAACCTTGTTCAGACACTCTTTATTGAGCAATAGTTTGGGTTTAGGTTGGTCTTCACATGCACCCACTGTCTTTGTGTGTGGAAGAATTTGAATCAAACTTGTTTCAGAAAAGAGAAAACACAAACGGTTACCTAACATAACTTGATCTTGTACATTTTAGAGACCTTAACCTTGGCTCGCTCCAAAAGGACGTTGTCTTAAAAATCATGCTCATGTTGCCAATACTACCGACGCCAGGGCCTGGACCACACATCCTCCTTGAACATGACCCCTCTATCCACACCCTCAGTCAATTTACACATGTTACCTTGAGTGTCCCTCTTGAAACTTTGTGAAGTTTTAGTTACAGCTAGGTGGAATTTGAGTAAAGTGAGTGAAGAATAATGGAGCCTAAAATGGGGACTTCACCCCTTGGTTTAGTGTATCCATTTCAGGACAAGTGAATTTAGACTTGGCAAAGGGTAAAAAACTTGGAAGAGATCTAACTCTTTCCTTGTCAGCAAAAGTATTAAACCAATCCCCAAAGTTTGGTCTGTTAACACTTTCATAAATAGACACAGCAAAAAGATAACAGACACATTTGTCAAGGATGGAAAGGTTTGGCTTTGGAGCTAATTGGGGAAAATAAGCATAAGCCCAAAGCTGAATAAACCACAAAGGACCACCAATTGATTCTTTGGGTTTAGTGGTGGCAAGAAACATGGTTCTATAGACAGATCCTAAGAAGAAAGGACCTAAAGCTAGCTTATGTCTATTGGCAAGAGCTACAGCAATAGGTAGATAATAAGTAACAATTCTTTTGGAAGAAGAGTTGATTAGAAATTTACAAAACCAATAAAGATAGAAACAAGTCTCTTCTTCAAAAGTAATGACTTCATCATTTCTCTGCTTATATTTGTTCATGAATCGAGTGTATCCTAAAGTAGAGTTACTTCTATCAATGTCAACTATCTCATGTTCCTTTCATTTTAAATCATGATGAATAAAGCAGGAGACATAAAACCCTCACTAAACATAAAAGTGTTCGAGGTAGTTGACCAAAAGCTAATTAAAGCAGCAACTAAAGGTGGGTCAAGTTTAATATAAGACTTCGAGGTTAATATGGCATCACATATGCCCAAATCGACCCATTTGTCTTTTAAACCTATATACATCCTATCTACCCAAGTAAACCAAGCAGAATTTGGGATAGGCCAAGGTTCAAATTTAATATTCTCATGCCAGGAACCCCAAATGGCCTTTTTGTGTTGATATAAAGGTTGAAAATACTTAGAATATGGGAAAATTTCAACCAAATTTTGTAGGCAAGGTTCATTAAATACAGGACCTAAAGCATATGGGTCATTTGAACCAAAACCTAAAGAGTTTTGTCCAGGATATGAAGCAAGGAGAATAAAAGTTTAGGGTTAATAGACTTATGACCAAATTGAGAAACAACTTGACGAGCCCTTTCCTTTTCATTAGTGATTGGAGGTTGACTCGAGGATGGAGAAGAAGTCGAGGGTTTCTTCGATCACACCATAGGAATTGAGAACTCAAGGTTAGGGATTTCTAAGTCTAAGTTTCTGAAGCTTATGATAAATTGAGTGAGTTCGAGAGACTTTACTTTTGAACTTATAGTTTTAGTTTTGAAATTTGGCGGTTATACACGCTGGTGGCATATAACATATACCACTCATGTGCAGGGGGCATGTGTTTGCACTTTAAATAATTTTGACCCAAATGGACTTGGGCTTGAAAAAATTATTTACCAAGTTGAAATTATGACTTAAGCCCAAATAAAGCCTAGTTGGTTAAGTTTGTTGTTATGAACAGAAAGCCCAAATTATAAACCCAAGGTTACCTCGAGGTGATGTGTTCTTATCTAAGAGAAAAATAGTTATTAGCAGTTTTATCTTAAGAAACTGTCAAGTTACTGTTTATTTGTGATTTGTGTGATTGCAAGACTAGTGTAATTATTTTCTTGAAGGTTATCTTTCTACCATGAACCAGACTCATGAAGATTTGAAATTCGAAATAGAAGGTAACTGTCCAATTGAAGAAAACTGCTATTCGAGGAAGGTTTAAAAGGAAACAAAGAAGACAGTTACAACCCCAACATATTTTCCAGAGTTCAGGAGTCCATTTGTGATTCAAAGTGTGTTCGAGTGTTCTATAGTGTGTAAACAATGTGTTTCAGTGTTCTAAAGTGTATCTAAGTGTGTTCTAATTGTATTTTTAGATCGATTAAGTGTTGATTTCCACAGTTCGAGTTCTTGAAGTGTTTGTGAGTAACAAGAGACTTCTCATTTGTAAGTTTATGTTGTTCCTATTCACACTCGAAGTGTTTGTACTCAATTACAACATAATACATATATTTTGGCTTACTGTTGTGTACATCTTTATTATTCTCAAGTTTGTTTATATTCTAAAAACTGCAGAATTCATCTCGAGTATAAATTTGTGATCAAATTTAACTCAGAGATTTTTTGTTTCAGTTATTATATCAAATTAGAATTAAATCATTAAGTGTTTACTATTCTAGATCGAAAAAAAAGTCATTTATCATTAAGGCATAATTCGGACCAAACACATCTTTTTGATTTACAGAATTTAGATAATTAACTAAATTATAGTTTGAATAAAATTGTTAGTAATTTGATTAATACAAATTTGTTTTGTTCAAACAATTCATATGGACTCTTATACCTCCCTGTCTCTACTTTCTCTTTACTATGTGCAACACAATTGGCCTTCAATGCCCTCTTCTCCTTCCTCCTCAATCCGCAAAAAATCACACCCTTTATACTTAACTCTCTTGTCCTTCTTACCATTTCAGCATCCCTTCTTGCAATCAATTCCGACTCTGAAAACACGGAAAGAGCCCCTAAAGGAATGTAATTGGATTCCAATTCACGCTTGGTGCATCTGCAACCATGCGCATTCTATCTTTCCTTAGCGCAACTTTCTTTCCAGAGAATAATAAAAGTAGACAGCTTCTCTGCTGTGTTGGATATGCAAATATACCCATCATTTGTCGCAACATGTGGCCGGGGACGTAGCCAGTATTTCCATGGGGCGGGGGCCGAAGTACGAACCCATTTTTCTTTTCATAAAAAACTAAAGTAGCATCTATTTTGTATTAACAAAATACCAACAAATGAAAAGACATATAATAATTATTTCTTAATACATTGCAATACAATTATCTAATAAAATGAAAGTCCATTTTTTTTTTTTTTAAATTATTGAAATTACCTATAACTGATTGTGAATTAAATGTCGCACTAAATAAAAGTCATGTCTATATCTCATTATATGTACAATAATATTCTATAAAAAAAGATTAATTATTGACAGCATTGGAATCGCGCGAATGCACTCAACATACGACCCAGATATAGATCTTCCTCCCCTAACTCCTCATTCCAAGATGGTTGTGTAGGAAAATATAAAACAGAGAAAAATAAAAAGCTGGTGGATTCCCATAAGGGTGTTTATCACTTGAGAGAGAGAGAGAATGCAACGTATGATTAATTGTGTTAATTGTGTTGAGTGTAACAATCCTATATATAATAGAATTGTCAACAGGTACAACATTTGGGCATTGGAGAATAATTCTCCTACAATTGCTCAACTCCCAGTAACCATCAATAACCGCTAAACGGTTATTAGCAGTTATCTGACAATTCTCTCTTCTCAAGGGAATAGCCAACCACCAAAAAGCTAGGTTATAGTATATGAGTGTCCACACTATTATGGTGTGATCACTCTTATACCTTCATCTCCCACTTGATCACACTATAAAGTGAAATCGCATGAGCTAGTTGGTATATTAACCTGGTACCAATAATAAAACCCATACCAACTCTCATCTGTATAAACCATATAGATCGGCGTCAGAAGATGACTATACTCTTGTGTGCACACTTTCCTTGTCATCCATTCTGACCGCACCTATCTTTGTATATTATTAAACCGATATTATACTCCAGGCGACTTCCAAATCACTATCTTTCAAGTGACCGGCATCAATCTTTATGGATGGGAAAAACAGTCCATACCCATACCATCATTGACGACTTCAGCCGCATGTATTTAATAATACATCGACCTGCGCTGAAATTTCCACAAGTACTTCTTAGGCTTTCCTCAAGTGACCTTATCCGCGTCTTTCACTAACCTAGCGTGGATATCACCCAGTTCACATGATGCATATAATGCACTTTACTACCACGTGATCTGTGACTTCCCATTCCCGTTAGTGATTCTCTTGCAATTATTCCTGACCAATATTCTATATTGCAAAAGCTGCATTTGATCGTTCTCCTAGGCGTCCCTAGGTCCATCCGATCTTGCAAAACCATGTAACTTGACTGAATTACCTCTTAGTCTCATTCTTGTTACATGCACTCTGAATTGGTTTAGAGTCAATCCCTTGGTCATGGGATCGGCCACCATCTCGACCGAGAGGATAAAGTCGATTTATTATCACCTCTCTTCCACTATATTTTGAATATAGTTATACATCAATGTGCTTGTCCCTGGAATTATTAGTTCCAACTTTTTATTAACGAGATAGTGGACATTGCAAAGCACATTGATCGGTTTGCCAGGTATACCTCAATGCAAATTATTTATAAAGCATTATCATCCACAAACCACACAACTTACAACATCAACGTAAGTCATATATATCATTGTGTTACAGGCTATGTACTCATCTCACCTGACATATTTAGCAACACATCTTTGTTTCTTGCCTAACCAAGAAACTGTCATACCATAGCCTATCTTAGAAAATATTTCTCAATTCATGTATGATGCCCACCTTCACAATAAATGTGAATTTGTATTTAAAACTTAGATACAAGTCATGTATCAATCAAATCAAGATGATTCCACCATCATGCATATTACAATGCACACTGAGACTGAAAAACTTCCTGCTCTTTGGACACATTATCAACTCAGTCTCTTTCGCATGTAAAATAAATTTACATGTGATCCAAGAAAACCAAACTCTTGGCATCCTCCCACTATTCTTATATTTTGGTGGTTATATTTATGACATCAAATTCATAGAATTTAATCATGTGAGATTATGGTGAGTCAATCTATATGTGCATAACATTTCACATCACCATGTACAATTTAATGTAACTGTTATCATGACTCACCATATGTATTAAACATATCAAAATACTAGCAACAAGTATTTTTGTAATATCATGTGAAACGAATAAAGAGCGCTTTTAAATTTTACCAACTTACAATTCACTAAGATGAAAATCCTAGTAGCCACTTTGGCAATTTGCTTCATTTCCTTGAGCATTTGTTGCGCTCCCCACACTGATTTATCTTTGAATTTGATAACATGCCCAAAGCATGGAACCGAATAGGCAGTTTATTCTTTAACTGTCATGCGATAGCCATCTCAAACCGAGAAGCAAACGCGGCTTCATTTTTTTGATTCATTCCGAAACGGTGCACTGCCATCTTTTACAATCATCACCACGTTCTTGATTCACTAGGATGAATATCCTAGTATACATCCACTTTGAGTGCAACGGTGTGATGTTCAAGGATTACATAAGGCCTCAAGATTTATCTCCCTTTATTAACATCAGATGGGTTCTCGCATGAAATGGTGTAATCCAAATAAACCGCTAGTATCAATAGTACATCAAGGCCACGATCATCTTCTCAGCAATCTTGGTTTTCATGACCACCCATCCACACATGTCCCTGCCTTACTTCACCACGGTCATGGTTACAGCATTAATCATTGTTTTGGCCAACGAAATTGTAACAATCATCACATGTGGCAACCATTAGTGTATGTTGCATGTCGTGACCACTCCACAATTTCATTAATTTGATCTCTACATTCTCTTTGAAACGAGATATCATTCCTCACCGTTGAGTGATTATTCTCTTCATGCATATTAACACCACCGCATAGAATCTTTTCATCAACTTTATAATCATGGTCGTGCATTTGTCAATGAATCCTTACATTGATGAGAACCTTATACAAGCCAACCGTTTCTTTTGTTTTCTTCTTGGCCCAAAACAGTGATGCTACTCCAAACTGGATCCATATTTACAAAATAACAGTAATAATACTCTTCCATGGCTAACACAATTCTTATTAGAGAAATTGTGTTAAGAACCTTGCTCTGATACCACTGTAGGAAAATATAAAATAGAGAAAAATAAAAAGCCGGTGGATTCCCATAAGAGTGTTTATCACTTGAGAGAGAGAGAGAATGCAACGTATGATTAATTGTGTTAATTGTGTTGAGTGTAACAATCCTATATATAATAGAATTATCAACAGGTACAACACTTGGGCATTGGAGAATAATTCTCCTACAATTGCTCAACTCCCAGTAACCATCAATAACCGCTAAACGGTTATTAACAGTTATCTGACGATTCTCTCTTCTCAAGGAAATAGCCAACCACCAAAAGGCTAGGCTATAGTATATGAGTGTCCACACTATTATGGTGTGATCACTCTTATACCTTCAGGTTGTTGATGGGACAATCCACCCTAATCTCTAGTGGAGAGGGGACCTAGCCTTAATATTTATAGTGAACATCCATCCATCATAGATTAAGCTTAAAACCCTATACTCTACCTTACATCAGACTGAGTACAATCCAAATAGAAACAAGGTGTATCAAGTATCACTACTGAATATGACCACAACATGACAACATAATAATCAAGTCCTCAAGAATACAAATTGAGTCACATTCAACCATTAAAAAAACAAATTTCCAATTAGTGGAAGCCTAGTTCTTACATTCTCCCACTTGCACGACATTAATTAGCATTTTGTATATAATTTTGGAAATACTTTTGAAAACAACTCTCGAGTTGAACAACAACTACTAGTCTACTACGGTGGCCACCCTTATCATAAACTCAATTAAAAAAAACCTTCAATATGATTTAGTCCAACAAAACCACTAACACAGACCAAGCTAATATTATGCAATTATTCACATAAATTCATCTGTGCTCACAATATTAGTAATTTTTTTGACGTGATCATTCTTTGATATTATGTGTGTCATATGGATTAATAGCACTCTTTATATGGTCAATTGTGCTTAGTCCTTGTTGGTCATCCAAATTGGTTTTTTCACGAAACCCCAATACTACCAATTGGAAATGCAAAATGCTTCCCGACAAAGGCAAACAATACGTCTTTCTACAATATTATGAACAATAACATATCACCTATTGGAAGCAAAACAATTATGTCTTTCTAATGGTTACAAAACCCCTATGTGCAATTCAATGATAAACAGGAATATCTATCACTCAATATTAACACATCCATCAATACATCTAAATATATTTAATGGCATCGAAACCAACAGAATTGAAAAACAAGGATATCATATATTGAAGGTCTTTTATCGAACATGTCATCTTCAGTTAATAATGTGTATAAGAAATTGATGACATAACCATAATCAACATCCAATTAACCAAATTGGCTATAAAATTAAATAACGTAAATTCAAGTAGCTCATACAAAATAAGTATATTATGCATTGTCTCGCACAAGACGATCGTAATATATTCAAGATCCTCAGAATAACTAGTAGTATAAAAACTTAACAATAACCAATATGGTCAAGATATACTTGTTAATATCTTAATCTTGTTGTGATGCGAACTTAATTTATTAAATGAGTTTTAGCAACAAATCAAAGCATTTAATACTAAAAGTGCCAATCAACAAGATTTAACTTTTCCAACCAATACTATATGTTGTTATTGTCCCTTCACCGGACCAATCCATCATATTATATGTCAAAATTAGTTTGACTAGAAATCTGTAGTAGATGGACTTTTATTACTAAAGGGTGTAAGGGGCTTTGGATCAGCATCATTTATTTCTTATCAATATTGATTAATAAAACGCTTTTTGGTTTCAGAGTTGCTTTTGCACTCAAATTTCTTCTCTTCTTATCGCAATTCTTTTCCAATGGCGTCATTCAGCACTGGGTTGTATCATCCCCGCGTCAATTTGCCTAGGCCCTACCACATTTGGATTAGCACCAGGAGTAAGGCTAAAAAGTATAGATTTATGGATAACCCCGCGTAAGAAATAGCTCAAATTTATTGGTCTCTTAAAAAAACAAGTAAAAATCTCATACAAACTTGACACCGTCTGTTATGGTCACGCCAAGAATGCAAACCGTGAAGTCTTATAATATTAGACAATCCTCCTGGTCCAACTGTAGAAATTGGTAGCTAGCCAATTTGGACTAACCTGCTAGTCCATTTTGCAATGTAAAACAGATGACCACTGACCCTTCTCTCTTGTTCAACAAGATCTTCGAGTTCCTAACTAGAGTTTTAAGGATAGGAATTATTTTCAAACGAGTAACAGCTGAAACAAACCTAGTCAAGTCAAGTTTGCTGACCTTTAGTTAGCTCGTTGAGTCTTAGAGAAGCGTATCCAATGAGTGTAAGAGTGAACATTAAAGCAGCTAAATTGACCTTTCAGTTTGTTTATTCTTCATCAATATCATTGGTAAAAGTGGTGGACCAAATTATATTTGAATTGAATTTAATAACCCCAACTTTCGTGGTAAATTATTGTCGTAAAATAAGAAATTCAAATCCCACTTAAAAAAAATGATGTTTTGCGTGATAAGCTCTTCCAATTACTAAAAAGTGTATCATGCCTGAATCTAAATGGGGTAGTCTTGGTGACGTGGCAGTGTAAGAGTTCAATAATGAGCTTAAACGTGGGTTGGTCTACGGTGCGGTGGACCTCAACATTAAGTAACTAGAAAGAAGGATAAACATAAGCTTTTTGTTTAGCTAGATTAACAGCCTCTGGATCTTCATGGAGGCTGCTCAAGAGTTGCAACGAGAAACTCCAGGTTAGTCACTGACCAAACATTAATTGTTGAACAACATGACTAATCTTTTTTCTTTACATCATCATAGTTTGATTTGAAAATAGAATTCATTAGATCAGGAAATATTTGAAGCTTCTTTTCTGGCAATCAGTAAATCCAAGCTATTTCAATCTTAATTTTTCAAACCAAGACTTTAAAATGTCACAGTATGTGAAAGGGAATATTTGCCAATGCTTTTTTTGTCCACTTTTTCTACCTAACCAACTCGATCACAAAAAATCAACCAAAATTAAATAAGCATGTATATGTTAGTAAATGAGATATACATTAAGAACATAAATTCGACGGTTATGGGTAGTGTCTGTTAGTATCAACATGTTATACAGTTTGTGTATTTCCTAATCTTTTAGGCAATAATCAAAAGTCAACCATGAATTCCTATCATTGAAACCTTCCTTAATTAATTGTTTTCTCTAGGCTAATACTTACATTGGATTTTGTTAACCAACACTTTACGGGAAATAACGAACTTATAATATTAAAATAATAAATGAAAAGACTAAAATACCCTTAAAAGTTATTTTTGTATTAAATAGAAGTATTAAGTGGAAGCATTAAATGCTTCCTTAACCATTGCCCTAAGGGCACTCGTTAACAGGACCCTACTTACATTTAGTTTCTTTCTATGTTTGTGTGTATGATTAGCTGATGACAGAGAGCAAAACTCACATAAAGGCACCTTTGTTACCAACCTGATGAAACTTCCTAAGCTCAAACATTACAAGTGGTGGCTTCGTGTGGGCTTTTACTCCCTATTTCTTCTTGCCGGCCAAACTGTAGCCACTCTCTTGGGAAGATTATACTATGATCAAGGTGGGAATAGCAAATGGATGGCAACATTTGTTCAATCAGCAGGCTTCCCAATTTTACTCCCTCTCCTATTCTTCTTTTCACCATCCAAAATATCCACTGCCATCACTCCCTTAAACACTTCCTCTGCAAAACCACCACCCCTCTCCACCCTTGCCTTTCTCTATTTTGCTTTTGGCCTATTGTTGGCAGGTGACAACTTGATGTATTCATATGGACTCTTATACCTTCCTGTCTCTACTTATTCTCTACTATGTGCAACCCAATTGGCCTTTAATGCGCTTTTCTCCTACTTCCTCAATTCACAAAAATTCACTGCCTTAATATTCAACTCTCTTATCCTTCTTACCCTATCAGCATCCCTTCTTGCAGTCAATTCTGACTCTGAAAACACGACAGGAATCCCTAAAGGAAAGTATGTAATCGGATTCCTTTGCACGCTCGGCGCATCTGCAGCATACTCATTATACCTTTCCTTAGTGCAGCTGTCTTTCCAGCGAGTAATAAAAATAGAGACCTTCTCTGCTGTATTGGATATGCAAATTTATCCAGCATTTGTCGCGACATGTGGTTGTGTGGTAGGACTTTTTGCGAGTGGAGAATGGAAAACTTTGGGGGAAGAGATGAAGAATTATAAAAAAGGAAGGGTGTCCTATATGATGACTCTAATTTGGACTGCTGTGACATGGCAAATTTCTTCAGTAGCTATGTTGGGGTTGATTTTTGAGGTATCTTCACTCTTCTGCAATGTTATTAGTACATTGGCTTTGCCTGTTGTTCCCATTCTTGCAGTAGTATTTTTTCATGACAAGATGGATGGGGTAAAGGTGATGGCCCTGCTATTAGCAATCTGGGGCTTTCTTTCATACATTTATCAACATTATCTCGATGACTCTAAATCCAAGGTTGACAAAACCAGTGCTGATGAGGCTTCTGGGGCTGGGGCTGTTACAGAGATTTGTTGATGGCATGGATATTTGTTTAGAGAAAAAGAAGAAGAAAAGAAATGTCTATTGTATAAGTGTAACCAACGTTAATATATAATCACTGTTCCTTTTATAAATCAATTTTCATTGAGTTAGACAAATCCACAACTTGCACCATGAGCTGCAAAACAAAACAGAACAATGAAACACAGAAACTAAAAGCTCCAAGAGCAGCTCTATTCACAGGAGCAGAGCCAGGATTTTGTCTATCATTGCTACTCCGTCGGCTCCAATTGTTGTTGTGGGCTCTCTTATTTTTCTTATTTTTTCAAAGTGACCTCATAATTTTTTATACAAACAACACAGCAGGGGACAAATACAAAAAATCTAACGGGGCAAGTTTAAAATACTTTAAAATTCTGAATTAACCTGTAGGTATTTTAAATTTTAAATTTTTAGTGGGGACATGTGCCCCAACACTAAATCCGCCATTGTCTATTGACCTTTTTAAATTTTCAGACAAGAGTTTTTTAAGCCAAAAAAGCCTGCACTTGTTATCATAAACTATCGCATGAACCAAATTATCTTCAGACTTTATCTTTCCAATGTAAACTCTAGCATTTTGATGAATCCAAATATGATGTGTTATACTAAAGATGGTGCATCCAACCCAAAACCAATTGGTAATGGGTGGAGAGGCTCAGGATCTTATATGTAGAGATGCAAGTATTTAAAAGTCCTATGTAGGACTTTTTGATTCTCAACATATTGTTTCAGCCCAGGCCAACATTCAAATAAGATGCTGAAAACCTTTTCCTTTTAATTTTTTCACTGTTCAATCCATCTCCATGTTCCAGTCCCCGATTTGCCTTCTGACCAAGCACTTCATACTCTACCACAATTACTTTGTAAAAGAGCACCCAGAATATGTGGCTCCAAGATTCAATTCTAACTTGACCTTTTCTCCACACCCTCAATTGATTTGCACACGTTACCTTGAGTTCCTCTTGACTTTTTTTTTGGAATTTCCATTACCGCTAGGTGGAATTTGAGTAAAGTGAGTGAAGAATAATGGAGCGTAGAATGCGGAGTCCAAATTTTTTGTAGTAATGTTAAACCCACACCACCGGTTTGACACTACTCTCTTACACTACCACTAAAGTTAGACTAGTGTTTTTAAGTTGTGGGACTAGGCCTTTTCAGTGGACTAATATGACACTGCTACATACATGGTGTGAATAAACCATTTCCCTTTTTAAAAACTGACTGGTCATGGGAGTCGCTTTTGTTGTGCATTTCTAATTTTTGAATTTTTTGAAAAGAAGATTAGTTTATATGGAATTAGGTTTTTTAGAGAATAAAAAAGTGGACACCAAAAAGTTGTATTCTCTTAATAGTAATAAAATGTTGCCAAGAAATCTCACATAACGGTCGAATTTGATGAAATCAATAGGGAAACAAAGGGTGTGAATGTATTGGGAATGTTATTTTTCATCTTCTTTAATAATGGAAAATAATTTAGTATTCCCCTCCCAATGTATAATAATGTGGTATTTATTTCTCACATGAATGATGGGTTTCACCTTGAATTTAATTAGTATCACCTACTATTCATGTGAAAGGATGTAGTACCAAATGAATGAAATGATCCATATTATTGTATTTCAGAATTACTAAATCATTACTCTTAAATAATAGCTTGTCCATATTATTGTATTCTGAGATTATTAAATAATTACTCTTTAATAACATCTTAAATAAAAAGTATCTTGTTAGTTGTCATTGTTTATGATCAATGTCGTGTGCTGAATATGGTAATACCTATGATAGAAAGAAGTCAAGAACCAAATTAGATATAGGAATTGAAAGTTATTAATGTAGAATATGGTAATACCTATGATAGAAAGAAGTCAAGAACCAAATTAGATATAGGAATTGAAAGTTATTAATGTATGTTCCTTAGGGGGACCACGAATAGCTATCAAAATCCAAGTTAGCTGATTTATTAACGCAGGTTGGTACTTGGTAGTCAAAGTAATCACATAGGCCAAATAGAGCTCGACTTTTTTATTAGTCGTATGAGTAATGCTATAGGCATAATAATTTCACAACAATTTTATAATAATATTGAGTTAGCAAGTTTTTATTAGTTCTTATTTGGAATCACTACTTATATCACTTTATTATTTATCATTTATAATTTGACATCTTAACATTTTTGTTTCCATAGCTTTTTCTATATTTATATACCTCCATCAGCACCATCCGCATGAGGTCGTTGATGCCATCAATGACAGTTACGGCCTTACTGCTACCACCAATCTCCAGCAGCGCCTCGGCCAACATCATTGCCACTTTCACTCTCTCTCTCTGTGCAACCTGCCCTCACTCTTACTCAAACTTCTTCCTCAAAATTCATGAATTCAAAGAGAGAGAGAGAGAGAGAGAGAGAGAGAGAGAGAGAGTTGCAAAAAAAAAAAAAAATCGTTTGGCAACTCAAAATAAATAGAAAACAAAAATTGTTTCCAAATCTCAATTCTCAAAGGAAACTGAGAACAGCCAAAACGCTGGTTTGAGTTTTTAGTTCTTAAAGAAACTTGAAAACACATAGAAAACAAAGTGAATTTTAATGTGCAATTAAATGAGGGGAAGCTTTGAATCCTGGTTGGAAAACCAAAAAACAAAAGCTTTACTCAAATGACTGTAACGATCTTTTATCAGTATAGAGCGCCTAGATTCTACCTCCACCAGCACACAAAGCTGAGTTCTTCTTGTTCTTGTTCTTCTTTTTTGTCTCCTTCATCTTCTTCTTCACACACACCCACTGAGCTCTCTCACTATCTTTGTGTGTGGATGAATTTGAATCAAACTTGCTTCTGAAAAGAGAAAACACAAACGGTTACCAAACATAACTTGATCTTGTACATTTTAGAGACCTTAACCTTGGCTCGCTCCAAAAGGACATTGTCTTAAAAATCATGCTCATGTCGCCAATACTACCGACGCCAAGGCCTGGACCACACATCCTCCTTGAACATGAACCCTCTATCAACACCCTCAGTCAATTTACACATGTTACCTTGAGTGTCCCTCTTGAAACTTTGAGGAGTTTTAGTTAGAGCACTCGCACCAGCCTCAACATTTGGCTGAAAACAGCAAAATTTGAGGAGAAGGTGCACAAAACACGCAGCACCAGACTCTCCAATTTGCTGAAAATCTGCAATTGATGAACAGTAACTCGCCCAACTTGAGGAGTTACTGTTCATCATTCGGGGAATAAAAAAAGCTTTTTTCTTCTCTCTTGCAAGCTGTCTCCCGTGCCAAGCATAACGGAAAAAACAACAAAAACAAAAACACAGATCTAAATCTTCAATACCCCAAACAAAAACCCACAAACCTCATCTTTTCCCCACTTCGCCGGCGGCTTGGAGATCATTGACGGGAACGGAGCCCAAGCCGATGACGAAGCCGTTGAAGAAGAAGAAGAAGAAGCTGACAAAGCCGTTGAAGAAGAAGAAGAAGCCGACGAAGTCGTTGAAGAAGAAGAAGAAGCCGACGAAACCCACCCAGCGCAAGGACCACAGATCGGAGTTGCTGGGGGAGAACGGGAAGAGAGGGAGAGGGAGGAAAATGTAAAAGAAAGAGGGAGGGGGTACGTGGGTGGTGGGGAAGAAAAAGGAAAGAAAAAAGAGAAGGTGTGGTACGTGGGTGGTGGGGGAAAAAAAAGAAAAGAAAAAAGAAAAAAAAAAGAAGGGAACGGAACAGAGGGAGAGAGAGAAAAAAAATTGAGAAAAGTTGGTATTTTGGGAGTTGTGAAAAAAATAAATATATTAAAAAATGGAATAGTAAAGTTAAAATAAGGAGTCTAGTGTAGTAGTGCTTTAGCTAAATGGGCAAAAGTGGGTTTTTTAGAACCCAATTGGCAAAAATTTTGAGGAGGCTGGTGCGAGTGCTCTTACAGCTAAGTGGAATTTGAGTAAAGTGAGTGAAGAATAATGGAGCCTAAAATGTGGAGTCTAAATTTTTAGAAACTGACCGTCTAGTAGTCGGATTTTTCTTACATTTTTTAGTGTATGAATTATCTTATATTCTATGTCCCTAGACTGAGTTTATGTGCAATTGTATTTTTAAGGACACTTTTGCCATAATAGAAAAATAGACATCAAAAAATTAGATTAAGATTGTGTGCACAGTACCTAACAACCATGCATTTCACCACCAAAAAAAAAAAAAAAAACCATGCCATTAATTAGAGTTTAAATGTAGGATATAATTTGTTACCAGCTTGTTAAAATTCATTACGTGACAACTAATAAGATTATATACTTTAATCACATGATTTGTTTAAATGATATTTAGTTTACCATTACTCTATCCAGTTAATTCCTTTTGCCTTTTAGTATTTTTTAACTTTATTTATATTTTATATTTTCATTGGCCAACTGTTTAATGAAGTACATAAAAAAGTTGCAGGCAGGTAAGTAAATAAGAAAAGAAGAGGGAGTTCCACCAAAAACCATATTCAAATACTTTCGAACCCATGAAAAAAAAAAAAAATTAATTAAATAAAACATTCATTATTTGAAAAAGAAGGATATAAAGAATGCATTGACTAAATTCAAAAAGAGTCAAACCAGAATAGACGGGAATAGAAAAACGGAGCTGACGTGTCACGCTCTCCCATCGCTATCATTTCCTCCCCGACCAACATTTTCTCCGATGAAATCGCCACCACCTCACCTCAAGCTCCACCACTCTACTCTGCCCCCACACTTCAAATCAAAGATTCAAAATATATAAATAATTAGTGGAAGTTTCTGAGCAAAAAAAGCAAAATAGCTTATCTTCTTCTTCTTCTTCTCTACTCCATCTCCGTCTCGCTCACTACCGCGTTCGCTCTAGTCTCTCTCATTCGTTCCTCCACCACCACCACCACTTCTTCTTCGTCTAGGGTTTGCGAAATGGCTACTATGGAGAGTTTGATCGGCCTAGTCAATCGGATTCAGAGGGCTTGTACGGTCCTCGGTGACTACGGAGGTGACACTGCTTTGCCTACTCTCTGGGAGGCTCTTCCTTCCGTCGTCGTCGTCGGTGGCCAGGTATGCATGTTTATGATAATTGTGCATGTCTTTGTTAGGTCTGTTTCTCCGCTGTGCTTTCAACTGAATGTACTGTGTGTAGAGTTCGGGAAAGTCGTCGGTGTTGGAGAGCATTGTTGGGCGTGATTTTCTTCCCAGAGGATCAGGTTAGGGCTTGTGAAATTGTTTATGCTTTTGTATTGATTTTTAATTTTGCAGTCTGTTTGGTTGATGAGAATTTCGAGGAAAAGAAAAGAAAAGAAAAGAAAGGAAAACCGTTTGACTTTTTTGAGTTATGATTACTCTTGCCTTTCGTTTTCAACTAATAATAAATACTTGTCTATTAAATAAAGTCAAACTACTATAATAGACTTAGTTGCCTTTCATTTTATTTTAAAAATTTGCCGTCCTATTTCTCAGCAAACAAACAGATTTAATTGGATTTATCAATTTCTTTTTTTTTTTTTCCTCTAAAAGAAAGAAAAAAAAAAAAAAAAAAATGAAACATTTGATTTTTTTTTATTATTTCTTTTTCAAGTAAAGAAAGTTTTGTGTTATTTGAAATCTTTTATTTTGGTGGGAATTTCAGGGATTGTGACGAGGAGGCCTTTAGTGTTGCAGCTGCAAAAGACAGAACAGGGGCTACAGGACTATGCAGAGTTCCTTCACTTGCCCAAGAAAAGATTTACTGATTTCTGTATGTTATTTGTGGTGCAAAAGATGAGAAATGGTTACACTATTTGATGTTTTTAGGTGGAAATGCTATTGCATTTGATCGAAATGATAGCCGTTTAAATGGATGGAGAAACCATAACTCTTTGCTCTTTTCCTGGGAAGTATTGATTTTCTGTGTCTACTTATTTCATGAAAGATTACCTTTTCTCATTAGTAATTTGGAAATTTTACACACTTTTTTGTAATGTTTGAGATTTGTGTAAAAGATAGAAATCTCTAGGTTGATTTTTTATATTTTTTAGAATAAATACTTTTGCTATTGCTTCTCTACTTCAGTTATCAATATGAATCATCACAAGCAGTCAAGCACTATGGTTGTCAGTATCAAAAAGACAATTGCTATAATTTGTTATATCTAGTTTGAGATTTCTGGGTTTCAGTGCATATGATTTCAAGGAATCATAATTTTTAATCTTGTAATCTTAAAGACCCATCGGCTGTGTGAATAATTTACTAATAAAAAAAAAAAAAAATAAGAAAAAAAGAAAAAAGAGAGAGAGAGAATAGAGAATAGAAACTTGTCTTATTTATTCAATTGGGCAACCTCGAAGTTGTAATGGTTTTCATTATAACTTTTAACTCACCCAAAAGCACATATATTATTTGGTATTGAAAATCCTCTTTGTGTATTGGTTACACACTAACATTTTATTTTTCGTGCAAAAATTCCTAACCACTATTTTCCTTTGGCTATCTAACCTGTTAATGTAGTAGCTAGCATGGAAATCTCTCTAAGGTTTTCATGGTAACTTTTAAAATAAACTTGTCTTGGTTCATTTGTTATCATGATAATTTGGGCACATGCTAATGTTATCATGCTATAATTATTAAACACTTACTTTACCTTGGCTATCTAACATGTTATTGTAGTAGCTACATGCAAATTGAATCTCTCTTGTCTTTTATGCACTATGCCCAAGCCTTGCTTGAAAATGTATGATCAGAGCTTGTTATAGCAATAAATACTCTGCATTACTATTAACTTGTCCTTTTTTACATTTTGAAATGGAAACTGCAATTTGAATAGGTTGTTTGACTCACTCATTTTCTTACACAGCCATGGTTCGGAAGGAAATTCAAGATGAAACTGATAGAGTGACTGGGAAGTCAAAACAGATTTCTCCTGTTCCTATTCATCTCAGTATCTCCTCCCCAAATGGTAAAGGAATCTAGACTTTGAGTTTGGAGTCAAGATAATAAGATTTTCCTTGTTTTCTTTGATGTGTGTTATTTTTTGGCTGCATTATTAATGAAATTATAGATCATTTCTAATTTTTTTTAATGATTTATTGATTTTTGTTTTTGTTATGTTTGACAAGTATGCATCAGAGATGAGGATCCTAGCTTTTGTTTTTATATCATTATTGTGAGCTTGATCTTCTAAAGCGTTTCACATTTATTACTGTTTTACAGTATGTATTTGCTAGGAGTAGAGTAATAGCAATGACCTTTGTGTTGGATGGCATCTGGTGGGCTCTGAAATGCTTCCTGTCAAAGGTCTGGGGTTCAAACCCCACTGAAGTGAGAAATTATTCATGTCCCGGAGTACTAGGTCAGATGGCTGACCTTGTACTCCAAGCCTATCAAAACTCATAAACTAATAATGTCAACTCCAAATGCCATGTTAACACTAGTTATCCAACAGTTTACTTATAAATAAGAAAAAGAAAAATAAAAACTAGTTATCCAAGAGAGGGAGGAAATAATAAATCATATTTTCTTTGGTTGCTCTCCAAACACTTTCCAGTCATGTATTTTGTAATTGTTCTTGTAATAAGTCTATCTGCTGCTGTCCTTTATGTATACCAAGCAGCAAGAGAGTGTTTCTATATTGGCTTGTGCCTGGTGCATTATCAGTAGTCTTGTCTTGTTGATTGCAGTGCATTAGGTATCTATTTTTAATTTGCTTTGTACGTAGGTTTTTCTTATGATATCTGTTTTCCCAATGGTCTTTGAATCAAATGTGTCTTCCTCCCCTGTGGGTGGAGGGTGAGCCTTGGGTTCAATCCCCGTTCAGATGCATGAGTCTTCTACATGGCTATTCTGCTTGGTTCTTGCTTGGTTTTTTGCATTCAGTTTGTAGAGCATTTTATTTTCCTTGATATATGAAATTTCATTATTGTTCTGTACTTTTACGTTATCTGTAAAATTATGGTTTATATTTTGGCAGTTGTCAACTTAACAATGATCGATTTGCCGGGTTTGACAAAGGTTGCCGTAGGTATACTTTTTTAACTATCACCACCCTTTCTCTCCTGTTAAATTATATTTATCCATGTTTAAAGTTTCATTTTTAATTATTAAATTTATGAACTAGAGATGTTTTGTTATTGCCAGAGGGACAGCCAGAGAGTATTGTTCAAGACATTGAAAACATGGTTCGTTCATATGTTGAGAAGGTAATAAGGATTTTTTTTTTTTCCTTTTATATAAAACTTATGATCTAATTGGCATCATTCTTATTAACGAGATCATAACTCATTAAAATATGCATGTATTGCATATAGATTTTTGAATAGGATGGCATCAAGTTAGAAGAATATAATCAGTGGCACTGTTCTCTAGATTGTTCACTTGACTTCTATTCCCATATGGAATTCTGGTAGATTGTTCTTTAGTGTTTTACATAATGGATTGTCATCTTATTGGCTTATCAAGGAACAATAGAAGGATAAGAGTTTTGCTTTACTAGTCTCTTATAAATAAGGTTTGTATGTGCAGTACTGACTGGTTTCTCTCACTCAATTTTGATTAATCCCTACAATTGCAACTGTTTTGGATGTTGTGAAGAAATTTTATTGAAGTAAAGTCCTGTACTATGTAGATGATGTCCCAAAATTCGATTTAATGTGGTAGTTCCACTTTTCCAGACTTTTTGCTAATTGTTACGCCATGATCTCTTCTTTATATATATTAAAACATAAACTTTTGTTTCACTATTTTAGATGCATGTTCCAAACCATGGTTTTGTTTCTTTTCAAGCTTATGCCTTTAAATTCATTGGTTATATCTGCAATCTGTTGAAGTTCTGGATAGATTTATAGGTTATTTACAAGCTATTTGAACATTTATGGGTTTTTGGATTACAGCCAAATTGCATTATTTTGGCCATAACTCCAGCAAATCAAGATATTGCAACATCTGATGCTATCAAGCTTTCTAGGGAAGTTGATCCAACAGGTATTCTATTTTGTAAATATTCTATCATAATTTTTCATAAATATACTTTTATTATTTTTCTTTAATATGGAAATTATGTGTTTTATCTTCAGGTGAAAGAACATTTGGTGTTTTGACAAAGCTTGATTTGATGGATAAAGGAACAAATGCTTTGGATGTAAGAATTTTGTCTTTTCGCTTCTAACATGTTCAGCACTAAATTCTTGACAACTTAGAAGTTCAGCTGGACGCTATATGATAATTCTCAATGCATCTCACCTATCAAATGCAGGATGGGGTGTTTTTGAAGATGTTTCTTGTTTTATTTGAAAGATATCCTATGCTTAGTTTGCATTATGTAAATCCAAACAAACCCTTATTGAGTAGTTGATGTAGGATAACCATCAGGCAAGTCTCTGATTACATGTTGTATATATTATAAGAAATCATTGATTGACTAGCAATTGACAACTTATGGCATGATTGACTTATATCTACTAGCTTTCAACCTAACAATATTCATGAAAAAAGTGCTTTTGTGTTGACAGGAAGGCAGAGTACTCACTGTGCAATGTGAACTCATGACATCACTATGAATGCGCTTGGGCACCCCATCACAACAAATCATTTAATTTTTTTTATTCTACAGCATTTGATGGTGCAAATCAGCCCTTGAATGTTGCCCTTTTAGAAAACCATTAGTTTAAACAATTAAGATGTTATTCCTTAAATCTCTCCTCCCTCTTTTTTTCAAGGATATTGTGGTCATAAGAACAACTCAACTTCAGATGGATTCTTTCTGCTGCAACATGAAATAAATGCATTTGTTAAATTTATTCATGTCTAACACTAACAGTGCCCTACGTAAATATATTTTCTGTCAAAATCTACCAGTGACTCAGTGAGTTGATTTTCTAAGTGTTCATATATCTTTTGTAGTTCCTTGCGTGATCATATAGTAACATTAAAAAAGACGAAAACAAAACTGGGGATTTCCAAGCATTCAAAGCTACTTTATTGTGTTCGTAGGAGAGATTTTTGTTGTTGGTATTACTAGAAAATTGTGTGTTGATTGTTTACCTTATACATACATTTGTACACCACTCACATTTGTTCTTTGCTTTGGTAATCTCAAACTTTTCTGTTCCTTCTGCATTTTGTAATGTATACATGCTTAGCATTATAAAAACACTAGTCATCTACTGATGTAGAAAAGTTTTATCCTCTTAATATCATTTTCTTTTGTGTTAATTTCAAGGTTCTTGAAGGAAGATCTTATCGGCTTCAACACCCTTGGGTTGGAATTGTAAACCGTTCACAAGCTGATATAAATAAAAATGTTGACATGCTTGCTGCTCGGCGGAGGGAACGTGAGTTCTTTGCCACAAGTCCCAATTATGGACACTTAGCCAGCAAATTGGGTTCTGAATATCTTGCAAAACTTCTTTCGAAGGTTTCATTCGTCCTACTTGTTTTTCATTTATAATGTGATGACTTGTTTTGTACATTTATTTTCTTTTTACTTGAGATAGGATGGCTGATATATTTTGAAATTGTCTTCTTCTTTTTTCAGCATTTAGAATCTGTAATTAAAGCTCGCATACCAGGCATTGCATCATTGATTAACAGAAGCATTGATGAACTTGAAGCAGAGTTGGACCATGTTGGTAGGCCTGTTGCTATTGATGCTGGGGTGAGGAATCTATATTTGTGTTAATTATTCTATTTATTTATTATTATCCTTTTGATGTTGAAATATCAAACTGGGTTAGGATATTGACTGCAATTGTTTCAATAATGTATATCAGGCCCAGTTGTATACTATCCTAGAGTTATGCCGTGCATTTGACCGAATATTCAAGGAGCATTTAGATGGAGGGTAATGTTTTATGCTCTGTTTATTCTCTCTTCCATTGATTTGAATCCTGTCTGAGCTGCTAGATTGGAGCCAAACTATGATGCAGTTCAGGATTCGTTCTAATTCTATCGGCAAGAAAATAGATTACATTAGATGTTTGTGTTCATTTGTGGCTGAAAGCATGCAGATGTTATTAAAGGGTTGTGGTCAACTTATTCTTGTGCACTTTATGTTTTCTACTATCTTTTCCTTCACGCTAATGAAATTTTGAAATGATTCCTTTGAACTAACAAATCTTTTGAACAGATTACTCTTTGAAAGCCAATTACCTCACAGCATAAGCAATTCAATTCTTGCATTAAATACTATATAATAAAAGTTGTGGTTGTGCCAAATTACAATCTTCTCTTTGTGGCAAGTGGCTACAGTCTCCTTACACCGCCAAGTGGCTACTTTATATTAAAGAGTTGGGTAATTACATATTTCCTTATAGTTTGGGGTGGTTTCAAATTAAACGCTAAATTTAAAAAGTTCCAATTAAAACCATGAACTTTTTAAATCGTTTCAATTTGTGGCCTTCATGCATCACTATTAATTAAAAGTAACATAAAGGAGTTTCATTATTTATTACCAAGTTATTAATAATATTACAATATTACTCTAACTAAAACTCAATTATCAAAAACTTCAATAAATTCAAAAAGAATTTAATTACTTATTTTAAATTATTTTATAACCTAGAATAATCATTGGTTTTGATAAAACTTGGTCTTACATGATACGCATTCGTCATGTTCTTTAAAGTATTTTTTGTTCTTTTATTTTTACTATCTATTTTATTATTCAATTTTAATTATATTATTGAAATATTTCTTTAGTTTACATATGATTCTTGATTAAGCTGTGCATCAATACTAGTGATTAGATACAGTTGGCATCAGATCATTAATAAATCAAGTATTTGTGATCATATACTTATTTTCCTGCTTATTCTAGTAGACCTGATATACCTGGTAGTATTATCTAAAGGATGGCAATGGCATATAATAAATCAAGTATTTGTGATCATATACTTATTTTCTTGCTTATATTACTTTGCTAAAATCTTAGGCGACCTGGTGGCGATCGGATTTATGGAGTTTTTGACTGCCAGCTCCCTGCTGCTTTGAGGAAGCTTCCATTAGACCGTCATCTGTCACTGCAAAATGTAAGAAAAGTGGTTTCAGAGGCAGATGGGTACCAACCTCATCTAATTGCACCTGAGCAAGGTTATCGACGCCTCATTGATGGTGCACTTAATTACTTCAGGGGCCCAGCAGAATCTTCCGTAGACGCTGTAAGTGCTTCTCTTTTCTATTTCTTTTTCTTTCAAATTCCTCTTATATCCTTGTATTGAATTGTTTTTAATAAATTAAAGTGACAAGATTGTCAAATTACCTATGTAAGACATATGCTCTACTATTTTCCTCCCATTTTTGGAAGATTAAAAATGGTGGCCCCGGATAGAAAATAATCATCTCTTCTTTTTTCCCTCCACTTTTCTACTCTACCAAACAAGAGAAAATATCAATCCATCTTCCATTTTCTCTCCACTCACTTTTCCATCCTACCAAATGCACTCTGAAGTAGTTTATATTAAACTAATGTGCGAACAAATGTTTTCTTACATGCTATTGAAAGTTTATCTTGTTGTTTCCAGTGCTGTGAAATCCAAAACTGAATGTTTCATTGCATGCCTTTTCATACTTCAACAATTCTCAAGCATTGCACCTGTTATTTGATTTTTTCTTTTTGGGAATTATGGCATTGCAGGTTCACTTCATATTGAAGGAACTTGTTAGAAGGTCAATTTTAGAAACTCAGGTTTGACATCAAATTTTACTAGGTCCATACTAGCAACAATTTACCAGCAAGGAAAGATCTAATTTGATTCTTTGGAATGGAACAGGAGTTGAAGCGCTTTCCAACCCTTCAAGCTGAAATAGCAGCAGCTGCAAGTGAAGCATTGGAGAGATTCAGGGAAGACAGTAAGAAGACAACTTTACAATTGGTGGAAATGGAATCTTCATACCTGACTGTGGATTTCTTCAGGAAAATTCCTCAGGAAGTGGAGAAGGGAGGAAATCCATCTGCCTTCTCTGCAGATCGATATACAGAAGGGCATTTCCGCAGGATAGGATCAAACATTTCCTCTTATGTTGGGATGGTATCGGAGACACTGAAGAACACCATACCAAAGGCTGTGGTTCATTGTCAAGTGAAGGAGGCCAAGCGGTCATTACTCGATCATTTTTATACACAAGTGGGCAAAAAAGAGGTATCCAACTATTCCATAAAAATCCTCCCCCCCCCCCCTCTTCCCAAAAAATAAATAAATTTCACCATGTTAGATTTGATTTCAATCCTATTTGAAGCCTGAATATTGTGATTTATAGTCCTGCTCCTAGAGGAATCTAGAATCAGGTTTAGATGTGCCTAATTACAATTACTAGCCTCATGCACACGCTTAAAGGCTCTTTCTTTAAAAAAATCATTGTGTAATAACTTTTGTTTGATAGGAGTGAGGATTGTTGTACAATATGATCAACGTCGTGCAACTCTTTGAGTGAAGTTAAGTAATTTTTTGGATGTGAAGAGTTTTGAAAGTTTTGGTAGTTATAAATAACTCTAAATTGAATGTGTATGGAATTAAATATATTGAAGAGATTTTTTTTTTTTTAATTTGACTATTTTATCCCTTATCTTTTTATTTTATTCCAGATTGTCTTTTAACCAGTTTCTAAAATACCTTTTTGTCATTAATTTTTGTTTTTGGGAAAATCAATTTGAACTAAACAATAAGGTTAGTTTTAGAAATAGTGAAAAGTGGTCACTAGTCTTATTCCAATTATATATACAGATAATGCTTATATACAAATTGCAAAGTACCTGCTAAGGATATGATATAATTTCCAACAGCCTTGAAGTTCAATTGACACTTCATGGTATTTCTAACAGAGACATCGAGGGTTCAAATCCTCCTCCTCTACTATGGATATCAAAAAAGAAAAAAAAGAAAAAAGATATGATATGATCACATGACTGATCTTGAGTTGCTTAATATAACATTTTCTTCTTTGATCAAACTCAGACAAATATAATACAGTTCAGATCTGAATGCATGTCCATTATTTGTCCTTCTGTTGATCACTTAAAAAAATGAGTTATAAAGTTAGACATGGATGACAGTTAGGTTATATGCCAATCCCAGTTCTATTAATAAATTGTGAGGGAACTGTAAAAGAAGGATTACAGTAAGTTTTTTACAGAGTGAGTTTTTTGTTTGTCCTGTAGGCCAAGCAACTTGCAGAGCTATTGGATGAAGACCCTGCATTGATGGAAAGGAGGCAGCAATGTGCAAAGAGGCTTGAGTTATACAAGTCTGCAAGGGATGAGATTGATTCAGTCTCATGGTCCAGATGAGGTGAACTGTGAATGCGTGTTAAGAGAATCTTTGTATAGAAGCTATAATAGCACTGAGAAACATGCTAAGAAAGACTAGACTAGTGGTTTTCTTGCTGTCATTATTTTCAAATGTAGATGTGATATATGTGTAATCAAATGCTGGGTTTTTAGTTGATCGTAATTCTCTTAAATTGGTTCATCTTCAAGTTTGTTAGCAGTTACATCTTAAATTGGTAAAACATAGAAATGAATGTCAAGCTAACAAGTTCATCTGATGGAACTGGTAATAACTAGTGGACTGAAATTACCAGTCTAATTCCAGGATCTAGTGTTCTGACAACAAATTCTAGTATCAACTGGGAGGGCTTTTGACTAGTCTGTCATTATGATTGGTTTGAGAGCAAAAGGTCCTATGGAGTATGCCCTTGGCATAGTTGTAGAAGAGAGAATGAATTTTTAGGAGTAGCGGCCATTTTAGGATAATTCTTAGTTTTCTTACCACATTGGCCAGAAACAGTGGTGGTCAAACTTGGTAGGATTTCAGGTAGTACATGTCAAAAAACTTACTGATCTCTTGAACTCCTGGATTTTCATGCTTTGGATGAACAGCAAAGGGAAGGGGTTTAAAATAAAATCAGTTGGTAAAACCGTAAAAGCTTTGGCCCCGGCGGAGTGTAAATGGTTACGCACATGCACTTGGAGATCATGTACCATAAAGTGAACGGACACCATTTCAGTTGGTGCATAAGTACCTCTAGTGCCCGTTTGACAACTCGTTAGGACATCAAAAAGGTGTCATTTGTAATTTTAATTTGTTATTTTGGCGTTTGATGATAAGTAAAATGCGAGGAATGAAAAAAACAAAGTCAAACTGCAATTTGTTATTTTGGCGTTTGGTGAGAAGTAAAACGCGCAGAATGAAAAAAAAAATTTCAAACTGCAATTTTTTATTTTGGCGTTTGGTGAGAAGTAAAACATGTGGAATGAATTTTTTTTTTTTTTTGGCCTCAAACCATGCTTTTTGGCACTGGATCTAAAAGCTCAATTTTGAAAAAGTGTGGAAGACCAAAACGCATGGTCTCCCACAGCTTTAACAAACACTTTCACCCTTACAATCCCGCAACAAACCACCTGAATTAGCAATTCTTGGATTCCCAATAACTGATCCATCAGTGTTAAGTTTAGCATAACCTGTAGGTGGATGTTGCCATCTAATGAGCGTGGTGCTCTTAGGAAGTGCGGTAGCCTTGGATAAAGCAATGGTCCACTTCCACCCTTGCGACTACTTTCCACACATCTATTCTCTGGAAGGATGTTTTTCCTTTACTCACGTGGAGCATTTGGTCTTCACGCAACAAATTAGCAATGGAAGGTGTCCCTTTTATTCCAACTAAAGTGGTGAAAAAAGCTAAATCTCTAGCCATAGAATTCTTCTTTTCGCTACCTTGCAAGGGTACCGCACTTCCTAAGAGCACCACGCTCATTGGATGGCAACACCCACCTACAGGTTATGCTAAACTTAACACTGATGGATCAGTTCTTGGGAATCCAGAACCTGCTAGTTCGGGTGGTTTGTTGCGGGATTGTAATGGGAATTGGATTGGTGGGTTTTCCCACAAATTAGGCATTACTAACTCTTTAGCTGCTGAGCTATGGGGGATTAGAGATGGATTACTTCTTGCTCGTGATCTCAATATCCGCAAACTTATTGTGGAAAGTGATGCCAAATCTGTTGTTGAACTTCTCAAACCAGTTGCTTCTGATATTTTTGGATCTTATCCTTATACTGTCTTAATTAATGATTGCAGGTTTCTGATACAGTCCTTTGAAGAGGCTACTATTCAGCATGCTCACCGCGAAAGCAATTTTTGCGCGGATCTTTTGGCTAAGGAGGGACATAATCTTGCTGAGCCTTTTTCTGTATTTAGCTACCCTCCACATTTTGTTGTAAGCCAATTATTGGCGAATATTTGGGGGGGTCTCGTACCCTTGTATGCTGTAATTTTGTTCTTTGTTTCTTAATGCAATTTCCCTTTTACCCAAAAAAAAAAAAAACAAACACACCCCTAATCTATTTAATAATAGCGAATTACTTCAGACTTCAAATGTTCCGCGTGTGCTATGGACTGTAGTCTTTCCGAAAAGACATTGAATATTACCAAATTTTAAAAAGGATAACCAGACAAGAATATCAAATTCTGATTGTTAAAGATGAATATGCAGTATTTGTGTAACTACTACTATTCAATTTTTTGCATTTATATTTCCTTGAATGACTTCCTCATTTTTACCAATCCTTCAAAAGAAGCTCAGAGCGATTCACTGGGAGGGCAGGTTTGCTAGATCTCACATTCTCAGCCACCATAAATTCAGATAGAAAATTTTCTTTCAAAGGTATCAAGTATGGCAATAATTTTATGTTCTGGCATTTATCTGCAATTCTTGCATTTATGATTTATCAGCTAATAGACCTCCGCATATCACAGAAGGTATACAGCCAGGTATTGGGCATGCTGTAATTGGCATCTGCAATTCTTCATTGGACACTGCTCAAAGTAGTCCACTGAAATCATTCAATGGATGCTTGGTTCCACATCAAAATCATAAAGCTCCAGCCTTAATTAATCTCTTGTTTCTTCTTCTGCAGTTTGAAACCGTGGATTTTGCTTTTTTAAAACACAATTTTACCCATATGGCAGAGCCAAACCAAAGGCTGACTGTGAATTCATGCAAAAAGTTAAAAACAAGCGTTTCTCCCTTTGAAATCGTGGGGCCAAACGAGCTAAAAAAAAGTTCCCTAAAAAAAGAAAGAAAAAGATCTTGGTTACATTCCAGTCTCCACCCTTTCCTTTCTTAGATCTTTCTTTCTTTTCCAAAAGAAACACGGAAACGCAACATTATCTCCAAACATGACTCGTAACCATTGATATAAAGCTCATAATTTTACTTTTATTTTATCATTGGCTGAGTAATAATATATCTATCACTGGTCAAGCAGCTACAGGTGGAGGACCAAAAGGCTCCTCGACGACATAATTAGTTTTAACAGTTTTGAGCTTAAAAATGAATTTTCTATCAATGTTTCAACCGGCTACTATAGAAATACCTCATTTCTTCTCAAGCTCTTCTAAAGCTGCCCACAATTTTGGATCCTCATAATCCTTTATAAGGAACACAGGCTTTGCTTCCATCAGTAAGTGTTCTGGATTTCTTGTAGTTAGACCAACAACCGGCAACCCAGCTGCCACTCCAGCCTTTATTCCTGAAGCAGAATCCTAGCAGAGCAAAAACAGAACAAATTCCAAATTTCAGAAAGTGCCCACTACACTAATCTAACTTCTGAAAAGTACATAACCTGAGAAGAAAGCAGACCTCAAATACGAAAGTGTGATCCTTTGATTCATTGAGTACTTCAAGACCCTTCAAGTAGGGATCTGGGTGTGGCTTGCCATGGTCACATTCACTTCCAATAATAAGAGCTTCAAAAAAGTCTGTCAGGCCGAGGATTGAGAGCATGAGTTCAGCATTTGCTCTTGGAGCATTGGTAACTGCAGCCCGTTTCAACCCGTGGTCTTCAATCCATTTTTTCAATTTATATAGGCCGTTCACAGGCTTCAATTGTTCTGGGGCCAATCTGTGTTATTTCATCAAGAAATCACATCATTGGAACTTGAAGAAATTCAAAATACTGGAGAAGTAGATTAATGTACCTCCGAAACATGGCTTCCTTATCATCTACAAACTTCAAGCCCCGTTGAAGATCATCAGGGAAGAGAAACTCAGCAATATCATCATTATGCTTGCCAGCAATATTTTCGACAAAGAATTCCTCAGCAATTGGCACCCCTCCATTGAAACCAATCTGTGAATTAATGCAATTTATGTTAATCCTCCATAACTACTGTTCACAATAAAGTTCATAAATTTTTTTAGCTTTATTTGGTTACACAACTATGTTCACATGTCCTTTGTAAAGGAGAATGTGATTTTTTTTTTTTCATGGACTTCACTTGGAGAATGTAAACACATGAACAACCTTTTTGAGACAATCACGCTCTCTCATAATAAGGTAGAAAAAGAAACCGTACCTCTTGAAGCAGTTCACGGAAGGCATAGTAGTGGAGTGGATCTGAATCACATAAAGTTCCATCTACATCAAATAGTATTGCTTGAAGAGGAGCAACTGCAGCGAGAGAAGCTTTGCTGGTTCCACAAAATGAAGGTATTAATGAAAAATTTAAAACCAAGTGACATAACTTTAAAGAACAGGAAAAAAAAAAAAAAGTGTTTTAAAATATTTGGAAGAGCAGCCTATAAAGAGGCAAACCATCCAGTAACTGATCTGCAGCTAAGTTCATGTATTAAAGGGGACCATTAGACAGTGGTTCCTATTCACGGATATTATTTTCCAGATTCTCTGGAGAGAGATAGACCCCCTCCCCCAATCAAAATTTAAAGCAAACATGGTAGGCAACTCCATCTTGATACAGTAAACACAGACTCTAGTAACAGCTAAAGTTTATCTACAATTGCAACACTTGTGGAATTCTTAGTCAAGGCATCATTCTAAATGGCACAATCTACAAAGCCTGTAAAGGCTCCCCATCTAATGGTTGCTATAGAAGCCAAGACATGAATTGGACACTTATTGGAACCATAATGACATAATTTTGTGAACAAGTACCATAAGAAAATCAGATGTTACTAAAATTAAAACAGAATCCTTTCAATTCCATCAATTGTACAAAGTAAATATCCCCAAATTACAAACGAAAACAAATGACAATTGACAATTATGTTATGTGCATGATGGATCAACCGCTATGACAATGACTTCTAGATTTATGTCAGTCTATTGTACCTATTTCACAGATATTTTGGTAAAGATAAGAGTTAGGACTTGTTCATGAAGTTAATTATGGTGTTATCTTCCGCATACCTTCGAATAGGACTCACAATTTATATTTCCACAAAAAGGTAGCATGAACTTTGAAATGTAAACTAACTATAGACTTTAAAATTTTCAAAACAATAAATAAACAAAGTTTGGTCAATTAAAAAAAAAAAAAAATCGACATTTTTGCAACAACGTCAACCTGCTATACTTTAGAATCAAATCAATATTAACCATAAGGTTTAATTGATCATCAGAGGAAACAGCTATACAATTCCACGGAAGAAGAAGGAATCAGCATCTGATTTGCAATCAAACCACGTCAAGAGAGAGTATACACATTTACAGGCAGAGTCAACAACTCTAGTACATGGGAATATAAGAGAAAGCAACAAAGATGAAGACAAGGAGTCTCACCCATTTCCAAATCTAGCTAGAAGATAATGATGAACATGAACCAGGTGAAGGATGGAATTCCCAAATATAATCCAAGTAGAGGGTATGAGAAAATTTTGGATTTTGACAATACAAAGTACAACGATATACAAACTAATGTGAAATCTAACGGTTAAGCATTAGCGCAATCATGCAAAGCACATTAGCAATTATTACAACCAGCATGATCCATGATAGGTAACAGTGCCACAAAATATGTAACAGAACACAAAAACAAAACATGTTCCAAATATATGGGAAATAATATAAATCGACACAGCATTGGAACAAAAACTCCTAAAAGTAGTCCATGAATGGTGGTGTGAAGATACAAAATTTCGAAGAATTAAGAACAACCCAGATCACATCTGTTGCTACTCTTCCAAGAAAGATCACATCAAAGCACAGAAGAGAGAAAGAAAGTTTACCTCTCCACAGAATTTTCACCACTTGAGGCTGTCATTGCTTGAGGTTGAGGTGGATGATTATACAAGGATTTTCTTTGCCAATTTTTGGTTTTGTGATATGAGTAATTGGTACCAGATCGAAGAGAATGAGGATGTAAAATACTGAAATATGGAGAGGAATAAGTGAAGAGAATCTACCACAGAATCAAACGCGAGTAGTTGTCAAATTCTTATTCTTTTCTTTTTTTTGGTAACAGTTAACAAATATGAAAAACCTGCCCAAATTTTTTTATAATATCATGGGACTCCCCTAGGTTTATGAATTTTAGGAGGTAATGAATTTTATTTCTTTTCCTGCAAAGTTTAAATAAGGGATTTAATCCTCCAAACTAAACGTCATAAGAAAGGGAAATAAAGTTGGTGATTTCCTGCAAATATACTCTAATGATTATTGAACACGTTATCCACTAAAAAGTAGTAATTAGCATTAGCGTCTCAAAAAATGGTTATTTTTTTTATACGAACTTTAAAATTATAAGGATTAAAATGTATGTGATAAATGTCGGTGTGTGCAAATTATCAATATTATTCAGGATCAGTATTGTTTACTTCTTGTTATTTCTATTGCCAAAGATTTACTTTCTTAGCTTTTTGTTAAAAAGAAGAGACAATAACCTTTTGCTATATTATATAATAAATTATACCAAAAGGTTTTATGAAATGATACTTTTCAAAACATCATTGAAATGACATTCTCCTTAAAGTTTTTATAAATATGATTAAAGTCATGTCCTCTCAACCGTGATTCAACTAATTGAATATTCCATTGTTTAAAAAAATTATTATCTAAATTATGGACAAATTGACACTTCCCAAATAACGTATGTATAAATTAATAGAAATATTTTTTTAAAATTGAATTTTTTTTTTTTTAGTGAAACTTAATTAGGAATGGAAACAAGTTGAATTTGGGTTGGAAGAAATTTTTCCAAACACAAACCCTCGAAATATTTTATATACCAATCCTGTACTAAAAACCTAAGACATATGGACAAATCCTTGAGAGAGAGAGAGAGAGAAACGGTGTATAGAAAAACCTAATTTTTCTTTTTAGATAGAGAAAGAGAGACACAGTAACCATTATTATAAAATAAAATTAATAATAAGGGTATTTAATAATTTAAATGTATAATCGAGTCGGGTTTGAAAAATTAGGTGTAAAACCCAATCTCTTCTCGAACCCTAACGGGTTTAGAAATTTGAAACCAAATCCACTCCAAACTCATTTAATAAAATTTCAAACCCTTACCTTTAGGGTTGGGTCAGGCTGAATTGCATTTATAAAAACCTTAAGGAAGAGTATCATTTCGTAAAACCTCAAGGGAGATTAATGTAATTTATCCAATTATATAAGTGAAAACGACATAACTATATTTTAGAGAGTGTTCATCAAATTAGAGGATTGGTAATTTTGTGTTCAAAGGAAGTGTTGCAAAATGTTTAAGTTCAACAAATTTTGATTTATATTTTAATTAAACTATATAATAATCATGTTTTAGTCTTTTATGGAAGTATTTCATATTATATTTTGAAACAAAGAGATGACAAATTAGAACCAATTCTATATATTATAAATTTTACAAAACTAAACAACTTTAAACTATTATATAATTCACAGTGAATCCAATTCAAATATTCCTTAAAAAAATTAAGAAACAATTCATCAATCGAAATTGGTAATCTACTATATACCACAAGTTGAATATGAAATTTGTTACTCGGGTGAGTTGGCAAGAAATAAGTGGTTAAATTTTTTTTTCAAAGACAATACTAAAATAAAAACGAAAAACCTATTTTCCTCTTCTAAAACTTTCCAAATCGACAATTTTATCCAAGTCCTACTCATCAATTATTAAAGGCACAGCAAGCAAAACACAACATACAAGGGTTGGCAACAAATAACCAAGTTTGTAGGGGTTAGTCAACAAAAGAAAAAATACTTTTGGAAAAGTTGGAAACCGTCGGCTACACTTTTTAATTTCCAGGAAATGTGGGAGTGCGGTGTAAACCTTTACACCAACCCAACGAAACCTCTGCCAGACACATCACGCTTCCCTTGTCACAACTCACACGTTTATTATTAGCTATGCCTTTCTGGCTTTTTATGTCTAAATCTAGACCGCGTTATTTACCATTAAAGAAGTTAAACTCAAGTTCGCCACTTCCTCTTTATAGCCCACATTATTTTTCGACTTCACAAATTGGGACTAAAGTCCTTATTTTCTCGGACAGTGAGCACATCAGCGAGCTTTTTTTTTTTTTTTTTCATCAAAAAAAAAAAAAAAAAAAAGTCCTTATTTTCTCTACATCATAAGTTGAACTCATGGCCTACTATTTTTCTTTACTTCATGGAATAAGATTGAAACCCAAATCTTGCTATTTTATAAAATTATCTCAAAACTGAATCTGCTACTTTATGAATTGGACTCACTGTCCACAAGATTATTAATTTCACACAGTAGACTCATGGCTCGTATGCCTTTCACCTTAGGGATTAGTAATAAAACCAAACAATAAAGACAGATCTAGAAAGCAAGAAAGCTAAAGAATTGTTGAAGAAGCTATTGCTTTCATTCACTGAATTGGTTAAATGAAAAATACAGAGTTGTTAAGTATTTATACAAAAGAAAAGCATAACAAACTACTCTGCTTAATAACTAACAGCACTAAGTAAATAACTAATAACACTTAATCAATGATGAGCCAATTGTGATAGCACACGTGGAAAGTGCAAATAAGTGAAACACTTTAACAAAACAGAACAGAGGTCTGTAGCTTCCCTAGACTGAAGCTTTGTTTGATTGAGCACTTGTAATACGCCCCCTCAAGTGGGAGAGTGAATATTCACAATTCCCAACTTGGAAAGAAGATGAGAAAACTGAATAAAACCAAGTGGCTTAGTGAATGTCTGCTAGCTGATGTGAGGATGAGACATGTAGAGTTTTGAGTAAACCATCTTGAATTTTGTCACGGATGAAATGGCAATCCACCTCAATGTGTTTAGTTCTTTCATGGAAGATATGATTAGCTGTAATGTGGAGTGCAGCCTGATTATCACAGAAAAGAACTGAAGCTGTTGGATGTGGAATAGAAAAGTCTTGAAGTAGGGATAAGAGCCAAGTAAGCTCACAAATGGCTACAGCCATTGCTCTGTACTCTGCTTCAGCAGATGAGCGAGATACAACTGTTTGCTTATTTGATCTTCACGATATCAAGGATTCTCTTAAGAAAATGCAGAAACCAGTGATGGATCTTCTTGTATCAAGGCATCCAGCCCAATCTGAGTCACAGAAACCCTTTTATTTTAAAGGTGTGGATGATGGGAAAAATAGCCCTTGTCCTGGTGTACCTTTCAAATATTGGAGAACTCTATGGGCAGCATGCAAATGTGGAAGTCTAGGCTCTGACATAAACTGACTTAGAGAACTCACTAAATAGCAAATATCAGGTCTTGTGAGTATAAGATAGAGAAGTCTACCATTTAGTCTTCTATATACACTAGGATCAGTTAACAATCCTCCTTGATCCTTGCTTAGTTTGAGATGTTGCTTCATAGGAAATTTAACAGGTTTAGAACCAAGGAATCCTGAGTCTTGTAGTATGTCTATAGCATACTTTCGTTGACATAGAGATATCCCTTTATGAGATCTTGCAAGTTCAAGACCAAGAAAATACTTGGCTAGACCAAGATCCTTCAATTTGAACTGTTGATCCAAGAATGTAGTGAATACCTTGACTGATTCAGGGCTGTTGCTTGCAATTAAAATGTCATCAACATAAACAAGGAACCCAATGAAGATAGAACCTTCAGTCTTGGTAAACAAGGAGTAATCACACTTGGATTGTTTAAAACCATGAGCAAGAATAGTGGATGAAAACTTGGAAAACCACTATCTAGAGACTTGCTTCAAACCATACAATGACTTGGTTAATCTACAAACCAAATTGGAATTGGAAGGCCCCCCTTTCCTCTTGAATCCAGGAGGAAGAGACATGAAAACCTCTTCATCTAAGTCTCCATGTAAGAAGGCATTATTCACATCAAGTTGAGTGAGTGACCAGCCTTGAGCAGCTGCAAGAGCAACAAAACATCTAACTGTGACCAACTTGGCTACTGGAGAAAAGGTCTCTGCATAGTTCAATACCTTCCATTTGATTATATCCCTTTGCAACCAATCGAGCCTTATACTTTTCAATGCTCCCATCATATTTAAACTTGATTTTATACACCCATTTATAGCCAATGAGATGTTTACCAGATGGTAAGGTAGTTAAGACCCAAATGTGATTAGCTTCAAGAGCAACTAGCTCTTTGTCCATGGCCTCATACCAGTGAGGAGAAGAAACAGCTACATGGTAAAATCTAGGCTCAACAAGGGTTGAAATGGCTAGTGTATAGGCTTTGTGAGCTGAGGATAAATGGGAATAAGTAAGGGTTTTATCAATTGGGTACAGGGTACTAGAATTGGGTGGTGGAAGGGAAGATGCCAAATTGCAATGATAGTCTTACAAATAAGCTGGGGCATGCCTAGGTCTAGATAAGTGTCTAACAGGTAATATAGGTTCAGTAGGAAGGCCAGAAGAAGTGGGCAAATCTGAAACATGGTGGTCAAAACAGATAGAAGACAGTGCAGGCGACTGATATGAAAAAGCAGGTGACTGCAGTGAAGAAACTGTGGGATCAGAAACTGGAGCAGTATGATGAGTATGATCACATGGTAACTTTAGAGAAGGTGGAGAATCAGAGGGATCAATGGAAAAAGGGGGTGAAGGATGTGGATCACTAAGATTTGAATCAGAGAGTGGTGGATGGGTGACAGAAGTAGGTGTAAGAAAAGGGAAGCTATGTTCATGGAAAACAACATCCCTAGAGACAAAGAATTGGTGAGTATCAAGATTAAACAATTTGTAACCCTTTGTGCCAAAAGGATAACCTATAAAGACACATGGCACAGCTTTTGCAACAAACTTGGTTCTATGAGAAGGAAGAGTAGATGTGTAAGCTAGACAACCAAAGACTGTGAGATGAGAATAAGTGGGAGACTTATGCATAAGAAGCTCAAAAGGAGTTTTATAAAGAAGGAGTGGACTAGGTAATCTATTTATAAGATATGCAGCAGTGAGAATACATTCCCCCCAAAATTTATAAGGTAGATGGGATTGAAACCTAATTGCTCTAGCAACATTTAAGAGATGGTGTTTTCTTTCTACAACTGAATTTTGTTGAGGGGTATCTCTGCAAGAAGTTTGATGAATAATACCTTTGAGGCTAAAAAAATCAGACATATCAAATTCTAAACCATTATCACTTCTAACAGATTTGATTTTAGTATGAAATTGAGTTTCAACCATGTTAAAGAATGAGATTAGTAAAGGTCTAGTATCACTCTTAGAATGCATAAGGTATACCCAAGTACTCCTAGAATGGTCATCTACAATAGTTAGAAAGTATTTATGACCATCTATTGTAGGCACAAAATAAGGTCCCCAAATGTCACAATGTATGAGATCAAAATTGTTTTTACACATGTGACCTGCATTGGGAAAAGACAATCTTTTCTGTTTTGCAAGAGGACAAATATCACAAAATGGAGGATTTTTATTGATAGTAGGTAAATTCTTTACATATTGATGTAAAAATTGTAACATATCAAAAGAAGAATGCCCTAGCCTATAATGCCAAAGCTACATTGAACTAGGCTGCACAAAGGTAGGCAGAGAAGCATTATTACTGGACTGCACAGTAGTAGGTAAAGCAGCAGTATTACTCGAATGAGATGCAAATTGAGAAATGGAAGGTTGAGAAAACAAATTAGCACAACTAAAGGAGTCCTGTGATGTCTACAACAGATAAAGGCCATTGTGTAATTTACCCAATCCAATCATCCTCCAAGGGGTGAAGGCCTGGATAAGATAGTGATTGGCAATAAAAATCAAACAACGGGATAAGGAACGAACCAATTTACTAACAGAAATTAGATTTAACTGGAAAGAAGGAACATACAAAACATTAGTCAATGTTATGGAATGAGAAACTTAAACAGTTCCTATATGAGTGACAGAGACTAAGACACCATTAGGTAATTCAACTGAGGCATTTACAATAGAGGTGACAGTGGTTAAACATGAAAGAGAGTGTACCATGTGATCTATTGCTCCAGTGTCAATAATCCACGAATTTTCCTTAACAGCCTTAGGAAATTTCACATTAGAAGCAAAGACTGAATGTGAAAGATTGGGTGTAAAGTTGTTTGGTAAACAAAGAGACTTGTAAAGAAAACTACCTGACATAGAGTGGACAGGTAATGAGCATGAAGACGCAGTGTTGGCTAAAGCCTGATAGGTAACATTGGGATTTGAAGTTTCTGTTGTATTGGAAGGTAAAGGCTTGGTGTTCAGTAAGGCAAGAATTTGCTGGCATTGGGCTTGAAGCTGTGAAAGCTGAAAATGAGATATCTCTTCATTCACTGCCAGGAGTATTATGAGACACTTGATTAGCCATTGGACCTTTCCCTTTGGTTCTGTAGTCATGCACCTTGTAGCATTTATCCACAGTATGACCAACAAAACCACAATTAGGGGTGGGCATTTATCCGTGAAAACCGACCCGCCCGACAAATCCAGCCGACCCAATCACCCGCCCGCCCGCGAACACTTATTCGGATGGATACGGTTTAGGATATTTATTTTTTTCGGGTTTCGGGCGGGCCACGGATATTATGTTTTTAGTCGGGTGGTTACCCGACCCGCCCGACCAAATAAGTATACATACTAATTTCTCACTTACCCAACCCCCTTTCTCTCTCTCATTTAGTTTTCTCACTCTCTCTCCTCAGTTACTCAGTCACAACACCGGCGCCTCACCCTCAGCTTTCTCCCTCTCTTTCACTGTCACGGGCTCACGACACTTCTTCACCGGCACAGGCTCACGGAACTTCTTCACCGGCACGGTCAAGCTCTCTCTTCTCAGTTTTCTCTCTCGGTGTTTTCTTGGCGAAGAACTCACCGTCACAGGGTGGCGGTTAAGCTCTCTCTTCTCAGTTCTCTCTCTCGGCGTTTGCTTGGCGAAGAACTCGCCGTCACGGGGTGGCTCCAGATCTAGCAAGATCTCACCGGATCTGGTGAGATCTCGTTAGATCTAGCGAGATCCTCGCCAATCAGGTGAGATCTTGTTAGATCTAGCGAGATCCTCGCCAATCTGGTGAGATCTCGTCAGATCTAGCGAGATCCTCGCCGGATTTTGGTTAGATCTCGCCGTTTTTTGCCACGACACCACCATCTCCTCCAACCAAACAAAACCCGACCAACCTGACCGTAACCGACCAATCAACCCGATCACCGACCCGCCCGATCCGACCAGCTTAATGGATGGTCAACGGGTTCTGTCTTTGCAAACCCGACTCAGTCGGTTAGGATAAAAAATTACCCCAAAACCCAACCCGCTCGACCTGAGCCCACCCCTAACCACAATGTGTACAAGTAGGCTTATCTCTTTTTTGGAAATTCTGTTTAGAGGAAGCAGACCTAACTGATTCACTTTTGCAGAGTAAAGCAATAGATTCAACATGTGGAACATGCAATTGACCAATAGATCTTTGCCTTTCTTCTTGTCTTAATAGAGAGAAAACCCTATCAATGTGAGGCATAGGATCCATGAGTAGAATCTGTCCTCTGACTTGAGTAAAACTCTCATTCAAACCCATCAGAAATTGCATAAGACATGCTTGATGGTAATTCTCCACAACTTGCCTTATTGCTCCATAAGAACAGCTAGGAATGCAAGTGCAAACTGCAATAGGCCTATAGTTCAATAGTTCCTCCGAAAAACCTTGTAGTTTTGTGTAGTAATCAGTCACAGAGACTTGAGACTGGTTTAGGGATCCAATTGCTTGTTCAACTTGAAATATCTGAGGTCCATTGCTTTGAGAAGATCGATTTCTCATAATGGTCCAAATCTCACAGGCACTTTGCTTATAGAGTATAGTAGAATGAATCTCCTTAGAAACACAGTTCAGAATCCAAGTGATTACAACAGTATTACATCTACTCCAAAGAGAATGCATAGAAGAGTTAATACCTTCCTTAGGAGGACCAATGCTTCCATCCATGAATCCAAGTTTGTTCTTGATAGCAAGTCCCATAGCCATAGATCTGAACCATGAGTGAAAATTATCACCTGTGAGTGGTTCATTCACTAACCTTAGGCTTGAATTGTCACTAGCATGAAGATAATAAGGACTCGAGGGAGGAGGATCATCAAAGGAGAAAGAATTAGCGGAAGCAGTAATTTCTTTGGAAATAATTTCAGAAGCCATGGAAGATTGAGATGAAGAACTCAAAAGAAAGCTTTGAGATGAAACTCGAAGAAAAGCTTTACAAAGATGGCTCTGATACCATAATAAAACCAAACAATGAAGACAGATCTAGAAAGCAAAAAAGCTAAAGAATTGTTGAAGAAGCTATTGCTTTCATTCACTGAATTGGTTAAATAAAAAAATACAGAGTTGTTAAGTATTTATACAAAAGAAAAGCATAACAAATTAGCATAACAAACTCTTAACAAACTGCTCTGCTTAATAACTAATAGCACTAAGTAAATAAGTAACAACACTTAATCAATGATAAGCCAATTGTGATAGCACACGTGAAAAGTGCAAATAAGTGAAGCGGTGTGTTTTGTTCTTCTTAAACAAAATAGAGCAAAGGTCTGTAGCTTCTGTAGCTTCCCTGGACTGAAGCTTTGTTTGATTGAACACTTGTAATAATTAGGCTTGAAGCCATGCCTTTTCTCCTCAAGAATTTAGGCTCAATGGACCACTTCATCTTTTTCATGGATTCATGATGAGCTTTCCAATAAAAACTCTTGATTACACAAATGACTCTTGAAGGGCAAATTCATCCAAAGGCAAGTTCAATCATTTGGGCTATCAAAGTTGTGGAGCTCATTCTCAAATCTTGATGGACTAAAGCATCTTGAACCATTCAGATAACAAGGCGGCCCAACTATTCAACCTAACCCACCAAAAAGCAAGAAAAAGAGGAAAGAAAGCAGGAAGAGAAGCCCACCTAACCCACCAAAAAGCAAGAAAAAGAGGAAAGAAAGCAGGAAGAGAAGCCCACTGTTGATCATGTTGCGGACTAAAATCTAAAAAGGGAACCAAATTGGTTCCCCTTAATGAACTAAAACTATTATCACTGACAAACCCAAAAAGAAAAACAAAAAAGAAAGACAGATGGGTGGAGAGGAGTAATACACGTAAGGAAGTCAAAATCCACCTTTTCTATACCCTCATCCCATACTACCAACTCAAAAATATAAATTTTTTTTTTTATTTTTTTTTCCGAAATACACTAATAATAATTAAAGTTTACTGCATGAGTCTTTGAAATTTAAAATAAGTATTATTGATTCTTGAAGTTTGAAATAAATACTATTAATTTGTGAAGTTTAAAAATTAAACGTTATTAGTCCTTTCATCTAACTCCCACTCCGTTTTTTTTTTTTCTTCGGCTAAAACAACTCCCCACTCCGTTGGTTTGTGAGATAATGTGACTTTCTTTTAATTACATGTGGCACAATAAAAATGGACACATAAGCAGAAAACCCAAGATCCAACCACTTTAGTACCCACACACCCGACCGACCCACTTCATCTAATCCCCAAATCCTTACTTAGTCTTTACCAAATCAGAGACCCGCCCAGAGACCGGCACAACCCCCACTCCCGGCAACACTTCCGGTATCCAATTTTTCTTAAGTTGCATCAAATTTTTCTCTGTTTTCATTTACATGACATCAGAAGCTCAATCTTGAAACTTTCCAGATTTTTGTTTCTTTTTTATAGATGTGGTTATGGTGACGGAAAAGTTGTGTTTGAATGTTGAATTAAAATGCCAAATGAAGGTTTCAATATTTGCTTTTGGATTGAAGGATTTTCGTTTTTCTTAAGTTGCATCAGTACTACTCCTTTTATTACCAAAGGTGGGGCCTACAATCCTCTCACTGTGTCGGTTGGTGCCTTTTCTGGGGATTTCGGTCATTTCTTCTTTAACATTGGTTCTAGAATCCCTGCTCTAGTTAGCTCATTTTTCTTTGGTCCTTGGAATCACTGTTTCTGTTGATCGAAAACCCAAGAATATTTTCACAAGTTACTACCGTGTGGGTGGCGCCGGAAATGGAGAGCTAGAAGTGTCGCTGGGGGCAGGGGTTGCACCGGCGTCTCAGGGTGGATCTGTGATTTGGTAAAGACTGGGAAACGTTTTGGGGGATTAAAAGTGGGTCGGCTGTGTGGGTACCGAAGTGGGTCAAGTCAACTATGGGTTTTTTTTCCTTAGGTGTCCATTTTTATTAAGCAACATAATATTAAAAAATGTCACGTCATCTCTCTATCAGCCACGAAGGCAAAAAACTAACAGAGTTGAATGAATGGACCAATAATACTCATTTTTTAAACTTTAAGGACTAATAGCGTTTATTTCAAAATTTAGGAACTTATTAAGTAAACTTTAAGGATTAACAATGTATTTAAGCCTTGTTTTTTTTTTTTTTTTCTTAAACGGTCGAGATCAAAGGTTGAAAAAGAAACACATTTACGTTGAGCCACAAGGCACAAGTGTAGCTTTTACGACCCAACTTTTAGTGTATTTTCTTTTAAATTTCTAGAAATTATCAGGAGTATATTTTTTAATCAAAGTAGTATTTTTAATAATTATAAGGGACAAGTACACTTTACCCATCTGTGATTTGGTCCGTTTACACGTTATCTACCCGTGGTTTGAAAACTGACACTTTGTCCACCTGTGGTTGACTCTGTTAGCAGCCATACACGTTACCTACCCGTGATTTGAAAACTGACACTTTGTCTACCTGTGATTAGCTTTGTTAGCAGTCATACACGTGCCTACCCGTGGTTTGAAAACTAACACTTTGTCTACTTGTGGTTGACTCTGTTAGCAGCCATTACCCACCTCATCATCTTCTCCATTAAAAACACAATAATATATTAAAAACACAAACTTGAGAATCAAAATCACCTCCTCCATAATTTTTCTTGAGACTTTTGTAATAAACATAAACTCAAAATAGTTGACAATGTCCTTATTTCTTAGGGTCTTTATCAGGAATCAGGATCCTCTAGAGTTTCTAGGGAACTCTACCACATAGAGTTCCTTTAATCCTGACCTTTCCTTTTAAATAAATGGTCAAAATTATTTCAGCTCATCATTTCACTAACAGAATCCTTAAAATAATGATTTCATTAACCTAACATCTTCACCCCTACCTCCTCCTCCGTTAGTCACATGACCCAAGACTATTGCAAAGGAGATGAACGCTTCAGTTGTAGCGTCGGGGGAGATTCAACTTCTTCTCTTTTAGAGACTTAACTTCTTCTTTCCTACATTGGGGAGCTCCTAGCATTGATGTACAGTGAACTTGAAAATCTTTGAGCGAAAAATACATTGAGGCAAGGGACAAAGTTATTAATAAATAAAAGTTTAGATAACTGTCTTGATGCATTCTCATCATTTGGAATCAATTTAAAGAACTTTGACGAGGAAAAATTTCTATTCTTTTTCTTCTTTTTTTCTTGAAAATAGTTGAAAGTTGAAATTAATATCTAATCCAATCCCAATGTTATATTTTATATACTCGTACGCCTTAGGAACCTTTGAAGCACTTTTGAGATTTGAACATCTCTATATTGGGTTTTTCTTATTATATTCTGGAAATCTGGGTTTGAGGGTAGTGGGGGATTTTTTTTATGAGAGGCCATAGTAGAAGATTTTTTATGAGAGGCCATAGTAGAAGTAGAAGAAGAAAAAAGAAGAAAAAAGCATATACAAAACATAAGGACCCCCATCAATCACTTGTCGTTAGTTTAATAGAGTTAATGTTAGGGTTAATGAGTGTTTTTTAAAACCATTATTTTAAGGATTTTGTTGATGGATTGATGAGTTGGAATAGTTTAGAAAATTTATTTTAAATAAATTATCAGGATTAAAGAAACTCTATGTGATAGAATTTATCTAGAAAATCTTGATAGGTGCTCAAGTCACTCTCTTTCTTAAAAGTGGAGGTCTCAAAATAATCGAAGTGTAGGGCAGTGAAGCAATGTTGCTTCCAACTTTAGGTACGTGTCCCTTGGGAAGATGGTCCACCTAATGACGCGTTGAAGTCCTTATGAATATGGGTTTTAAGTTTTAACATTTAACTATTGAAGTCTATCTGATCTTTTGTCGGTATAATTATTGCATTTTTTTGGGAATAAATTTTAGTCCCAACTCCTCCCAAGTGGTATTTGTCTGACAAGATTTCGATTTAACAAATTGTTCAATCTATTCATTCAGTACTCTTCTCTTATATTTTATAATAGATGCATGTTAGTAAGAATTTAAAAAATGAATTCCTTTTTCCATGAGATTGAGATTAGATGCGGAAATAAATTATATTGAAACGGGTCAAACCACATGTAGGTAAAATGTATTTATCCTTAATTATAATGTAGTTATAGTATGTTATATAAGAAAAAATACATATTTCTACATGTAACACTTATATTGAATCACACAATGTAAGTATGGTATGTAATATCTAACTTTTAGTCCAATGCGATGCACACGAGATAATTAGAAATCATATTTAAATTATATAAAATATTTTTCAAAAATCATCGATATTTACCAAAGATATTGTGTAAAATTGAGTTAATTAAAACCAAAAATAAATGATTAAAATAAAGAATGAGTGAATATGACACAAATATTATATGTAACAACCAAATTTTCAGGAATCCCTTTAAATCAACCTACAAATTAATAAAATTTGTCACTTTCTATCATGAATTCATTATTCATATTGGAAAGAAAGAAAAGAAAGGTGATAGAGCTACATGAGGCGGCTATTGCAAATTTTTTGACTTATTAGTATTTGCATACTCAGCCACCAATTATGCATTTCTAGCCAGGGGAAGAAAAAAAGGGTTGCAATAATTCATGAGCTATCTGCTGAAAGGAAAATGGGAGAATTTCTTGATTGTCCTTGTTATTCCTAACTAAGTGGATGCCAGAAATATCTTTCGTTATGCTGACGCAAAGTTGCAAACGTAATTATATGCCTTCGAAGTTGAAACTTTTCGTATAGTTTTGCACAACCTGTTTGAAAAGAATTGAAGGCTGAAATTTAAGAAAACCTTTTTATATTTTGGTACTTCACAAGTATCTGTACCTGGATGCTATTATTATGACAACACATCCCACTTTGTAAACACAATCATAAGAGTTACATATATTAACCAGAATAATCTTGTAAATACTCTCAACGACTTCTTGGTCCCCTCCCCCCGACTAAAAAATCCTCACGTTTAACAAAAGTTAGGTTGATAAAAGTTGATAATCGTTTTTTTGCTGTTTTCCTTTCTAACTTATGTAATATAATTCGAATTTTATGATAAAAGAAAGAAAGATATCCTGCTTTTACCAAAAGTGATACCAGAGGCAAAGAATGTGGACTATTTCATTCATTGTCACAGGATTGAAACCCAATTTGATTGCCCAAATTGGACTTTTGTATTGCTACAGTTTGTTGTTTAATGATAAATGAAGATAAAAAAAAAAAACTTAAGAATCTTTTTTAGCATTGCTTGCATCACAATTTCATGCCTATCTAGTATATACACAATGCACGTCTTAGTTCTCAGAAAAATAAAAAATAAAAATAGTGGGGGTCACCTCAAGCACTAAAATGTACCAATGTCCCTGAAAGTAACTTCAAAAATCCTTTAGAACCTTGATGAATGCAAGGTTTTATTTCCATACTTACACCAATAAATTAAAAAGGTGGACAAGCATGGTGGGGTCCAAAATCCCAAATGGTTTCCATGTCATGCTGATGCGGTTGAATGGACGGAATTCATGCCAGTCTATTTCGGCGTACTATTAAACTTGGTGCTCTTCAGCCTGTCAACAAAATTCTAGTCAGCTTTCTTAGATTTCCTCAGCATGTGAAACCTAGGGATGAATAAAAATTTATAGACAATGAACCATTAGTGGCGTCTTTGAAGAAACTAGGAGGAAGATCTCATTTCTAATTTTCTTTAAAGATGAGTTCAATAAATAAATAAAAAGTCGTACCATGCACAAAACTCCCACTTTTATTTCGAGAAATGATTAGTAGATAGTCTTATTCCTAATTTTTTTTATTGGAGAGGTTGATTCCCAGATTCAAACCTGGGACCTGTCACTTTTGGCGAAGAGAAGTTCTCTTCGCCAAAAGTGAGAGAACATGACAACACGCCAAGGTCCGACCTCTCAGCATGTTACTTGTTTCAAATTAATTTATCATTAAAGATGAATCAATAATAAATTAATTTGAGTAACATGATGACTTAACTCCTAAAGAGATGGCTGTATCCTGAATTCCTGGCAACTTCCACACACAGCTCAGGGCCATAATGTGATCATTTAGCACAAGTGGGAACAACAGGATATGCCTAACATAGGTCCTCTAGTGCAAAGGCACCTAACTGTCCCTACTTTCATCTCAAGCAAAACCATTGTTTGTTTTCTCATTCAAAATACTCAAACTTTGGTTTGAACCTACTTTGGTATGTCAGGTTCAATCGTATGTCGTGGTCAAATAACTAGCATGTTACAAGTTGGCTAATATTCACTTTCAGAGATTCCAATATTATCAAAATTGTGCATACTTATCCAAAATATGCATTTGATGTGAACAACGACAACAACTGCAGAATTTTATAGAGTGAAAGAAGAAAAGAACAGAAAAAAGTTGTAATCAGCACTTATTGTTAGAGAGAATAGAGTATTAGTATGATAACTCGGAATATAGTTGAGTATAGGAGTGTTTCACACTTGAATACGGTTTAAGGACTTTTGTTAACTTAATAAAAAGATTTCAACGAGGAGGAAAAGTACAAATAAAATTTGGAAAGTCAGAAGGCAGAGTTTTCTACATTATTTTAAAACAAGTCTAAGACGGTAGCTGAGAAACAATACTAACCGAAATCCACTAAATACTTTTTAGAAGAATGTCAAGGTTGGTAAGGTTTACTAATCTAAGGGAGGTGGATTTTGGTTCATTATAAATACGACAAACCTCTTTCACTTCATGTACTACCACCACCTTGTCTTGTGTGCTTTCATCCCTAGCGTGTGTTTTTTATTCCATAATGGCTCTCTCTCAATGGTCTCCTCTGTCCCTTATTGCAACTTTGCTTCTCATGCAAACTCTGGCATGGGCTCAAACAAGTAGCGACTCTTTCGTTCATTCTCGGGCAGCTTATTACCCAAATTCTGATGAACAAGGAACAGATAGTAAGAGAATTAAATAAAAATCAAAAGAAATGGAATAGTACTTTGATATTGTTGTACTTGTACATACTAAACATGCATTCTCATTTATCATTTTTGTCGAACTGCAGCAGGCGCATGCGGGTTTGGTTCCTTTGGAGCTACAATTAATGGTGGAGATGTATCAGCTGCATCTGACCTCTATCGAAGTGGCGTTGGCTGTGGCGCTTGCTACCAGGTGAGTTGATGCAGCACCTATATATATATATATATATATATCAAAGATATTAAAGCTGAAGTTATTTTGCTATGATGTTTAGTACTATAGCATATGCTTGCTGACTCATGAAAAATGGTCCAAATCATTTCTGATGTTCCTTTAAACCAAATATTTCACTAGGTGAGATGCACAAACATGGCCTACTGCTCAGACAAAGGAGTAACCGTAGTTATAACGGATCAAGGCTCAAGTGACCGAACTGATTTCATTTTGAGCAGACGAGCCTTTGGCCGAATGGCACAAACTACTGATGCAGCTACTTCTCTATTATCCATGGGTGTGGTTGATATTGAATACAGACGGTAAGATAATAAGTAGTAGGGCACCTGAATGATCAACATTAAGAAAAATTATTATTTCTTTCACTTTTATAATTACTTAAATATTGATGCTTGATGAACAAGATAGAGGAACTTATAAAAGAAAGAAATTATTGCATAAAGTTATTTCAATACTCACTAGTATTCCTTATTTAATTGCAAATTCTTTTATTTTTGCTTCTGATTTGATGAATTACTTAAAGAATACCAAATAATTCTGTAGACTAATTAAGATCTCTCTCTCTCTCTCTCTCTCTCTCTCTCTCTCTCTCCCTCTCTCTTCAACAGTGTTTCATGCAGCTACCCAAACAAAAACATAACAATCAAGATAGATGAGAATAGCAACTACCCTTATTACTTGGCTTTTGTCATATGGTATCAACAGGGCAAGAAAGATATCACTGCTGTGCAGCTTTGTGAGGTAGTAATGCAATTCCTTACAGATTCACTCCTGACTTTAAGCTATCTCTTATTAGTGTCAACATTATAATTACTGTTTATTGTTATATTGATGAAAAACTTTTCCAAATGTGCAGACTCAAAATTATGTGTGCAAGCTATTGGATCGTAGTTATGGAGCAGTGTGGACCACTACCTCACCCCCAAGCGGATCTTTGTCTCTAAGAATGTTGTTCAGCGGCGATGATGGAGATGAGTCATGGGTTGTTCCTGTTAATAACATACCCGGAGACTGGAAAGCTGGAGTAACATATGACTCAGGAGTCCAAGTGAACACATAGACAATCTAGATTTTATTATATATTCACTGGTCATAGTTATACCGCTGAAATAATTCCCACTGTATTCTCCTACGTATTTCGTTTGATATGTTACAATTTTATTGCTTTCTATTTTTTCTTTTTTCTTTCTCTTCAGAGATTGGAAATAGACTTTAATAAGAGAGTTAGAAAAACTCATGAATATTATCATTGTATCCTTGACCAATATTATTCCCAAGTGTACTGACCTTCTCCAGTTAAAGCAGTCATTCTTGACAATGAAGTTCACTAAATGAGTATCTATCTGTGAACAATGCTGACCAAAGTAACCACAAAGGACTGCTCTATTTTCTTTGTATACTTTCAAAAACAGGAGGTGTTTTTTATTCGCCATTCTTGGACATACTTTCATGCTTTTGGCTGCTGCATAATTAATGATAATGAAAGATAAAGTTCTGAATCTTTACCAGAATGGGACATGTTTATTCAGCCATGTCTGAACTTTGTGGTGAATGCCTTAATGGGAAAATAATGTTTAAAGACGTTGTTAGACACATGGATAAAGTTTCAGAGTCATTCTGCTCCTTGCATAGTCTCTGATAGCCAACTATTAGCCTTCCTATCCCTTCTAGTAAATATTCACAGTTCGCCTAATCATGTTACTTACAGGTACCTGAGAATATGAAGACGACTTGAAAGCAAAACAAAAATTAGCATGTTATTTTCTTGACCTAGATTAATCAATCAGTTAAAAGAGGATGCAATTACCAACCTCCCCTGCGTAACTTTGTGACTTACACTCTGTCAAGCAGCAACTATTTGCTCCAAACCTATAAATGTAGTGCAGACACAATGACTCTCGAAACTTTGAAAAAGATGCTGTACAATTATTGTGTTGAGAGCATATTATTTCTAATTTATAAAGTTTCCTTTTGAAAGTTCAAAATATTCAATAGTAAGCCAACGGGCTTGTAGACTGATTGGCACCTACCCCCTCCCTCAGTACCCGTGCCGCAAGTTTGACCTGTCTGCCCCTCCTCTCCCCAAAGAATATATATATATATATATATATATATATATATATATATATATGTATATAGCTTCAGTAGTGAGATAAAAAATAAATATATCCCTGGTAATGTCAATTTGTCAATGCTATTCAAGAGCAAAATGTAAAGGATACTACACATGAATGTAAACTGAGCTTATGGCTTATGCTTATTGGACCTCATCTACTCCTTGCTTTCCTCAAATCGATTACTTCCCCCAAAAAAGGGATATACCCTGCGAGTTTTCGGGTGGGCTTGAGTCTTACACTTAATAGGCCTCATCTACTCTCCTTCCTCAAATCAATTACTTAGCAAAAAGAAAATAAGAAAATAAAACAAAACATAAACATAAACTGGGGAAAAGAAGGGCTAAGTTTACAAAAACAGAAAAAGTATGTTCTTTATGATAAGCATTTCAATTTTCAATCTTGTTAATGCAAAAGTTAAAAATCACAAAATTAATGATGGATCCATATGCAGTATCATCATCTGCATAGATCAGAGAAAAGTGAAATATATTTAACAGAAGTTATTCTACAAGATCAATTCTTAATACAAGATATCAAAGAAATACAACACTGCTATTGTTTTCTTAGCAGGATTATTGTGGATACAGAAGTAAAGTTTAATCTGTAATGTGGACTGTCTTTAACTGTACAATGCCACGTCCTTATTACCAACAATATGCAACTGTAGGTAAAAATCATTCAGATGATTGCTGTATAGAAGTGCCTGTGGTACATTTGGCTGCTACCTGGAGTCCTTGTTCCTTGCCAGCATCTCCCCTCTTTAGAGTTCTCATTCTTTGACATGTTACATAGTTCCTTTTGCAGCACTTTCGTCATATATGTACCTCTTCAATAATTAACCTTCATAAATTCTTCTTGGTGTCTTTTAATCTTCATTAAGCTCCCAATTTCTATGCCATATTAGAATCTCCACAAGTCAGTTTCATCTGAGCGCCCATCTCACTCAACATTGAGTACACCATGCGTTTCCTATGGACTGAACCATTTTCAACAAAAGATTCAGATTTAAACTCCCCAAGTTGAACCAAGCTAGACCCAGCTGCTTTTTGTAACCCCTTTTCCTTCATCATCTTTCTCACATGCTCTACATCATCCCATTTCCCTTCTGCAGCGTATATATTAGATAACAGCACATAGGGCCCAATATCCCTTGGTTCCAACTCAATTAGCTGCTTGGCTACAATCTCTCCTAGCTCTGAATTCGAGTGGGTCCTACAAGCAGAAAGTAGAGCTCCCCATAAGGCAGCTCCTGACTCCATAGGCATCTTACTTATAAGCTCCTCTGAATCTTTCATCATACCAGCCCGGGCAAGGAGATCAACCATGCAACCATAGTGCTCTATCTTTGGGTCAATCTTGTAAACTCGAAACATTAAATCAAAGCACCACCAACCCTCCAAAACCATTCCCGCATGGGTACATGCAGATAAAACACAGACAAAAGTAGCATCATTTGGCGTTGGTCCTCTCTTCACCATCTCCATGAACATTTCTATGGCCTTTTCTGCATTCCCATGCATACCATATCCCATGATCATAGAATTCCATGACACAACATTTGTGATGGGCATCTCATCAAAAACATCTTTAGCCAAATCCATAGCCCCACATTTCACATACATTGTCAAAAGAGCCGTTGAAAGTAACACATCAGGTTCAATCCCATTATTTTTTAGACAAGAATGAACCCATTTGCCTCTGTCAAGGCTCCCCAAGTTCGCGCATGCAGTCAGGACACTCACAAGAGTAGCCTCATTTGGCTTAGCCTCTCCTCCTTCTATCATACTATCAAACAATCTCAAGCATTCATTGTAATCCTTACTCCGCACATAAAGTGCCAACATCATATTCCAAGAAACCACATTCTGCAAAGGCATCTGATCAAAAAAATAACGAGCCACCAAAACATTTCCAATCCTAGCATACCCATCAATCATACAATTCCAAGAGACAACATCTCGAGTTGTCATTCTCACAAACAACCCTTTTGCTGCCTCCATATCCCCAATCCCCACGTACCCTGAAATCATAGAATTCCAACTAAAAACATCTCTCTCATTCATTTCATCAAAAAGCTCATGCGCAATACCAACTTCCCCATTCTTCACATACCCGTCAATCATCGTATTCCAACTCACCAAATCCCAGTCAGGCCCTGCATCAAACATCATCCGAGCATCCCCAATCCTCCCACAAGCCGAGTACATATGAATCAACGAGTTCCTCACAAACAAATCTGACTCAAACCCGAATTTCACCACCCGGGCATGAGCCTTTTCCCCTTCTCTCAACGACCCAATGTCCGCGCACACCTTCACCAAAAGTGGAAAAGTATAATGATTAGGCGAAACCCATTTCCCAACCATTCTTCCATAGTAAAAGCCCAAAGCACTACACGGGTCATTGGAATTCACAAAGCTTCTCATAATAGTATTACACATAAAAGCATCAGGTTCATCAAGGCAATCAAATACATAAACGGCATGCGACACGGTGAGGGAAGAAGAGCAGAGCTTCTTCACAACTCGGCTGGCAGATAGAGAGTGCTGGAAGAGGGACGAGACAATGAGCTGCGTGTGGACTTGGTTGAAGTGCCTAATGGTAGAGCATGATTCCAAGGCTTGCAAGATAGGGTGGCTAAGCTTCAAAATTGGGAAGCCTTGGTTGTCTATCTCGGTGGGCTCGTGCTGGGAATCGAGCCAGAGTGTTGGTGGGGTTTTGGAGAGGTTTTTGTGGGATTTGAGGAAGTTGTCAAGTGAGAGTTTGGAGGGTTTGTTGAACCTAACGACCATATTTCCAAATAAAACTTTGTATTTTGGCGGGGAAGGTAAGAAGTAGCTAAAAAGCTTTCCTTCTTGACTCTTGTGAAGAAACAAGAGGTACTGGATTGTGGTCCCCAGATACAGAGTGATTCTTTTTTTTTTTATGATGATAATCTGAAGAGTATTATTCATGTATTAGCGAAACATGAATAATGTTAAGCTTCCCACTTCTCGGACTGTTTTCCTTCAACATTAAATATGGTTACATCCAAATTTCAAATGAGTTGATGTGTTCAAATTGTGAATGAAATAAAATAAAGTGATATTAGTTGTAGAATCAGATGAAAACTACTAAAAATTTGTTACCTCAACAGTTGTGAAATTTGTTATGTGAGTAGAATTACTCTGAATATGGAGGTTGAAAACTAAACAAAATATCTCTCTTCACACACTATTGACTGCTTGAATATTGTCTAAGAAAAATATTATCTTCTTCTCTAGTTCTAGATTGTTTAAGAGTTATATTGAGAGTGGAATTTATTGAAAGATTCTAGTAGCCTCTCGTTGACAGAAATGTTTGGTTCATGGTTTGAAGGTTGTCCAAGGTTGTGGTGAGCCTCGTAAGCAGAGGCAGAGCCACATAATGGGGGTGGGGGGAAATGTTAAAAAATTATTTTATAAGTAATTTTAAAATGTATTTTTAAGTATTATATCCCAAAAATTAGAGTTAACCCCCTCCCAAAATATATATATATATATTAGCCCTCACAAAAAATTTTGAATCTCCTTTAGGTGATAAATTAAACTCACCTAACTCCATTAATTCAAAAAAAAAAAAAAAAACATTAATGGAAAGGTTTTCAATTTTTTTTTTACAGTTTTTTAGATACCCCTAGAGTTGAAAAAGACAAAAAGAGTATAAAATTTGGTTTAGAAACCCTGTATGAATACATTACTTCAACCCTCCAAGTAAAAAATCCTGGTTATGCCCCTACTGGTAAGACAAGTTATTAAATAACGATATGGGAACCAAATTCTCGAGGCAAGTGAAACTATTACTTAAAATTTTAACACTTCCAATAATCACAATTTATTGTTGTTGTTGTCTTCTTCTTCTTTTTTCTTTTTTTTTTTAAAGGTCCTTTAGTTCACAAAGAGATTCAAATTAGTGATTTTATTTCATGAGATGTACTTTCTAAACTATTGTATCAAGAGAGTTCGAATCTGACAATTTGTAATTTAATTTGTTCATCCATACATGATTATCACTTTTCTATGATTTAATATTGCATTTTACATATTGTTCTTGGTCGATTCTTTCTTGGTTAATCAGCTTAACTTTTCTTCTTCATTTTTTCAAAGGGAGGGGGATTTTTATTTTTATTTTTTGATAATCAAGGAAGGGGGATTCTTATTCATTCAATGGCTTCTCATTTTGGATTAAAAAAAATATATATATGTGACTTCACTATTTTTTTTTTGGTGGCTTACCCTACAAAAATTATCCCCCTTTTTTTTCTCAATAGTATTAGATCAATTTTGAAATGCGGGTCATTTTTTTTTTTTTCCCCTTTTAGAAAAACCCCTTGGATTTGGGTCAATTTCAAACAGACCCCCAATTTATTGGATCTATGGAGCCCCAAGTTGGGAACAAGCTTTGAATTGGTCGTAGACTCGATAAGCACCCTTGGTTCAATGTAATCAGAGACAGCAGGTAACAAGCATCATTAGATTCTTACTGGTCGCGATGACTGGCGCTGGCAAGCCGACATCCACACTTGTTACCTGAATATACGCGACGGTTTTGCATGAAAGCCATAGTTTAATATCTAATACCTAGTGCGTTAGCTAAACTTATTTGTTACAAACTTATTTGATTGATGGTAGAGAAAAAGTGACTTTAAAGAGATAAGGTTTTTTTTTTTTTTTTTTTTTTCAAATTGATTAAAATATCTCCTCTTAAACAAATAAATTAACAGCAAATAAACTAGTCCTTGTTGTAAGCTTCATGTATGAGACTGGGCACAATTTGAGAACTATATTCAACGAAAATTTGTGTCTAGCCTAATCGTCAAGTTAGAATAAGCTCAACATAGATCATAGCCAGTGTGATTTTGCATATGGTAAGGTACACACCATTAAGGCCACACCCATCTTCATTTTGCCTAAAGCAAGAGACCGTTACTGGAGCAGATGCACAGTGTTTGACCACTCTGATCAAAGGAAAATGGAGAGAATTCTTTACGTCACACACCCACAACAGGTTCGAACGGGTATCTACATCAAGAAATTTATCTATTCTGACTTCATTAGTCAGACGACTGTCAATCGTTAACAGCTTTGCCGACTGAAAAATTATAAACTTCATGGATCCACAGTAATCGATATGCATCCTGATTGGAAATGAATCAAATTATGAGTATGTAGAATTCATCATGTAAGCTGACTTCATATTCTACCGATTCAGATTTCCTCCAAAGCAAAGTTAAAATGAGAGATTTTTTTGTACGTTTGACTAAATTGTTATGTCATTCCGTAAGTAGATTGATACAGATTGTAGAGAATATTTATCCAAACACTAAGTTACCCAAATCATCTAAGCTAATTAGCAGTTAATAATGTAGAACAGCACAGCACATTTTAGTCAAAAAAAGAAAAACAGTTTTAGCTCTTTCAATTAGGCTATGTGACATGGTCGAAGCCATTTAATCAATGTTTTCGTTCAAACTCCGCAACAAGAGATATCCCAGCACTCAAAAGCATAAAACCATCATGGCTACATGCTATAAAATTGTGATTTAATCCACAGCCAAGCAACAAAAATTACCTGGATTGTTATGGCGTCACTGCAGAGTGAATTCTACAATTAAGCATCATGAGTACAGAATTTTCACTTGCAATGTAAACAGCTGCTGCTATTGAGCAGAAAAGGAGGCTCAACTGTGCACCACTGCCACCAATAACTTTATAGAACATATTTTCAGTTGGTGCTGACAATCCTCAGTGTCTTTTCCAGAAACACATAAAAAGCATATTGCCATCTTCTTACTCCATACACTTCAAGTCACATATCAGACACAGACCAAAGATATGCTTCTGTTTCTGTAGCTCGTTTCTCATTCATCCTTTTGAATGATTCCTTCTCAAATCCTACAAGAGGTAAAACAACATAAATTAATCACTTCTGATATTTAAACATACTTTTCTAAATACTTATTTTGTTTTATGTTCCCATGCATAAGACTCTCTCTCTCTCACACACACACACATACAAATTCACTGAAATGGGAAAATGACCAAATGAATGGGATCACCGCATCATGGCACAAAGGAAGATACCAAGGCAAGATCCATAGCTTCTCAAAAAAAATAAAGAAGAAACATCTGACTGAAGAATGATGGAAGGGAACCAACCATTACTACGGTCAACTCCATCCCAATGTCTTCCTGGTCTTATACCATATCGATTTGGTGCAGCATCTAATCCTCTTTTTAACCAGCTATGATTAGGAATGTCCTGAGGAACAACAAACCCTGATTCCTTCATCTTCTCGCTGTCCCCTAGGTTCGGGAGAACCAGTTCAGGATGCTTTTTCTGCAATATGTCAAATCAGCATTAAATTAAGTTCTCTGATTTCAGCAACTAAAAATAAGCAAGTCCATTACTTGCCTTCACCAAATGTGCCATGGGATCACCCCATCTTAATCTGTCCTTCAGCATATTGTCGAGTTCAGGATCATCTCTGCAAAAAGGGAACACAGATATTATTTACTACAAGCCACTTGGAGTACACATCAGGAAAATGAAAGTATTATGTTGTGCCTCTATTAAAAGAAGATGGGTAGCTCTGTAGTCAAGCACAGTTAATGTATTATTAATCAAATGGATGATTTAGAACCCCTTTTTCTTTTTTCTTTTTTTTTGGGTTGGGGGGGAGGGAGGGTGTTAGGGTTTACCAAAGTAATCTATAATCAGTGAAGGACCTTAAACCTAGAAGATAACTTCAGACACCATGCATATCAGGTGATTCATAAAATGAAATCCTCTGAACACTTAGTAAACTAACATTGAACAAAAAAGCATGTCTAATGCCAAAGGAAAACAGTTCCACTACATAGGTCTACCAATTATAGCTGCAAGCAGCATATGCACGTTCTGAACCAACCCCAGCACAAAAATAAATAAATAAATAACTCTCCGACTGATTGAAAAAAAAAAGGCAAGGAAAAAATCGGATGCAATTAAACCAGCACTGACATTTTGTTTTTGCATCTGCAGCTACCATCTAGTGACCTTCCTTTATAGGTGATTTTTAATAAAATATGAAAGGCAGAAGGTGCCAAAAAACCTACCAGACATCACAATAATAACAATGAAAGGTTCTATGACTGATTTCATATGCAGTTGGATTTTCACAATACCTATGATTAGACCATCAGATAGAAAGCACAACCATAAAGATAGCACAATCCAATTGAAAATCATTATGCCATTGTAAATCTCAAATATGGTCAGGCACAATAGAGGAACAGACCTACTGCAGTCCGGCACAGCGGCACCTATATGCATACCCACTTTTTATGTTTATAACATAGGGAACCTTTCTAAAGAAAAGTCCTTTGGACTCGTCTCTATGTAGTAAAACCTACGGGCAACTAACTACATCCTCCATAACCAATTACCGGGTAATCTAGGAACATTCACCTCTAACAGGATAAGTAGTTTATGCTCATGCCCAAGAGTATATATGCATACCCACTTGTTGTGCTGGATTATATTAAGACTGTCTCAAAAACCAATTATCACATATACTCAAGCAAAAAAAAGTCGCCATGCAAGATACTAGAAAAAGGAAACTTACATCCTTCAGAATCCAAAACACATGTAAATAAAAATTATTATATGATATCCTGTATCTTTAGTTTTACCTAGTTCGTGCAAATGGTTTTTCCTTCTCAAGTTCCAATTCCTGTAGCTTAGCTTCAGCTTCCCGCTTTTGAGCCAAGCCCTTGCCCCATTCCAACTTCTTCTCCTAATAAAAACACACAGCAAATGAATATTAACTATCTACCAAAAAGAATAGGAAAAATAACTTTACTTATCAAGAAAAGAAGCTTTGAACTCAATCTACAACATTATCAGAAAGAGAGAAAAAATTGCTCAATAAAATCTCTAAGATCCTCAACCACGATGCAGTTAATATATCTAGTAGCCTTTTTTTTTATGAATATATCTAGTAGCCTTTAATTCTCGTACTTGAGCAAGATTTATCTCCTCTACAATCTCAGAGTTTAACACCTTTCAAAACAGAACTCCAACACCTCTGCCAGGTTTTGTAATAGATTTTTTCTGCACAATCATTAGTATTCATAACCACCAAGTCTCTTTGACAACTTACAAACAACTATTACAATATTAATAAAGCCTCATGAGATGAAAAAGGGACAACAAAAAGGAAAACTTTCACAGCTTCGATGAACATCATCAGCTTGCAATTGGTACAAGACTGGCTCTCTCCAAAAAAAATTTAAGTATTTACATGAGACGAGAAATGTAAAGGGAGGAAAAAGAGGAAGAGAGAAGGGAAAACTATCATAGCTAACTGGCATAATTTTTTTTTTTTACTAATCATTTTACCATTTCATCTAAACATTAGTCACAACCAATAATTTTTTTTATATTAAATAAAATCAATAGCTTAAAGCTAAAATAGACATCACATAACTGAAGAAAACCTAGGAGCATGAAATACATCTCCCAAATAGTTGTGCAGACAACTAATCATCATAAACAAATAGAAGGTAAACTTTCTGCCAAGTCACCTCTATTATCTATAGCATTGAAGTTGTGATTGTTAATGAACGCAAAAAAAAATTATTTAAGGAATAAACATTAACATTATGATGCAAAATAATATAAAACCTAATAAATTCAAAAGAGAAGCTTCATACAGTCCTCAGAATTAGATCACTTGACAAGTGTTTATCTTAAGCAAAGTTGTCAATAACATACCGGAGACTGTTTCAGTTTAGTCAAGAGAACGAAATATTTCGCTACCAGTGTACCATTTCAGGATTTCTACTATTTATAAATATATATATTGTTGTATATATCTTTATTTATTATAAATTAAAAACTCCCATATTTTGTTAATACCTTTTAAAATTCTACCTCACACCCTATCACCCTACCCAATATACCGGTCCAAGGTTGACCATTCACCACCTAGTCAAATGAAAAAAAAAAAAACGATTAAAAGAACTAAGAAGTTACATGGGCTTGTGGGAGAGAAGTAGGTAGAATATGATTAATGCTAAAGAGGACACGAATTTATAGGCAGAGAAACCAAAGAATACACCATGTTGAGTGGATGGAGAAGGCAAAGTCCACTGAAAGAAGTTAGTGAATGAAAAAAGTAGAAGAAGAGGTGATTGTTCCTGGCTAACTTCATGTTGTAAGCTGTTGTGTTTGTGTTTTTTTATTTGATTTCTTTCTGCTGTGTTTTCCTGGGTTTTTGTGAAATTGCTGGCTGAACCTGAACTTGAAGCCATAAAGTGGGGATTGCTAATTTCTTGAGCCCAAATATGCCCTACACCAGTGTGAGGCTGAGAGAGTGATTAAAAGAGGCAATGGATTTATATTTGAGAGAGAAATGGAGTTGATTACACTGATTAAGCCCTGTTTGAACATTTTAAGTAAGCAGAAATTAGAATCCTGTCCTCCATTGTTTTAGAAAATTACCCCCAAAAAAAAAATTGAATTAGTAGCAGCCTGGATTTTGTTTCCCGGCCAAAATTGTCCGATACAGCCAGTACAGAGCGGAATAGGCTGGTATTTAATCCGGTACATTTCAGTATAGGTATATGTACCGATACCGGATTAATGGCCTGTACTGTACGAAATTAACAACATTGATCTTAAGAGCAGATACTCTTTGCAGTTATTTAAAGTAAATAATTCCCAAGGCAGAAAAATGAGGGTGAAAAGAAAATTTATAGTTGAATAATTGTACCCGATACTCTTTGGTGCTACTACTTTACCCTAAGCAATTTAAGACAGGGAAAATTTGTGACTGCTATCAGCACAAGACTTCCCGCAATCAATATACAAAATTTCTAGCTTGGCCACCAAAATGGGGGGAAGAAGATACAGAATTTGTCATTCAAGTGAATGGGTCAGCAACAAGGACAAACCTTAATAAACATGTATATGCACTACTGGACTCCTATATTTTCTGTTAGAAACACAAATTTCATTCATTCACAAGAGTCGTATGATTTTACTAAAATAAAATTCTTTTGACGATTTAGTATTACAAACACCGCAGATGCACAGAAGCACAGTGCTGGCATAGCATCAAAGAGGCTTACGCCACTGAAGTAACATTTGTTGTCATCAGTAGCTTTTTCAATGATATTTAACACATCTCCCTCACCAAAACAATGAAGCAAACAAAAAAAATCCAGAAATGATACTCCCCATCGCAAGCAAAGAATAAATTTTGTGACCGTAATAAAAAATAATAATAATTTTAGCTGTAGTAACAGTAGCAACAATAATGAATGATGACATCAATGAGCTCTAGCTGTAATGGCACTTCCTTCACCCTTAATAATGGGATGAAGAGTAAGGTCATGATTTCAAGACACACGAAATGCATGAGTAACTTATGCATCAAATATATATATATATATGACAACTATACCACTACTCATGTATGACACATTCAAGGTTATTTTTTGAAGTACCTTGGGCTTTTCTTCTACTTTTACTTTATTTCGCAATTTTAAGAATTCCTCCTTCGATATACGTTCTCCTGCAGAATTAAGGAGTGAGACCCAATAAAGTATGTACACATTACCAAGTTAGACATAACCTTAAAAAATTAAGAAAAAATATTTTTCTTCACCTTTATTATCACGATATATCGGTTCTGCACCTCGACCACTTACAGAAGGATCCATCTCATTAAACCTACACACAGGAATAATTTTTTTTTATAAGTACACAGAGGAATAAATATCAGACACAATAAACATCTTTGAACCAAAAAGTTAACAAAAGCAGAATCCTTTTTTTTGAAAATAACAACAGCAGAATCATAATCATATAAGCATGAAACCTACATTCCTATTCGTTGAACAAGTTTCTTAAAGTAATAATGTTATCTTATTGAAAATAAAATAAAACCAAAAGGATAAAATCCGATCATCAACCATATTAATATTAATCAGTAACTCTATCCCCTTACCACCACAAAAAAATACACACATTATAAACGAAAATAAATCATGGACCAGAATACCAATAAAGAGATAGATATTCTAAAGAGCAAGGCTTTTTTCTAATAAGCCAATTCAGGACCCTGCAGATACACCATTTTTTCCTATTCAAAGATCAGCCCTTTGTCTCTATGTGGTTCTAACCACATACATGCAGAATTAGATGGGCTTACATATTGTGAAAATGTAAATCAAGAGTATTTCAATTTAATGCCTATGCGCATATACACTCAGACAAAAGTAGGCACACACTATACAGTATCATCTGTATGCTCTAATAGTTCCCTGGGATCAGAGAAACAAAAAAGAGAAGCATCCCTAGTTTCCAATTAATAGGAGAAGCAATGGTTGGCCATTGCAGACTACATATATAAGGCATGCATGTGCAAGCTTAATACTGAGAATTCCAGCTATCACACAAGATCATATATGCAGCCTCATGGAAACCTGAATTAGGATTCCATACGGCTGACCAAGCTTCCTAGTTTGAGCACAACAAATTGAGTCCCTGTTACTAACAGTGGTAAATGGGAACTTATCAAGAGGTGTACACAGCAATGTTTATCATGAAGAACACAAATAATTCCCTACCGCAGTATGGGATGGCCGTACACTCGGTCCACAATGCCATTAGAAGTGTGTTGATTTTATGTACAATATCATTGCTGGCTTAAAGAGAGAGCAAAAGTTCCAATAGCTTGATATAAAACACAACTCATCCAGATAAGCAACTAAGCTCAAATCTGATCAGTTGTGAATGTGCATATAATAAAGATGGTAACCACAATTCATCAACCTTGAAAGTGAAAAATATAAATAAATAAAAAATGCAGTGTTTTAATAGCATAACGTAATTGTTTACCTCAACCAATCATTCTTCTTAGTTCTAGCAATCTCTTCCCTGATATCTTGGCCAGAAATCAGACCTGTTTTTCGTTGTTCTTCCACGGCAGCTTCCTTTCGGCTTTTCCTCGGTGGGGAAAGGTCGGAAAGCAAAGATGCATGTGAAGCATTGGTTTCAGTTGAACGTCTACGTGGAGGGGAAAGATCAGGTGACCCAGGTCTCCCAAGATCCTTCCTGCTTTTCCTTGGAGGTGAAAGGTCTGACCCTATGGGAGCACAGAAATCATCCTGATATGGAGAACCACGACGACCCCGTCGAGGAGGAGAAATGTCAGGAAGGTCAGCTGTCTCATGTTTCTTCCTATCATTGTCTGCATATACTTGACGCCGGCGAGGTGGAGAAATATCAGAATTCAGGCTGGTGGAATGTGGCGCTTTTATATCAGGTTCAGGAGATGCTGTATAGTGACGTTTCTGCCTCTGCCTTGGAGGTGACAAATCAGTTGAAGGCTTCCCTCCAGGTTCTGGTGAAGGGCTATCATTTCGAACCCTCTGTTTACGAGGTGGGGACATATCATGGTGACGTTTCTGCGGCTGCCGTGGCGGTGACATATCGGTGTAATCTCTGCCAGAATCTGAAGCCTTCTGTTCAGGTTCAGGTGAAGGTGTGTCATTTTGAATCCTCTGTTTACGAGGTGGAGACATATCAGAAATGGGGTCATTAGAATCCAAGCGTTTAGGAGAGAGTGAAACCCAACCACTTCCATCCTCTGATATGGCATTATACGGACGTCTGGCCCTCAAGTATTCGAGTTTCCTCATCCTTTTAACCTCAATGTCTTCATTAACTTGTGGCTTCTCCTCATCTACATAAAACAACAGAAAAATGTTGAACAACATAATAGCACACTTAACCCAACATGGAAAACTATCTACTAGAACATATTAGAATTAAATTTAAAATGGTATAGTTTATACCAGCTGAATCATCGCTGTTTTCCTCTTCAAGATTTACTGTTTTCTGCCAAACTGGATCTTCATCCACAACTAAGAGACCCGTTGCATCTGGTTTACTTTGGACTTTCTTCTTCTTCTTCTTTTTCTTTTTATCATCTTCATTGTTGTATCCATATCTTTTCAGATATTCTTTAAGAGAGCCAGATCCTGAAGCTGCCGCCATTATTCAATATCAACAGCTTTCCTAGAATCAAAGTTAAAACAAATTCTTATTACTACAACTTGCTTTCCTCAAGCTCAAGCCAAATACAAAATTACTCCATCAGATTCAAGCAACTTCAAAGGGTTTTTACTTTTTAGCTCCATCACAATTACGAGCACAATAGCCAAGTCTAATACTGCTAAAATCACAATTTAGATAAAAATTAACAGTCCCCAAGACAAAAAATCAAACACAAACTGGGCAATAACAGTGTCAAGTAGCATCCATGTTCATTCAAAGACTGAAATTTCACGGGTTGATGTATTTCCCAGGCCTAGGTTTCAAGAAATTTTAAAATTTTACTTCAACTAAAATTCTATTACTAAACATTTCAAGTAATTTAAAATAAATTTAATATTTATTTTAATTATTTTGATTATATATCATAATTTGGTGTTCTATTGTAGTAAAAATTACACACTATTTAAATTACAGAAATTATTTTACTAATATCATGCAAATCATCTTAATAATTAGTCAGTTACTTGAAACTTTAACAGAGTTTTACTTTAGAGTAAATTAACTACCTGAATAGTTAATGAGTTGCATGACAAAAACATGGTATCTAGTTTGTAAGGTTTTTTTAAAAAAATAAAATAAAATAAAATGGTCATCAATTTAACGATGCATTGTTTCCATATTTTGAGCCAAATAAGTATGCAACAAGTTTCACATTGTATTTTGATGACGTGAAACCTCTCGAAGGAAAGACCCTTTGAACCCACCCCTAATACCCGCCCGCAAGACATAGGTATCACTTAAATCTGCGTGCCGTTGTAGGGAGTAAAACTTGGACATCCCAATTGGACTGTTGTATCCCAAACCAACTCAACTACACCCGTGCAGGCCAATTGTAAGACCATTTTAGGAGAGACTAATATGTAACAGAATCTGGTTGAGTTGTAACCTTAAATGCAGTGCCAAAATACATAGGAGAAAAGAGCTATCTATTTGAATCAAACCAACTTCTATTAGTTTATAGATTCCTTTGACGACTAGATCTGCATTGCTCTTTCTCAATAACAACCATTGCTAACCAATCTTAGCTGATTAATAGAACCATTTGGAATATACACATCCACTTTATAACCATAGAAGATGACCATACCATACTTGTGGTAGCATATCCACTGTCCACTGAACAGTTCAAAAGGTAAAATCTTTGATAGACGTGTCTCAACTCCAATAAAAAATGACTTGGGAAGGTGACAATGTGTAGTATGAACCTCAAAATTACATATTTCACCCACTTTCTCATGATTCACCTACAGTCACACATACAAGAGAGATAACATATCATTCACTTGTGAGTGTAATCTATCTCCCGAGAGGAACATGTGAGCTTTCCCTTTCAGCATTATCCAACTACATCCAGGAACCTTTCTGACACCCTTCATTTTCATCTCCTTCCTCAACATTGTCTCCTCAACATGTTGTCCGTTTGCTGCGTATATGTTACAAAGCACCACATGGGCTGCTGCATTCAAAGGATCCAGCTCAAGGGTGCGTTTGGCTGCACGCCAAGCAGTCTCGGCATTTGTGTCATGAAACCCACAGACACCAAGCAATGACCCCCAAATAGCATGATCTGGTTCAAGAGGTAGCCCCAAGACTAACCCCTCTGCTTCTTTTACTTTCCCAGCTCGGCCCAAAAGATTAATCATACAAATATAATGCTCCAAACCTGGTTGAATTGCAAAAGCATCACTCATAGCACTAAATAACTCCCACCCTTGACTGACCAACCCTGCATGGCTACATGCTGATAGGACACCCAAAAAAGTAACAGAATTCGGGTGGTTCCCAGATCTAAGCATGTCTTCAAATATCGTCAGAGCTTCATTTGCCAGCCCATGATGCGAAAACCCCATGATCATGGAATTCCAAGAAATTGAATCCCGGTTAATCATGTTTGAGAATATGTTATATGCATCACCTATCTCCCCACATTTCGCATACATTGAGATCAGAGAATTCTCAAGAATCAAGTCAAATTCATATAACGTTTTCATCAGCATGCAATGGAACTGCCTCCCTTGATCAAGATATGACAATGCACCTGTGGCTCCAAGAAGAACAGAATATGTAGAATTTAGAGGTGAAACACCCTGAGCTCGCATTTCTGAAAATAAGTAGGTAGCTTCTGCAAAAAGCTCATTCTGGACATGCCCCGAAATCATTGCAGTCCATGCAACTGCATCTCTCTCAGGCATATTGTAAAAAAGATAATGTGCCTTCAATACTTGCCCAAAACTGAGATAGCCATTTATCATAGAAGTGCATGAGATCTTATCTCGAATGGGTACCATGTCAAACAAATTTTCAGCCTTTTCCAGCTGACCAATGCGAATATATCCATTGATCATAGAATTATAAGATTGAACAATACATTTATTTAGGTTCTTCAAAAAAATATAGTGAGCACAGTCCATCATACCAAATGTAGAGTACATGTGAATGAGGCTCCTAGATAACCTGCCATCATAATCATCGTAAGCCCAACAGTTAATAATCAGCCGAGCATGTAATTGCATGCCTAGATGCGGATAACCCAGACCAGTACAAGCATAGGCAAGTGAAATGAAAGTCTCCACATTTGGTTTAATGTCAAAACATCCACTCATTTCAAGAAAAAGCAACAAAGCCTCTTTATAGAAGCTATTCCAAGTGAACCCACCAATCATGGCTGTCCAAGAAACAATATTCCTCTCAGGCATTCTCCGAAACAGACAATACCCTTCTTCCACACTGCCCACCCTACAATAACCCGCTATCATTGTAGTCCAAGTGACCACATTCCTTTCTTGCATCTCGTCAAACAAAACTTTTGCTTCTTCCATTCTAAAATTCTCAGCATACCCTGCAATCATAGCATTCCAAGAAACTAAATTCTTATCTGGCATTCGCTGAAAAATCATCCTTGCTTCCTCCAAATCCCCATTCTTAATCAATCCCACCACCATTGAATTCCAAGACACAACATTCCTTTCCGGCATTTCTTCAAACAACCTCCTCGCCTCACCAATCCACCCTGCATCAGCCAACCCACAAATCATCGAAGTCCACGACACAACATTCCTTTCCGACATCTCCTCAAATAACCGCCAAGCCTCACTCAACCTCCCACTTTGCACATACCCAGACAACATTGCATTATAAGTAACAACATTCCTCTCAGGCATCATATCAAATAGTGATCGGGCTTCATCAACAAATCCATTCTTCGAGTACTTGGATAGCAGCGAAGTCCAATGAACAATTCGGCCATGTTGGTCTCTATGGGGAAATTCTTCAAGAATGTTGCGTGCTTCTTGAAGCCTGTATTTGGAAAGGTAGTGGAGGATTTGTGAGTCATCGTTGGTGAGTTTTGGGTGATGGGTTTTGCAAAATGCGATTTGGGTTTCAAAGAGGCGTGCATAAATGACATGGAACTGAAGAAGCTTGGTTGAGATTTTTGAGAGAGAATAAAGATGAACCACTCTGAAAGAAATGGCAGGCATTAACCGTTTTTTGAAACAAGAAAATTTACGATTCCTGTCCTGGTGTTGGCCGCCTTAGGAATAGGATTTTTGAAGCTAGTTTAGACGAAAGCTCAAATGCTGCCATTGCGAAATACAAGACAAACAAAGGACAAAAACGTCAACGTATAGTTAAAAAATTGTTTAAAATAAAAGGCGAGTAATGCCTACAGGCACAACAATTTTCAAAACATTTGAGTTGGCAGCTTTTTATTAGTTCTCATTTGTACTAATGACATCACTTTATTTTTTTATCTACCATTCACAACTTGACATCTCGATAATTGTGAAATATTTTGTGAAAATATTGTGCCTCAGGACTTTCGTGTGTTAAAACTTTGGCCGGTGGATACAAAAGCATTGCAAGCACTTTTTAAAAAAACATAGGTTCGGAATTCGTCCAAAAATTCTTTACCAAGTTTCTTTCTTTGATCTTCCCAAGAACCTAGAGCTTGTATGAGAGCCGGATCCTGAAGATGAAGCTGCCACTATTGTTCAATAACAACGGCTTTCCTATAATCAAAGTTAAACAAATTCTTATTACCCCAACTTGCTTTCATCAAACTCAAGCCAAATACAAAATTACTCCATCAGATTCTTGCAACATCAAAGGGTTTTTACTTTTTAGCTCTATCACAATTACAAGAACGATAGCCAAGTCTAATACAACTAAATCGCCCGTAGCAGCAATTTAACTAAAAATTAACAGTCTCCTAGGCAAAAAATCAAACACAAACCGGGCAATAAGAGTGTCAAGCTACATCCATGTTCATTCTAAGATCTAAATTTCACAAGCTGATGTATTTCACAGGCCTATATAAATATAGAAAATCGCAATTAACAAAGAAATTCGTTATTCTCTATGCAATTTGTAAATTTATACACATATATGAGCGTGTGTGTGAGAGAGAGAGGGAGAGTGTGACAGAGAGAGTGTGAAAGAGAGTGTGAGATCGTACCTAATGCAGAGCTAGGGTTTTGGAAGAGTATTCTCTTCGAAGATGGAATCCTCTCTCCTATGCGAGAACTTTCCCTGTGTTTTTTTTTTTTCTCGCCGACTTTAGTTTTATAGAAGTCGGAAATTTGAGATTTGAATACTACAATGGAATGGGTATGGTAAGGCTTTCGGGTTAATGACGACTTGAGTCCGTGGGTGGGAGTTAACCCGTGAGAAATCATAAATAAATAAATAAGTTATTTTATTAACGAATATATTAAGTTATTTTATTCTAACAAAATAGAGCATTCTAATTCATTTTAAATTAGTAGCAAACCCAAGTCAATAAATTCTTTTTTATTATGTAAAATTAGAAAATTCTGATATTCTTTAATTCAATTAAAAATATCAAACTTAATGTAATCATAATTTGTTTAGTGTTGGTTACTTTATAAAAAAATGATATAAATTTAGCACTTTGAAAACCAAATTTAAAAAATATCTATTACAATGAACATGAAAAAAAATGTGAACTTTCAAAAGTTTGTAAACAATAAGAAATAAAAAATCAACAAAAAAGTTCAAAGGCTTTCATTTTATATATACTACAATGCATGTAAAAAAATCTTATTGAGTAGTTGTATGCAGCCATGAGATACCTACTCAAATTACTCCATCAGAATATTATTGGGGAAACACAAACCCAGTTAATCAAATATTCAACATGGTACTCCCCTGAGAAAACAAAGTAGGCATTATTAAAATAAGCTAATTTAAGGAGAATAAAGTTTTACATGAATTGAAAGCCAACAGAGAAAGTGAGAGGGACTTTATGCTTCAAAATTAAAGAGTTTGTTGGAAACCAAAATGGGGTTACACTGTGACTTTATGCTTCGAAATTAAAGAGAAAAACAAATTGAGTGTTGATGAACAGTACCTCACTCTGAGTGAGAATTGTTCATTTCTAAAATAAAAAATTGAGAAGTAACGAGGCTGATGCATCGGTGTTTTGAGGGACTATAGCCAAAATTTGACAAAAAATTGTGTTTGCCTAGCCAAATGTGAATGCTCAAAGCATTCTCATAAGCCACATCAAACTGTATTTTATGCTATATAATGGCTATAAACCCTGAAATCCACCTACACCAAACTTTTCATTCTTCAAATCGAGTTTCTATTTGCTACAGTAGCTCGCCCAATAGCTCATGTGACTGTTCATCGACAAACCAAAATCTTGCATTTTTATATAATATTTTTCTCTCTCTTCTCACTTATTCGTTTGGCACCTCTCTCTCTTTCTCTCTCTCTCTCAATTTCGTGTCAATTGTAGTCTGGAGTAGACTGCGATAGCTCAATCAAGGTGGGTTTTGTTTGGGATTTCACGACAATGGGGTCGCAAATGGGTTTGGGTTGCGGGGGCATTGACTACGATAGGCTAGTTCAGATGAGGCTTGACTACTGTGCGATGGCCATGGAAATAGTGGTTTGTGGGTGAAATCGTGAATTGGTTTAGGTTTCGGGTGGTTGGTTGTTGGTTGTTTCTAGAAGAGCTGGGTTTTATGGTTTGATTAATTTAGGTGATTTTCATTCGGAGTTATGTTGGTTTGCATCCACTAGTCTTGATTAGAATGTTGTTAATGTTGGTTTTTTTTGTGTTTTGTTTTGTTTTTTTTTTTTTTTTTCTCAACACCTATTGCCTATTGGTGTGGCAGTGGATGAAATCTGAGATGAAATTTGGGATGAAAGGGAAAGTGGGTATTGAATAAAAAAATTATTTATTTATTTTGGAGAGAAAATATAATATAAAAATAGAATTGAGAAAAAAATTAGAAAGTCTAATATAATGTACTGAAAACTAAATATGTTAAAAATAGAAAAAATAGATATTTTAGTTAGAATTTGACTCAAATTTTATAAGCTCCCTGCTAAATTGGTGACAATCACAAGTGATAGGCCAAATTGAGCCATAAGTGAGATTACGGCAAAGGAGAAAAACTTATTTAAAAATAAGAAGCAAAATAAAAGATTTCAAAATACCATGATCAAAACAAAAATTAAGGTCAGAAAGTCAAATTTGGCCTAAAAAGTAAGAGATCTAGTTTGTTAGATGTTTTTTGATTCAATCACTCGTTAGACTTGAGACCTCTGAGTCTGACCAAACATGGAGTTCTTGGACGAAGACGCGAGGCCCAGGTTCATGCTCCAGTCTCGTCCAAACCCTTCTTCACTGTCCAATCCACCAGAAACCCACCAAAAATCCAGGAAGCCATTCCTCTTTACCACCATTTTCATCTCCTCCATTCTCCTCCTTCTTTCCCTTCTCTTCTTCCAATCCGAGCCCTTCAAATCTTTCCTCTTCTGGCTCTCCCTCTCTCTCCTCCTTGGTCCCTTCGCTCCTGCTTCCCTCACTGGCGGTGATGTCCGCGTAGGTCAAGGCCCAATCATCGAGTTCCCAAATCAAGAAACGGAAACATTGGAGGAGGAAACCAATAAGAGGGTATCCCAAAAGAGACAGAAATCGCGTCGAAATGAAGAATTCGATGTGAATTCGGTTGTGGTGGTGGAAAAGGCTAGTGGGTTTGTGAGAGAAGAGAAGGAGGGTGTGAAAAATGGAGATGGGTTTGGTGTGGTGGAAGAGAAGGAGTGGACTGAGGAGGAGATTGAGGTATTGAGGAAGCAAATGGTGAAGCATCCGGTGGGGAAGCCGGGGCGGTGGGACGCGATAACGGCGGCGTTTAGAGGGAGGCATAAGGTGGAGAGTGTAATAAAGATGTCGAAGGAAATGGGGGAGAGGAAAGTGGATGATGTGGATTCATATGCACAGTTTTTGAAGAAGAGGAAGCCAATGGATAAGCGAATTGAAGGCGAAGGTGATGGTGGGGATGGCGAGGTGGTAGAGAATGCTGAAGGTATGGTGGGGTGGAATGGTGGTGAGGATATTGCATTGCTTAATGCATTGAAGGCTTTTCCAAAGGATGTGCCCATGAGGTGGGAGAAGATTTCTGCCGCTGTGCCAGGGAAGTCGAAGGCGGCTTGTATCAAGCGAGTTGCTGAGTTGAAGAAGGGTTTTCGAAGTGCAAAGGCTGCTACTGAGAGTTAGATGAAGACTTGGAGAGTTTGTTAGGTTTATGTGGATTTGGGGAAAAAGGTTACACTCTGGAGGTAATTGGGTAGTCAGTACTCATTTATGGATTTATTTTATTTGTTGTTTCTTATGATGTGGAGATTAATGCCCATGTTTTGATTCTGGTTCAAGTGCATTGAAAATTTTGTTTTTGTTACCTGTTACCTTGAGATTGTGTTGTAATAAAAATTAATTTATAATTGCTTATCAAATAGTTGCTTAAACTGATGTATCTTTTTCTGATCTGTTATAAAATTTTGAATTTGGTTATATTAGAAACATTGAATTCCGGTCCACCATTTGATGCTTTAATGGCCATATCCTACAAATCGAGCCTGCTATCTGTATTTCATTGTGAGTTCTTGGGTGTCATTATGCTGAACAGGGATCTGAATGTATTGATCAGGAGGGTACCACCAGTTTTCATCGTGAGTTCTTGGATGTCATTATGTTGTATACTTTTAGATTTAGACAGAAAATGGAAAATAAAGAGAAAAGAAAGATACACTACTACCCACTAATGTTTTCATTTTTTATGCATTGCTTATGAATGTAAATTCCTTTATGTCTGATTATGGAGTATCTAGAGGGAGAGGAATGTTAGGACATGTGATGAAACTGATGTCTTGGGTGTGAGCGGAACGCAAGAACATTTAAGGGGGAGGAAACATCCATTCCGGCATTGAAGTTCATCCTCTTACAGACCATGTTTGATTGGTTAAAAGCTACCAACCTAACCACTTCTTCCTCTGTATCTGATATGCTTAGTTTATGTTCTTTCTAAATCTGTTAATCTGTATATCCTTCATGCACACTTCCTGTGTACGTGGAGAGTTTTTCCTTGTTTAATGAAATTCTTACTTATTAAAAAAAAATGAAACTGATGTCTTAGTGCTTGAATTGACGTTACTATGTATTAGAACAATTAGTGGTTTTGCACTTTTGCTTCTTTGTTTGGTTTCTTGGAATTTTTTATCCTTTTTTTTTTTTTTTTTTTTTTTTTTTTTTTTTTTTTTTTTTTTTTTTTTTTTTTGTGAATCTCTTATATACTACCAGTCTACCAGTGTAAAAGGGCCATGCCCTTTATTTATTTTTTAAAAATAAATTTTGGTACTTATAAAGAAAGGAATTGCTTATGAATGATATTATTTGTTCGAAGAGGATTATGCTAGATGTTTGTTTGTTAATTATAGAATATTTTAGTAAAGGAAACTAGATTGGGGGCATGTATTTAGTTGGAACCATGGAGAGATTGAGATAAATGAGTGGTGTGACAATAATGCTATCCAATACTAGCGCATTTGTGAGAAGTCAGAGAAGGTTTAGTTTGATCATTTTTTTTTATAAGTAATAATGAGTTTTATTGAAGAAAAAGCCACTTTGTGTACATAAAGTATGGACACAGCAGCAGTGAGAAATTACAAAGTAGATATGAATGTAATAATCTCTAGCATTTGTTTTTGTACTGGTGAATCTTGAGCATTTTCGCCTATCAGTGATTTGGTTGTTTGTAGTTTAAAACTCTACGGATTCTCGGATTAGCTGTCTGTTGCTGTATAGAGATGCTTTTGCCAACCTTGGCAAAGGTGGTTGTAACAAGAGTTTTGACTTTCACTACAACAGTGATGACTCAGATCATAATGGACCTAATATAATGCTTTCTGCAACTTTGTCACATGAGTTATTGTCAAACTAAGCTTTTTAACATTCTCTTTCACTGTAATTTTTCTTTTCTCTTTTTTATAGTGACTTACTATAAAATACAACTTACAATTTGGTTCATTGAGATGTGCCTCTAGGGTTTCTAGGACTATAGGTGTTTCTAAAGCCTATAAAAAAAGAAAAGAAAAAAAAGGTGTTTCTTAAAGAGGTGGAGCAATTGAGCCTGGTTGGATCTCTACTAAATAAAGTATGAAGTTGCTATATTTCTATAAGGTTGAGTACAAGAATCAGTAGTTCTCATGGCTTCAAGAGGAGGTTGAAGATGTATAATTAAACACAAACTGATGAGATGCATGTTTTCTTTTGGTAGTGAACTTCAACTGATGAGATGCATACTTTCATATAAGCTTCTATCAATCAAGGTTGACAAGCCACACTTGATATAGGATTGCAATGGCTAATAGAGTAATATCAGTGAGATTGTAGTTACATGTTGGGTTTCCAGTTAATAATCTCACTTGCACCAGCAGTTAAAAAAGCTTTAGAACTCTAATTGTAGCAATAATTTTCTTGTAGGTGATTAGATAGTCAAAACCCTCCACTTCCTGATGTAAGTTCTATAGCTTGGAAACTCAAAATCACAAGATTGGAGCTGCTGCCATTTGAAAGCTATTAATCAACTTAAATTGAAGTTTAGGCAGTCAGTTTGTCTCAAGATAGATAGAGCTGAACTGTAAGTTTTCTTTTATATAAAAGTACTGATTTTGGTACACTTGTTTATAGGTTAAAAGAATCTCTTATCTCTTGTATTTTCAAGAAAGTAGACAGAAACACAGCAGAAGAAGCACACTGAAATGCTAAATTTGTTTGCCTTAATGAGGAGATCAAACCATCCAGTGGACACTGCATTACTGAAGCATTGTTTTGGAGGTTGTGCACTTCTCTATTGGCCTTTGTACTTATTTCTCTTTGTAGACTTGTTTTCTGGTCCATCTAAACTGTTCTCTAGGTAGTTTTATTGTGAAGCAATCTCTTGAAATGCGATGCTCTGGGATGATCTCTTTATTTTGTTCTACTGAAGTTCTTATCAGCAGCAAAGAATCAAAGCTTTTCTGTGATAGAATAGATGCAAATGTGTACGTCTTCTTGAATTACATATACTTTGTGTAAACATCATATAAGTTGAATGATACCTATGTGTTCGAAAGGAGTTTAAAGAAGTGCACCATATTAGTAATATACTGTTACTGGTTGTTACTATTGGACCATCGGGGTTTTCTGAAGAAACTTCCATAGTTTTGGTTTAGATCGTTTTATGTGCTGTATATACATTATACTCACTCCACATGATTTTCTTGTGCCTATTTTTTTTCCCTTAAAATAATTCCCCCTAAAAGCCAAACAGTAAATGCCTAGCTTCTAAAGACTGATTCTTGATAATTGCCTTAAATTGACTTTTTTATTTTTTGGATATTTTGATAGTTGGGGAAGGAGGGTTTTGAATCTTGGATGTCTTCGTGAGACACAAGGTGTCGGTTGACTAATATTATCATAACTGATTAAGAATAACTTTGCATTTCATTAGGACAATATTGGATTGAAACAAACATTGAATCTTAATCTGCATGTAACAGGGCTGTGGAAGCCAGTTGTGCTGTACAAGCCTCATAACATTTATGGCCTTCTATATGATGTACGTGAGGGAAAAGTTGAAAGCTCCTCATGCCTACCAGCAACATGTTGGAACCTTAGAACCTAGGTTCAGATTGTTGCATATAAGTGGGATCTGCTTGAATGTGAGAAACAGGATGCTTTTCACTTATGTTAGAAGATCATAGAAAAAGTTATAAGATCGGTTAGTTTCTTTGAATCAGGATGCTTTTCACTTATGTTAGAAGTTCATAGAATAAGTTATAAGATCCGTTAGATTCTTTGAATCAACAAATTTCTGTTGGCCTTTACTCAATTAGAATGAGACAAATTTTCAAGGGAGCACATTTGATTTAAGTCCAACATTTTATGGAAATTTCATCTGAGTCTCAGAGCACTGTACATATTATAAAAAAGTTTCAAATTTACCACACTCAGACCCCAATGGAAGCAGAAGTTGGGACCTTCACTTGATATTATAGTGAAAAGGTTGGACACAGTTTCATGAGACTCTCTTTAAAGGATTATCTCAATCAAAATCTGACTAATTTCGAATGCTATTCAAAATACAAAAACTATTCCTTTCCAATCCCATACAAAATGAAATTTAACTATCATTCCAAGTTATTGCATTGTTTGCTGTCTACGCTTCCACCTGTTATATGTCTCACAAGTTACAAAGCATCCTCCAAACTGTACTTAACCAACTCATAATTCTAAGTAATTGGTTGAACATAATTCTAAGTAATCAGTCACATTTTCGTGATCAATAACATGAAATCAAAATCAAGCTGTTCAACTAAGGACCATCTCTATATGACAAATCTGTCAAATAAAACATAAGTTAGAAAGAAGACTTCAAGAGCTGCTAAACCCTAGGAACTCTTCCACAAGTTTTGCTACAGAGTTGGCTAGGCTGTCAGCTGCTTCCTGCGTTGATGCCTCTGCATAAACTCGTACGACATCCTCAGTACCCGATGGTCGTATGAAAGATCGGCCTTGAGGGTATTTTGCTGCATTAGGAATTAAAACAAAAGAAACAAAAGTCCAATGATCAGTTATTCACGGCATAATCCCTTTAAAAATTGGTTATTCAGGAAGTTTCGATTACATGATATAGAAATAAACCAATCTAAGATCCATACATACACAAGTTTCTCTAGCCATGCAAAGACTTAAAAAAGAAGAAATTAAGATGTGGCGCACACTGTCATCATTTAGGGGAATTTCTGTATAATTAACTGTTTTGTTCTCTATTTTGTGACATTTAAATAGTTGCTGAACTGCAACAATTGGATGGTCCAAATCAATTATCAAGTTGTGAACATGAATGGTAATCATGATTCATGTGTTTAGTGTTGTGTTTATTTAAACAGGTCTGAATGATGTGCACTTACCAGTCTCAGCATTAATGGCTTCTTGTATGCCAGGGGGGCTGACAGCCACAGTTTCAGCATTCGCAGTTACAACAGCAGTTCTGTCTACAACTTTCACCTGACAGAAAAGGAAAAAGCAGCAGAAACATCAATTACTGAATTAGCAGTAGGAAAAAAATAAATACAAATAACAATTACAATTATAGTAAAGATGTAAGCTAAAAAAAATTTAATGCTGGTCTAGCAGGCAAGTTGCCTCCATGAGCAAAAAGAGGGTAAAGGAAAATCAACAATGCCTTTCAAAATTTTGGCATATCTATGGTCGCGGAATGGGTTATATCATAGGCATTTTCCTCTTTTTTCGGATCTAAGACCAATGCCCATTCCAATCTTTCTTGCTGTCCGTCTATTTCTTCAACTTTGAACCAATTTAAATGACTCCCCTTCACTAACTTTCATTCATCTAGTCCTCACATGGTGCTGCAGATAACTTACCAAATTCAATTTCCCTCTACTTTTGACACAAATCTGGTCAGCTACCTTATGTTTCTTGATGTCCTGGAATTAGTGGGCATGACATGGCATACCAGCCTTAACATCTTATATTATGTCTACATGATTTAATATAGAAGCTGGAACACACTATGTTAATGCACCTTACCCTGTTTCCTTTATAAGGTAACTACTTGCTGCATCACATGATTTTTTTTTTACAATTTTACGTAAAATTTCAAATGTTGCCATGGGTAAGATGCATAAGGAGAGTTCAGATAATATACAATAGTACAGCTTTAACAGACATTAGCTATTATACAATTTCACCTTAAAATTTCACACAAGAAGGTTTGCCATAGGTGACATGCATTAGCAACATTAAGTCTGTTTAGGTTCGTATTGTGGCGTTCATTTCGTTTTTGCTTTTATCAGGTAACAGAAACAGGGGAGTTTTCACTTACCTGGGAAAAAAAAGGGACTTTTCTTTTTCTTTTTCTTTTTTTTTGGGGGGGGGACACATTTTTTCCTTTGATGAACTCTTCAATCAGTGGAGCAATTGAGGAGTGAGGACACATCATAAATATCCTCAATTTGAGAAGAATCATCAAATCATTTACAAACAATTAACCTTGACAGTGGCCAATTTTTTAATTAATCTTAATTATAGATGTCTCATACTTTTGTCTGTCTATTCAACTGATGCAAAAAATTGCAAATCCCATTGATCTTTCAACACCAGCTGTTAATTAGAGAAGAATTCTCTCTCATGGCAAAAATTCAGGACTTTCAAAAATGTGTACAACATTTACGAAAATGTCCAATGTTTATTCTCATAGTAAGCTCTAATAATCAATATTTAGAGAGGAGGTGGACAATCCCTAACAAGCATTCTAGTTATATGTCATGCTAGACCCCTAATCTGGAAATAATTGAACCAATTTAATAATTAAAGCTCCACTTGAAATATAGAATCCCCCATACCTATGAAGAGCTCATATATGGTGCAGAAAAAGAAAAAGATCATCTAGTTTCCATTTAAAGGATAAAAGTTATAAAAGGTGACAAAGGAAATTGACCTTAAGCTGCCTACTGGGTAGATCTTGATAAAGCTCAATCCATCTGTGTATTGACCATCCCATGTGTCGCAAAATGGCCTCCACGAAGAGCAACCCACTTAGAGCATCTCCGACAGCTTGGTTGATTAACTTACTGACTGCCAATAGTCTCAAAGCAGCCTTTTGCTGTTCTGAACCTGAAACAAAATAATTCATGAAGTTTGTCACTTGACCATCAAGTTAGCACTTAGCACTTCTATAATTATGAAGCCTATATCAGATATAACCTTTAAATACTGAAGAAAGCTCATTATTTCTGGACTCTAACCAACATAAGAAGCATTCAGAAAACACGATGGTGCCATGGCCATTTGCCTCAAAATAGATCCCAATATCATACTCAGTAGCTTTCTCATGTAGATATTTCACTCCTGTTGAAGTAAACACAACTTCTAAGCCCAACTTTCTGAGGTAATCTGTTGATGCTCCATTTGCATAAGCTGTCTGTACGACACCAAGACGAGGTTGATAATCACTATTTATATTTTTATGTCCCTCCTTGTTGAGAATGCTTAGTTCCTCTTTAATAAAAACAGCAAACAGAGATAATATCTTGTCCCCATCAACAAGATCAATCTTACTGCTACTTTCTGATGGCACAGAAAAATATACAAGCCGATCAGCATCCCCATCCAAACTAGCGCACCTGAAATACTAGAATTGCCCATGTGATTAGTCCCCACTTCCCAGCAGTCAATATTTACGAAGCATGAAAGATACAGCACTCATTAACAAACTTGAAGTTTAATAAATGACCTCACTCAACTTGGAATGTAGAACACCCCCCAGCCCCGCCGCCCCACCCCCAAAAAAAAAAAAATGCTTGCATGTAACCCTTTCTCAACAAACCAAATAGGGTTTGTGTCAATGGACATTGCCTCAAAACACTGTCAAAATCACCTTTCTCAAGCACCTAATTATCCAACGTATCAGTTAAGAGCCCTTATCAATTTTCTTGATCACAATTCAAGTTATTTAACAACTCAATTTACCACTAATATACTGTTATTATGAACATAAGTAATACCCTCCAATGAGGTATAAAATATATTACAAGACATATTATATATTGGACATACTAATCATAACAATCCAATAAGTCACCAGAATCACACAGCCTATTCCATGCATATCAAGAATATAGTACCTTTACTTCAAATCTATATTCAAGAGACACAGAAGTTATTTGTTAAGTTAATAAATACTTTCAATCTTCCTCAGGAAATTTGCATGATTCAGGCACACAAGAACTCCAAGTAATATTAGGGAAAAAAAGAAAGAAAAGATCTTTGTTGTACAGTTGGAAATCAAGAATTATTTCTCTATTCAACAACGAAAAGATGCCTGACCTTATCCCTACATCCTGGGAACCAAATCCATGAGGAACAACCTTCTCTTTCTGCACATAATCAGCACCAACTCCTTCATTGAGTACGCCTCCATCTTTCCCCGAATTACGAACCTCAATAGCCAAACCATCCAACATTTTCTTTAAAACTTCAAGCTTTTCTCCGCCCACACCATTAGCCCCATCCACCACCAATTTGTTGTCCACCTCATTGAATGTAATGCCACTAGGGATCAAATCCATCAAGCACCTACCCAATAACATAAACTCCTCAGCAAAGGCCTTTTGAGACAACATAACATTGAACAAATTATCATATTATATTGACCTTTATCTCAAACTAACCTGAACGAGCTCGATAGCTGTTCAAAATAATCAAGTTCAGACGCTTTCACACCCTTATTTCTTGCACGAACCATCCAATGTAGTTGTGGGGTTGTCACAATTCCCACATCAATAGCAACCGCTCCAAGAATTGAACTGATTCCCTTCAACCGAACATAAAAACATAAGCAAATCAAACTTAACTAAATGAAACAATGATTAAAATATCAGTGCAAAGTTCATTGTTATTAATAGAAAGAGGCTATGCACTTGTTTTGCAGCTTCAAGTAGAGATTCCCCACTAGGCCTTGTGTCTCTCCCCAACAATATCTCGGCCCTCACTCCCTCAAACGGAATGTTTTCCTTCTCCACAAATTCGTTTATCAACTGCCCACAAAAACGATACAACAACATAAGCATAACCCATTTTTGTATACAGGCATTCCAAGTAAAAAAAAAAAACCCAACAAGACATAGATCCCCACTCTGAGTAGCTAATCCTCAAGTAACCCAATTCAAATTAATATCTTTGAATCTCTCCCATTCCATTGTTTCACACAAAAACAAAACTTTTCAGGACCCAATTTAGTAAAAACAGCAAATTGTATATTTTCAACTCTTTTGAAGAAAATTTCATCTTCTTTACAATACACACACACTATACAGCTAAAATTGACATTGTTTTTGTCCAAAAAAAGAGATCTTTTCATAAAAAAAAAAAACAAATGGGTATTTCCTATACAAGAATATCTATAAAATATATGAGAGAGAGAGAGAGAGAGAGAGAGACATGGAGGAGTTGTTGGGGAGAGGGGGCATTGGCAAGGGAGTCAGCGAAGGGCTCCCAATCCTGGGAGAGCATTCCGCCACTTGGGTCAGCGATTTTGACTCCATTATCGGAGTCTTTGTTGTGAGAGGCAGTGATCATCAGACCGATCACAGAGGAGTTGGTCTTGAGAGACCTGAGAGCCGCAAGGATCCCCATTCTGTAGAGCGTAGATTGGAGCAAGCCTGCATCAGCCCTGAAACCTGCCGTACCGTATGACAGCCTCACCCCTGCCACCACAGTTATTTTATAGTTATATGTTAGCCTCGATTCTCAATTCTGATTTTGAGGAAAGGAAAAGAAAATGGAGGGGACCTTGAGGAGGAGGGAAGCGAGCGGAGGAGGTCAGGAGGAGGGAGCGTTGCTCTTCCTTCATGTTTTGATTGATTGGTTTCAGATAGAAACGATGAATTGACGAGGACTGAGCGACCGTGATGTAGGATTCTTCTTCTCTCTGTGAGTGCTACACCTACGCAACGTCTATTTGATACTGTTCCTTCAACGACGCATTGATGCTCTTGGTTTTTTTTTTTGGTTGAGAAAATTACTTTTTTATTTTTTTTTATAATAAGTTAAAAATAGAGAAAATTACATTTCAAACTTTATATCGTGATCTTATAACAATTAAATTAGACCGTATAAATTTAAAAATAAAAAATTAATCTCTAAATGACGTCATGTCGGGGTTAATTAAGTGGAACAAAAATGTGTGTTTCGTATGTTAAAAAAGGAAAATTTATGGAAATAAAATTGAACCATAGAGACTCTCCATTTTATTCCAAATAGTAAGTGTCTTATGAATTTAGAGTAGTAAAGTGTAAAGAGTGTTTTGAGTATTTTCTCTTTTATTTGAGTGACAAAAATGTTTGTAACTATAAAATGAGCATTAGACAAATAGAAAAGAGTACCTATGTGTTGAGTCGAAATCAGAAATACAAAAACTACAAGAGAGTACCTGCATATTGACTCACCAAAATCCCATTAACAAATACACTGTTCAAAAATTTCTTTTTTCTAAAGAAAATTATGATTGAAATCCTTTCTCCCAGTTATCACATTATCCACCAAAAAAAAACTACAAGATTCAGTTACACAAGCAAAGTTAAGCCCATCCCACAAAGCCCAAAACTCAACGAGAAGACTTCCAATCAAGAGAGCGAGAAGGGCATTGTCCTAGGATTCTAGTGTAAAATCTAAAGGACATTTCCGTCATTTGGTCGAAGGCCAACATCTTCATAGTAGTTCATAGTTGATGCTACCCTGCTCCAAAACCCTATTAAAAAGCAGCTCATTCCCACAATCTCTCTCACACACCACAACCAGACATGGGTCTACTATCCTGGTTCAAAGGCACCCCACACCAGCCCCAACCCGTATCCGAATCCAAACCCAACCCCAACCCCAACCCCGCACACAATTCCAACCCCACCGAACTGCCCGGCATGAACGGTGCCGTCGAGGTCCCCCGACGTCCCATCGACGTAACGGTGTTCGAGTTCGGGTCGGTGAACGCCTCCGCCGACAAGGTCACTCTCGCAGGCTACTGCCCCGTCTCCGACGACCTCGAGCCCTGCCGCTGGGAGATTCTCCCCGCGAGTTCCTCCGAGGCGCCGCAGTTCCGCGTGGTCTTCTGATACATTGAGAGTGAGTGAGAGAGCCTCTATTTCGTTGTAAACTAGTTGAAACTATAAAAAAAACCCGACCCTATTTGTTGAGTCTGTTTGTTTGGTTTTGTGAAATTCGAAAAATGGGTTCTGAATTTAATTTTGTTAGAACTGGGGTCTTTTTAAAAAAAACTGTAATTTATTTATCCAAATTCGACTTTTGGTAATTCAGTTATATCCGTTTAATTAAGCCTTTTGATTTGTGGGGTTTGGGGTTTAAAGGAAGGTATTTTGCATTATTTGTTTGGTAATTGAGACAGTTTGTGTTATGGAATTTGCCTTTTAGTTCCCATAAGATGAATGATGTATGTGTACGAAGATATATTATGTGTGTGTATAATTGTAAATTGCAAACATTTTGAGTGGAAATGACAATTGCTAAGGTTAAGCATCCCCCAGTTGATTTGAATAGAAATGTAGTGCATTTTTGGCACTCAATGTAGTTTCACAAGTTACTAGTAACACACACTGTATGTATAATTGTATATTGACATTAATCCATTACAAATATGTTGTAACAAGTAAACAACGCTTTGCTGCTTGACTGTAATAGGAGCTTGAATATGTCCTGATGAAAAGCTTAAATGTATTTGGTAGTGAATTTTACTTTCTTAATGATAGTTTAAAACTTCAGCTATAAATTGGTATAGGGTCAGAGTTTTCTGTAGAGGGTTTAGGGGTCATTAGGACCTGGTAGGAGATACCAATGGGTATTGGATAGAGATTTGGGATTCTTTTGTTAGTTTATTTTTTAATTTGACTTGAATTTGATTCTTCAAGCTCAAAGTAGCTAGTAGGATTTTATGTTTCAAAATTTTGTGAACATAATAACAATCAGATAAAGAAGAATAAGAACGAGAACTGAGAAGAAACTTATTCCCAAGAAAAGTATAAGAACTGAAAAGTTTGTTATTTGTTAGTAGATGTTGCTTCAGTTGTTCTCTATAGGATCCAGGTATATTGGATGTGCATGTTTATCCTTCCTTGAAGACAGACTGGGTCGGCTCTTCCACTAGGCGAGTTAGGCAATAGCCTAAGACCCCTAAATGGAAGAACGCCCCCAAAATTTTGACTAATAATTAAGCCTCAAATATTAGCTAGATAGATAATTAGAAGAAAGCCTCAAATTTTAACCAACAAGAAGCCTTAAATATTAGCCGTTACCCACCTCACATTTTCCGTTTAAAAAAACAAATAAAACATGTAAATTATCAAAGAAAATGAATCAAACAACAAACAAGAACATCTCCATCACCAAAACCCAGATTCCAAATCTCAATTTTCTCACACTATCAACCAAAACCTACATCACCAAAATTCACAAACCCACTAAAAAATAAATAAATAAAACCAACCCGATCCCATCAAAGAAAAACCCTTTTCCCCACACCCTGCTCAAATTTCAAACTTCAAACCCACCCAACAAGAAAAAAAACACAAAATTGAAACTTTATTAAACTGCAACACAACCACTACTTAACTAGCAAGTAGCGACCAAAAACACTAAACAAATGCAAACAACGACAACTAATCCCGCCTCCTCGATCGAACCCCATATTTCGCAAATCAACGATCCAGAACTTCATGTGAGCAAAATAACATCGTTCAAAAAAAAAAAAAAGGGTCAGAGTCAAAGACTAAAGAAGAACTCACCATAGTTGGAAATTGAACAGTGACAAAGTCTTCTTCAATACCTAGCAAAACAAAATTATTTCACTGGTCAATTTAGATATTATTCAATTTGGTTTTTTTGGGTGTTCTTATTGAAGTGATTATTTTTGGTTGTTTGATATATTTTCTTTTATGATTTACATGTTTTATTTGTTTTTTTAAACGGAAAATGTGAGATGGGTAATGGTTCTATAACGAAGTATACCTCAGGTGGTTTAAGTGATATTTTTCAAACCACGGGTAGGTAAAGTATTCCCGGACCAAACAACAAGTGAGTTTACTGTAATTATCCCAAAAATCAATCCCAAATCTCATTTTTTTAGCTCATTGCTACAAACTCTTGTGATTTGGTTACCGAACCAGTCCTTCTCCTGGCTCTTGGCTTCTTCAAGTTTGGCTAAACTCAGTTCGATTTTGAATGTTATATATATATATATATATATATGACAAGGTTTGGATACAAACCGGTTTGTAGCCGGTTTGCTACAACTCACTACGTGACACCTTATAATACCATCCACGTGTACTTTAGTCACATGACCTATTTAATGAGTCATGTGACTTCTTTAAATAATACATGTAGATGGTCTTATAAGCTGTCACGTAGTGGGTTGTAGCAAACTGGTTTCTAGTCAAACCTTATCCATATATATATATAGAGAGAGAGAGAAGAGAGGGGGGGCAAAATTTTTAAAATATGAAGACTTGGGTTATATATATATATATATATATATATATATATAGAGAGAGAGAGAGAGAGAGAGAGAGAGAGGGCAAAATTTTTAAAATATGGAGACTTGGGTATATATATATATATAGAGAGAGAGAGAGAGAGAGCAATTTTTTTTTTTAAAATGGAGACTTGGTTTTGATTGTTATATATATATATATATATATATATATAGAGAGGAGAGAGAGAGAGAGAGAGAGAGAGAGAGAGAGAGAGAGAGAGAGAGAGAGAGAGAGAGAAAAAAAAAAAAAAAGAGAACTTGGTTTTGATTGTATATATATATATATATAGAGAGAGAGAGAGAGAGAGAGAGAGAGAGAGAGAGAGAGAATTTAAAAAAAAAAGTTGTAGTTAACTATGGTTTTTCGAATTTTTTAATTTTTAACTATTACGTGATCAGAGGAATAGTTATTTCTTACATTACGCCCATTTTTGTAAGGAATAACTATTACTCATTTTGAAGAATGGTCATTTCCTGTAATGAAAGTGTAACCAAACAACTGAAAGTTAGCGTAACCAAACAACCGAATAGTTATTCCTTAGGAATAACTATTATATTACAGGACCTATTACAATGTATCAAACGTGGCTTTAGAAGCTTGTATCAAATCCATCAAAGATAAATTACCCAATGAGATAGTATATGACAAGCCCTATCAAAAAAAGAGACAGTATATGACAACCAAAATGATAAATGATCCCACAACCACAGCTACAAGTGCAAACTTTCTCCAGGTTGAGTTGGCCTCAAATATCATCTTGAAACGATCCATGGTTCCTGACAACACTCCCCTTGATGAATCCATATCGTTGCCCATTCTGTCCAGCATACGATTCTGACTGTCCACCTCTTTATTTATTTCAACTGCCAATTTCTTCAGCTGAACGACTGCATCTTGATATCTATCTATTCTTCTTTTCTGATCCTGCTCATCAATTTCATGAGAGGAGTAAGAAGATGAGGCCCAGATAACAGTGTCCTCAATTCCATTAAAAAGAGCAACTTGTATGTTTGTTGAATAGTTTTGATCTTGTAATTTCTGTTAGTAATAGTAATACTATATAAGAGAAAATAATATTAGGAGAAAATGAGAGAAATTCAGATCTGTTACTTTAATTTAAAATCAATGGTACAGATGAAAGGTGTGCACAGGAGATGTACATAGGAGGTGTGCAAATAAGATTTTCCCAAAATTAAAGCAGAGATATGGAATTATCTGGAAGAATGCAAGAATTAGAGAGTACTAGGCAATTTTTCACAACAATCACTGAATTCATTATTAGGTGGTGAATTAGTGAATCACAACTGCCAAAATTGAACATCATTAGTTTCATGATAAATCGTGCTATCATCTAAAGCTTGTATGTCTTATGATTATCAAAATCATTGTGCAGCCACAAAACATCATTCAAGACTGCCAATGGACACCCCACAACATGCAAACTTAAACACTCATAGAAACTCTTCTACCAGAACAGATCATACCTTTTCTCTCATGCTTGTATTCAAAACATCATTTCTACTCGGATGCTGATCAAGGGTGCCAGCAACAGGTACATCTAGAGTTGGATCTGGTGGGCTTTTGATCAGTCGCGGCCTGATCTGTTGCCTTGGGGTAATGAGCTCCTCACCACTGTCACACTCTGGTGGTGTGTTTGCTGCCCTGAGCACAAGGGCTAATAAGAACAGCAGTGCCTGCAATATGCGTAGAATCATAATAGATAAGCCATTTGGCCACCAAAAGAAATGAACACTTCTATTAAAAAATGAGCTTCCAACTTTGTGCCCAACATAAGAGTTTGAAATCACCAGAAGAGAAGGAGGGGGGAGGGAGAGAATTGGAAATCACATAACAAGAACACTCTATTTAATAATTAATGCACACCACACAATACATGCCCAAACATCAGTTATTTCTTCCTCTTTCATGGTAGGAGTCGAGGAGATAGATCAAGATGGCATACAATCATGCAAGTCCAAAAGGGAACTTCAACCCAGATCTATGGTATTACAATTAACAGACTCCATCAGCATGTCGCCTGCTCCGGGACCATTTCAAGCCATCGTCATATTTCAAATTAAGGTGTTACCATGTCATACACATTGTCAAACAGGTTCAAATGCCATGAAACATAAAACTTGAATTGTTTCGCACATGCTTAGTGATGCCCCAATATAATCCAAGTGGAAAGCAAATTGTATAAATTGATACAGCATCTTCCTCGTTCATATGAAAAATCACATCATGCAAAAATCATATCAATTAAATTGCAGGATATGAATAACCATGGAACATAGTGACGTAGGACAAATTAGAGAATTGGTCTACGTGCGCTTGTCAGTCATGGTTTAGGAGGATTGGTGGATCTAGAGTTTAGAACTTTTTCAAAGAAGGGCTTCACAGGGAAGAGAAAAACTTTGATTTAGGATGAAAAGGGGTAAAAAGAAATGAAAATCAAATTTCTTCATATTATGTGAACAGTACTACAAGAAAGAGAAGCGAAAGGGAGGAAAAAGAACAGTGCCTCAATACTCACACACTCAATATTTTATTGATTAACTTCCCCTTTGTTTGAGTACAATAAGTCAATAACACACTTATATAGACTCTAAATCTTAACTTCCCCTAATAGAACTAGGACTTCTATTTTGACTACTAAACCAAACCCTAATCGAATCAAACCAAAGCCCATAAAATAAATAAAACTTAACTATGGCCCATACCCAAAAATTACAGAATTACTAAAATACCCTTCACTCTAGAATAACCAAATAAAATATAAAATCCTAATTAACTTCCAAGGACACTTATTCTTAAGCTTCGCCTTAACCTTATGCTTCCAAAGAAGATATTGTTTTTCTAACCACGCTATGGTTACACCATCAATTCTCTCCCTCTGAAAAGAACTCGACTCCATCAATTTAGGAGCTGGACCAAGAATGCCATCGGAAGGCACGATTTTCTAAATAAGGAAATCTTCCTCAACTTTAAGATTGACATGTCTTTAGGACACTTTTTTTTTTTTTTTTTTTTGATAAGCAATAAGTTTTATTGATCATTGGAAAAAAAGAATACAACAAGAACACTAGACGTGTGCTTGTCAAAAAAATAATTTCGAACAGAACAATAATCAAAGAACTCCAAGAAATTGGAGAAAGAAAACAAATAGAGGCAGCTATCCAATCAAATAAGGTTCGGAACATTAAGATCTTCAAATCTAGCATGTTTCATTCACTTCCCTCAAAAGTCCTAGCATTTCTTTCCCTCCACAAACACCACAACACACAATGTGGGATAGCGTCCCAAATAATCTGGTTCTTATGCCTCCCTCTGCCCTTCCAGCATGTCTTTAGGACACTTGAGAGAATACTTATTGTTGCCATCAACAAAGGAGTAAGTATTGGCATGCCCAACATGGTATGCACCACAATCCCATATCCACCTGCGACCGAAAAGTAAGTGATAGAGTTTAAGGGGCAGTACATCACACATGACGGTTTCCTTTCTTTTTTCTGTTTTTGATAAGTAATAAGTTTTAGGGAAGATTGCATTGACCTCCCTTGAGGTTTCGAATTGTACACTGACATCCCCTGATATTTTTTATGCAAGTTAGCATTGTGAGCCATTTATGACTAGTCCTCAAGTTCCTCACATGTATGCAGTCATACACATCCTGAAATATCTAAAAAATGATCTAGGTCGTGGTCTCCTCTATTGATCATCTGGACATCTTTGTATTGAAGGATACACTAACGCTGATTGGGCAGGGTCACCTTTGGATCAGAAATCTACTACTGGTTATTGCACTTTCATAGGTGGTAATCTAGTCACTTGGAGAAGTAAGAAGCAGTCTAGTGTTGAAGCAGAGTATCGTGCCATGGCTCATACCACTTGTGAACTAATCTGATTGAGAACTATTCTACAAGAATTTGGACTTTTAGTACAAGGTCTAACACCGTTTTACTATGACAACCAGGCAGCTATTCATATTGCTAGTAATCTAGTGTTCCATGAAATAACCAAGCACATAGAAGTTGATTGTCATTTTGTTCGTTCTAAAGTGGAATCAAAAGACATCATTACTCCTTTTGTACCTTCTGGAAGTTAGCTGGCAGACATTTTCACTAAAAGCTCTTACCAAGAATACCATTGACTCTATTTGTAGCAAGTTGGGAATCATTGATATCTACTATCCAACTTGAGGGGGAGTGTTGTCAATATATATATATATGGTGTTCATATAGTATAACTTAATTATAGGAGTTAATCGTGTAATTAGTTATGATTGTAGAAATCAGTTGTTTCCTTATTTGGATTCATTGTACTCCTATATATTGTGCCTCCTAGAGAGAAGAATATACATAGAAAATTCCGCTAAATAATTCTACAAATACTAATAAACCTAATCAGATACTAAGACCTAAAATAAACATACAAATCAACTCCAAAATTAAATAAGACAAAAATAAAATAAAAATCTCAGTGAGGCTCCCGCATCACCTTGACTCTAGAATAACCAAATAAAAATATAAAAACATAATTAACTACCATGGACATATATTCTTAGGTTTTGCCTTAAACTTAGGCTTCCAAAGAGGATATTGTTTCTCTAACCATGCTATGGTCGTGCCATCACATAGGCACTCACAGAGCAGAGCAGAAAGTCAAAGAGATAATGTAACCATTACAAGATTAGCCTGAAAACAATCTTTGTTCTAGGACTGCGACTGGGAAGGTGACCACGACTCAGCTGGAACAGACCCAACATTTGGCTGACTTGGCTCTCAGGTTTGACAATTAGGGCTGATTTAGGTTGAAAACCTTTGACTCAACCTCACATCAGATTGGTTAATGCATTAGGCTACACATGATTTTTAATTACACAAGGACACTAGCTTTCCAGTCAGACTACAAAATTGAACTTTAAAGCCTAACTTCCTCAGGTCATAATTTGTAGGCTAATAAAAGTTGCCACAGCTGGGACAATTGTAACACAATTACAAGGTATCTAGCAAAGTAATTTCACTCCATTTATTTTTTTGAGTTTCAACCACAGGTCCAAGGAAAATTACACCAAAGTATTCCTGCTAAGAAAATTAAATTAACTGAGGAATTCCGAGGGTAACTGAATAATATTAAATTCTTCTCAACTTCACAGAAAAAAAAAGATATGGACCACAAAAGAAACTCCCCTAGATTTTTCCAATTAAACCCCTTCTCATTTATTTCGTGCTTGTATGTACTTACAAACAGATCTCCGCCGGACCACGACCTACTATTTGTTTTTGCTTTAAAATAAAAGTAACTTTTCCTAATAAACAAAACAATGGTAGATTACTGCGATTTGGAAATTGAAATAAAAAAAAAGGACCAAATTATTCGCATTGTTATACTCAATAACCCCATCATATTTCCACTTAAACCAATGGAGCCTATAGATACAAAGTCATGTAAAGACATGATTGCCAACATTGTGAAGATCTTAACTCTTCAATAAAAGTAAAGGTGATCATGTTGTACTTACCTGCAAAACAACAGCTCCAAGAGCAACCCATTTGAAAATTTCCCAATGCTCTTTCAGAAAAGCATGTATCATCTCAAAATCTCCAGTGCTGTCTGTTGGAATTTCCTAGAAATGAACTCATACAACTAATTAGGGGACTAAACATACAATCTTAAAGTTCAAACATCAATTAACAGAACACTCACTGCTTCCCAGCTTTTGTCATAAAATATGAAGGCCGCACATCCAAGCTCTACCAAGATTAACAAAATCACCAACACCAAGTACTATGATGGCTTAAGGAAACCAAAACAAAAAAGCGTAAAAGGAGGATAACACAAGAACAATCTATCAACCATTGAATTTCATCCGATGAAATTTCATGATGCGTGATATTAGTATGCACAGGTGTGGTGCATATAATGGCTGCAGTACATTTATTCTTAAATAGATAGGCTATGACATAAATATCTTAATTTTTTTCCTAATCTCTTTTACTAAAGTAAAATTTTGTATCACTTCTGTGAGAAATATATCAGTTATTTGGATACACAAGTCAAGCAGCACCCATTCCTTGTTACAGCTCCAATACAACCAAAACAAGAGGTGATGAAGAAAATTGCTCCTATACCAATAAATAAGTATATGAACCTGCAAAGACATTATTGACAGGAGAGGAAAAAAGAATTAGTCAGTTCAAGACAATGTATATTGTACTGTTTGAAGCCTCAAAGTGGTCGTCTGTTTGAAGCCTCAAAGTGGTCGTCTATAGATTAAAACATATGAATACACACATATCTAGGAGGAGACAGTAGAGGTTCAATCAACAAAATATACGTGTGTGTGTGTGTGTGTGTGTGTGTGCACGTGAGTGCATATGTGCCACTATAAAAGAATGGAAATACAATGGTTGTAGAAAAATAAATATGGAGATGTAAAAAAACAGGGCAAACTACAGATACTACAAGCCAAGGCTAAATATCAAGTTGCCCAGCTACAGCTTTGATGAATTTGTATTCTTATTTTTTGTTGGTAAGTAACTCAAACTTCCCACAAGGCTTGAACCAAGGACCACATCTACCACCCATTCTTTTGGGAGTAGAGATCCCATTTGGGCCCAAAGGCCATTGGCTTTGATCAATTTGTATTGGGATCAAGACAAACTCTTGCCCAGGAAAAAAGAGATGGTTGTAGACAAACAAAGCAAACTAGAGATGCTACAAGCATACAAGCTAATGCTTTATACCAAGGTGCTTAAGGTATTAGAATCAAGATGGACTCTCTGACCCAATTTTAGTTAAGCAGGATCCACACTCTGATCTTGGCTGGTCTGAATGTAGATGAGGTAAAGTTCAGTCCACTTGCTTATGTTAAACGGAACCTGGATTCACATAATGGTTAGCATTTCCGTCTTAATTGCAATTAGACGAGTAGTTAGGGAATGTCAAGAGCAGCAAGTCCGCCAGAAAGCTAAAATTAGTATGCTGACTAGTCAACTAATTGAAGCCTCTAGGGTTCCCTTGGGTTTATGTGCCACTGAGGCAATCAGGGGCCTAGGTATCCCAATTCCCAACGACTATGTTAGGGAGTGTTTTGAATCAATTGATTTGAGAGGCACCATAAGGAGATGTGGAGGTCACAAATAATGCGAGTTGAGATAGGCAGAAAAGATACAATGGGCTAATTATTTGAAGGATAGCATAAAAATAGAGCTTAATGGCAGAAATGAATTAGTATAGAAAATACAATTGTTTGAGATATACGAGCTTTGTAAACGGAGTTAGTTGAGTTAGGTAATTAATCTAGTCGGTCCCAAGCTTGAATAAAGGAGGAGGGTTGTGATAGGTTGACTGCCAACGTAAAATCTAGTCACTCTATTATGAATGGATCCAATACATATATGCATTGGGGCGTCCCCTACTAGCAACGCATTGCATCAGACCCCGGATACAGTGAAAAGTGAACAAACCAGCTAGGGCTGTCCCCGTAAGCAACACACTCCATCAGCACTCAGGTGTAGTGAGAAATGAGCAAGAGTTCCCACACTTCGATGGATGGGTACAGGTAAAGAAGTTAGTCCAAGAAAATAGGATTCATATAGGCACTTGGAATATAGGTCTTTAACCGAAAAATTAATGCAAATAGTAGATACAATGATTATGAGGAGAATAAACATAGTACGTCTTCAGGAGACTAAGTGGGTAGGTGACAAGTCTAGAGAAATTGAACATACAAGATATAAACTATGGTATACAGGAAGAGGTAAAAATAGAAATGGGGTGGGGATAATTATAGATAAAAGTCTTAAAAAAAGTTGTCAAAGTTAGGAGGATAGGGAATAGAATTATGTTAATAAAACTGGTCTTAGGAGAAGAGACAATTAACATAATAAGTGCATACGCCCCTCAAATAGGATTGGTAGAATCCCTTAAGCAAAATTTTTGGGAAGATATGGATGAATTAAATCAGGGAGTGCCAAACAAGGAAAATATTTTTATTGGAGGAGACTTGAATGGTCATGTTGGAAAAGATAATGGGAGCTTCGAAAAAGTTCATGGAGGCCATTGATATGGAGTAAGGAATGAATAGACAAAAGACGCTATCGTAGACTTTGCAACAGTGTATGATTTAATATTAACAAACACTTGGTTCAAGAAAGAGGGAATCATACTTAATTACCTTCTAAAGAGGGTTACAAGTTAGTCAAATAGATTTCATCCTTACTCGAAAAGTGGATAGCAGATGTTGTAAAGATTGTAAGGTAATACCAGGAGAGAGCAGATCCACCCAACATAGGTTGATGCTACTATATATTTGTATTAGAAGATGGAGAAGAAGAGATATTAGACAAAGAAACCTAAGGATTAAGTGGTTGGGGATTGAAGAGCGAGAAACAAGACGCTTTTAAAGATAAAATGATCAAAGAAGACAAGTGAATATAGATGAAGATGTTGACAGGATGTGGAATGAAATGGCTAAGTGTATTAAAGAGTGGCTAAAGATGTACTTGGAGAATCTAAAGGATGTGGGCGAATGACTAAGGAGATTGGTGGTGGAAAAAGGAGGTCCAAGCTGCAATTAGATTAAAGAGAGAGAGCTATAGAAGCCTACCTAGACACAGAGGCAATGTTACTTATGAAAATTATAAAGTGGCGAAGAAGGAAGCAAAAAAGATTGTCTGAGAGGCTAAACATAAGGCTTCTGATGAATTATATAGCAAGTTGGGGGATGGAGAAAAGAATATTTATAAACTTGCTAAGACAAGGGAATTGAAAACAAGAGACCTGAATGGTATCAAGTGCATCAAAGACAAAGACCAAAGAGTGTAAGTAAAAGAAGAGCAGATTAAAGAGAGATGGAAAAATTATTTTGATAAACTTTTTAATGGAAACAATACAAACAATTGGAGCAAATGTTCGAAGAATTAGGATGACCAAAGTAAAGGGTGCTTTGAGGAGGATAAAATTGGGTAGAGTTGTGGGACCAGATGAAACCCCCATTGAAGTTTGGAACTGCCTGTGTGATGTGGGGATATGTTGGCTGACAGACCTTTTTAATAAGATCTTAAGTTGTAACAAAATGGCTAGTGAGTTAAGGAGAAGCACTCTAATACCTATTTAAAAGAACAAAGGAGATGTTAAAAAATGTACAAATTATAATGGAGTTAAAACTTATGACTTATGAGTGATACTATGAAACTTTGGGAAAGAGTGATTGAACATAGGTTAAGACATACAAAACAATATCAAAGAATCAATTTAGTTTTATGCCAGGGCAATCCACCATAGAAGCTGTTTTCTTATTTAAACACCTAATGGAAAAATACAGAGAGGACAATAAAGATCTTCATATGATTTTTATTGACCTAGAGAATGCATATGATAGGGTTCCTAGAGAGGTTATGTGATGGATTTTGGAAATGAAAGGAATTCCCATAAAGTATATTAAGTAAATTAAAGATATGTACAACGGAGCTGTAATTAGTGTGATCAACGCGAGTTTCCTATCACTATAGGCTTGCATCAAGGATCAACATTAAGTCCATATCTCTTTGCATTAGTGATGGATGTGCTCACTAAATCGATTCAAGAAGAAGTCCCCTAGTGTATGCTTTTTGCAAATGATATAGTTTTAGTAGATGAAACTAGACATGAAGTTGATGTCAAGTTAGAAACTTGGCGAAACACTTTAGAATCTAAAGGTTTTTATGGTCAAGAGATACCAAAGAGCGAAAGCTTTAAATATCTTGGATCAATAATTCATAAAGATGAAGAGATTGAAGAGGACGTGAATCATAGGATAAGAGACGGGGGCAAAGTGGGGAAGCGCAACAAGAGTATTGTGTGACCGTAGAATACCTATTAAGTTAAAAGAAATTTTTTTATAAGATTGCTATAAGACTAGCTATGCTCTATGGTACTGAATGATGGGCTACTAATAAGTAACATATTCATAAAATAAGTGTTGCTGAAATGAGAATGTTAAGATGGATAAGTGGAAATACAATGAAAGATAGGATTCGAAATGAGAAAATTCGTTTAAAGATAGGATTGGCCCCAATTGATGAAAAGATGAAGGAGAGTCGCTTGAGATGGTTTGATCATGTTTAGAGGAGAGTAATTAATGCACCAGTAAGTAAGAAAGAGTGAGTTTATTCAAGTTGAAATTACGAAATAGAGTAAAGGAAGACCAAAAATAACATTAATAGAAGTAGTAAAAAAGAACATGTTAATTAAGAACATTACAGAAAGTATGATGTTAGATTGAATAGAATGACGTAAAAATTAATAGGTGGCCAATTCTGACTATTTTGTTGAGGATCCATATCGGACCCCAAAAATATTGGGACTAGAACTTGGTTGTTGTTGATGTATGCGAAGAAATTTTACTACATATGCAAGATGGTCAATGAACACCAACAATAAAAGAGGAGGGGCTGGGAGAAAGGATACAATGACAATGATTGATTCACTATAGTCTATATAGAATTACTTATAAAAAATATAGTCTATATAGAATCAATGGGCAAAAAGGACAATCTGTGTAACAACTAACAACATCGAGTAGTATGAGAACTTGTTGCTTGGATTTTCCAACATCTATTTGAAACATTACTTGACCTTACAAACATGACTGTTCCAAAACCTAAGTTCAATACGGCAGGCCTCAATATCTTCACAATATGCCATAAACAAGTTGGAATTTTGCAGGCACATTAAACTTTGGTAAAGAGTAATCTACACATATTTTGATCAGGTGTAGGAATTTCTTATAAAGAGTACAGCATAAAGTACATGGAAAAAGAATGCAGCATGAGAACTTGACTAAAGGGTAGCTGCTATTAATTTTAACCAAGACAATACAATTCATTGCATTACAGTCAAGGGTAACATGCAAGGGTTCAAATACTTAATTAACAATTTAGAAACAGAAATACACCCATTTTGCATGGCTTTCTTTTCCTTTTTATTTCAAAGAATGAGGGCTAAGAAAGAGAATGCTCAAACATGGCTTTCTTTCATGACCATCTTCAATCATTTTCATTTGCCTTCACTCATTCCCCTAATAAAAGGGGACCTCAAAGACATTTGAGCTATAAAATATCTGTTCAATGGAAATCAGAGACAATAACTCATTTCTACCTTTCCCATCCAACCACATTTCGAATTCAAAATATAAACCAGTTTTTCAAACAATGAGTTCAAGCATGCAAAACTAGCAACAACTGAGAAACACGAAACAAAATTCAGACAAAATGAGATCAGCAGCCATACCAAGCTTTCAGCAGGTCATCGAAAATACTAGTCGACTGGGAAACACCCATGAGCAGGGGTCGGCCGAGCTGTACCAAACTTTCATCACCCCTCATGGGCAAGGCCACGAGAATGTTACTAGTGGCTCTTTGGTACTCAACCAGCAAGTATATCCCATACTCCACCATGGCCAGACCCACAAAGGTCAACAAGAAGTTCAGAAGCTTCAATCGGCGCTCCAAGCACACTCTGCATGCCATTCTCTACGACTCCTCCAACCCCTTCAAGTCAAAATCCAAATGGGTTTCTCCAATTTCATTCAATAGCCAATATTATCTACACAAATCTATCACATTTACTCCAAAGATCAATAACTTAGACATATAACTTTCACAAAATCCTTAAAAGTTAAAACCCAAATTAAGAATTGAGTAATGAATTAAGATATCAGCGAAATTAAGCTATTATTGCCTGAGATTAGTAATATAATATATATATATAATATATATATATATATATATATATATATATATAAAAGTAATAGAACAGTTTTATTAGAAAAAGATCATTTCGTGTGCATAAAGCATGAACACAAAAGTGTGAAAGAACCAGTTCAAAACAAAATTTTAACAAATTTTAATGCAGCTGGGGTTAGTGAAGCTGCAATCATAACCAGTTCAAAACAAAAATTTAATTTGAACTTCTAATTTGACCTTTTTTTCCTTCACTTATTCTCAGCAACCAAAAAGACTAATTGTAAATATGTTAGTAATTCCACAAAACCATCAAATCTGACCCCAAATCCCAATAAGTTCTGATCATCCAGCTCACGATGCAATGCATTCGATTTATCAATTAAAAATTCAGATTCTCCAGAAAGTTTTGCTTTAGCGAAAAAAAGAAAAGGAAAGATACACTAATAAAAAAAATGAAAATTTAAGGCTACTCTAACCTAGATGATCATAAAGAAAATTCGAAAGAAAAACAAACAAAATATAGAAATTTGAAGACTTACAGAGAGAACCAAAGTATTGTTGGACTGTGAACTATTTTTCCTTTCTCTTTCTTCCGATTCTGAATAACAGAGATATAGAGACGGCGAGTCTGGAAATTCAAAGAGCGAAGACGATGGGGGCCACTCTTTTTCCTTAATTTCCGTTTTGTGTAAAGAGGCCAGCTGGCATTTTTCTTTGTGCATATTAGAAGTCGATACCCTGCGTCCTTCACTGTTCAAAGCGCAACCCAGAAACATACATATCGAAACAAAGAAAGACGAGGCAACAAAACGAACTACTTAATTTTTAAATTGCATTTCAGTCCTTCACTCCCACGTGTAAGGCTATGATTGGCTATTTTTAAGGAGTTTGTTAAAAGAATCTGCCAAAGCGGCCCAAATATGCCTCATATTTGTTGTGGATACACGCCTTGGGCCCAGTCAACATTTAGTGACCCCCAAAAAAGCTAACCGCAACCAATATATATATATTATGACTAAAGTCTATTTTTTGGCCTTAACTTTAAGTGATTTCATTTTGATCCAATAATTTAAAAAAAAAAAAATAATAATTATTTTGAAACGAATCCTTCCGTCTGTGTTAGATAAGCTCTGACCATTAAATGCCAAGCATGCAAAATCAGCATTTTTATTATTATTTAATCTAATTTAATTTCTTTTTTAATTATTAAAAATAGAAAATAAAACAAATTAGAAAAAAAAATTATTAAAACAAATTATTGAATGTAAAACAAAATAAAACAAATTAGAAAATAAAAATTATTAAAACAACTTTGGTGACTTGTATGTAAGTTCCTTATTGAATGTATTCTCTTTATTTTTTTACCCTTCAATTTTTTAAAACTTTTAAACTACGTATTGCATGTGGCTATTACACATGATCTCAATCCATATTATTAAAGATGGCAAAAAAATATACAAGCTATCATTTATTATCAAAATAAAAAATAAAAAAAGATGGCAAAAAAACATCCCAACAATATCACTTTTTATTCAGTATTATCTCTATGAATTTATATTATAATGTAAAATTATTATTTTTTTTATTTACTTTTTGTTAACTCCTATATTGATTTTCTCAAAAAAATAAAATACTCATTTATATTGTGAAACATCAGCTTTGAATGTCTCAAAATTTTATACACTCATATTTATTTTTTATTTTTTGGATATTTCATTCCTTATTTTGTTTTTTTGATAGTTGATAGTCTTTTTAATTTCTGACCTTAACAGCTTAAACGTCAAGTTTGTGCGGACTGCGGACCCGTAGTCCCTATCACCTCTCTCTCCACCGAAGCCTATCACTATCAGCTATCACCACGACCATAGTCTTGGTCTGGGTGAAAAATTGCCAGGTAGCAACGTAAAAAAGGCTTATATTTAGGGGTTGAAAACTTGATACCAATTTGTCTTCAATGAACAACGTATTTCAGAGCAATATTAATATATTATATAACCCAAGTCATTTTTTTGCAAGAAATATAGATTCAGTTGAAATTCAAGAATACCCATATGATATTTGAGCATAAGACACCTGAATGAACTTTTTTATGCTAAATACCTGAATGAACTTACATACAAGTAAAACTTTTTCCTGTTTAAGGGTTCTGTAGATTGGTAGGTAGTTGAAATTTCAAGAAACTTCAAAAGTGGTTTACAGCATAATGGTGAAATTTAAGCAATACCCAGATGAAAATTGTATGCGAATTCTCTGGGTAAGCAAGCTATCTATGAAAATATTGTGTGTTCGGTAAATGTTATAAATTAGAAAGAGTATAATTTAGTAATTTACAATCGCTCAGATTTGCGAGGAGGCCTTAATTCCACTGAAAACATTTGCAAGCAAAAACTATGTGCATAATTTGTGCAATAAAACTCATCCAATCCATCAAACCAAGGCCCTTCTTAGATTACTTGGATTATCGCAAAGAGCTTCCTCAATTGCTCATCAATAACGAACTCAATGAAAAATGGGACCAACACCAAAGAGGGCGTTTTCTCTCCGTACCACTTAGGTACCTTTTCCTTTAGCCCTCCGTGAAAGTCTCTTTTCCCGGATTTGACTTACGTCCAACGTACAGTAGCGTCCCACCAACAGTAAAAAATTAATTAAAAAAAGTTGTGACCGGTTGGGTAGGTAGCCGGTTTACAACAAATGACATAAAAGATACAAAATATGACATACGGTTTACAAGAATTAACTAAATAATACTAATATTAACAAATATTGTACTACAGTAAACTAAAATATTATCAAAACTTTCAATTACTTTACAACACTAAAGAGTATTAATCCAAAACGTGAGAGAAATTACAAACTTTGACAATATTTACACATATTATGAGAAGTTTTGCAAATATTTACTCAATAATTACTAACAATCACAAAGGGCAGTATTTACAAAAACTAACTAAAATAATACATTATAACACACAAATTACTACACTAAAGAGACGTAATCCCAAAGATAAGAGAATTTACAAACTTTAACAAATCCTTAACATCTTTTGAGACATTTTGCAAATATTAACTCAATTTTTACTAACAATCACAAAGGCCATTATTTACAAAAACTAACTAAAATTATATTTTATAACACACAAATTACAACAATAAAGAGAATTAATCTCAAAAGTGAGAGAAATTACAAAAACTAACTAAAATAATATTTTATAACACACAAATTACAACAATAAAGAAAATTAATCTCAAAAGTGAGAGAAATTACAAAAACTAACTAAAATAATGTATTATAACACACAAATTACTACACTAAAGAGATATAATCCCAAAGATAAGAGAATTTACAAACTTTAACAAATCCTTAACATTTTTTGAGACATTTTGCAAATATTAACTCAATTTTTACTAACAATCACAAAGGCCATTATTTACAAAAACTAACTAAAATAATATTTTATAACACACAAATTACAACAATAAAGAGAATTAATCTCAAAAGTGAGAGAAATTACAAAAACTAACTAAAATAATATTTTATAACACACAAATTACAATAATAAAGAGAATTAATCTCAAAAGTGAGAGAAATTACAAAAACTAACTAAAATAATATTTTATAACACACAAATTACAACAATAAAGAAAATTAATCTCAAAAGTGAGAGAAATTACAAAAACTAACTAAAATAATGTATTATAACACACAAATTACTACACTAAAGAGACGTAATCCCAAAGATAAGAGAATTTACAAACTTTAACAATCCTTAACATTTTTTGAGACATTTTGCAAATATTTACTCAATTTTTACTAACAATCACAAAGGCCATTATTTACAAAAACTAACTAAAATAATATTTTATAACACACAAATTACAACAATAAAGAGAATTAATCTCAAAAGTGAGAGAAATTACAAAAACTAACTAAAATAATATTTTATAACACACAAATTACAACAATAAAGAGAATTAATCTCAAAAGTGAGAGAAATTACAAAAACTAACTAAAATAATATATTTAACACACAAATTACTATACTAAAGAGACGTAATCCCAAAGATAAGAGAATTTACAAACTTTAACAAATCCTTAATATTTTTTGAGACATTTTGCAAATATTTACTCAATTTTTACTGTACAATACTGTTCATTAACGTTCATTTTCTGTACAGTGAATTTTGCGATCGATCGCAAAAAATTCCTTTGAAATTTTGCGATCGAAAATTACAAAAACTAACTAAAATAATATATTTAACACACAAATTACTATACTAAAGAGACGTAATCCCAAAGATAAGAGAATTTACAAACTTTAACAAATCCTTAATATTTTTTGAGACATTTTGCAAATATTTACTCAATTTTTACTGTACAATACTGTTCATTAATGTTCATTTTCTGTACAGTGAATTTTGCGATCGATCACAAAAAATTCCTTTGAAATTTTGCGATCGATCGTAATTTTTTCCAGAAATTGTACAGAGAATAAACCGATCGATCGCAAAAATTCAAAGGAATTTTTTGCGATTGATCGCTTTATTTACTGTTCATTAATGTTCATTTTCTGTACAGTGAATTTTGCGATCGATCGCAAAAAATTCCTTTGAAATTTTGCGATCGATCGCAATTTTTTCAGAAAGTGTACAGAGAATAAACCGATCGATCGCAAAAATTCAAAGGAATTTTTTGCGATCGATTGCAAATTTTTCCAGAAATTGTAGTGTAAAAACCGATCGATCGCAAAAAATTCCTCTAAAATTTCTCGATCAATTCTTTTTTACAAATTTTTCAACAGATCTTAATTTCTCTATAATCATGAAATCCATAAAGTAATGATATAATATTACGGGTATTTTTTTTATATAACGTAATCATTTATTATCATTTAAAATTAAACATCATACTTATATTTATTAGGCACACTCAGAACATTATTCAAGCAAAAATCACTTTTGGCTACACCACTTCCCCAATGGCAAAGATTCCACCTTTATTGACATTATTCAAGCAATGTGCAAATATTTTTCACATTTCTTGCTAAAGCAAGTTGTGAAATCATGGATGAATTTGCTTGTCCAAAACCAAGTATGCCATCAAGCGCTTCCAAAGATGAACCAAGCTCCCTTATTGTTTAGCTTCACACCTATTGACAAGAGACTTGCTTGGATGTATATATATGTGTCTATTGTGCCAAATAAAATAGTGTGAGAAATTATGGAAAAAAAAATTTAAAAAGGTCTTATTAATTTAACATCAAATAGAAGATTTCTTTTAGTTTCCTTTCTTTCAATTTATTTAGAAAATGAGATTAAAAAATGAGAAAATTGAGTTAAAGATGGTACTAAAAAACAGAATATTTTGACTAATAAAAATACAATCCTAATGGACTTTATTAATGACAAATTTTCACATTACCAATTGTAAGTGGGTTTTTTGTAAATAATAAAAGGAAAGACTAATCAATATTATCAAGGCTTACTCGTCAATCGAATCCGAACATGCCCGAACTGAATATGGAGAGACCCGAACAAGTTGAAGCTGATCCCGAATAACCTGGCTTGAAGTCCGAATATCTTTGAGACACTCCTCCCTGTATAAAAACAATGAGAAAGATCCTCAGATAAACTTGGCTAGCCCCGTAGGGACCAGCCTAAGAACCTCCGATGGTTTTGTCAATAATTCCATAATCAATGTCACACCAATCAGGAAAATAATTGTCTCTCTGTGTATTTCACTCTTTATTCTTGTATTCTGAGGAACCCCTTTTTTAATACCTTCCTCTTGTATTTATACCTCTTATTACTCAAGATATTTTCTCTGTTTCTCCTGTCTTCTTCTTCCTTCTTTGTCTGATTGCCATTAATGCTTATTAATTACAGCTCATTTGGCCTCGTTTACCCCCCATTTAACTCGTAATGATCCTGACATTAATGCGATATTTTGCTTACATTTAATACGCCTGACTGGTGGCTTGATATTTCGTTTAGCATTAAATACAGTCATTATGGAATATCTCCACGTGTGGTTTTATATTATTCAGATTTCCAGCAATAAATAATAAGGGCCCGAACACTTTGTTCGGGAATAATCCCATTCGGTTATGACCGAACAGAAAACGTCACTTCTTATATTTAGTATTATAGTATAAAATATTACCCCTCCAATTACCCCCTGATTTCGGCTTCCTCGGGTAACTCGGAGGGAGCCGGAATCAAGCGTTTGAGTTTCCCCAAAATTGGCATGATAACCCGCCGCCTTCCCTCGCACGTTTCCAAGAAGAATCGAACGGTTCAGCAGTTTGGAGGGAATTTATCTCCCACCCTTTTTAAATGCCAAATAAATATCCACCCCCACTCCTGAGTTATTTACTTTCACGCCCCACACCTCCCTGTCTGATTCTTCAAATCTCCCCGCTGCAGTCGCCTGAACCACTGCAATAAGTCCTCCGTCGCCTTCCCGTTAGGTTTTTCTCTTTACCAAGCTTTCGAAACATCTTGTTAGGATCCTCTTGAAGTTATGGCGAGCAAATTGGCTATGTTAGTGAATACGGAAGAGAGCATGGCTAGGTTTAGGTCTCTCTATCAGATTCCCCCTTCCATTTCCCTCACCTACTGTAATTCGGACGATTTCCCTGTCATAAACAGGGATGAGATTTTGCTTCCGATCATGGCCATAGTAGAGGGTGGTGTTAGGTTCCCCCTCCACTCGTTTCTCATAGACTTCCTACAAACCGTAAACGCCACCCCTTCCCAAATTTCCGTTAACACCTTTAGGATAATCATGGGGGTTATAGCCATTAATCGGCTTTTGGACGTGAACCTAACGATTAGGGAGATCTTGGCCGTTTACCAATATAAATGCCTTGGACCCAAATCAAACACTCTAAGTCACCTGGTCGCTAGGAATGTAAACGAGAAGTTGGTGAACGGTCTTCCCAGCACCAACAAAGGGTTCGAGAAGGATTACCTGAGGGTCGGAGGGGATTGGTGGCCTGGAAGCTCTCGTTGCCGGAGCGAATTTGGACAACCAGGTATGGAATTTTATAAACACCATAAATTAGTTTGTCCGAACAGATTTTCACCGTATCCGAACACTTTTGAACATATTTTCGGGCATTTCAGTCCGCTTTCTCATCATTGGTTCGATGTTGCTTTGCAGATCAGAGAAGGCTCGAATCCGCCAGGAAGCAAGGAGATGCCGAGCTGATTAGGCGGGTTCTTGCGGCAAACATCTGCGTTGATGAGAGAGGAGAACCACGTTCGGCCCCGCTGCTCTTGGGCTATGAACCCCAAGTCAAATCATTCCTTGAAGGGCCCGTAGTGCTCAGATCTGAGGCTGTCGAGATTCCGCCCCGAGCACCATATATCGCACAGCCAGCGGAGGTTGAGCGGCCCGAAGACTTCCCCGACCGTATACCTACGGCCAAGTATACGCAATGGCTACTCCGATCAACCCTTTTGAGGTAATGGGTAAACGATCCACCGTGATCCCTTCAGAAAGGCAAAAGACAAGGGAAAAGGAAAGAGGAAAGCTCCTGAAGCTCCCAAGATCCTGAAAAGGCCTCTCGAAGAGATCTCGATCACCGAATCCGAGGGCCAACCAATTCCTGAGCGAGTACCATCTCCTGAACCAGCAAGGGGTCAGATATCCGAGGAACCCGAACAGGAAGAGGAGCTGCAACCTCGTAAGAAAAGAGGGAGGAACGAACCCCCCATGATCCCTACAGAGGGGCCTTCCTCTCATGTCTCGGCCTGGGATCCCGCCTACTGTTCGGAGAACACCCGATTACAGTTCAAGACTCCATTATGGACAATCCCGATAACGAGGTCTCGGGACAAATTGCTCGTGGTCTGGCTTTCGCGACCTGTCTGCCGAAAGATATGAATAAATGGGCTGGTACTCAACCCGGTCCAGCCTTTCGCCATATTACCAAAAATTTGATAACGGTAAGTATTCCCGGATTACTCGCATGATTTATATATAATTTCTCTTTTTGTTAAATTCTTGGATTCCTTTTGACCTTTACTTGTACACTGTTCCCTATTGTTTAGGCCACTCAGGGTATTATGACCATGGAAGCAAAGTTCTACCGACTGTCCGAGAAACACCAAAAAACCGTGGCCGAACACGAGAAGGTCATGTCGGACACATTGAGAGCCGCCAGTGAAAACCTCAAGAAGTTAGAGGATGAAATCTCCAAAAAGGCGAACCTTATAAAGGAAGCCGAAGAGCGAGCTCGTGCAGAAGGGACCAAACGGTCAGAAGCTGAAGAACGAGCTCGCGCAGAAGGGACCAAACGGTCAGAAGCTGAAGCCGAAGTGGTCAGACTAAATGAGAGAGTGGGAAAGCTAGAGTCTGAATGCATTTCTCGGCTCAACAAAGCTCACCAAGAAGGAAAGAGAGAGGGTGAAGAGAAAGGGATGGAGGAGGGTCTGCAGAAAGGGAAAGTATTGGGAAGAGAGGGAGCTATGGGAGAAGTTGCCACCCAATTTCAACTAGTTTACAATAGTGGGTTCAGACTCGGATGGAAGTCGGCTTTGTATAAAACCGAACATCCTGAGACATCCGAACTATTCCTACGAACTGGCACTCCACTCCCATTCCCGGATGCAGGACTACAAGAGTCTGACGATGAAGGAAGCGAAGAAGCAGGGGTAGATGAAGAAGAAGAAGAAGAAGAGGAGAAGAAGGACAACAAGGTAAAGAAGGGAAAGAAGGGGAAGAAGAAAAGGAAGACGGAGGAGAACTAGAAGCAAGAGAAGTGGTGGAAGGAGAAGGAAGGAAAGAAGAAGAAGCAGACAAAGAAAAAGAAAGAAAAGAAGGAGAAGGAAGAAAAGAAGAAGAAAAAGAAAAAGAAGAAAGAGAAGCGATAGCAGAAGGAAGTCAACTTCCAGAAGATGATCGGACCGAACCAACAGTGGTTTTGCTAGATGTGGTTGATCTGACCGAGCAGACTTCTACGACTTCCGACAGCCCCAAATCATAAGAACCTTTCTATTTCCTTTTTTATATTTTGGTAAGGAACTCAGCTTTATGTAATTTTTATCTACATCCGTTCGTCCTTTTATCGAAACCTGGAGATTTAACTTATTGACTAAGTGTTTATTTTGTTGAATTTTAATTTTAATGATAATTAACGGCTTGAATGCGTTCTTATTTTACTCTTCACTATTACTAATTGCTGCAACTAAGTATTGGTCATTCATACTATACAACACAAGGATTATGGATTTATTTAAAACTGTAAAAACATTTATTTATAACTCATTTTCCACCTCTTCTGTTTATGGAACAGTTTTGGAGCCAACATAGGATTTTAGTTTGGTGTAACTTCAAATTCATAAAACAAAGAAAACTTACCTTAGTCTGATTTCGGAATGTCTAGACTATCTCACATTTTCTGATTAGGATGTTCCTGGCTCACTTATGACACACCCGGAGGAGTGATAAGTGGATCCGAATAGGGACTTGTTTACTTATGACACACCCGAAGGAGTGATAAGTGGATCCGAGTAGATACTCTCAACTTATGACACACCCGGAGGAGTGTGGATCCGAATAGGGACTTGTTTACTTATGACACACCCGAAGGAGTGATAAGTGGATCCGAGTAGATACTCTCAACTTATGACACACCCGGAGGAGTGATAAGTGGATCCGAATA
>OU015764.1:11000626-11040934 GCA_907173295.1 Fagus sylvatica
AGTGAAAATGAACCAGATATCACTAATATCAGTTGAAAATTGTTCTATTACCAACTCAGATGTAGAGATCATTACGAAATCCACTCAACGGCTCTTTTTGGAAGAAAAGCTCTTAGATTTCAAATCGTGCGGTTTTAATCAAACAATTATAGGAATAAACTTTGAATGATGCAACTAATGAAACACTAATAAAGACAGACCATTCTTTCCAGAGTTGAAAACCATGTCATGGAGGCTTTCAGTAACAACCACCTTCACTGGTTCATTATTAGTTTCAGGAATGGGCTCTGATTTTGTGAATGGCTTTAAGTTTCCATCCTGAAACATGATCACATTGCAAATCAGAAATTAATTTAATTAAGAAGACAAACAAGTAAGAACTATAATAACTACTGTGCAAGATATTAATAAAAAATAAAAAAATAAAATAAAACTCATATTGAAGTCAAGAAATGGAACAAACTGCATTCTGCAATTTGAAGAATAATGCATCACTAATATGAATCAATATCAGTGGCAACATAAGCAAGAGCTTCACCATGTATTGCTTCAACCAAGGTGCAATCTGGTCAGGCTCCAAGTTTGGTTTAAGGTACTTCTGATTATCATTGTTTAGTATGAAGAGGAGAGGTACGTCGTCATCTTTGAGTCCAAAGTACTGTTCACCCAAACCAAATACGAAGTAAACATATCAAAAGAGTATGTCATATAAAAATACCAATAAAAATTGTGGGGGGGAATAGGCAATAACCTCAAATGGCCCTTGGCTCGCCTCAATTTCACCTAATAGAAAGCCTATGCCTTTTCCTTTGTAGAGCAAAGCAACATCATGAAATTTTGACTTGAAACTATCAACATGCTCACTATTGAAGTTCAAAAATAACATCACCTACCCAATGCAAAAAAAAAAAAGAAAAGAAAAGAGGAAACTATTAGCAAGGTTATTAGGGGTAAGGCTACCTACCAACCACCTCTTTTAGACCCCGTAGAAGTGGGAGCCTTGTGCACTGATACGACCTTATTTAAAACTATTAGCAAGGTTATTGGGGTAAAAATAATAATAAGCAGTAATGATATATATTAGGCAAAAAAAAAAAAATGTATGCATGAGTTTGTCCATATAAATGCACTCTAATTAATAGACCAAAAAAGCACAAGGGGAAATGGGGGCAATTGAATTTCAAATACTAAAAATCTGAAGATTCAAAAGTAGGAATAAACTGAAAGGCTACAGACTTAAATGGGAGCAATGGGGATAACCAGACCTCAGGAAAACACTTAAGTGCACACCCACACCCAACAACAACCAGTTATTAAAAAAAGGAAATAGTATATAAATGTTTCCTTCAGCACAGAAATAAATTTTGTGACCTTGGCCTTAGGGTTGTTGAAGAACTTCATAACAAATGGATGGTTGCTTGGGTCCTTGTTGAAAAGAGTCACAATAGGCGTACTGGCTTCTTCAACAAACTTCTCCAACGCATCCACATGAAAATCCTGAAAAGTGAAAACGCAAGGCAAAAAAAAAAATTTGTTTATCATATTAAAATGTAATACCAAGTGCCATAATTAAGATATATGTAATTAAATAGCATTCTTTAGTACCTGGAAATCGACAAACAGTTCATCAAATGGTTTTAGCAATCTCACTGTTGGCCTGTCCACTGAAGATCCTCCTCCCCTTGGAAGGAGCTTGGCATCCAAAGTGTGACCAAAATCATAGTCAGAACGCAATTTTTCAGCTAAAGCAGTGAAGTTATCAAATTCCTCCCCAGACAATTCTGGAAAAATTCCAACCTGTTGAATTGGACAAACATATTGGTACAAAGTGGACTCATCAAGAGAAGAAATAGAAGCTGAAACTAAAGCTCCAAAAGTTCTTACAATGAAGATATTGTCTTCACCAATAAGATTAGCAGCATCTTCCACAGATTTTATTTCAGCTGACGCAGGACTATTTTGCTCTTCCAAGTAAGCTACTATACCATCAGCTTTACGAGGGCCTTTATATTCTTGAATATTCTTTCCTCCATTTCTTACAATCTTAAGAATAGGGATACCATTTATCTCAAATTTGTCTGCAAGTTCCCTATTCGCTTCATCACTTGCATCTACTTTTGCCAGAATGACTGGAGGGTCATGGCCACTTAAAATGGATGCAGCTTTTTCGTACTACAAAATTACAAAAGTTGCATTTCAAAAAAAAAAAAAAAATGTCATTCAATTAAGAATGCACTTGGCCTCCATATGCAAAGACTGGGGATAAGTCTGACTTCAACCAAATGAAAAAAGAAATCAATTACCTCTGGAGCAAGATTTATACAATGGCTACACCTGTCACAAGGGAAGGAAAAGATATATATTATATATATAGATTAGACTGAAATATGAGCCAACCCAGCCAAACAAACAGGAAAATGGTAATTTAAACTTTTGGAGGAAAGATAGAATACATTGTATAAACAAGTCATATTAACTCTCAAGAAACAAACACGGAAAACAAAAACAAAAGCATTGTCTGTTTTAATCATACAAGTTTTGAACGGGTATCTAATTAAGCATAACCACTTGAAGGATCATTTATAGTATAGAACAGTTTGAATGATGGTTAAATTAATTTATACGATCATTTATAGTTGAAAATGCTCAGTTCCTGGAGCTTAAAGTCTTAGAAATGTCCTTAAGAAAATATGCTGATGACTTAAAGTTTCAACATAAAAGGAACAACTCAAATTCTTCTCCTAAAAACTCTAATTAACCAAACAAAACCAATGAGGAAAGACGAAGTGAAAAAGAGGTAAGTACATTGACAAACATACCATGGAGCATAGAACTCGACGACAAGAAGTTGTGTTGGAGAAGTCTGTGAAATTGGAGTGATCCAACGTAAGCACATGCTCTCCTTCCTCGGCAGAGACAAATGCAGCATTGCACATAAACGGCATCAACATGCAGAACAAGGTGGCCCATAACTTAGAATCCGAATCCATGCTCGTAGCTGTGTGTGTGTGTTACTGTGTTTTGTGCATTCTTTGTCAAGTATGTTTATAGTAGGGGTAGTCCGTGTGCATGAGAGATACTTGGCACGTTGACAGGAGAAGCAGACAAACATGGCAAGTGTATTGCTGTCAGTATAATTATAGGTGAGCTGAGCAGTGGTTATCACTTATCACGGGGTTGAAAGGGACACAAGCGATTTCCAATCCTACACGCACACAAAGGAATTGCCAGTATAAATCTTTTATGGCTAATTTTATGAGGCACCGTCGTTCTAATTTGGGAAAATTATATTTTAATTTTATTTGTGGGTGGGATGGGACAAATTAAACTCTAAATTTAATGCATAGCTTGAGAATCGCAGCCAAAGCCTTTGATTCCTTCCAACTTTAAAAGGGGAGTTACAAAAAGAAGCTATCCTTCATGATGGATTTTTGTGTAATACAACACATCTGTGTGATTGATTGTTTATTCAACCGTAGATTTTAAGAAATCAGACAAATGAAAATAGAAGGGATGGATGTCTTTGTATTTTTATTTTAACCTAACCTTATATTGGGACAAATATTTGAGGCCTCTCTCTCTCTCATTTAAGCATAAGCAAGGTTAATACGAAGATAGCTTATTCCGGACAAGTTTACACCTTGCCATTACAACTCACAAAGGGTCTTTACTAAAAGTTCTATCCCACTTCAGAATGGCCGCTGCTAATTGTTATAATAAACCTCAAATCAAATCAGTAAATACAAAAGATGGAGACATTGACTCCCAACTGGGGAAAAGTAGAGATTTGCAGTGCAACATTCCATGACAACAAATTTAGTACGAAGTTACGCTAGCTAAAAAATATGGTATGAAGTCATTCATTCCTAGTGATTAATGCACAGATAGGGGGGAAAACTGGTTTATAACGTGCAAATAACAACCCCTTACAATCATGAATTAAATCATAAGGAGCCTTTGAGCTTATAAAAAAGATCAAAGGATCAAATAGAGCAGAGATTTATTTCATGCAATTCAAACTTGCAACTCGTTCCCAAAACCACTTGAGCTTGTGTCCAACAGAATGAGTGACCTCTACAAATATTTTCGTGCAAGGGCACGAACTTTTGTATCAAAGTGTGATGATGTAATACGAGAACCGGGCAAGTACAGGGGATTAAGAAGAATCTGCACATTCCCAAACACCATATTAGCCAATAAACAATTTCTTTCATAACATAGCAATGTCAGAATAGCTGTTTTTTTTTTTTTTTTTTTTTTTTATTTTGGGTGGGGGTGGGGAATCCATTTGCATTCCCGTGGGAATCTGAATCTTCTCTCTCATGTTTCGCAAGTACAGGAATCATTTCCAAATCTTCATTGCTGCCAAAGAACATGACCTAACATCCAGCTAAACAACTGGCTAGCTATTACAAACTAATCTATAATGTGTTGGACATGGTTACAAACAGATATAATTCTAAAAGCCATTACTCATCAAAAAAAAATTCTAAAAGCCATTATTCCAGCATTACTAGCCATAACAATGCAAGCACAAGGTTTGCAAAACGAATGTTGTAGGGATTAAGAAAGAAGGTAGAACAAACCCTAGACTTCACCTAAAGTAGTATGAACCCTAAGCTTCACCACCTATATCTTGCACCTAGACACCACCCAATTATCAGGTGCCAGTGCATATGAAAGTCCGCGAAGGGTGATGAACATGCGAACTAGGAAGGAACATTTTCATCTTTTTCTTTGTTTTAATATTGCTATTGAAAAGCACACACACATAATCTAAGACGACAAAAGACTACAAAATGTAGCCTACCGAGAAAAATCGAACCCCCCAACTTTCCGGGGGCTGGCTGCCCCTTGAGTTCAGGTTCCAATATGAATTATCAAATTTATAAATTGAAACAAAGGCATGCAGCTAACTAGCAACTAGCACTCATGCATCAGTTTCACATGGCCGCTACCCTAATGAGAAACTACATGAGCTTAAATATGTCGAGATATATGGGTAAAGCAAGAAATAAAAAAATTTATGGTCATCTTTCATCACATCTGTTTTCAATTAAGTGACCGTGATATCAACAAGCACTGAATTCTAACTCAGTTAAAATTCAGGTGAAAAATGCACATGGAAGAGCACTGCACACATGCAATTGCTAAGCACGGGTTGACGCTTTCAATAGCAAGATAGCAGTCAAATACTAATCCAGACATCTAAATGAAAAAATGAACATACACATAATCCAAATATCAAGGGAAGAACAGAAAAACCACAAGGTGACTGGCATTAACAATACACTAGTGACTAGACCCATTAAGGAGTTCAAGTTCTATTACAGACATACAGGGAGGTGATAGCAGACAAATTTTAGAATATGAAGATTACATTCATTCCATTTACTTTTTACGTTTGGTGTCAAGAACAGATCACAGGTGTACAGGATATAACCAGACCTGATCTCTCTAAACCTAAATACAAGTTCTGTATTGTCTTCAATTAGAAGTTATGAACTTTCAACCAATCCCTTTTACAAACTTTAGATCGATTAGGCATCTTATTAAATCCCCTACAAGTATAAACAAAGAGATAGGCCTAACATCAAAAGAGACATTGGCTAGGCTCTAAGTAGTTTCAGCTGAAGGGTTTGAGAGAGGACCCCTCCAGTACTCTTGTAATCAGAAAACAGCTTACCAGTTCAGCTGCTCCCCTCACTGAAGCTTTCATATTTAGAATCTTTATATCAATATGACATTCATTTGAACGTATAAAAATACAAGCCCCATGATCATGACAGTAAAACTGTTCTCTGAACTTCAGATTCATTGGCTACCAATGAATGATATAGATTGAAATCATTATATGCATGAACCTTGGGTGTCTTCAGAGCATCTTCATTGCTTTGATTCATCATCTCCTTCATGTAAATCCAGATTGTCCTGTTGCCCTAGGAGGGGGTTGTCAAGAACACAATTCCATTTCAAAACAAATATAAAATTAAACAACACTAAAGGCAGATGTTATTCCAAGTGTTGCATACCCAAAGTTAAAAATCAAATCCATTTCTTTCAGAGAACAAAAATATATAATCAAAATAGCTCTTGCTCATGTAAATCCATTGGTCCCGTTCTGTGTGGGGATTTTTCTTTTTCTTTTAGCATCACAGCCTTAAAAAGTGTTGCTGCTGTCAATAACATGATTCCAGATGAAAATAAAAATAAAATGAAACACAAGGCAGATTTTAACAAAAACCAAGTGTTACATACCCCAAATCAAATCCATTTCATCCAGAGAACAAAAGAATAAAATCAAAACGACTTGTTCACTATAAAATTGGTAAGACAAATTCACTAACAGCATATGGTTGCTTCTATTCATACCATCACTTTTCCAAATTCTTTTTAAGACACTACATATACCACAGCATCTTGTAAATAGGGATGGCAACGGGGCGGATCGGGACCGGATCATGGGTGACCCGAACCCGCCCCGACCTATAAACATGTGACCCGACCCCGCCCCGCCCCGGTTCGGGGCAACCACCCCGCCCCGTCCCCGAACCGCCCCGCCCCGCCTTGCCCCGCCCCGCCCCATAAAAAAAAAACTTATACTCTTCAATTAAAATAAAACCCAAACCTCAAAAATTCCAATGGATTCTCTTTTAAACACAAACAAAAATTATTTGTTTTGAATTGGTTTTAGCTAAAATGTTAGATTACATAATAATAAAAACAATATTTTTGTAATATTATTAAAAGTAGGTGCGGGTCGGGGCGGGTCGGGTCGGGCTAATCGGGGCGGGGCGGGGCGGGTAAATGCCAATACCCATTACCGCCCCGCCCCGGTGATCGGGGCAAAAGTCTTGCCCCGTTCCCGCCCCGCCACCTCTACGGGGCGGGTAAATCCGTGCGGGGCGGGGCGGTTCGGGGCGGGTCGGGCCGGGTCGGTGCAAAATTGCCATCCCTACTTGTAAAGGTCATCCGTTCAGTGTAGTCATTTGAGTTTCTCCCAAAGGAACACATATGGCAAGATCATCAGTTTCCCAATCAAGTAAATCACTCATGTTTGCTCCGTTCCTACCAGCACTTCCTATGACCTATTATTGCAGAGGAGAATATGTGAGCAAAAGAAGTTCCTAACACCATTAAATTAACACAAAGAACATAAATGCTATTACTATTAGTATCGGGCGAAAAACAGGACAATGAACCATTTACGAATTTGAGAAAATCATGTACACCTTTTTTTTAAATGGGTAAACACTACTCACACACACCTGCAGGATTTGAGTCCATGACTTCACCTTCTAAACCTAATATATGGGGGGAGGAGATGCTATCTGGTCACAACACAATGAGCATATTATGAGATGCAAACGACAATGATGATGTTTTACAATGTATTTGACGTGCCAGAGATATGTCACATTTGAAACAATGACAAAATTATGGATATCTGCATAAAAATAACAGTAATGAAACTAGAGATGATTACAGTGATGCATTGACATCCGATGAGTTTCAAGGGGTGATTACAGTGGAAGACAACAATGTAGATATTCAACATGTGAAAAGCAAAACCATTTAGTAGTAGATCTTTTGTGATATAAAGCTTAAATTGAAAAGCTCTTTAGTGATTTGAGTGTTTGGGAAATTACAATGAACAATGCTATAAAGTTCTAGAATTATTAAGCATGAACAGTGAATTGTAGAGCTTTTTCCTAAAAGCTCCAAATTTCAGCTTTAGCCTTAAAGTTGTTTTCAACTATAAGGGCCCCCATAAAGTAAGCACAATACCAGACACACCTCGTACACTCATCAGTCCAGCCATTTCTTATTCTTACCCACATTTTCTCTGTTTCTCATCCAGCACCCAGACCCTATTATAAATTTTAGTTAACAAAGGAAGCACGAGTTCAAACATCATTCATATGGGTGTAAAAGGAATTCATTTTAAAACTTTGGATGGACAGATAAGCATTCAACAATAAAATAAATAAAATTGACAGCAAAAAGATGGAACCACAAGCTAAAGCTGGCATCATTTCACATAGAGATTTAGAAACTGAATTGCTAGAACCAGATATTTTCACTATTTAATGTTTTCAACTTGTCAAATTCTTCATCAACTCCACATCTTTACATAAAGAGACAGTAAACTCTTCTTTCAATTGCTGAGAATATATTGGGGAGGGGGATGAAATATGACTTCTTGTCAGGGATGCTTGAAGAATCCCCTCCCCCCCCCCCCCCCCCCCCCCCAAAAAAAAAAAAAATAATAAGAGGCAGAAGAAATTCATCTCATCACAAAACAATGGGTAACTATGATTCATGTTATGAAATTATAATTAAGAAAAGAAATATAGATATATTTGTTGATCAGAAATTTGAAGAAAGTGGATGTCAATTGAGACAAAAATACTTTTTTTTGATAGGGTCAATCGAGACAAAATTACTATGATGCACAAAAGTTAGTTTCTACCTAGTCAAGAAGATGGCAGTTGGATTTCCAGGGGATGGAGGATTCTGATTTAACACTGAAGCAAGAGTACCAGCTTTAGCAAGAGCATCGGGGTCAGTTGCAGACAAAATCTCTACCTCTTCAAGACCAATTTGTCTCTTAATCAAGTCCAAGTTCTCCTGGAGGACCTCAATCTCCCCAAATGGTAGCCTCAAATCCAAAGCCTGAACCCCAAGAGAGACTGCCTCATCCTTCTTGAACCTCATGAAAGGCATACACAACTTTTGGGTTTGCTTGAAATTTGCAGCCTGACCCACAGAACTATTCTTCAATGCCTCCAGTATCTCCCCGTCTGGAGAAAAAGTGCGAGTCGTACTGTCAAACTTACTTTGCAATATCCTCAAGCACTCTGCTTTCCATCCGTCGAATTGCTCATTTACATATATCAAGCCTGTTAGCTTGTTGTCTTCAGTCAGTGTAGTGACTGGAGCACCCTTCTTATTGCCTTTCTTTGAACCTGATATTTGTTTCTGAAGCAGTTTCCTCATCAAAACAATTGAGTCCTGAAGATACTTGTTGGAACTCTTGAGGGTTAGATCCAGAGGATTAGCTACAGGCCATCCAGCCTTCACAGCAAACCCATTCTTCTTCAAAAGAATCCTCCAAACATACTCTGCATAGTGAGGACAGATTGGAGTGATCAGCCGAGTCTGCACATCCATAAAAAGCCACACCAAATCACGGTTCATGCCCCCAGCACCGCATGAGAACCTGTACTCGTCCCTGGCAGCTTGAAGATCATAAAAGCCTGTCTTGAGAGCTTCTCGGAACATGTAATCCCGGTAATTCTGCTCAGTCATTTTGACAGCAATGTTTATTTCATTTGCAAACACCCGGTCAGCATAAGTAGATGGGGGACCTGTCCTCAAAGAAGACTCTGCTGACAGAACTTCTTCCATCCATGAGATCTCTTTGGTGAGTCGTAGGATGGCAGCATTTGCAGTCTCAAATACAAAATTTGCATCATCAACACCATCACCAGCATCAGCCAAAGAGAATCGTGTGGCATCAGCAGAAAATTCCTCAATTGCCTGGCGCAATGTCCTGAAATTCCCTGTAGATTTGGACATCTTCTCAGAATTGAGCATGATGTGCCCATTGCATCTGAACCCACGAGGCCAGTGCTTCTTGGGCATGATTGCTGTGTGGTTGTAGATGGAGAAGGTCAGATGATTCTGGATGAGATCCTTACCAGACACTCGAAGATCAAATGGGTACCAGTATTCAAACTCCTGCTTCATCTTATTAAGTATAGATGAAGATATATCAGACGATTCTGGGTATGGGCCACCACAGAAAATAAAATCCCAGACGTTATCAGTCAATTGTTCAGGCTTTATAGAAGATATGCTGGATCCAGTTATGTCCCCATTCTGTAACAGGTGGGCAATAGTGTAATAAGCCATGTAAATGGTGGAATCAGACAATGACTCAACAAGATATTGCTCATCCCAAGGGATGCGAGTCCCAAGCCCAAAAGATCGTGAACAAGCCCACTGATTCAACCAGCTCAGAGTGTGCTCAAAGCCATGTCGGGTCTCATCAGAAAAAAGATTCATGCTGGACAGGCACTCCTCGGCTAACTTCCTCCATTCTTCTTCCCCATATGTGATGTACCATTGATCCGTAAGTGCCACAATACATTCATCACCAGACCTTGATACAACCCGCTTTTCAGGTTCACTGTACATAATTGCATGGCCCATCTCTAAAAGCTTGCTCCTGATCAATGTCTTTGCTTCCTGGACTCTCCTCCCCGCAAATTCACCAACAATCATTGTTCCCTCAGTAAATCCTTTCAAGTATGTCAACTTCTTGGCTTCAGCAAGCTTCTCCTTCTCATTCTGACTTTTGATTTTCAGATCCAAGCATACCTTCTCTGCAGCCCTATCTCCAAATTCTGGAATGTCGATGATGGGAATAATCTCAAAGGGCAATACACATTCATCCTTCACACCATACTTTGCCCTAAGAGCTGGTTTTGATTTTAAATCATGCAAGGCCATATAATCATCAGGTGCATCACTAGGCACACTAGTAACGATCCCAGTACCTTTGTCTGTTAGGATGGTCAACATGGGAAGAGCATATATGATCTCGTTGAATGAAAGAGGGGACCTTAATGGGAGGCCAATCAAATCATAACCAGTCAGCTCAACCAAGCATGTAGGTTTCTCTGGGATTCTAGAGTGCTTCTGATAGGCAAGGTTAAGGGCAGCTCTTTTTGTGAGAATAAAGACATCAGTGTCATTAATTTCAAAGGCTCCATACTTCCCATCAGGCAATACCCATGCATTTGTTTGCCCATACATAGTTTCCGGCCTCAAAGTCGCTGCTGCCAAGAAAACTCTTCTCCCCTCCAACACTCCTAGTTTAGAAGGAAAAGGCGATACCAGCTCCATCTTGATGATGGTATACTCTTGAGGCTGAACTCCTTCACCACTTGCCCTATCATGATCTGCACATGGCTGTCCATCTAGAGGAGAATATATGGTGTATCTGACATCTTTCACAATCTTCCCCATGGATTTCAACTTCCTCATCTGCCACCTCACAAAGGAATCATAATATGGGTTCTTATCTGTAGTGATAAAGGAGCGTCTCCAATCACAACCCAAGCCAAAAGCCCTAAGGTCTTCCTTGGCCAATGGAGGAAAGTAGGTCAACCAATTATATGGATCTTGGAACATGGGTATCTCCTCATCAGAGAGGCCAAAACTTCGCATAATCTCCCACTGGTATGCCTGACCACTTGATTTTGACGCAACCTTGGACTTCTTGCCTTTGAACTTATCCGGCGGTGCACCTCCATTTGCATCCTCAGCTTCTTGTACAATGGCTACTTCCTCCTCCACTTCACGGGGAAATATCGGTGGATTCCCGAATTGTTGAATTTCCCGCCCAAGTTTATCAGCAGAGGCCTTAATAGGCATGCCAGTGCAATGAAAAGCAAAAGGCAATAGCACATTGGCACCTCTTAATCTATGATAAGCTGCAGCAAATTCAAGCTTTGAAAGCGAGAATGCGTGTCCAAGATGCAAATACCCATTCATGTATGGGTAGGGGAAGTTACCATAGAACTTCTCACCCGGTTCAGGAGTTTTTTCAAACGATTCAGCCCTGAAAATATCTTCTTCATCCCACCACTTTCGAGCATCATGCTCAATTTGTAGGAGACGATCCCTCCTAGCAAAGCTTTTCCCACCCTCACCCGCCATATCACAATGCTGATGGAAACTGCAAAGACCAAAAGGCCATAAGAAAGAGCACACGAATTCAGATTGATTTTTTTTTTTTATTTGATTCTGAAACGAATCTGCCCCAATAGCCTACAACAACAACTCCTCTTGACTATTAATTAATTCTAAAGTTATGGACCATTTCATTTCTTATAGCATATAGGCCAATTTACAAATCCCCTTTCAAATTCCAGTAATTAAATTCCACAACTTTCTGAGTAAAAGAGCAAGCAAAAAACAGAGTACAGAATTCACACAAGATTGGATTGGGCCATTCTAACCCCAAAATGATATTGAATCAACAAGATTACACTCTAACTTAACAACCAAACGATTTTTTTTTTTTTTTAAGAAATGAAAAATAATTTACTAAAAATAGCAGTTACAGCAATTAAAAGAAAAGGGTCGGAAAATGAAAGTTAGTAGAAGATTTTGTACCTGTGATTCAGAAGCGAATTGATGCGAAGGGCATTACGCGAACACTGAGTTAGATTTTGACGGAGAAGAGGAAAAGCCAGCGAGAGAATCTAGTTTTGTTGGAGACCAAACAACTCTCTGTGTGTATCGCGTGTATGTGACGGAGAAGAAGAAGAAGAAGAAAATGATAAAGTAGGGTTTAAAGGAGGTTGGTTTTTATTGGACCACGTGGCGAGGAATTGTTCTGGGGTTTACTCTTACGGGAACACCACCTCATTTGGCTCATGTGGCACACTAACACTGGTACTTCGGGGTGGCAAAAAAAAACCTCAAATCCGTTAGTATACCTAAATTCACTCACTACTAATTAAATTTATTTATTTAATAAATAGATAAATGAGTGTTAACCCAATTAAACCTAATTAAATTGAATTTAATTACAAAAAGTCCAAATTGGACCAAAAAAAAAAAAAAAAACCTAGCCGCCCAAATAAAAAAGAACAAGGAAAAATAATCTTAGTCGCCCAAATCAAAAAGAACAAGGACGAAGAAATGTAGACGACAAAGAAGAAAAAGAACAAGGAAAAATAATCCTAGCCGCCCAAATAAAAAAGAACAAGGACGAAGAAATGTAAACAACAAAGAAGAAGAAGAAGGAGGAGTCTGAATCAGACCCTTCATATTCACAACAGGGTACAGAACCAACCACTAATTTTCCTCCTCTTTCTCGTCTAAAATCCAAAAAGCAAGCATTAAGATCCAAACCCAGAAGAAGAAATTGCTAAAACACAGTGTGAGAGAAATGGAGATGGAGGGTGTGAGTGAGAGAGTTGCTTTCTTGAGAAAGATAATAAGCAGAAATGTATACCAAGATTTTCAAAGCCCAGTACGAGTTCCCACCTTGGTTTTCATTCGATTCAAAGCGTTTGATTTCGAAGCTCCTCGTCACTGACCCAGATAGACGAATCACCATGCCAACTATAATGCGCGTTCCTTGGTTCCGCAAAGATTTCACAAGGCCGCTCGCGTTTTCAATCAAAGAAACGACACCGTCAAAGGTCACTTTCAAGATTTTCAAAAATAAATAATAATAATAATAATAATAATAATAATAATAATAATAATAATAATAATAATAATAATAGGGGTATTTTGGTCATTTTAGTAGTTATAGGGGTATTTTGATCACTTTGAGATTTTTGGGGTTATTTTTGTCATTTTAGAGATTCTAAGAGGTTTTGGTCATTTTGGAGGTTCTAAGGGTATTTTAGTAATTTTTCTAAGTTTTAATTGTTTTTTATCAGTTTATAGGTTTTAAGGGTATTTTGGTAAATTTCAAGGTTTTAGGAGTATTTGAGTCATTTTAGAGGTTTTAGAACATTTTAATTATATATATGCATAAAATAAATGGGTAAATGGGTGGGTTGGGTTTTAGCTTAGATAATTGGATTGAGTTGGATTGGGTTTGGGTAATATTTACTTTATTAAATGGATTTAAATGGGCTATTGGGTTTTAAAGGCCTAACCCATTTAATGCACACCTAAACCCACCCATTTAACACCCCTACTTCCAATGAATGATAGCATGCCACATATTAAAAAATAGAAATAGATATCAGCTTCTTTTTTTTGGTGAATTAAATAGATGTCAGCTTGATGGCAATTTTGCATTGACCTGCCCCGATGGTTGGGCCGGGTCACCCATGATCCGATCCCGATCCACCCTGTTGCCATCCCTAGTCAGCTTATGGAAACAGAGTTGTTTCTTTTTTTTTTAATAAGTTTTATTTTTTATTTTTTATTTTCTCTCAAGTCTGTGGAATTGAAGATAGTTAATAGGAATCATTTTAGAATTGACCTTGATGATAGTCTATACGGCCAGTAGGAGAAAGGGTAGGCATTTTTTTTTTTTTAGTAAAATCTTCAGCTTTGAGGTATCATTCATAATGATAAAAAAAGGTTACAGGTTCAAAATGAAAAACCTCAAAACAAACAGAAGACGAAACCTACACATGAGGACTCAAAGGTTAATTTAGGGTTAGCTCATAGGGATGGCAATGGGGCAAATCGAGACCGGATCATGGGTGACCCGACCCCGCCCCGAACTATAAATATGTGACTCAGCCCCGCCCCGCCCCTATGGTCAGGGCAACCTACCCCGCCTTGCCCCGCCCTGCCCTGAATTTACAAAAAAAAACTTGTACTCCTCAATTAAAATGAAACCCAAATCTTAAAAATTCAACTAACATGAGTTCTCTTTAATAAACACAAACAAAGATTCTTTACTTTGAATTGGTTTTACCCAAAAGGTTATGATCACATAATAATAAGAACCAATGAAAAAAAAAAAAAAAAATGATTCCTATAGAAAAAGAAAGGTGAGGTATGCAAAGGATAGATGAAGAAGATGTTTTGCTTCTTTCCATTGCAAGAGAGAGAGTAAGGAATGAGAGAAATGCGGCGGCTATAGGGAGAAATGGAGAATATGTGAGAGAAATAGAGAGTTTATATTAGAAACCTTAGGGTTAATTAAGGGTATTTTTGTAATATTAGTAGGCGCGGGTCAGGGCGGGTCGGGCTAATTGGGGCAGGTCAGTGCCAATACCCATTACCGCCCCGCCCTGGTGATCTGGGCAAAAGTCTTGCCTCGTCACCGCCCCGCCACCTCTATAGGGCGAGTAAAATCCGTGCGGGGCAGGGCGGTTCGGGGTGGGTCAGGGACGGGGTAAGAGAGTTGGGCTTAGATTCACACTGTTTCAGACGCCCAAGAGAGTTGGGCTTGTAACTAGGTTATGAATGATTTGTGGGCTAAGAGTTGGACTATGGTGGGTTTGAGGTTTAATAAGTGAGTCATAGGTGGTATACGGTCTGATCAGGTGAATTTCATCCAGCATTTTCTCACCTGGTTGCGGGGCCCCCATTGAACAGCTGTGGGTTCGCCAGACTGACACATCAGGATTTGGTCTTGCACAACACACGACCGAGACGGACTGTGAGGTTAGACAAGGGTCGAGACCAGTATCCTGGCAAACGCAGCCACCTCACCATGTTGTTCTATGCACAGAGGGGTAGGAATTTTGTGGTAAAGATGTTGGCAATAAGACCTGGTCCAGGAGTGGTCCCCGTTTACCATCACCGTGAACAGCCTGCGTGGCAAATGTTGGTACTTCAGAGCTCGCCACACCAACTGAGTCAGGGCTCTCCGGTGGAAAGAACCAGGATCTAGCATCTTGTTCATAGATGTCTGGCGGTTCTTTATCGTAGTCGATCTTAAGCCAATCTCCAAACACCGGAAACTGAACGTCATATTGATTTGGGAGGGTAATTCTAAGCAGGTTACATTCCCTCTCTAGGTGGCCAATAGTTCCACACTTGAAACTCTGATAATTTTTCATACTTAAATCCAACCCATAAGTCCGAGAGCCCAGGTTGGGGGAGGAATTTACTAGACAACAATGGAACAGTAATGTTGACATCAACACGAACACGGAGGAACTTCCTCCATTGGGGTTTCAGATCTCCAACAAGATCAATGTCTAGCATATTACCTACTTTATTACCGATTCTGGTGAGATTCTCTCTGTTTTGCCACAAGAGATGTAGCCTGTGAACTTGGATCCAAAACGTAAATAAAGTGAAATCGATTTCATTCCATAGAAGGTCTAGTTGCCAAGTTTTGAGAATCAAATGGGCTCCTTTTATGGTCCATGGGCGCTTGTTGAAAGCAAGTTGATGATCCACCTCATGACCAAAAGTGAAGAGAAATATATTCTTCTCCACCTTCTTCACTTGAATCTGTGTGGAAGGTTTCCAAGCTTTTTCAACTATGTCTTTCACGACCACGTTGATAAAGTTTTTTGGGGAAAATATTTTACCTACAAGGGAGAGTTCAACGGCATGTATAGATTCATTATCAGGGGTTACGTCAAGCCGGAGAAATTATTCAGTCCACCAGGTGAACCACATCATTCATCCACCAACCCAATAACAAAGTGCCACATATTTTAATTGAGTGAGTCAGCTATACAATCACACAACAAACAAAAGTTAAAAGACCAAATACCCCATCTGGCTTCCCAACCACACTCAATGCAACCCCACTTACTCTGGCGAGCGGCGGAGCGCAGCAGTAGGTTTCCGGCAACCAACAGAGACTAAAAACTCAGATAAAGATCCCAAAATCACGTACAAATCTAATTTCTACGGTGCTAAACGTACTACCTGACAGATCTAGGGAAAAAAAAAATGCACTACTTACAGGCTCTTCATATTCAGAGAAAGAAACTCATCTGAGTCAGTCAATACCTTCACTGTCTCTCTTTTTCTCGCTCTCTATGAGAGAAGCAAAAAAAATATGGAGTAGGCTTAAGAGATTGAAGCAGAGAATGGAGAAGTTAAAAGAGTTGAAACCAAGACCTTAAATGATGGTTCCATTTGTGGGTATGACCCATTTCACTTTTTGCTAAGCAAAATTTCAAGCCTGAACTTTAAGGTTATTTTCTTTATTCTCTCCCTTTTATTTATTTATTTATTTTTTTCTGGGTTTCTCAACTAGTGCTAATTTTTTGATATATATGAATCAGGGTCATTGATTCAACGGGTTTCAATCAAGGCCGATAGTTTATTTTGATTATTTTCCATTTTGTGAATTGTATTTAATTTCTATACTTATTCTCTCTCTACAAATGTAATCTGCTGCTTTGCTCCGCCATTCGCTTGAATAGGTGGGGTTGTGTTGAGTGTGGTTGAGAAGCCAGATCTGATGGGGTATTTGGTCTTTTATTTTTTATTTGTTGTGTGATATGACTGACTCACTCAATTAAAGTACGTGTCACTTTATTATTGGGTTAGTGGACGAATGATATGGTTCACATGATGGATTGAATAATTTCTCATCAAGCCAGTTATCTCCACAGCTACACGATTCGGTTCTGGCAATAAGGGTTTCTATGGAATGGGCAGAAATTGGTAAGGTGAAATATCATCCATATGGAGGTATGTGGATTTGGTTGCAATGATAGATTATTGATGTAATGATTAGTGGGATATATGGAGGTATGGGGATTTGGTTGCAATGATAGATTATTGATGTAATGATTAGTGGGATACTGGTGTTGAAAGCAAGGAAATATGGTGGGGACAAGACTTTCTGACAGTGATAGATTAATATTGCGGCTGGGGAATTTAAAAAAAATGGGTAAAGGGTAGAAGGGAAGTACTTACGTCCAACCAACAGTGAAACTGGGGGACGGTCCAACCAAATGCTTTTGGGCCATTAGATATCCTTAAAAAAATTGAAAAAATTTGGGCCGTTGGATGCCAATTAGTGGAGAATGGGTACCGGTTCTCTCTTTCTTTTCCTCTTTTTCCCTTCCTTTTTCTTTTCTTCTTCTTTTCTTCTTATCTTCTTCTTCTTCTTCTGTTGCAGAGCCCTAGCCGAGCCCGAACCGAGGCCCCAGGTTCCTCTTCTTCTCTTCTCTCTTTCTTTTTCTCTTTTTCCCTTCCTTTTTCTTTTCTTCTTCTTTTCTTCTTATCTTCTTCTTCTTAATCTGTTGCAGAGCCCGAGCCGAGGCCCTAGGTTCCTCTTCTTTTCTTCTTTTGCTTCTTCTTTCTTTCTTTCTTCTTCTTCATAATGATTATTTTGGAAGTTTTAGAGATGGAATATGGGTTTTGAATAGAAAAAATTGTATAAATTTTCCTTTTGGTAGTTTTTGATTTGGGTGTATAATTTTTTTCTGATCTTTTTGTTTTCTCCCTCACGGAAAATTAGATCTACTGCTAGGATCTGGATTCAGAATGGTCTGGAAGCAAACCCCAAAACTGACAAACAAATTCTTTCATCCCTCCCTAAAAACCCCCAAATTCTCTTATAATTTTGGATTTTTTTTTTTAGTTTTGATTTAAGTTTGTTTGGGAGCTGAGAAAATGTGGGAAAGTAGTTGAAATTTGGGGATTTTGGGAAATTGACTCTAAACACAAGATTTGATTTTGAGAGTTTTTTTTTTTTTTTTTAGGGTTTAGGATTAGGATTAGGGTTTTCAATCTTTCAAATCATCGGCTTAGTTACATACAATCCAAGCCAAGGGCTGAGGCAAATAGGGGAGAGCAACATCAATTGCTCTGAAATTAACCTGTGGGTTCTCTACAGTCTGCCCTGCCAATCCGGCCCTATACAAAAAATGGCATCATAGTACGGGTTTTGTGCTTTGATGGGTGTTTCTGGGAATTGATTCTTTGGTTTTTCAAGCCTAAGCTTCTTTCCCAAATACCCATCATTTTCTTTTTTCACAAATCCGCCTCCAAATGCCATTACATTACTTCTATCAAAGTATCCCAAAACTTATCAAAAAAAAAGTTTTTTTTTTTTTTACTTGTTCTGTTTTGTTGGGAATATAAAAGAGGATGATTGTTTCTCCTAGTTGGAATTTTGGAAATTATAGTTTAACATCTCTGTTTGGATTTTGGTTGTTTAATTTTTCAGTTCAAATGTTCTCATGGGTTGCTTGAACATCTTGAAACTTTGACCTCTATATGTGTGTTTATTATTATCTATTAGGTTCAACTTCTGTACAGGGTTAGAGTAATTTTAGGCTTTTAATCTTGTTTGAAGAGTATTTTGGTGCTGACAAAGTGATCTGAATTAGGTACCTTTTGATTGTGGTTTGGTGTATTAGGTACCTTTTGATTTTCTTTTGAGTTGCTCTAGTCTTTTGCACAAGTTATTCTTCTTGTACTGTTTTCTTCAAGCATTTCATTTTTCAATTTTAGAGCTTTTAACATAGTTACACTTGTTACTTTGTGGTGATATGTAAAATATTAATTTAGTACCTATAAAAAAAAATTAAAAAAAAAAAGATATGTAAAATATTAATTTAGTTATGTAATCTTTGCAGTCAATAATCTGGTGTACATTTATGCATGGCATAACGGAATATAGGAGTATTACTATTCACTCATATTGATGAGCTGTATAAGTTAGACGGGGATATAAGACATGTAGAGCCTTATTTTTTAGAGACAGCCTTATAAGATCACATATATAATGTCTTTTAGTGGAGTATGAGGACTTATCTTTCAAAAGGTGTTGACACCTCATATATGTATTTACTTTAAGTAAACTCAATAGCTGAATGCAATTACTCCTATCTTTTTGGTGCAAGTTTATAATCTTAGTTTGGTCTTTGAATTAAGGGTTTATATTCCCTTGGTTTATTCTTTAAATGGTGGTTTCACAATTTGGGCTTCTGCACTGGGTTTTCTCCTCACTAGCTCCTTTGAACCTTGTCTGTCAGCAACATCTGAGATAAAATTGATTGGTTAGTAGCTTACTTCCTAAACTCTAACATAAGGGTTTTCTTTACCCACATATTGATTAAAGTTATTGGCCTTTGTCTTCCATATTTGCTTCATATCTTGTTTGTTCCTATTCCTTTTTTTAGCGCCAACAAGTGATGGACATCTTTTTTAAATTGAACTTAAGCCAAAATTGCAGCACCTGGTTCTTATATTTTATCGATGCTCCTATTTTGGGTTTGGATACTGTTTTTTTTTTTTTTTTTCATTCTCTCCTATTTCCCTATCTTTTCTTTTTGTCCCATTGTTGGTGTAACCTTTTGTACACTCTGCATATTTGAATGTTTTAGTGTATTTGACCTTTTATTTGGTTATTTTATATTAAATGGCCAATGGTTTGCAAGACAGTTTCTTTGAGAATGTAAGTTTCACTTTTGAACTCCACTCTTCTGAAGATTGGAATTTTAATTTTTAGCTCACACTGACCACATGTTCTCATCTAATTCTTATATACTTGATTGTAGCAAAAATTGAGGGGTGGTGATCATGTCACCTCACAGTTTGACCATGGTCAGCTAAGGCTGACCATAATCATGTGGTTTCTATCTCTGTATTTAATGGTTAAAATATGTAAATTGGTGAGATTTTGTATTTGGAATTTCAGATTTTAGAAGTAAATAGCTTCCTGTCCTGTTCTGTTTTGCATTCCATTGCTTGATAAATTGTCCCAATGAAGCAATTTTGTAATCTTTGATGAAGAAGATGATACCTGGTGTGGATTGGAAAAGTTCATAATTTTCTTCTTCTTTGTTTTTTTTTCTTTTGGTGAATTTATTTGTGATGGATGAACGTTATGCATCCTTTTTTTTTTTTTCTAATTTATTGAGAATTTTATTGGGGCAGAAGAAAAATTTCAGTTGAAATTTGGATTTATGATATTGTATAGTTTGTTCTTCTGTAAACGTGTTTGTTATGCTTTTGACCTTGACAACTATGTTATGTATGCATTTATATAAAAATATATATATATATATTATATTTGGATGATAGTGAAATACTGACTTCTTTTTAGGCTTGATGTGGAAAGATATACTTAAATCTTGCCAATCCCTCCCAGTATACTCAGGTTTTTAAGGTTCCAATTTAGAATATGTTGATTCTGTCTAGGCAAACATGCTGTAGTTAGGCTTCCAATACCAAAAAAAGACCATTGTGTTCTATTTCCAATATTACATGTGCTTTTACAAATTGGGGCTTTACCAGTGATGAAGTTGACTGGACTTCACTCCAATCCAAACCTTAAGAATTTCAGTTCTTTTATTGAGAATTTGGGGAAGAAAATATTGTTTTTTCTAAGGAACTTGCAGAAGATTTCTCTGAAATTCCATGCTGTTGGGATTGCACATGTTTGTATATTTGTGTTTTTATTTGACTTGTAAAATGGCTCATATGTGTTCGTATCCATTTTCAAAGGCTATTATGCTGCCTCATATTTATGATATTGTATAGTTTGTTCTATACTGTAAACGTGTTTGTAAAATATGCTTTTGACCTTGACAACTATGTTATGTATGCATTTATTCTCGATTTGATTGAATTGATATGCATTATGATTTGATTGCACTTGGAATTTTTAGTTTTTTATTTTAAATGGATCTCTTTTATGTGTGCAACATCATATATAATAGTTTCTTTTTTTGTTGGGAATATCTTAGTGAAATAAGTTTGATGCATTTTGTTTTTTAATTCCATTTTTCGTTGACAATTATGTGTTTTTGCTAATCCACACAATATCCAAGCTTTTCATCTCAGAAGATTTGATTGGTGTTAATTTTATTCATTTTTATAAAACGAAATAAAAAAATGCTAGGGACTATATATTGGTTTAGCTTGTTTCCAACTTTGACTTGTTGATTATTTTTTGTATTTCAGGTTCAGAAATTACAATTTCGAAAATTGCTAAATCCATTTTTACGAAAAAAAAAATTGCTAAGAACTGTGTTGGAGGAGATAGGATTTTAAATCCTTTTTAATTTGTCAATTGCAAATGATTTTGTTGTCTGTTTGATTACAGGACTTGGTTCTCACAAAATTATTGGTTTTTAGAGTTGTTAGCATTGTTGGTTTGGTTAGGATTGTGCTGGGTTTAATAATTGATATAAAATGGTAAACTTTTGGTTTCCTTCGTTAACGTATATGACTTTTAATCTATTCTTTTGCTGTTGAAATTAAATTTTTGTAGTTAAAATAATACAATGTGAATGAGTTGCATGTATTGATAATTAATGAAATTAAAATGCCATATTGTAGGGTCATCCCGGTGTTGCTAGTTGAATTAGCGAGCAATTTCATCTTCATAAGTGGAAATCCTCTTATTTATGTTCATTGTACAAAAAATATGGATTCAAATATGGATTCAAGACGAAAAAATGCTTTGAAAGCTTAAGAATTGGGACTTGTGCAAAATTATGATTTTATCTTCATTGTTATTTGTTTTTTTTTTTTATTAAAAAAAATAAAAGCAAAAATAAATAAATAAATAAAAGCCTACCCGTTACATTGATAACCATTGTATCCACGTCAGTCCTAAATCTACTCTATTCTATTGGTAATGTGAAAATTCCCATTATTAGTAAATTCCATTAGAATTAATTTTTTTAATATAATATCCATGAAAGAAAATAAATAAACTTAAATATAAAATAAGAGGAATGAAATTTATTTGCAGATTATTAATTTGAAATTAAAATAAAAATACAATTAGATTTCATTCTCAACAAATTAGTTACATCAAGAAAAAAATTTATTCTAACAATCAATACTTGTTGCACCTCAAGGTTTTTTAAGATAATGATGTGCGTTATATAAGAGGGAAAAAAAAAAAGGGTTTCTTTTAAAAAAAAAAAATGAAAAATGAATAAACTTTACACTTTTTACTATCACGATCGGTCATGTTTTTATTAGAGAAATACAAGATTAGTCATTTTTTATTTAAAGATGTGAACTGCGTATTTTTTTACTAAATCCAACTACGATCAGTCGCTCTTTTTAACTTGGTGAGACCCTCTAACCAATTTGTGACAATCCATATTATTTTTTTAGTTAGAACTTAATGCCCTAACCTCTATATTTGATTATGTTCTGTAATGCAGTCAATGATATATTATATGGGATGTTGTGCAAGACGAAATGCTGTCAGGAATTCTTCCAAAGTTTAAAGAGGGTCCATTTATATTCAGGAACATCTATTTAAAATGGAAAGACCCAATGACCCTGAAGTTCAATCCATTCACTATGTGACTCGTTTTTTCTTCTAGTTATTTTACTCGAAATGAAATAGTAAAGTTAGCAATTATTGTCTCATGCAATGGGTTGGAAGTTTGGAAGGCCTTTAACGAGAAGCAATGAATGCAATTGTGTACAAATGTTAGTTTTTGGTGTTATGTAAATAAATTGTGTAATTTATGGCAATTGACTAAAATGTTGCCATGGATAGAGATATTCAAAAGGCTCTGGAAGTTTATTGCTTGTTATTTTTTCATGTAGACTATTTTTTTCATCATTATTTATATTTTCTTTGATTGAAAAAAAAAAAAAAAAATCAGGTGAGAGCAATGGGGAAAAATATATTTTTTTAATAGGGTAAATGGAAAAAAGAAAATGAAAATCTAGCTATTGGTTTTTTTAAAAAAATAAAAAATATAGCCTACCTTCCTTTTTTTTTATGGCAAATTGCTAACTATTGGGTCCACGTCAATCACCCTAACATCAAATAGTTTTTTATTTTTTTGTTTGATTTTATTGGTGGAGGGGTAATATTTTATACTATAATACTAAATATAAGAAGTGACGTTTTCTGTTCGGTCATAACCGAATGGGATTATTTCCGAACAAAGTGTTCGGGCCCTTATTATTTATTGCTGGAAATCTGAATAATATAAAACCACACGTGGAGATATTCCATAATGACTGTATTTAATGCTAAACGAAATATCAAGCCACCAGTCAGGCGTATTAAATGTAAGCAAAATATCGCATTAATGTCAGGATCATTACGAGTTAAATGGGGGGTAAACGAGGCCAAATGAGCTGTAATTAATAAGCATTAATGGCAATCAGACAAAGAAGGAAGAGGAAGACAGGAGAAACAGAGAAAATATCTTGAGTAATAAGAGGTATAAATATAAGAGGAAGGTACTAAAAAAGGGGTTCCTCACAATACAAGAATTAAGAGTGAAATACACAGAGATACAATTATTTTCCTGATTGGTGTGACATTGATTATGGAATTATTAACAAAACCATCGGAGGTTCTTAGGCTGGTCCCTACGGGGCCTAGCCAAGTTTATCTGAGGGTCTTTCTCATTGTCTTTATACAGGGAGGAGTATCTCAAAGATATTCGGATTTCAAGCCAGATTGTTCGGGATCAGTTTCAACTTGTTCGGATCTCTCCATATTCAGTTCGGGCGTGTTCGGATTCGATTGACGAGTAAGCCTTGATAATATTGATTAGTCTTTCCTTTTATTATTTACAAAAAACCCACTTACAATTGGCGCCGTCTGTGGGAAGGCTCTTTAATATTGCTCGGTCCAATCCGTTTCATCGATCATGCCACGCTCAGTTCCAGGGCCCTCCAGGCCCGCCGAATCTCCAGCTCGACAGGCTCCAGGGCCATCACAACGTCAGCGGGAAATTCCCGAACAACCTAGACCCGCACCATCTCCAGCCCGACAGGCTTCAGGGCCGTCACGACGTCAGCTGGAAATTCCTGAACGATCAAGACCCGCGGGATCACAAGTAGGGCAGGCTCCGGCACCCTCATGTCCTAGAACCTCAACAGAGTCATCTTACAAGCCCACTGAGCATACTCGGGTTGCTGTCTCAGTTGCATCCTCCTCCAAACACACCAAGCTTTATAGGCATATGGATGATCAGCGAACAGAAGGTCGGGGGGAAGGCTCTGTAGAGGTAACACGTCCACAAATCCAGAGATCATTAGTACAGTCCCCTTCCGCAGCTTCGCGAGCAGATGACAGTGAAAGAGTGATCGCAGCACTCCGCCAGGAGGTCGATTCTTTGAAGAAGGCAGCTCGGGATATGTCCATAGCAAAAGAAAGGCAGAGGAAGAATTTCCATAAGGATGAACAAGGAGAGGCGTCACGTAGTGCCCATCATGAAGGTTGGGCAGAAAGCCCTTCGGTAAAGGAGAAGGCTGTGAGTTCGGCCGAAACTTCCGCTACTCTTCGGGAGATGAGGAGGAAAGAGGGCCGACCAGATAAACAGGTGGATGCACCTCATAATGAACCTCGTAATAAGGGTTTTTTACCTCCGACAGTGCCGAGGAAGAAGGTAAGGCGTGGGGAGCAAGAAGCAGTCTGGAAAGCCTTAGATTTAATATCATCCTCTCCATTTACTGATGAAATAGAGTCTGCCGAACTGCCAGAAAGGTTCACTGCACCTCGTCTTGAAACCTATAATGGCCGAACAGATCCTGTCGCCCATATAGACCATTATCATCATAGGATGGCCTTATGGCGTTATAGAGACCCTTTGATGTGCAGGATATTCCCTTCTAGTCTGGGAGAGGTAGCACTCAGATGGTTCAACCAGCTTGAGCGAGGTTCAATCGGGTCTTGGAGTCAGATGGCTGAAATATTCGTGGGAAGGTTCATAACGAATAGCCGGAGATCTAGGGGCTTGGATACACTTATGGTAATCAGGCTGGGTACCAATGAATCACTCAAAGATTATTCGGCGAGGTTCTGGGAAACTTATAATGACATCGATGCATGTGCAGAGGATACAGCCCTTCAAGCTTTCAAATTAGGTTTGCCTCCCAGTACTGGACTACGTCAATCCTTGACTAAGCGTCCCCCCACGACTCTTAAGAAGCTGATGGATCGTGTGGAACGGTTTGTCAGAGTGGAAGAAGACGGAGGTAATACTAATGCAGTGGTTTCAGAGGTCCCTGTGTCACCACCTGTCTCTAGACCTCCAGTTCGAACGGCTCAAGCTCCTAAGGCACGTTCGGCACCGACCTAGCTATGCCGCGCCTTCGTATAAAGCCTTTCACACGGTTTTTAAGGAGCCTATTCATCGCTTGTTGGATAAAATCAAGGGCAAGCCCTTCTTTGTGTGGCCTTCTAAGCTTATTGGAGATCCAGCGGTTCGGAATCAGAATCTTTATTGTTTCTACCATCGAGATAAGGGACATGTGACCGAGAACTGCCACAAGTACAAAACTCTTTTGGAGCAGTTAGTGGCGGCCGGGCATCTTTCAGATTATGTTGAATCAACTCCTACTGCGAGTAAGGCCCGAGGAGCCGGTATCAGTCGTTCGGGAACACAGGGGCCTGCTCCAGCTGGCGTCATTCATGTCATTCACAATCCGTTGTGTAGCTCTGTTTTGCCAACATCTTTTCGGTCTGATATGCAAAAAGCGTCACATCTTAGGCGGAAGTTATGGAATAATAGATTATGCCCATTTTGTCTTGACTTCCTGTTCGGGAACTCCCGTATCTTCCGCGCATCAAGTCGTCTCATTCTCAGATGAAGACTTGGCGGATGTTCAGATGCCCCATAACGACCCTCTTGTCATAACCCTTAGATTTGGGGACTATGACGTTCAAAGAGTCCTGGTAGATCAGGGTAGCTTCGCCGAAATCATGTATAAAGGCCTTTATGAGAAGTTGGGTCTAGAAGAGGCGAATTTGGCGAACTTCACCACACCTGTGTTCGGCTTTACAGGAGAGTCGACAATTCCAATGGGAAAAACAACACTTCCCATACTAGCTGGACCGATTAGTTTGCAAACGGAATTTATAGTGGTTCGTGGCACCTCCCCATATAATGCAATCGTGGGAAGAGACTGGCTGCACCGAATGAAAGCTGTCCCATCAACTTTGCACCAGAAGCTGCGGTTCCCAACTGAAGAAGGAGTCATGGAAATAAATGGTGATCAGGTGACAGCAAAGCAGTGCGTTTTAGCTGCTGTAACACAAAAGGGTCCGGAGGAATGAACACCCCTACCAAGGCTTCATGACAATTACAGGCACCTGCTGCCGTGACAGAGAAGCTTGCGGCAGAAAAAGATCCCGAGAAGGTATATTTTGATCCCTCTGAACCTGAATTTTATTTCTTAGTAGGAACAAATTTGTCTGTGAATGATAGACAAGGGTTGGTTACCCTCCTTATGGGATACCGAGACGTTTTTGCATGGTCTGTTTATGAAGCTCCTGGGGTGAGCCCAGATCTCGCTTGTCATTCACTAAATATATCCGGTGATGCAAAGCCAATAAGTCAAAAGCGTCGGAAGTTAGCCCCCGAACGGGCCGAGATAGTTGCAAAGGAAGTAGAGAGGTTGCTGGAGGCTAACGCCATTCGGTCAGTACAATACCCAACTTGGCTCTCCAATACTGTGGTGGTCAGGAAAAAGAATGGGAAATGGAGGGTATGTGTGGATTTTACTGACTTGAACCGAGCTTGTCCGAAGGATCCATTCCCTCTTCCCCCGAATAGACCAGTTAGTGGATTCGGCTTCAGGACATGAAAGGATGAGTTTCCTCGATGCTTTCCAGGGTTATCACCAAATTCCGATGGCCCATTCGGATCAAGAGAAGACAGCTTTTATTACACCTAAAGGAGTCTACTGTTATAGAGTAATGCCCTTTGGTTTGAAGAATGCCGGGGCAACATATCAAAGAATGGTGACCGGTATGTTCGGACACTTGATCGGGAACACTGTGGAGGCTTATATAGATGATATGCTGATAAAGAGTAAGAAGAAAACAAGTCATGTAGAGGATCTGAGGGAGGTTCTTGAAATTCTCCGAGCTACTAAGTTGCGACTTAATGCTACAAAGTGTCTGTTCGGTGTTAGCTCAGGAAAGTTTTTGGGCCATATGATCAGTTACAATGGGGTGGAGGCTAACCCGGATCAAATCTCAGCCTTGTTGAGTCTTCAACCTCCCAAAGACGCCAAGCAGGTCCAACGCTTGGCAGGGAATGGTCGCAGCTTTGGGTCGGTTTATTTCTCGTTCGGCTGATAGGTGCCGCCCGTTCTTTCAGCTTTTGGGAAAGAGGAGGGAGTTTTTGTGGGATCAGGATTGTTCGGCCGCGTTTGAAGGCATAAAAGCCTATCTTTCCTCACCCCCATGCCTCTCAATACCTTATTCGGGAGAACCACTCTTTCTTTATTTAGCTGTTTCCGAACATGCGGTGAGTGCCGTTCTGATACGGGAAACTAATGAAGGTCAGAGGCCAGTCTTCTTCGTGAGTAAAACTATGGACGAGACGGAGTCCAGGTACTTGCCTCTCGAAGAAAGCCGCTTTGGCGTTGATTCAAGCGGCTAAAAAACTCCCTCATTATTTCCAGGCCAGTACTGTTACTGTCCTCACTGATCTCCCGTTAAAGATGTTAATGCATAGTTCGGATTTTTCCGGGCGGATTACAAGGTGGGGAGTGCATCTGGGATCTTTGGGAGTTGAGTATAAACCCCGAACATCTATAAAGGGGCAAGTTCTGGCTGATTTTGTGGCCGAATTCCAGGGAAAGGAAGCAAGCACGGAATCGAACTATACTCCGAGTCCATGTGTCATCGGGGATTCATCTGAGTGGAAATTGTTTGTGGATGGAGCTTCCAACATGAAAGGGGCCGGGGCAGGTGCTGTGCTAGTCTCTCCCGAGGGACTTATTTTAGAGCAAGCAGTGAGATTGGGTTTTTCTGGCATCAAATAATGAAGCCGAGTATGAAGCTTTACTTATTAGGTCTCAGAAGTGCACTTCGGCTCGGTGCGGATCGGTTGCAGGTTTTCTGTGATTCCCAGTTGGTGGTAAATCATATTTCAGGGGAATATTCTGCTCGAGATGAACGGATGATGACTTATCTCTCCATTACCAAATCTTTGCTTTCCAAGTTTGAATTTGTGCAGGTAGAGCAGGTCAGAAGAGAGTATAATTCTCATGCAGACATATTGGCTAAATTAGCAACGGCCTTAGAATCCGATTTGCATCGGTCAGTAACGGTGGAAGTTTTGAGTGCCCCGAGTACCCTGATTGATACAGTGGATAGAGTTTGCGGTACGAACATGGAGCCAAGCTGGATGGATCCTCTAATAGCTTATCTTCGGGACAATTGCTTACCCCAGGACCCCAAAGCAGCTAATGTTATCAAAAGAAAAGCCCCCAGGTATTGGCTATCCAAAGAGGGAAATCTCTATAAACGCTCGTTTTCAGGACCATATTTGTTGTGTGTACATCCTAGCTTAGTAGATGATTTGCTTTACGAGATTCACGAGGGAATCTGTGGAAGCCATACTGGGGGTAGATCCTTGGCGCACCGAGCGATGTCCCAAGGTTACTGGTGGCCCTTCATGCAGAGTGACGCTGTTCGGTATGTTAGAAAGTGCGATAAATGTCAGAGGTTCGCTCCGAAAATCCATCAACCTGCTCGGGAGCTCAATCCGTTATCCAGCCCCTGGCCTTTTGCTCAGTGGGGTTTAGATATTGTGGGCCCCCTCCCTCGTGCACCAGGGAACAAGAAGGTTTTTGATCGTGGCAACGGATTATTTCACCAAGTGGGTGGAGGCCGAACCACTTTCTCACATTCGGGAAGTGGATACTAAAGCGGTTTTTATGGAAGAGCATCATTACGAGATTTGGTATACCTTGGGCGGTTATCTCTGATAATGGTACGCAGTTCGAGGGAAAGCTGTTCAAAGGCTTCTGTTCGGAACTTGGTATCAGGAATTTCTTCTCCTCACCCGGATACCCCCAGTCTAACGGACAAGCTGAAGTTTCGAATAAGGTAATTCTGGATGGTATAAAGAAAAGATTAGAAGAAGCTAAAGGCAGGTGGGTTGAAGAGCTACCAAGTGTCATGTGGACTCACAGGACAACAAAGAGAAGATCAACTGGAGAAACTCCGTTTGCATTAGCATATGGTGTTGAAGCTGTGATTCCACTTGAAGTTGGTTTGCCGACCACTCGCACCACGGAGTTTGACATAGATGAGAATGAGTCTAGTCTTCGGATGGATCTAAACCTCGTGGAAGAAAGAAGAGATATGGCGACGATTAGGTTAGCTTCATACCAACATCAGATGAAAAGAGGATATGATAAAAATATTCGGCCCAGAAGTTTTCAGGTTGGGGATTTGGTACTCCGAAAAGTGGTGGCAAATACAAGAAATCCTAATGATGGAAAGCTTGGACCAAACTGGGAGGGCCCGTATCAAGTAACATCTTTCGCTGGAGTAGGAGCATACAGGTTGACAGATTTGGACGGGAAATCGGTCCTTAGACCATGGAATATATGTAACCTGAAGAAGTATTTTTATTAAAGTGGGGGTTTATTCAGAGCAAAGAAGTATGTTGTTGATACAAATCCCGAACATATTATTTATTCGGATCCACTTATCACTCCTCCGGGTGTGTCATAAGTTGAGAGTATCTACTCGGATCCACTTATCACTCCTTCGGGTGTGTCATAAGTAAACAAGTCCCTATTCGGATCCACTTATCACTCCTCCGGGTGTGTCATAAGTTGAGAGTATCTACTCGGATCCACTTATCACTCCTTCGGGTGTGTCATAAGTAAACAAGTCCCTATTCGGATCCACTTATCACTCCTCCGGGTGTGTCATAAGTTGAGAGTATCTACTCGGATCCACTTATCACTCCTTCGGGTGTGTCATAAGTAAACAAGTCCCTATTCGGATCCACTTATCACTCCTCCGGGTGTGTCATAAGTTGAGAGTATCTACTCGGATCCACTTATCACTCCTTCGGGTGTGTCATAAGTAAACAAGTCCCTATTCGGATCCACTTATCACTCCTCCGGGTGTGTCATAAGTTGAGAGTATCTACTCGGATCCACTTATCACTCCTTCGGGTGTGTCATAAGTAAACAAGTCCCTATTCGGATCCACTTATCACTCCTCCGGGTGTGTCATAAGTTGAGAGTATCTACTCGGATCCACTTATCACTCCTTCGGGTGTGTCATAAGTAAACAAGTCCCTATTCGGATCCACTTATCACTCCTCCGGGTGTGTCATAAGTTGAGAGTATCTACTCGGATCCACTTATCACTCCTTCGGGTGTGTCATAAGTAAACAAGTCCCTATTCGGATCCATTTATCACTCCTCCGGGTGTGTCATAAGTTGAGAGTATCTACTCGGATCCACTTATCACTCCTTCGGGTGTGTCATAAGTAAACAAGTCCCTATTCGGATCCACTTATCACTCCTCCGGGTGTGTCATAAGTGAGCCAGGAACATCCTAATCAGAAAATGTGAGATAGTCTAGACATTCCAAAATCAGACCAAGGTAAGTTTTCTTTGTTTTACGAATTTGAAGTTACACCAAACTAAAATCCTATGTTGGCTCCAAAACTGTTCCATAAACAGAAGAAGTGGAAAATGAGTCATAAATAAATGTTTTTACAGTTTTAAATAAATCCATAATCCTTAGGTTGTATAGTATGAATGACCACTACTTAGTTGCAGCAATTAGTAACAGTGAAGAGTAAAATAAGAACGCATTCAAGCCGTTAATTATCATTAAAATTAAAATTCAACAAAATAAACACTTAGTCAATAAGTTAAATCTCCAGGTTTCGATAAAAAGACGAACGGATGTAGATAAAAATTACATAAAGCTGAGTTCCTTATCCAAAATATAAAAAAAGGAAATAGAAAGGTTCTTATGAGTTTGGAGGCTGTTCGGAAGTTGTAGAAGTCTGCTCGGTCAGATCAACCACATCTAGCAAAACCACTGTTGGTTCGGTCCGATCATCTTCTGGAAGTTGACTTCCTTCTGCTATCGCTTCTCTTTCTTCTTTTTCTTTTTCTTCTTCTTTTCTTCCTTCTCCTTCTTTTCTTTCTTTTTCTTTGTCTGCTTCTTCTTCTTTCCTTCCTTCTCCTTCCACCACTTCTCTTGCTTCTAGTTCTCCTCCGTCTTCCTTTTCTTCTTCCCCTTCTTTCCCTTCTTTACCTTGTTGTCCTTCTTCTCCTTCTTCTTCTTCTTCTTCTTCATCTACCCCTGCTTCTTCGCTTCCTTCATCATCAGACTCTTGTAGTCCTGCATCCGGGAATGGGAGTGGAGTGCCAGTTCGTAGGAATAGTTCGGATGTCTCAGGATGTTCGGTTTTATACAAAGCCGACTTCCATCCGAGTCTGAACCCACTATTGTAAACTAGTTGAAATTGGGTGGCAACTTCTCCCATAGCTCCCTCTCTTCCCAATGCTTTCCCTTTTTGCAGACCCTCCTCCATCCCTTTCTCTTCACCCTCTCTCTTTCCTTCTTGGTGAGCTTTGTTGAGCCGAGAAATGCATTCAGACTCTAGCTTTCCCACTCTCTCATTTAGTCTGACCACTTCGGCTTCAGCTTCTGACCGTTTGGTCCCTTCTGCGCGAGCTCGTTCTTCAGCTTCTGACCGTTTGGTCCCTTCTGCACGAGCTCGCTCTTCGGCTTCCTTTATAAGGTTCGCCTTTTTGGAGATTTCATCCTCTAACTTCTTGAGGTTTTCACTGGCGGCTCTCAATGTGTCCGACATGACTTTCTCGTGTTCGGCCACGGTTTTTTGGTGTTTCTCGGACAGTCGGTAGAACTTTGCTTCCATGGTCATAATACCCTGAGTGGCCTAAACAATAGGGAAAAGTGTACAAGTAAAGATCAAAAGGAATCCAAGAATTTAACAAAAAGAGAAATTATATATAAAATCATGCGAATAATCCGGGAATACTTACCGTTATCAAATTTTTGGTAATATGGCGAAAGGCTGGACCGGGTTGAGTACCAGCCCATTTATTCATATCTTTCGGCAGACAGGTCGCGAAAGCCAGACCGCGAGCAATTTGTCCCGAGACCTCGTTATCGGGATTGTCCATAATGGAGTCTTGAACTGTAATCGGATGTTCTCCGAACAGTAAGGCGGGGTCCCAGGCCGAGACATGAGAGGAAGGCCCCTCCGTAGGGATCATGGGGGGTTCGTTCCTCCCTTTTTTCTTACGAGGTTGCAGCTCCTCTTCCTGTTCGGGTTCCTCGGATATCTGACCCCTTGCTGGTTCAGGAGATGGTACTCGCTCAGGAATTGGTTGGCCCTCGGATTCGGTGATCGAGATCTCTTCGAGAGGCCTTTTCAGGATCTTAGGAGCTTCGGGAGCTTTCCTTTTTCCTTTTCCCTTGTCTTTTGCCTTTCTTGACGGGATCACGGTGGATCGTTTACCCATTACCTCAAAAGGGTTGATCGGAGTAGCCATTGCGTATACTTGGCCAGTAGGTACACGGTCGGGGAAGTCTTCGGGCCGCTCAACCTCCGCTGGCTGAGCAATATATGGTGCTCGGGGCGGAATCTCGACAGCCTCAGATCTGAGCACTACGGGCCCTTCAAGGAATGATTTGACTTGGGGTTCGTAGCCCAAGAGCAGCGGGGCCGAACGTGGTTCTCCTCTCTCATCAACGCAGATGTTTGCCGCAAGAACCCGCCTAATCAGCTCGGCATCTCCTTGCTTCCTGGCGGATTCGAGCCTTCTCTGATCTGCAAAGCAACATCGAACCAATGATGCGAAAGCGGACTAAAATGCCCGAAAATATGTTCAAAAGTGTTCGGATACGGTGAAAATCTGTTCGGACAAACTAATTTATGGTGTTTATAAAGTTCCATACCTGGTTGTCCAAATTCGCTCCGGCAACGAGAGCTCCCAGGCCACCAATCCCCTCCGACCCTCAGGTAATCCTTCTCGAACCCTTTGTTGGTGCTGGGAAGACCGTTCACCAACTTCTCGTTTACATTCCTAGCGACCAGGTGACTTAGAGTGTTTGATTTGGGTCCAAGGCATTTATATTGGTAAACGGCCAAGATCTCCCTAATCGTTAGGTTCACGTCCAAAAGCCGATTAATGGCTATAACCCCCATGATTATCCTAAAGGTGTTAACGGAAATTTGGGAAGGGGTGGCGTTTACGGTTTGTAGGAAGTCTATGAGAAACGAGTGGAGGGGGAACCTAACACCACCCTCTACTATGGCCATGATCGGAAGCAAAATCTCATCCCTGTTTATGACAGGGAAATCGTCCGAATTACAGTAGGTGAGGGAAATGGAAGGGGGAATCTGATAGAGAGACCTAAACCTAGCCATGCTCTCTTCCGTATTCACTAACATAGCCAATTTGCTCGCCATAACTTCAAGAGGATCCTAACAAGATGTTTCGAAAGCTTGGTAAAGAGAAAAACCTAACGGGAAGGCGACGGAGGACTTATTGCAGTGGTTCAGGCGACTGCAGCGGGGAGATTTGAAGAATCAGACAGGGAGGTGTGGGGCGTGAAAGTAAATAACTCAGGAGTGGGGGTGGATATTTATTTGGCATTTAAAAAGGGTGGGAGATAAATTCCCTCCAAACTGCTGAACCGTTCGATTCTTCTTGGAAACGTGCGAGGGAAGGCGGCGGGTTATCATGCCAATTTTGGGGAAACTCAAACGCTTGATTCCGGCTCCCTCCGAGTTACCCGAGGAAGCCGAAATCAGGGGGTAATTGGAGGGGTAATATTTTATACTATAATACTAAATATAAGAAGTGACGTTTTCTGTTCGGTCATAACCGAATGGGATTATTCCCGAACAAAGTGTTCGGGCCCTTATTATTTATTGCTGGAAATCTGAATAATATAAAACCACACGTGGAGATATTCCATAATGACTGTATTTAATGCTAAACGAAATATCAAGCCACCAGTCAGGCGTATTAAATGTAAGCAAAATATCGCATTAATGTCAGGATCATTACGAGTTAAATGGGGGGTAAACGAGGCCAAATGAGCTGTAATTAATAAGCATTAATGGCAATCAGACAAAGAAGGAAGAAGAAGACAGGAGAAACAGAGAAAATATCTTGAGTAATAAGAGGTATAAATACAAGAGGAAGGTATTAAAAAAGGGGTTCCTCAGAATACAAGAATAAAGAGTGAAATACACAGAGAGACAATTATTTTCCTGATTGGTGTGACATTGATTATGGAATTATTAACAAAACCATCGGAGGTTCTTAGGCTGGTCCCTACGGGGCTAGCCAAGTTTATCTGAGGATCTTTCTCATTGTTTTTATACAGGGAGGAGTGTCTCAAAGATATTCGGACTTCAAGCCAGGTTATTCGGGATCAGCTTCAACTTGTTCGAGTCTCTCCATATTCAGTTCGGGCATGTTCGGATTCGATTGACGAGTAAGCCTTGATAATATTGATTAGTCTTTCCTTTTATTATTTACAAAAAACCCACTTACACAAAACATATAAAAAAACTTCCATGCTCGATATTGTTATCGAGCACGGTAACTTTTTGAAAATCTTTGAAATTTGATTTAGAGCCAAGTGTGGAACTTTTTTCTTCTGTTTTTAATTTTATTTTTAGCTACATTCAATTTGGCTAAAAATGGATTTACATATCCAACTATGATTGCTCTTATACTTGATGGTGTGGTATTATATTTTATAATATTTAATTTGAATCATAAATCTATTTTAAATTAAAACAATCTTTGAATAGCAGATAAATCAAGCAAAATGTTGCACTGTTTTCTTCTTTTTTTTTTTTTTTTCTTGGGAAAATGGAGCACGTTCGGGGACAAATTGGTGCGTAGCATTTTGAGAGAAAAAGAAAGCTCAAGTGCACAAGTTACAATACACAACATGGCATCAAAAGGTGCTTAGAAGAATTAGGCTCATGTTGGATGTTGTAGTGACACTTGTGTATCTAGTTTGAAACTTAAACCACAACTTTTTTTTGAAACTTCAACTACAACTTTGAAAGAAAAAGTTTCATGAGCAATACTATACACACAAAAAATTTCAAAACTTACTAAAATGACAAGTAATGATTGGTGGATCATTTTTATATAAATCTATCGTGATTCATGACACTACTTCTATTGTACACTAATTACAACATACTAGTATAATCATAGTGAAATTTGTTGTGTGACTAGACTTTTTGAAGTTTCATGTGCTAGGTCACCAACATGCAGCAATCAATTGAGGTCAAACATGTCCGAAGTGCAAATCCAAAAAAAAAAAGTCAATACAAACAGAAATTTCTATACCTCTTTGCATATGAGGTAAAGAGACAAAGAGATCCTTATCCATCATCCAACCCATCCCATTACACAAAATTAAGTAAAATACTTGGCATATTGTGTATTAAACAGGAAAATAAACCCACATAATAGCTTATGCTTACTAAGAAATCATCATAGGAGAAAGCAAATTTAAATTTTGGATCACAAGAGGCGGAGCCATCCCCATCTCCACTCTTCCTGCCTATGTTATTCAAGTAGAGAAGGCATGCTATGCAATACATTTTATTCAACCAAAAAAAAAAAGTATTAAGCTTAAATTCAAGACAAGATCTATTGATAAGACAATTTTTCCAAATGACTCTTAAACTTTCAAAGGCTAGGCCTATTAAGACACTACATCACAATTTTTTTTTCCTGATAACCTTGGGTAGTCGGGCCAACGTTCTGTAGATACGGGCACCATGATTAATCTCAGGGGGACACGCAACACCCTACTAGCACGTGTACCACTATAGGCGCAAGGTTTTGCCTTGGATAGGTGGCTCTGAGGGAACTCGAACTAGTAACAATTGGAGAGCACACTCAAAGCTGGACCAGTTGAGCTACCCCTCAGGGTTAAACACTACTATTCGTTGAAAATCCCATGGATGACTTTCTAGCTTCAGACGTTAAACTGTAGAGGAAAGGACTTGGGGGTGCAGAAATCTCAAGAATGCCTTCTAGCATATGAATGACTTCTCTCATGGAAGGCCTCAATAATGGCACATCTTGTACACACCATATTGCCACCATCACTAACTTCTTTACCCACTCCATATCACTAAGAGCCTCTTCATCATTTTCCACCAATCTTTCCACTTTCCCTCTACTATAGCATTCATAAGCCCATTCTGTTAGTATTGCTGCCCTCTCCATCTCAACATCCACACATCTCCTGCAACAAATGATCTCCAACAACATGACTCCAAAACTATAAACATCCACCTTTACTGTGACTAGTGTGTTCCTGAACCACTCTGGTGCAACATAGCCTTTAGTCCCTCTGATGCCAATTTGAGTCAAGGTTTGGTGGTTCATCAAAAGCTTTGCTAGTCCAAAGTCAGAAATTTTTTCTATAAACAAATCATCCAAGAGTATGTTTTGAGGTTTTATGTCGCAATGTATGATTTGCGTGCTGCATTCTTCATGTAAGTAAATTAGTCCTCTAGCAATTCCTAATGCAATCTGCATTCTTTGTTGCCAACTTGGTCTTATGACTCCAAAGAGGAAACTCGACAATGAGCCATTGTACGCAAATTCGTATACCAAAAGTTGATGTTCACCTTCATCACAGTAACCAAGTAACCGTACCAGATTGTTATGGTGAGTTTGGCCAATCACAGTCACTTCAGTTTTAAATTCCCTCTCACCTTCCCTCACCATTTTGTCTAGCTTCTTGACAGCAACATATTTGGTATAACTTGATACTAATACTCCTTTATAAGCAATGCCAAAAGAACCCCTACCCAATTCTTCTTTGAACCCACTAGTGGCTTCTTCAAGATCTTTGTATGTAAATAAACGTAGATTCATATCAAGATCTTTTGTATGTAAGGTTCTGTAGAAATTTGGTATTTTTCCTTGCCACAAGCAGAAGACAATTAGAGAAATGCCAGCCACAGAAAAGAAGTTAAAAAATACATAAGTACCTAGGAGGATTGCAAGGATCAATATTGCTTGATTCTGCTTTCCTTGGCCTGGATTAGGATGTGTTGGATTCAGTGAAGAGCTATTCGCTTTCAATTTCTTGAGTAGAGCTTTTCTATCAATGGCACTGCGGTTGAACCTCCCGTTAGAAAGCGGTAATTTCTTCTTCCAACATCTTTATATACCATTATTAACCTTTGGATCCTGAAAAATGGCGACTGCACAATAACAATCGCGCAGGCAAGAATTCTTGCATTCATATTCTGTTGTAGGCTGCAGTAGTTCATAGTCAGCTAAAGGCCAATCAGCATACTCCATCTCCAAGAATTCGAATTGATCTTTCAAAATCACAGATCCCATCTCATTACATTCTCTCATGTAGCTTACATCATTTTGTTTGCAGCCACTATACTTGTTGTTTACATCCAAGAGAGAAAATCCAGGGGCGCATTGGCACTCTGGCTTACCATAAGCCCCCAATGAACATATGTTGTTATAACCACAAGAACCACTTCCAAAAGTGTCAAAAATATCCAGGCAGATGTTTTCAGGAACATACCAAATGGCAGACCAGCTTTGATTGCCAGTGAAATTCTTTGGGTAAGCATAGAGTCTGAAAATTCCATCAAAATCAAGTGTTGCCCTGTAGTAGGAGTCTATCCTCAAGACCTGAGTTGAAAGGTTGGATATACTTCCTTGTGAGTTCTTAACTTGAAGGTAGCCTGACTTGTCCAAGATTAGCTCGGAAACATCTGGACTAGTATAATAAGCTCCATAAGGATTTTTGGTGTAGACATCTATTTGATTAAGCATCAGATTGTAGGAATATGATATATTTTGTTGCTTGACAGTGAAACGGAGCTGAAATTTGCCTCCTTTGTAACTCTCTTTGGACATGCTAGAGAAAAGGTTGCTCCTAAAATCCAATACTTGGGTTGGTAACATGGTATTGGTTGGCTCATTGAAGCTATTCCATATGATGCTTGAGTTTGTGCTTGTAATCACAAAATTCCCAGTGTTTAGCATGGCGGGCGCTTGATACTTGAGGATTCTCACTGTTTTTGGACCTCCACAACTCCTATCCACTTGGAGCTTTGAGTACAAGCAGTCCAGCTGTGGTTAGCTCAACTTTTGATTCTCTTTCTGCCGGGTAATCTCTATTTGCAGACCAAACTATAGTTTCATCCGGTATCTTAGCGAACCAGATAGCAAGAAGGAACTGATCTTGTTCAAGGCGGCGGAATCCAAATGCAAAATCGCCAGATGGTGAAGTCCATGTGGAGTTATCATCAGTGGCAAAGAGAGCTGAACCCACACTAATGTTATTATAAACTTGAGCTATTGCAGGAACTAGGAGGGTGATAACAAGGACAAGCAGGCAGTGAAAAGGAGCAAGTGCTGAAGCCATTGGAAAAAGGATAAGAGCTAAGTGGTAAATGTTGGTGTTATGATGAACTTTATGTGTATCTGCCTTGGTGAATATTGTTGAGTATAGGAGTCTAACTTGAGCTTTTCCAATGGTCGAAAAAGTTAGGTAGATCAGGCTGCAGGCAGCAGGCAGTAGGAAGGCAATTGATACATCTCATAAATCACAAAGGCTTCAAATGTCACCGTTTGTGATGACTTTACTTTTTAGATTTTCAACCACTATATGACAATTTTGGCATGGCACGTGCTTTGACATTGACGAAATAAATTAATTGTCAGGGTAAAAAATGTATTGGATGGAAAATCACAAACAAACTTGAAACTCCCAGCCTACTCACTATGCCTGAGATCAGCTTATGGTGGCTGATCAAGGACACTCTGATGATTAAGTTAGAACAAGTAAGAATTTATAAGAGAACTTTGACAGAGTAACTGCTTTGGAATGTTGGTTTTCTCATACTTCTCTCAAAGGTGATCCGCTTAATATACATGTAGTACTGTGAGGGTGTTCTATGGACTTCCAACCCTAAAAGGCCACGATTGAAGAGATGTTTTCCAACACTCCTTTTGAGGAGTCTCGAGGTGAGGCAAGGTGGACGATCACCTTATCCCCCCTTAATCAGAGAAAAACGTCTCACATGTTGTCATGTACATTTAATAGGATGTTGATGTCATTGTCACTGACTTCAAAGCCAAGGGCATCTATGCCAGGCAATACATAATATTATGAAACTTGGCTCACCTCATCATTGTCACTGACTTGTTGCATTGGGTCGGGTTGGTGAATTGAGGCACTATCTTATCCCCTTCTTGTTTTAAGTTGAAAAACAAAAACCCAATTAGCATTTGAGCAGCATGATCAGATAGTTGTGCAAGTGCTCCCTTCTCCTTCTTCTCTTTATGTTTCTTTTTTCCCAGCTTTCTTGCATCCTGCAATCATAGCATGCCACATCTATCAAGGTAGCTATCCTTAAGAGTGCATATCATTCGATGTGGAAATGTGGAATGTAATCAACAAGTGATGGCACTACAATTGGTGATTGTAATAATAAAAGTAGTGACTACTTAGGACAAATGATAGACACCACTACCACATAGCTTTTTTTAAATAGCCAAAGCATAAATTTAGTTTGGATCCCCTCTTTCTATGTGTGTAAACAAAATGGCAATAGCCTTACACCCAACCACTGTGAGACTTCCAATCCTCTTAGTGCTAATGTCAGTTATGGTTAGCTATACAATGGAAGATGCAGCCAGAGACATAGAGGAGTGTACACAGCAGTTGGTAGGGCTGGCTACATGTCTCCCTTACGTTGGTGGTCAAGCAAAAGCACCTACACCTGATTGTTGCACTGGTCTCAAACAAGTCCTAAACAACAACAAGAAGTGCTTGTGTGTCATCATTAGAGATCGTAATGATCCAGAACTGGGACAACAGATTAATGTTACTCTTGCTTTGGGTCTGCCTTCTGTTTGCCATGCCCCAGCTAATGTCTCCCAGTGTCCTGGTAAGCACTCAACTATGAAGTACATTAATCTATAAATGTCACTACAAGTGCTAAATGTTTGACACAGTGATTTGATTTGTGACCATGGTCATGGATGCAGCTCTTCTACACATGGATCCTAATTCACCAAAAGCTCAAGTTTTCTATCAATTGG
>OU015764.1:11041034-11062037 GCA_907173295.1 Fagus sylvatica
ACCTTCAACATTGCCTGTATTTTGAATTGAACAAACTAATGAAAGTAGTATGACTGGTTATAAGAAACTTAGTAACCCTTGTAAACTGATGTGGAGGTGACCTCATCCTTAGCAATTTTACCTAAGCAGCTAAGCTTCATCCATAGCTACACATCAAAAGAATGAACTTTAATTTTTCTTGCTGAATAAAAAACGAAGATGGAAATTCCATGACAATTGCATTAAGATTGATGCACAATGTTAATCCAGAGCCCATCTATTTGGATCTTGATGTTGATGCTACAGATTCCTGTCAGTGTGAGTGAGTCATCTATTGGCCCACATTAGGCAACTAAGGTCCGTTATCCATGAGCAGGCTACTCGAGTTGGGTGGGAGGGATGTCCCATTGCTCAGTCTAGCCTTTTGATTAAAAACAAAACAATACAAAACAAAATAAGAGAAAAGAAAAGTACTTTAAAATTTTAAATCATTTAGCCTGGGAAGGAGAGAAGAGATATTAACCATAAATGGGAGTGTAGGGTGTTAATAAATTAATAATGGCTTTAAGACCGTTGGATCTAGTAGAATGAACGATTCAAACAGGGTATAAAACTTGAGAAGTTACACCAGGTATAAAAGTAGGAACCTCAAATGTAATAGTTTAAGATTTTGTCATGTGTGGCACATTCTTTGCGAAGAAAATAAATTTATCTTCATTTAGCCTTTCACTTAATCAAAGCTTTGCACTTATGTCAACACATTGATTATATATATCGATGTGATCATGTTATAGACTTACAGCAACGTAACTTTTTGTTAATGTTACACTACTCAATAATTTTTTACTGGTTCAATATATTCAAAATTGCACAGTTAGATTATATGTTTTCATTGTCCTTAACACCTTAACATGCATGAAAAAATTCATGTTAATCAGATGTTATTTATTTTTTTATTGGTAAATATTTTATTGATGAAATGGTTATTGATGCCTAATCATCTTAATATTTACGAGCAGGGAGAATATAATAAGACAATGTGATATTTGATCAACAATTTTCATTTTTAACTCTTTAGGGTAGTAGCCTAAATTAACTATGTTATTAAAAAGAGTTTAATAGAGTAAATGCATTTATTTCCACGTATTAATTATCTATAGGTTGTACACTAATTATTTATGCAAAATGAATGTTTTTATAGTTTTTTCTAAAATTTATAAAAATTGATTAAGAATATTGTTTTCTTGATCAAATTTAGTTACTTTGACAACAATTAAAACAAGAAAAAAAAAAAAAGAAAAAAAAAAGGAAAAAAAAATACTTGTGTGCATATATATAATTTAGTAGAAATAATTAAATATTTGTCAATCACTTAAGAAATCTATTCATATTCTTAATTGTATTAATCTTAATGGTTACAGTGTCTCTTTTAAAAGATGATTATTATAGATGAGTCATAAAAATAGTTCCTTAGTAAAATTTTCAAAATTAGCTTATAGTTTACATCGCGGAGGACATTGGGTAGTTTGTTATAATTGGGGTGTTGATCACAATTTTTCATAGTTTATGGTGCAAAGTCCGAGTAACCCCATAGTTTAGGGTAGGAATTTTTTCACTTAATAATATTATTTTTAATACTATTTTGTAAAAAAAAAAAAAAAAAAAAAAAAAAAAAAAAAAAAAACTATATGAAACTATTGAGATATCTAGCATTTTTTGTGAATGAGTATCTTCAAGAAAAGAGTTCAAGAGTTTTTCCCATCCAAAAAAGGTTAAATTGCTCAATATTTTATATATATATTATATATATTATATATATATATATATATATATATATATATATATATATATTATATATATTTTTTTTTTTGCAAAATACTTTTTTAAAAATGGATTATTGCGCAAAATCCCTCTTTAAGGTAGTTTTCTACAATTAACCCAAAGATTTTTATTTTGATCCAAAAAATAAAAAACTTAAGTTTGCCTATGAAATATGTTTATGTAGATTTCAACAACTAAAACAACAAGTTTAATTCAATTAGTAATCAAGCACAATAATAGTAAAGAAGTAAAAAGTATGACACAACGATTGGTAACAAAGTGGAAAAATAAAAAATGATAAAGCGCACTCCAAGGGAAAAACCACTACGGGGCTCAATACCCCCGACAAGATAATTCACTATAAAAGATGAGTTTATCTAGTACCAAAGAAAAGTACTCATTGTGCTCCCTGCAACAGCTTCAGCACCTCTAAATTCTTCTATATAAACATCTTCATGAACTCCAAGTTCGCTTCACTCAAAACCTTTGGGTCATGCTGCATGCACAAACGCAAGGTTCTAGTTTCTGTGGTTTCTGGAGGGGTAATATTTTATACTATAATACTAAATATAAGAAGTGACGTTTTCTGTTCGGTCATAACCGAATGGGATTATTCCCGAACAAAGTGTTCGGGCCCTTATTATTTATTGCTGGAAATCTGAATAATATAAAACCACACGTGGAGATATTCCATAATGACTGTATTTAATGCTAAACGAAATATCAAGCCACCAGTCAGGCGTATTAAATGTAAGCAAAATATCGCATTAATGTCAGGATCATTACGAGTTAAATGGGGGGTAAACGAGGCCAAATGAGCTGTAATTAATAAGCATTAATGGCAATCAGACAAAGAAGGAAGAGGAAGACAGGAGAAACAGAGAAAATATCTTGAGTAATAAGAGGTATAAATATAAGAGGAAGGTACTAAAAAAGGGGTTCCTCACAATACAAGAATTAAGAGTGAAATACACAGAGATACAATTATTTTCCTGATTGGTGTGACATTGATTATGGAATTATTAACAAAACCATCGGAGGTTCTTAGGCTGGTCCCTACGGGGCCTAGCCAAGTTTATCTGAGGGTCTTTCTCATTGTCTTTATACAGGGAGGAGTATCTCAAAGATATTCGGATTTCAAGCCAGATTGTTCGGGATCAGTTTCTACTTGTTCGGATCTCTCCATATTCAGTTCGGGCGTGTTCGGATTCGATTGACGAGTAAGCCTTGATAATATTGATTAGTCTTTCCTTTTATTATTTACAAAAAACCCACTTACAATTGGCGCCGTCTGTGGGAAGGCTCTTTAATATTGCTCGGTCCAATCCGTTTCATCGATCATGCCACGCTCAGTTCCAGGGCCCTCCAGGCCCGCCGAATCTCCAGCTCGACAGGCTCCAGGGCCATCACAACGTCAGCTGGAAATTCCCGAACAACCTAGACCCGCACCATCTCCAGCCCGACAGGCTTCAGGGCCGTCACGACGTCAGCTGGAAATTCCTGAACGATCAAGACCCGCGGGATCACAAGTAGGGCAGGCTCCGGCACCCTCATGTCCTAGAACCTCAACAGAGTCATCTTACAAGCCCACTGAGCATACTCGGGTTGCTGTCTCAGTTGCATCCTCCTCCAAGCACACCAAGCTTTATAGGCATATGGATGATCAGCGAACAGAAGGTCGGGGGGAAGGCTCTGTAGAGGTAACACGTCCACAAATCCAGAGATCATTAGTACAGTCCCCTTCCGCAGCATCGCGAGCAGATGACAGTGAAAGAGTGATCGCAGCACTCCGCCAGGAGGTCGATTCTTTGAAGAAGGCAGCTCGGGATATGTCCATAGCAAAAGAAAGGCAGAGGAAGAATTTCCATAAGGATGAACAAGGAGAGGCGTCACGTAGTGCCCATCATGAAGGTTGGGCAGAAAGCCCTTCGGTAAAGGAGAAGGCTGTGAGTTCGGCCGAAACTTCCGCTACTCTTCGGGAGATGAGGAGGAAAGAGGGCCGACCAGATAAACAGGTGGATGCACCTCATAATGAACCTCGTAATAAGGGTTTTTTACCTCCGACAGTGCCGAGGAAGAAGGTAAGGCGTGGGGAGCAAGGAGCAGTCTGGAAAGCCTTAGACTTAATATCATCCTCTCCATTTACTGATGAAATAGAGTCTGCCGAACTGCCAGAAAGGTTCACTGCACCTCGTCTTGAAACCTATAATGGCCGAACAGATCCTGTCGCCCATATAGACCATTATCATCATAGGATGGCCTTATGGCGTTATAGAGACCCTTTGATGTGCAGGATATTCCCTTCTAGTCTGGGAGAGGTAGCACTCAGATGGTTCAACCAGCTTGAGCGAGGTTCAATCGGGTCTTGGAGTCAGATGGCTGAAATATTCGTGGGAAGGTTCATAACGAATAGCCGGAGATCTAGGGGCTTGGATACACTTATGGTAATCAGGCTGGGTACAAATGAATCACTCAAAGATTATTCGGCGAGGTTCTGGGAAACTTATAATGACATCGATGCATGTGCAGAGGATACAGCCCTTCAAGCTTTCAAATTAGGTTTGCCTCCCAGTACTGGACTACGTCAATCCTTGACTAAGCGTCCCCCCACGACTCTTAAGAAGCTGATGGATCGTGTGGAACGGTTTGTCAGAGTGGAAGAAGACGGAGGTAATACTAATGCAGTGGTTTCAGAGGTCCCTGTGTCACCACCTGTCTCTAGACCTCCAGTTCGAACGGCTCAAGCTCCTAAGGCACGTTCGGCACCGACCTAGCTATGCCGCGCCTTCGTATAAAGCCTTTCACACGGTTTTTAAGGAGCCTATTCATCGCTTGTTGGATAAAATCAAGGGCAAGCCCTTCTTTGTGTGGCCTTCTAAGCTTATTGGAGATCCAGCGGTTCGGAATCAGAATCTTTATTGTTTCTACCATCGAGATAAGGGACATGTGACCGAGAACTGCCACAAGTACAAAACTCTTTTGGAGCAGTTAGTGGCGGCCGGGCATCTTTCAGATTATGTTGAATCAACTCCTACTGCGAGTAAGGCCCGAGGAGCCGGTATCAGTCGTTCGGGAACACAGGGGCCTGCTCCAGCTGGCGTCATTCATGTCATTCACAATCCGTTGTGTATCTCTGTTTTGCCAACATCTTTTCGGTCTGATATGCAAAAAGCGTCACATCTTAGGCGGAAGTTATGGAATAATAGATTATGCCCATTTTGTCTTGACTTCCTGTTCGGGAACTCCCGTATCTTCCGCGCATCAAGTCGTCTCATTCTCAGATGAAGACTTGGCGGATGTTCAGATGCCCCATAACGACCCTCTTGTCATAACCCTTAGATTTGGGGACTATGACGTTCAAAGAGTCCTGGTAGATCAGGGTAGCTTCGCCGAAATCATGTATAAAGGCCTTTATGAGAAGTTGGGTCTAGAAGAGGCGAATTTGGCGAACTTCACCACACCTGTGTTCGGCTTTACAGGAGAGTCGACAATTCCAATGGGAAAAACAACACTTCCCATACTAGCTGGGACCGATTAGTTTGCAAACGGAATTTATAGTGGTTCGTGGCACCTCCCCATATAATGCAATCGTGGGAAGAGACTGGCTGCACCGAATGAAAGCTGTCCCATCAACTTTGCACCAGAAGCTGCGGTTCCCAACTGAAGAAGGAGTCATGGAAATAAATGGTGATCAGGTGACAGCAAAGCAAGTGCGTTTTAGCTGCTGTAACACAAAAGGGTCCGGAGGATGAACACCCCTACCAAGGCTTCATGACAATTACAGGCACCTGCTGCCGTGACAGAGAAGCTTGCGGCAGAAAAAGATCCCGAGAAGGTATATTTTGATCCCTCTGAACCTGAATTTTATTTCTTAGTAGGAACAAATTTGTCTGTGAATGATAGACAAGGGTTGGTTACCCTCCTTATGGGATACCGAGACGTTTTTGCATGGTCTGTTTATGAAGCTCCTGGGGTGAGCCCAGATCTCGCTTGTCATTCACTAAATATATCCGGTGATGCAAAGCCAATAAGTCAAAAGCGTCGGAAGTTAGCCCCCGAACGGGCCGAGATAGTTGCAAAGGAAGTAGAGAGGTTGCTGGAGGCTAATGCCATTCGGTCAGTACAATACCCAACTTGGCTCTCCAATACTGTGGTGGTCAGGAAAAAGAATGGGAAATGGAGGGTATGTGTGGATTTTACTGACTTGAACCGAGCTTGTCCGAAGGATCCATTCCCTCTTCCCCAGAATAGACCAGTTAGTGGATTCGGCTTCAGGACATGAAAGGATGAGTTTCCTCGATGCTTTCCAGGGTTATCACCAAATTCCGATGGCCCATTCGGATCAAGAGAAGACAGCTTTTATTACACCTAAAGGAGTCTACTGTTATAGAGTAATGCCCTTTGGTTTGAAGAATGCCGGGGCAACATATCAAAGAATGGTGACCGGTATGTTCGGACACTTGATCGGGAACACTGTGGAGGCTTATATAGATGATATGCTGATAAAGAGTAAGAAGAAAACAAGTCATGTAGAGGATCTGAGGGAGGTTCTTGAAATTCTCCGAGCTACTAAGTTGCGACTTAATGCTACAAAGTGTCTGTTCGGCGTTAGCTCAGGAAAGTTTTTGGGCCATATGATCAGTTACAATGGGGTGGAGGCTAACCCGGATCAAATCTCAGCCTTGTTGAGTCTTCAACCTCCCAAAGACGCCAAGCAGGTCCAACGCTTGACAGGGATGGTCGCAGCTTTGGGTCGGTTTATTTCTCGTTCGGCTGATAGGTGCCGCCCGTTCTTTCAGCTTTTGGGAAAGAGGAGGAAGTTTTTGTGGGATCAGGATTGTTCGGCTGCGTTTGAAGGCATAAAAGCCTATCTTTCCTCACCCCCATGCCTCTCAATACCTTATTCGGGAGAGCCTCTCTTTCTTTATTTAGCTGTTTCCGAACATGCGGTGAGTGCCGTTCTGATACGGGAAACTAATGAAGGTCAGAGGCCAGTCTTCTTCGTGAGTAAAACTATGGACGAGACGGAGTCCAGGTACTTGCCTCTCGAGAAAGCCGCTTTGGCGTTGATTCAAGCGGCTAAAAAACTCCCTCATTATTTCCAGGCCAGTACTGTTACTGTCCTCACTGATCTCCCGTTAAAGATGTTAATGCATAGTTCGGATTTTTCCGGGCGGATTACAAGGTGGGGAGTGCATCTGGGATCTTTGGGAGTTGAGTATAAACCCCGAACATCTATAAAGGGGCAAGTTCTGGCTGATTTTGTGGCCGAATTCCAGGGAAAGGAAGCAAGCACGGAATCGAACTATACTCCGAGTCCATGTGTCATCGGGGATTCATCTGAGTGGAAATTGTTTGTGGATGGAGCTTCCAACATGAAAGGGGCCGGGGCAGGTGCTGTGCTAGTCTCTCCCGAGGGACTTATCTTAGAGCAAGCAGTGAGATTGGGTTTTTTGGCATCAAATAATGAAGCCGAGTATGAAGCTTTACTTATTGGTCTCAGAAGTGCACTTCGGCTCGGTGCGGATCGGTTGCAGGTTTTCTGTGATTCCCAGTTGGTGGTAAATCATATTTCAGGGGAATATTCTGCTCGAGATGAACGGATGATGACTTATCTCTCCATTACCAAATCTTTGCTTTCCAAGTTTGAATTTGTGCAGGTAGAGCAGGTCAGAAGAGAGTATAATTCTCATGCAGATATATTGGCTAAATTAGCAACGGCCTTAGAATCCGATTTGCATCGGTCAGTAACGGTGGAAGTTTTGAGTGCCCCGAGTACCCTGATTGATACAGTGGATAGAGTTTGCGGTACGAACATGGAGCCAAGCTGGATGGATCCTCTAATAGCTTATCTTCGGGACAATTGCTTACCCCAGGACCCCAAAGCAGCTAATGTTATCAAAAGAAAAGCTCCCAGGTATTGGCTATCCAAAGAGGGAAATCTCTATAAACGCTCGTTTTCAGGACCATATTTGTTGTGTGTACATCCTAGCTTAGTAGATGATTTGCTTTACGAGATTCACGAGGGAATCTGTGGAAGCCATACTGGGGGTAGATCCTTGGCGCACCGAGCAATGTCCCAAGGTTACTGGTGGCCCTTCATGCAGAGTGATGCTGTTCGGTATGTTAGAAAGTGCGATAAATGTCAGAGGTTCGCTCCGAAAATCCATCAACCTGCTCGGGAGCTCAATCCGTTATCCAGCCCCTGGCCTTTTGCTCAGTGGGGTTTAGATATTGTGGGCCCTCTCCCTCGTGCACCAGGGAACAAGAAGGTTTTTGATCGTGGCAACGGATTATTTCACCAAGTGGGTGGAGGCCGAACCACTTTCTCACATTCGGGAAGTGGATACTAAAGCGGTTTTTATGGAAGAGCATCATTACGAGATTTGGTATACCTTGGGCGGTTATCTCTGATAATGGTACGCAGTTCGAGGGAAAGCTGTTCAAAGGCTTCTGTTCGGAACTTGGTATCAGGAATTTCTTCTCCTCACCCGGATACCCCCAGTCTAACGGTCAAGCTGAAGTTTCGAATAAGGTAATTCTGGATGGTATAAAGAAAAGATTAGAAGAAGCTAAAGGCAGGTGGGTTGAAGAGCTACCAAGTGTCATGTGGACTCACAGGACAACAAAGAGAAGATCAACTGGAGAAACTCCGTTTGCATTAGCATATGGTGTTGAAGCTGTGATTCCACTTGAAGTTGGTTTGCCGACCACTCGCACCACGGAGTTTGACATAGATGAGAATGAGTCTAGTCTTCGGATGGATCTAAACCTCGTGGAAGAAAGAAGAGATATGGCGACGATTAGGTTAGCTTCATACCAACATCAGATGAAAAGAGGATATGATAAAAATATTCGGCCCAGAAGTTTTCAGGTTGGGGATTTGGTACTCCGAAAAGTGGTGGCAAATACAAGAAATCCTAATGATGGAAAGCTTGGACCAAACTGGGAGGGCCCGTATCAAGTAACATCGTTCGCTGGAGTAGGAGCATACAGGTTGACAGATTTGGACGGGAAATCGGTCCTTAGACCATGGAATATATGTAACCTGAAGAAGTATTTTTATTAAAGTGGGGGTTTATTCAGAGCAAAGAAGTATGTTGTTGATGCAAATCCCGAACATATTATTTATTCGGATCCACTTATCACTCCTCCGGGTGTGTCATAAGTTGAGAGTATCTACTCGGATCCACTTATCACTCCTTCGGGTGTGTCATAAGTAAACAAGTCCCTATTCGGATCCACTTATCACTCCTCCGGGTGTGTCATAAGTTGAGAGTATCTACTCGGATCCACTTATCACTCCTTCGGGTGTGTCATAAGTAAACAAGTCCCTATTCGGATCCACTTATCACTCCTCCGGGTGTGTCATAAGTTGAGAGTATCTACTCGGATCCACTTATCACTCCTTCGGGTGTGTCATAAGTAAACAAGTCCCTATTCGGATCCACTTATCACTCCTCCGGGTGTGTCATAAGTTGAGAGTATCTACTCGGATCCACTTATCACTCCTTCGGGTGTGTCATAAGTAAACAAGTCCCTATTCGGATCCACTTATCACTCCTCCGGGTGTGTCATAAGTTGAGAGTATCTACTCGGATCCACTTATCACTCCTTCGGGTGTGTCATAAGTAAACAAGTCCCTATTCGGATCCACTTATCACTCCTCCGGGTGTGTCATAAGTTGAGAGTATCTACTCGGATCCACTTATCACTCCTTCGGGTGTGTCATAAGTAAACAAGTCCCTATTCGGATCCACTTATCACTCCTCCGGGTGTGTCATAAGTTGAGAGTATCTACTCGGATCCACTTATCACTCCTTCGGGTGTGTCATAAGTAAACAAGTCCCTATTCGGATCCATTTATCACTCCTCCGGGTGTGTCATAAGTTGAGAGTATCTACTCGGATCCACTTATCACTCCTTCGGGTGTGTCATAAGTAAACAAGTCCCTATTCGGATCCACTTATCACTCCTCCGGGTGTGTCATAAGTGAGCCAGGAACATCCTAATCAGAAAATGTGAGATAGTCTAGACATTCCAAAATCAGACCAAGGTAAGTTTTCTTTGTTTTACGAATTTGAAGTTACACCAAACTAAAATCCTATGTTGGCTCCAAAACTGTTCCATAAACAGAAGAAGTGGAAAATGAGTCATAAATAAATGTTTTTACAGTTTTAAATAAATCCATAATCCTTAGGTTGTATAGTATGAATGACCACTACTTAGTTGCAGCAATTAGTAACAGTGAAGAGTAAAATAAGAACGCATTCAAGCCGTTAATTATCATTAAAATTAAAATTCAACAAAATAAACACTTAGTCAATAAGTTAAATCTCCAGGTTTCGATAAAAAGACGAACGGATGTAGATAAAAATTACATAAAGCTGAGTTCCTTATCCAAAATATAAAAAAAGGAAATAGAAAGGTTCTTATGAGTTTGGAGGCTGTTCGGAAGTTGTAGAAGTCTGCTCGGTCAGATCAACCACATCTAGCAAAACCACTGTTGGTTCGGTCCGATCATCTTCTGGAAGTTGACTTCCTTCTGCTATCGCTTCTCTTTCTTCTTTTTCTTTTTCTTCTTCTTTTCTTCCTTCTCCTTCTTTTCTTTCTTTTTCTTTGTCTGCTTCTTCTTCTTTCCTTCCTTCTCCTTCCACCACTTCTCTTGCTTCTAGTTCTCCTCCGTCTTCCTTTTCTTCTTCCCCTTCTTTCCCTTCTTTACCTTGTTGTCCTTCTTCTCCTTCTTCTTCTTCTTCTTCTTCATCTACCCCTGCTTCTTCGCTTCCTTCATCATCAGACTCTTGTAGTCCTGCATCCGGGAATGGGAGTGGAGTGCCAGTTCGTAGGAATAGTTCGGATGTCTCAGGATGTTCGGTTTTATACAAAGCCGACTTCCATCCGAGTCTGAACCCACTATTGTAAACTAGTTGAAATTGGGTGGCAACTTCTCCCATAGCTCCCTCTCTTCCCAATGCTTTCCCTTTTTGCAGACCCTCCTCCATCCCTTTCTCTTCACCCTCTCTCTTTCCTTCTTGGTGAGCTTTGTTGAGCCGAGAAATGCATTCAGACTCTAGCTTTCCCACTCTCTCATTTAGTCTGACCACTTCGGCTTCAGCTTCTGACCGTTTGGTCCCTTCTGCGCGAGCTCGTTCTTCAGCTTCTGACCGTTTGGTCCCTTCTGCACGAGCTCGCTCTTCGGCTTCCTTTATAAGGTTCGCCTTTTTGGAGATTTCATCCTCTAACTTCTTGAGGTTTTCACTGGCGGCTCTCAATGTGTCCGACATGACTTTCTCGTGTTCGGCCACGGTTTTTTGGTGTTTCTCGGACAGTCGGTAGAACTTTGCTTCCATGGTCATAATACCCTGAGTGGCCTAAACAATAGGGAAAAGTGTACAAGTAAAGATCAAAAGGAATCCAAGAATTTAACAAAAAGAGAAATTATATATAAAATCATGCGAATAATCCGGGAATACTTACCGTTATCAAATTTTTGGTAATATGGCGAAAGGCTGGACCGGGTTGAGTACCAGCCCATTTATTCATATCTTTCGGCAGACAGGTCGCGAAAGCCAGACCGCGAGCAATTTGTCCCGAGACCTCGTTATCGGGATTGTCCATAATGGAGTCTTGAACTGTAATCGGATGTTCTCCGAACAGTAAGGCGGGGTCCCAGGCCGAGACATGAGAGGAAGGCCCCTCCGTAGGGATCATGGGGGGTTCGTTCCTCCCTTTTTTCTTACGAGGTTGCAGCTCCTCTTCCTGTTCGGGTTCCTCGGATATCTGACCCCTTGCTGGTTCAGGAGATGGTACTCGCTCAGGAATTGGTTGGCCCTCGGATTCGGTGATCGAGATCTCTTCGAGAGGCCTTTTCAGGATCTTAGGAGCTTCGGGAGCTTTCCTTTTTCCTTTTCCCTTGTCTTTTGCCTTTCTTGACGGGATCACGGTGGATCGTTTACCCATTACCTCAAAAGGGTTGATCGGAGTAGCCATTGCGTATACTTGGCCAGTAGGTACACGGTCGGGGAAGTCTTCGGGCCGCTCAACCTCCGCTGGCTGAGCAATATATGGTGCTCGGGGCGGAATCTCGACAGCCTCAGATCTGAGCACTACGGGCCCTTCAAGGAATGATTTGACTTGGGGTTCGTAGCCCAAGAGCAGCGGGGCCGAACGTGGTTCTCCTCTCTCATCAACGCAGATGTTTGCCGCAAGAACCCGCCTAATCAGCTCGGCATCTCCTTGCTTCCTGGCGGATTCGAGCCTTCTCTGATCTGCAAAGCAACATCGAACCAATGATGCGAAAGCGGACTAAAATGCCCGAAAATATGTTCAAAAGTGTTCGGATACGGTGAAAATCTGTTCGGACAAACTAATTTATGGTGTTTATAAAGTTCCATACCTGGTTGTCCAAATTCGCTCCGGCAACGAGAGCTCCCAGGCCACCAATCCCCTCCGACCCTCAGGTAATCCTTCTCGAACCCTTTGTTGGTGCTGGGAAGACCGTTCACCAACTTCTCGTTTACATTCCTAGCGACCAGGTGACTTAGAGTGTTTGATTTGGGTCCAAGGCATTTATATTGGTAAACGGCCAAGATCTCCCTAATCGTTAGGTTCACGTCCAAAAGCCGATTAATGGCTATAACCCCCATGATTATCCTAAAGGTGTTAACGGAAATTTGGGAAGGGGTGGCGTTTACGGTTTGTAGGAAGTCTATGAGAAACGAGTGGAGGGGGAACCTAACACCACCCTCTACTATGGCCATGATCGGAAGCAAAATCTCATCCCTGTTTATGACAGGGAAATCGTCCGAATTACAGTAGGTGAGGGAAATGGAAGGGGGAATCTGATAGAGAGACCTAAACCTAGCCATGCTCTCTTCCGTATTCACTAACATAGCCAATTTGCTCGCCATAACTTCAAGAGGATCCTAACAAGATGTTTCGAAAGCTTGGTAAAGAGAAAAACCTAACGGGAAGGCGACGGAGGACTTATTGCAGTGGTTCAGGCGACTGCAGCGGGGAGATTTGAAGAATCAGACAGGGAGGTGTGGGGCGTGAAAGTAAATAACTCAGGAGTGGGGGTGGATATTTATTTGGCATTTAAAAAGGGTGGGAGATAAATTCCCTCCAAACTGCTGAACCGTTCGATTCTTCTTGGAAACGTGCGAGGGAAGGCGGCGGGTTATCATGCCAATTTTGGGGAAACTCAAACGCTTGATTCCGGCTCCCTCCGAGTTACCCGAGGAAGCCGAAATCAGGGGGTAATTGGAGGGGTAATATTTTATACTATAATACTAAATATAAGAAGTGACGTTTTCTGTTCGGTCATAACCGAATGGGATTATTCCCGAACAAAGTGTTCGGGCCCTTATTATTTATTGCTGGAAATCTGAATAATATAAAACCACACGTGGAGATATTCCATAATGACTGTATTTAATGCTAAACGAAATATCAAGCCACCAGTCAGGCGTATTAAATGTAAGCAAAATATCGCATTAATGTCAGGATCATTACGAGTTAAATGGGGGGTAAACGAGGCCAAATGAGCTGTAATTAATAAGCATTAATGGCAATCAGACAAAGAAGGAAGAAGAAGACAGGAGAAACAGAGAAAATATCTTGAGTAATAAGAGGTATAAATACAAGAGGAAGGTATTAAAAAAGGGGTTCCTCAGAATACAAGAATAAAGAGTGAAATACACAGAGAGACAATTATTTTCCTGATTGGTGTGACATTGATTATGGAATTATTAACAAAACCATCGGAGGTTCTTAGGCTGGTCCCTACGGGGCTAGCCAAGTTTATCTGAGGATCTTTCTCATTGTTTTTATACAGGGAGGAGTGTCTCAAAGATATTCGGACTTCAAGCCAGGTTATTCGGGATCAGCTTCAACTTGTTCGGGTCTCTCCATATTCAGTTCGGGCATGTTCGGATTCGATTGACGAGTAAGCCTTGATAATATTGATTAGTCTTTCCTTTTATTATTTACAAAAAACCCACTTACAGTTTCAATAACAAACGATTTTTCTAACGTTCTTGATCAAAGATATGACATAGGAGTGCATAACCGAGAACTATAAGGAATTTGGGGTTTATAAAATCAATAGAGAAAATGCTCTCATAATATTTTGGGTGACGGCTGCCTCTATGCTCTAAAACAACAAGCTTGTTGGTTTATATAGATAGACTAAAGTATCTCACAAAGACCTAATTTGAAAATAGATTCGGTGTGCAAAAATCTCGCTCTAGCGAGCGAATCTCGAATGAGGATCAGGTGAACGTACAATTGTTTAATATCTTATTCAAATTCACGGACTAGCGACTCTAATGTCTCGCTCGAGTGAGGGTCGAGTGACCTTTTACAGTTCTTAATTCTTATTTCTTTGAGCAACTGCAAACATAGTTTGTTCTTTAACAGTTTGTCCACTTATTTTAGAGTTGTTTTGTCAACGAATATTTTCAATCTAAATCCAACAAACTCAATTTTAAAATTGAGGGAAGAAAATCAAATTGACCCAAAACTTAAACAATGCAATTTATAATATAGTCTAATCTAATCTTGTAGTTGGTCCATACAAAAAAAGAGGAAGAATAAGAAGGAAAATTAGAACATTAATGACGTGTTTGTATTCCTTGTTTCCTTCTAAGTTGCAGAAAATAACGGCAAGAGCTCGGGTAAGCCCTACCATATGGTTTCATGATGTCTCATTTATACATTTTGATGCCATGCCAATGACTACTGTAATAGGCTAATAGCCTTATTTATTTTTTGCTGGGAAAGCAATGTTCTTGTTAACTGGTGGACAACTTCGTAGCTGTGTCCCAAGAGGTGAGGCAATGAAGCTTAGATTCTGATATGGGCATTGCGAGTCTCCATTACGCCCATTATGTGGGAAAGCTATCTAAATTTCCAGGAATAAGCTATTCTATCCATATAGTAGCAATGTTCAACAAAAATAAGTGCTAAGCTTCCGTACTTGCACTGGAGTACTAGACAGCACACAGGACAGACATGTGATCCTTTTTGTCATGTCCAACCCAAAAATAACTACCACAACAGCACAACTTCTGCATTTATTCATTTTGCTCAACTAATCAAGATGTACCATAGATAAGGCATCTGCAATTTGTGGTCCATTAGGTAGGGATCTGTTCTTTTTCTTTTCTTTTCTTTTTTTTAATCTTTTGGAAAATACTTGGAAGTCGGAACTACCCCCAACTTTCCGGGGGCTGGCTGCCCCTTGAGTTCAGGTTCCAATATGAATTATCAAATTTATAATTTGAAACAAAGGCATGCAGCTAACTAGCAAAATCAGTTTCACATGGCCGCTACCCTAATGAGAAACTACATGAGCTTAAATATGTCGAGATATATGGGTAAAGCAAGAAAAAAAAAATTTATGGTCATCTTTCATCACATCTGTTTTCAATTAAGTGACCGTGATATCAACAAGCACTGAATTCTAACTCAGTTAAAATTCAGGTGAAAAATGCACATGGAAGAGCACTGCACACATGCAATTGCTAAGCACGGGTTGACGCTTTCAATAGCAAGATAGCAGTCAAATACTAATCCAGACATCTAAATGAAAAAATGAACATACACATAATCCAAATATCAAGGGAAGAACAGAAAAACCACAGGTGACTGGCATTAACAATACACTAGTGACTAGACCCATTAAGGAGTTCAAGTTCTATTACAGACATACAGGGAGGTGATAGCAGACAAATTTTAGAATATGAAGATTAGCATTCCATTTACTTTTACGTTTGGTGTCAAGAACAGATCACAGGTGTACAGGATATAACCAGACCTGATCTCTCTAAACCTAATACAAGTTCTATATGTCTTCAATTAGAAGTTATGAACTTTCAACCAATCCCTTTTACAAACTTTAGATCGATTAGGCATCTTATTAAATCCCCTACAAGTATAAACAAAGAGATAGACCTAACATCAAAAGAGACATTGGCTAGGCTCTAAGTAGTTTCAGTTCAAGGGTTTGTGAAAGGACCCCTCCAGTACTCTTGTAATCAGAAAACAGCTTACCAGTTCAGCTGCTCCCCTCACTGAAGCTTTCATATTTAGAATCTTTATATCAATATGCATTCATTTGAACGTATAAAAATACAAGCCCCATGATCATGACAGTAAAACTGTTCTCTGAACTTCAGATTCATTGGCTACCAATGAATGATATAGATTGAAATCATTATATGCATGAACCTTGGGTGTCTTCAGAGCATCTTCATTGCTTTGATTCATCATCTCCTTCATGTAAATCCAGATTGTCCTGTTGCCCCAGGAGGGGGTTGTCAAGAACACAATTCCATTTGAAAACAAATATAAAATTAAACAACACTAAAGGCAGATGTTATTCCAAGTGTTGCATACCCAAAGTTAAAAACCAAATCCATTTCTTTCAGAGAACAAAAATATATAATCAAAATAGCTCTTGCTCATGTAAATCCATTGGTCCCGTTCTGTGTGGGGATTTTTCTTTTTCTTTTAGCATCACAGCCTTAAAAAGTGTTGCTGCAGTCAATAACATGATTCCAGATGAAAATAAAAATAAAATGAAACACAAGGCAGATTTTAACAAAAACCAAGTGTTACATACCCAAATCAAATCCATTTCATCCAGAGAACAAAAGAATAATATCAAAACGACCTGTTCACTATAAGAATGGTAAGACAAGTTCACTAACAGCATATGGTTGCTTCTATTCATAACATCACTTTTCCAAATTCTTTTTAAGACACTACATATACCACAGCATCTTGTAAAGGTCTTCCGTTCAGTGTAGTCATTTGAGTTTCTCCCAAAGGAACACATATGGCAAGATCATCAGTTTCCCAGTCAAGCAAATCACTCATGTTTGCTCCCTTCCTACCAGCACTTCCTATGACCTATTATTGCAGAGGAGAATATGTGAGCAAAAGAAGTTCATAACACCATTAAATTAACACAAAGAACATAAATGCTATTACTATTAGTATCGGGCGAAAAACAGGACAATGAACCATTTACGAATTTGAGAAAATCATGTACACCTTTTTTTTTTAAATGGGTAAACACTACTCACACACACCTGCAGGATTTGAGTCCATGACTTCACCTTCTAAACCTAATATATGGGGGGAGGAGATGCTATCTGGTCACAACACAATGAGCATATTATGAGATGCAAACGACAATGATGATGTTCTACAATGTATTAGACGTGCCAGAGATATGTCACATTTGAAACAATGACAAAATTATGGATATCTGCATAAAAATAACAGTAATGAAACTAGAGATGATTACAGTGATGCATTGACATCTGATGAGTTTCAAGGGGTGATTACAGTGGAAGACAACAATGTAGATATTCAACATGTGAAAAGCAAAACCATTTAGTAGTAGATCTTTTGTGATATAAAGCTTAAATTGAAAAGCTCTTTAGTGATTTGAGTGTTTGGGAAATTACAATGAACAATGCTATAAAGTTCTAGAATTATTAAGCATGAACAGTGAATTGTAGAGCTTTTTCCTAAAAGCTCCAAATTTCAGCTTTAGCCTTAAAGTTGTTTTCAACTTATAAGGGCCCCCATAAAGTAAGCACAATACCAGACACACCTCGTACACTCATCAGTCCAGCCATTTCTTATTCTTACCCACATTTTCTCTGTTTCTCATCCAGCACCCAGACCCTATTATAAATTTTAGTTAACAAAGGAAGCACGAGTTCAAACATCATTCATATGGGTGTAAAAGGAATTCATTTTAAAACTTTGGATGGACAGATAAGCATTCAACAATAAAATAAATAAAATTGACAGCAAAAAGATGGAACCACAAGCTAAAGCTGGCATCATTTCACATAGAGATTTAGAAACTGAATTGCTAGAACCAGATATTTTCACTATTTAATGTTTTCAACTTGTCAAATTCTTCATCAACTCCACATCTTTACATAAAGAGACAGTAAACTCTTCTTTCAATTGCTGAGAATATATTGGGGAGGGGGATGAAATATGACTTCTTGTCAGGGATGCTTGAAGAATCTCCCCCCCCCCCCCCCCCCAAAAAAAAAAATAATAATAAGAGGCAGAAGAAATTCATCTCATCACAAAACAATGGGTAACTATGATTCATGTTATGAAATTATAATTAAGAAAAGAAATATAGATATATTTGTTGATCAGAATGTCCCTTTGTTTATTTGACAAGGGAAGAAAGTGGATGTCAATTGAGACAAAAATACTTTTTTTTGATAGGGTCAATCGAGACAAAATTACTACGATGCACAAAAGTTAGTTTCTACCTAGTCAAGAAGATGGCAGTTGGATTTCCAGGGGATGGAGGATTCTGATTTAGCACTGAAGCAAGAGTACCAGCTTTAGCAAGAGCATCGGGATCAGTTGCAGACAAAATCTCTACCTCTTCAAGACCAATTTGTCTCTTAATCAAGTCCAAGTTCTCCTGGAGGACCTCAATCTCCCCAAATGGTAGCCTCAAATCCAAAGCCTGAACCCCAAGAGCGACTGCCTCATCCTTCTTGAACCTCATGAAAGGCATACACAACTTTTGGGTTTGCTTGAAATTTGCAGCCTGACCCACAGAACTATTCTTCAATGCCTCCAGTATCTCCCCGTCTGGAGAAAAAGTGCGAGTCGTGCTGTCAAACTTACTTTGCAATATCCTCAAGCACTCTGCTTTCCATCCGTCAAATTGCTCATTCACATATATCAAGCCTGTTAGCTTGTTGTCTTCAGTCAGTATAGTGACTGGAGCACCCTTCTTATTGCCTTTCTTTGAACCTGATATTTGTTTCTGAAGCAGTTTCCTCATCAAAACAATTGAGTCCTGAAGATACTTGTTGGAACTCTTGAGGGTTAGATCCAGAGGATTAGCTACAGGCCATCCAGCCTTCACAGCAAACCCATTCTTCTTCAAAAGAATCCTCCAAACATACTCTGCATAGTGAGGACAGATTGGAGTGATCAGCCGAGTCTGCACATCCATAAAAAGCCACACCAAATCACGGTTCATGCCCCCAGCACCGCATGAGAACCTGTACTCGTCCCTGGCAGCTTGAAGATCATAAAAGCCTGTCTTGAGAGCTTCTCGGAACATGTAATCCCGGTAATTCTGCTCAGTCATTTTGACAGCAATGTTTATTTCATTTGCAAACACCCGGTCAGCATAAGTAGATGGGGGACCTGTCCTCAAAGAAGACTCTGCTGACAGAACTTCTTCCATCCATGAGATCTCTTTGGTGAGTCGTAGGATGGCAGCATTCGCAGTCTCAAATACAAAATTTGCATCATCAACACCATCACCAGCATCAGCCAAAGAGAATCGTGTGGCATCAGCAGAAAATTCCTCAATTGCCTGGCGCAATGTCCTGAAATTCCCTGTAGATTTGGACATCTTCTCAGAATTGAGCATGATGTGCCCATTGCATCTGAACCCACGAGGCCAGTGCTTCTTGGGCATGATTGCTGTGTGGTTGTAGATGGAGAAGGTCAGATGATTCTGGATGAGATCCTTACCAGACACTCGAAGATCAAATGGGTACCAGTATTCAAACTCCTGCTTCATCTTATTAAGTATAGATGAAGATATATCAGATGATTCTGGGTATGGGCCACCACAGAAAATAAAATCCCAGACGTTATCAGTCAATTGTTCAGGCTTTATAGAAGATATGCTGGATCCAGTTATGTCCCCATTCTGTAACAGGTGGGCAATAGTGTAATAAGCCATGTAAATGGTGGAATCAGACAATGACTCAACAAGATATTGCTCATCCCAAGGGATGCGAGTCCCAAGCCCAAAAGATCGTGAACAAGCCCACTGATTCAACCAGCTCAGAGTGTGCTCAAAGCCATGTCGGGTCTCATCAGAAAAAAGATTCATGCTGGACAGGCACTCCTCGGCTAACTTCCTCCATTCTTCTTCCCCATATGTGATGTACCATTGATCTGTAAGTGCCACAATACATTCATCACCAGACCTTGATACAACCCGCTTTTCAGGTTCACTATACATAATTGCATGGCCCATCTCTAAAAGCTTGCTCCTGATCAACGTCTTTGCTTCCTGGACTCTCCTCCCTGCAAATTCACCAACAATCATTGTTCCCTCAGTAAATCCTTTCAAGTATGTCAACTTCTTGGCTTCAGCAAGCTTCTCCTTCTCATTCTGACTTTTGATTTTCAGATCCAAGCATACCTTCTCTGCAGCCCTATCTCCAAATTCTGGAATGTCGATGATGGGAATAATCTCAAAGGGCAATACACATTCATCCTTCACACCATACTTTGCCCTAAGAGCTGGTTTTGATTTTAAATCATGCAAGGCCATATAATCATCAGGTGCATCACTAGGCACACTAGTAACGATCCCAGTACCTTTGTCTGTTAGGATGGTCAACATGGGAAGAGCATATATGATCTCGTTGAATGAAAGAGGGGACCTTAATGGGAGGCCAATCAAATCATAACCAGTCAGCTCAACCAAGCATGTAGGTTTCTCTGGGATTCTAGAGTACTTCTGATAGGCAAGGTTAAGAGCAGCTCTTTTTGTGACAATAAAGACATCAGTGTCATTAATTTCAAAGGCTCCATACTTCCCATCAGGCAATACCCATGCATTTGTTTGCCCATACATAGTTTCCGGCCTCAAAGTCGCTGCTGCCAAGAAAACTCTTCTCCCCTCCAACACTCCTAGTTTAGAAGGAAAAGGCGATACCAGCTCCATCTGGATGATGGTATACTCTTGAGGCTGAATTCCTTCACCACTGGCCCTGTCATGATCTGCACATGGCTGTCCATCTAGAGGAGAATAGATGGTGTATCTCACATCTTTCACAATCTTCCCCATGGATTTCAACTTTTTCATCTGCCACCTCACAAAGGAATCATAATATAGGTTTTTATCTGTAGTGATAAAGGAGCGTCTCCAATCACAACCCAAGCCAAAAGCCCTAAGGTCTTCCTTGGCCAATGGAGGAAAGTAGGTCAACCAATTATATGGATCTTGGAACATGGGTATCTCCTCATCAGAGAGGCCAAAACTACGCATAATCTCCCACTGGTATGCCTGACCACTTGATTTTGACGCAGCCTTAGACTTTTTGCCCTTGAACTTATCTGGCAGTGCACCTACATTTGCATCCTCAGCTTCTTGTACAATGGCTACTTCCT
>OU015764.1:11062137-11282970 GCA_907173295.1 Fagus sylvatica
CCCTCACTCCCTCAAACGGAATGTTTTCCTTCTCCACAAATTCGTTTATCAACTGCCCACAAAAACGATACAACAACATAAGCATAACCCATTTTTGTATACAGGCATTCCAAGTAAAAAAAAAAAACCCAACAAGACATAGATCCCCACTCTGAGTAGCTAATCCTCAAGTAACCCAATTCAAATTAATATCTTTGAATCTCTCCCATTCCATTGTTTCACACAAAAACAAAACTTTTCAGGACCCAATTTAGTAAAAACAGCAAATTGTATATTTTCAACTCTTTTGAAGAAAATTTCATCTTCTTTACAATACACACACACTATACAGCTAAAATTGACATTGTTTTTGTCCAAAAAAAGAGATCTTTTCATAAAAAAAAAAAACAAATGGGTATTTCCTATACAAGAATATCTATAAAATATATGAGAGAGAGAGAGAGACATGGAGGAGTTGTTGGGGAGAGGGGGCATTGGCAAGGGAGTCAGCGAAGGGCTCCCAATCCTGGGAGAGCATTCCGCCACTTGGGTCAGCGATTTTGACTCCATTATCGGAGTCTTTGTTGTGAGAGGCAGTGATCATCAGACCGATCACAGAGGAGTTGGTCTTGAGAGACCTGAGAGCCGCAAGGATCCCCATTCTGTAGAGCGTAGATTGGAGCAAGCCTGCATCAGCCCTGAAACCTGCCGTACCGTATGACAGCCTCACCCCTGCCACCACAGTTATTTTATAGTTATATGTTAGCCTCGATTCTCAATTCTGATTTTGAGGAAAGGAAAAGAAAATGGAGGGGACCTTGAGGAGGAGGGAAGCGAGCGGAGGAGGTCAGGAGGAGGGAGCGTTGCTCTTCCTTCATGTTTTGATTGATTGGTTTCAGATAGAAACGATGAATTGACGAGGACTGAGCGACCGTGATGTAGGATTCTTCTTCTCTCTGTGAGTGCTACACCTACGCAACGTCTATTTGATACTGTTCCTTCAACGACGCATTGATGCTCTTGGTTTTTTTTTTTGGTTGAGAAAATTACTTTTTTATTTTTTTTTATAATAAGTTAAAAATAGAGAAAATTACATTTCAAACTTTATATCGTGATCTTATAACAATTAAATTAGACCGTATAAATTTAAAAATAAAAAATTAATCTCTAAATGACGTCATGTCGGGGTTAATTAAGTGGAACAAAAATGTGTGTTTCGTATGTTAAAAAAGGAAAATTTATGGTTTAGAGTAGTAAGTGTCAAAGAGTGTTTTGACTATTTTCTCTTTTATTTGTGAGTGACAAAAATGTTTGTAACTATAAAATGAGCATTAGACAAATAGAAGAGAGTACCTATGTGTTGAGTCGAAATCAGAAATACAAAAACTACAAGAGAGTACCTGCATATTGACTCACCAAAATCCCATTAACAAATACACTGTTCAAAAATTTCTTTTTTCTAAAGAAAATCATGATTAAAATCCTTTCTCTCAGTTATCACATTATCCACCAAAAAAAAACTACAAGATTCAGTTACACAAGCAAAGTTAAGCCCATCCCACAAAGCCCAAAACTCAACGAGAAGACTTCCAATCAAGAGAGCGAGAAGGGCATTGTCCTAGGATTCTAGTGTAAAATCTAAAGGACATTTCCGTCATTTGGTCGAAGGCCAACATCTTCATAGTAGTTCATAGTTGATGCTACCCTGCTCCAAAACCCTATTAAAAAGCAGCTCATTCCCACAATCTCTCTCACACACCACAACCAGACATGGGTCTACTATCCTGGTTCAAAGGCACCCCACACCAGCCCCAACCCGTATCCGAATCCAAACCCAACCCCAACCCCAACCCCGCACACAATTCCAACCCCACCGAACTGCCCGGCATGAACGGTGCCGTCGAGGTCCCCCGACGTCCCATCGACGTAACGGTGTTCGAGTTCGGGTCGGTGAACGCCTCCGCCGACAAGGTCACTCTCGCAGGCTACTGCCCCGTCTCCGACGACCTCGAGCCCTGCCGCTGGGAGATTCTCCCCGCGAGTTCCTCCGAGGCGCCGCAGTTCCGCGTGGTCTTCTGATACATTGAGAGTGAGTGAGAGAGCCTCTATTTCGTTGTAAACTAGTTGAAACTATAAAAAAAACCCGACCCTATTTGTTGAGTCTGTTTGTTTGGTTTTGTGAAATTCGAAAAATGGGTTCTGAATTTAATTTTGTTAGAACTGGGGTCTTTTTAAAAAAAACTGTAATTTATTTATCCAAATTCGACTTTTGGTAATTCAGTTATATCCGTTTAATTAAGCCTTTTGATTTGTGGGGTTTGGGGTTTAAAGGAAGGTATTTTGCATTATTTGTTTGGTAATTGAGACAGTTTGTGTTATGGAATTTGCCTTTTAGTTCCCATAAGATGAATGATGTATGTGTATGAAGATATATTATGTGTGTATAATTGTAAATTACATTTTGAGTGGAAATGACAATTGCTAAGGTTAAGCATCCCCCAGTTGATTTGAATAGAAATGTAGTGCATTTTTGGCACTCAATGTAGTTTCACAAGTTACTAGTAACACACACTGTATGTATAATTGTATATTGACATTAATCCATTACAAATATGTTGTAACAAGTAAACAACGCTTTGCTGCTTGACTGTAATAGGAGCTTGAATATGTCCCTGATGAAAAGCTTAAATGTATTTGGTAGTGAATTTTACTTTCTTAATGATAGTTTAAAACTTAAGCTATAAATTGGTATAGGGTCAGAGTTTTCTGTAGAGGGTTTAGGGGTCATTAGGACCTGGTAGGAGATACCAATGGGTATTGGATAGAGATTTGGGATTCTTTTGTTAGTTTATTTTTTAATTTGACTTGAATTTGATTCTTCAAGCTCAAAGTAGCTAGTAGGATTTTATGTTTCAAAATTTTGTGAACATAAAACAATCAGATAAAGAAGAATAAGAACGAGAACTGAGAAGAAACTTATTCCCAAGAAAAGTATAAGAACTGAAAAGTTTGTTATTTGTTAGTAGATGTTGCTTCAGTTGTTCTCTATAGGATCCAGGTATATTGGATGTGCATGTTTATCCTTCCTTGAAGACAGACTGGGTCGGCTCTTCCACTAGGCGAGTTAGGCAATAGCCTAAGACCCCTAAATGGAAGAACGCCCCCAAAATTTTGACTAATAATTAAGCCTCAAATATTAGCTAGATAGATAATTAGAAGAAAGCCTCAAATTTTAACCAACAAGAAGCCTTAAATATTAGCCGTTACCCACCTCACATTTTCCGTTTAAAAAAACAAATAAAACATGTAAATTATCAAAGAAAATGAATCAAACAACAAACAAGAACATCTCCATCACCAAAACCCAGATTCCAAATCTCAATTTTCTCACACTATCAACCAAAACCTACATCACCAAAATTCACAAACCCACAAAAAAATCAATAAAACCAACCCGATCCCATCAAAGAAAAACCCTTTTCCCCACACCCTGCTCAAATTTCAAACTTCAAACCCACCCAACAAGAAAAAAAACACAAAATTGAAACTTTATTAAACTGCAACACAACCATTGCTTAAAGCAAGTAGCAAGTAGCGACCAAAAACACTAAACAAATGCAAACAACAACAACTAATCCCGCCTCCTCGATCGAACCCCATATTTCGCAAATCAACGATCCAGAACTTCATGTGAGCAAAATAACATCGTTCAAAAAAAAAAAAAAGGGTCAGAGTCAAAGACTAAAGAAGAACTCACCATAGTTGGAAATTGAACAGTGACAAAGTCTTCTTCAATACCTAGCAAAACAAAATTATTTCACTGGTCAATTTAGATATGATTCAATTTGGTTTTTTTGGGTGTTCTTATTGAAGTGATTATTTTTGGTTGTTTGATATATTTTCTTTTATGATTTACATGTTTTATTTGTTTTTTTAAACGGAAAATGTGAGATGGGTAATGGTTCTATAACGAAGTATACCTCAGGTGGTTTAAGTGATATTTTTCAAACCACGGGTAGGTAAAGTATTCCCGGACCAAACAACAAGTGAGTTTACTGTAATTATCCCAAAAATCAATCCCAAATCTCATTTTTTTAGCTCATTGCTACAAACTCTTGTGATTTGGTTACCGAACCAGTCCTTCTCCTGGCTCTTGGCTTCTTCAAGTTTGGCTAAACTCAGTTCGATTTTGAATGTTATATATATATATATATATATGACAAGGTTTGGATACAAACCGGTTTGTAGCCGGTTTGCTACAACTCACTACGTGACACCTTATAATACCATCCACGTGTACTTTAGTCACATGACCTATTTAATGAGTCATGTGACTTCTTTAAATAATACATGTAGATGGTCTTATAAGCTGTCACGTAGTGGGTTGTAGCAAACTGGCTAGTCAAACCTTATCCATATATATATATAGAGAGAGAGAGAAGAGAGGGGGGGCAAAATTTTTAAAATATGAGACTTGGGTATTATATATATATATATATATATATATATAGAGAGAGAGAGAGAGAGAGAGAGAGGAAAAATTTTTAAAATAGAGACTTGGGTATATATATATATATATAGAGAGAGAGAGAGAGAGCAATTTTTTTTTAAAATGGAGACTTGGGTTTTGATTGTTATATATATATATATATATATATATAGAGAGAGAGAGAGAGAGAGAGAGAGAGAGAGAGAGAGAGAGCAATTTTAAAAAAAAAAATGAGACTTGGTTTTGATTGTTATATATATATATATATAGAGAGAGAGAGAGAGAGAGAGAGAGAGAGAGAGAGAGAGAATTTAAAAAAAAAAGTTGTAGTTAACTATGGTTTTTCGAATTTTTTAAATTTTTTTTAACTATTACGTGGATCTGAGAGAATAGTTATTTCTTACATTACGCTCATTTTTGTAAAGGAATAACTATTACTCATTTTGAAGAATGGTCATTTCCTGTAATGAAAGTGTAACCAAACAACTGAATAGTTAGCGTAACAAAACAACCGAATAGTTATTCCTTAGGAATAACTATTATATTACAGGACCTATTACAATGTATCAAATGGCTTTAGAAGCTTGTATCAAATCCATCAAAGATAAATTACCCAATGAGATAGTATATGACAAGCCCTATCAAAAAAAGAGACAGTATATGACAACCAAAATGATAAATGATCCCACAACCACAGCTACAAGTGCAAACTTTCTCCAGGTTGAGTTGGCCTCAAATATCATCTTGAAACGATCCATGGTTCCTGACAACACTCCCCTTGATGAATCCATATCGTTGCCCATTCTGTCCAGCATACGATTCTGACTGTCCACCTCTTTATTTATTTCAACTGCCAATTTCTTCAGCTGAACGACTGCATCTTGATATCTATCTATTCTTCTTTTCTGATCCTGCTCATCAATTTCATGAGAGGAGTAAGAAGATGAGGCCCAGATAACAGTGTCCTCAATTCCATTAAAAAGAGCAACTTGTATGTTTGTTGAATAGTTTTGATCTTGTAATTTCTGTTAGTAATAGTAATACTATATAAGAGAAAATAATATTAGGAGAAAATGAGAGAAATTCAGATCTGTTACTTTAATTTAAAATCAATGGTACAGATGAAAGGTGTGCACAGGAGATGTACATAGGAGGTGTGCAAATAAGATTTTCCCAAAATTAAAGCAGAGATATGGAATTATCTGGAAGAATGCAAGAATTAGAGAGTACTAGGCAATTTTTCACAACAATCACTGAATTCATTATTAGGTGGTGAATTAGTGAATCACAACTGCCAAAATTGAACATCATTAGTTTCATGATAAATCGTGCTATCATCTAAAGCTTGTATGTCTTATGATTATCAAAATCATTGTGCAGCCACAAAACATCATTCAAGACTGCCAATGGACACCCCACAACATGCAAACTTAAACACTCATAGAAACTCTTCTACCAGAACAGATCATACCTTTTCTCTCATGCTTGTATTCAAAACATCATTTCTACTCGGATGCTGATCAAGGGTGCCAGCAACAGGTACATCTAGAGTTGGATCTGGTGGGCTTTTGATCAGTCGCGGCCTGATCTGTTGCCTTGGGGTAATGAGCTCCTCACCACTGTCACACTCTGGTGGTGTGTTTGCTGCCCTGAGCACAAGGGCTAATAAGAACAGCAGTGCCTGCAATATGCGTAGAATCATAATAGATAAGCCATTTGGCCACCAAAAGAAATGAACACTTCTATTAAATAATGAGCTTCCAACTTTGTGCCCAACATAAGAGTTTGAAATCACCAGAAGAGAAGGAGGGGGGAGGGAGAGAATTGGAAATCACATAACAAGAACACTCTATTTAATAATTAATGCACACCACACAATACATGCCCAAACATCAGTTATTTCTTCCTCTTTCATGGTAGGAGTCGAGGAGATAGATCAAGATGGCATACAATCATGCAAGTCCAAAAGGGAACTTCAACCCAGATCTATGGTATTACAATTAACAGACTCCATCAGCATGTCGCCTGCTCCAGGACCATTTCAAGCCATCATTGTCATATTTCAAATTAAGGTGTTACCATGTCATACACATTGTCAAACAGGTTCAAATGCCATGAAACATAAACACTCAAATGAATTGTCAAATCATGGCACATAATGCTTAGAATTGATCGCACATGCTTAGTGATGCCCCAATATAATCCAAGTGGAAAGCAAATTGTATAAATTGATACAGCATCTTCCTCGTTCATATGAAAAATCACATCATGCAAAAATCATATCAATTAAATTGCAGGATATGAATAACCATGGAACATAGTGACGTAGGACAAATTAGAGAATTGGTCTACGTGCGCTTGTCAGTCATGGTTTAGGAGGATTGGTGGATCTAGAGTTTAGAACTTTTTCAAAGAAGGGCTTCACAGGGAAGAGAAAAACTTTGATTTAGGATGAAAAGGGGTAAAAAGAAATGAAAATCAAATTTCTTCATATTATGTGAACAGTACTACAAGAAAGAGAAGCGAAAGGGAGGAAAAAGAACAGTGCCTCAATACTCACACACTCAATATTTTATTGATTAACTTCCCCTTTGTTTGAGTACAATAAGTCAATAACACACTTATATAGACTCTAAATCTTAACTTCCCCTAATAGAACTAGGACTTCTATTTTGACTACTAAACCAAACCCTAATCGAATCAAACCAAAGCCCATAAAATAAATAAAACTTAACTATGGCCCATACCCAAAAATTACAGAATTACTAAAATAAAATACCTAGAATTCACTCTAGAATACCAAATAAAATATAAAATCCTAATTAACTTCCAAGGACACTTATTCTTAAGCTTCGCCTTAACCTTATGCTTCCAAAGAAGATATTGTTTTTCTAACCACGCTATGGTTACACCATCAATTCTCTCCCTCTGAAAAGAACTCGACTCCATCAATTTAGGAGCTGGACCAAGAATGCCATCGGAAGGCACGATTTTCTAAATAAGGAAATCTTCCTCAACTTTAAGATTGACATGTCTTTAGGACACTTTTTTTTTTGATAAGCAATAAGTTTTATTGATCATTGGAAAAAAAGAATACAACAAGAACACTAGACGTGTGCTTGTCGAAAAATTAATTTCGAACAGAACAATAATCAAAGAACTCCAAGAAATTGGAGAAAGAAAACAAATAGAGGCAGCTATCCAATCAAATAAGGTTCGGAACATTAAGATCTTCAAATCTAGCATGTTTCATTCACTTCCCTCAAAAGTCCTAGCATTTCTTTCCCTCCACAAACACCACAACACACAATGTGGGATAGCGTCCCAAATAATCTGGTTCTTATGCCTCCCTCTGCCCTTCCAGCATGTCTTTAGGACACTTGAGAGAATACTTATTGTTGCCATCAACAAAGGAGTAAGTATTGGCATGCCCAACATGGTATGCACCACAATCCCATATCCACCTGCGACCGAAAAGTAAGTGATAGAGTTTAAGGGGCAGTACATCACACATGACGGTTTCCTTTCTTTTTTCTGTTTTTGATAAGTAATAAGTTTTAGGGAAAATTGCATTGACCTCCCTTGAGGTTTCGAATTGTACACTGACATCCCCTGATATTTTTTATGCAATTAGCATTGTGAGCCATTTATGACTAGTCCTCAAGTTCCTCACATGTATGCAGTCATACACATCCTGAAATATCTAAAAAATGATCTAGGTCGTGGTCTCCTCTATCGATCATCTGGACATCTTTGTATTGAAGGATACACTAACGCAGATTGGGCAGGGTCACCTTCGGATCAGAAATCTACTACTGGTTATTGCACTTTCATAGGTGGTAATCTAGTCACTTGGAGAAGTAAGAAGCAGTCTAGTGTTGAAGCAGAGTATCGTGCCATGGCTCATACCACTTGTGAACTAATCTGATTGAGAACTATTCTACAAGAATTTGGACTTTTAGTACAAGGTCTAACACCGTTTTACTATGACAACCAGGCAGCTATTCATATTGCTAGTAATCTAGTGTTCCATGAAATAACCAAGCACATAGAAGTTGATTGTCATTTTGTTCGTTCTAAAGTGGAATCAAAAGACATCATTACTCCTTTTGTACCTTCTGGAAGTTAGCTGGCAGACATTTTCACTAAAAGCTCTTACCAAGAATACCATTGACTCTATTTGTAGCAAGTTGGGAATCATTGATATCTACTATCCAACTTGAGGGGGAGTGTTGTCAATATATATATATATGGTGTTCATATAGTATAACTTAATTATAGGAGTTAATCGTGTAATTAGTTATGATTGTAGAAATCAGTTGTTTCCTTATTTGGATTCATTGTACTCCTATATATTGTGCCTCCTAGAGAGAAGAATATACATAGAAAATTCCGCTAAATAATTCTACAAATACTAATAAACCTAATCAGATACTAAGACCTAAAATAAACATACAAATCAACTCCAAAATTAAATAAGACAAAAATAAAATAAAAATCTCAGTGAGGCTCCCGCATCACCTTGACTCTAGAATAACCAAATAAAAATATAAAAACATAATTAACTACCATGGACATATATTCTTAGGTTTTGCCTTAAACTTAGGCTTCCAAAGAGGATATTGTTTCTCTAACCATGCTATGGTCGTGCCATCACATAGGCACTCACAGAGCAGAGCAGAAAGTCAAAGAGATAATGTAACCATTACAAGATTAGCCTGAAAACAATCTTTGTTCTAGGACTGCGACTGGGAAGGTGACCACGACTCAGCTGGAACAGACCCAACATTTGGCTGACTTGGCTCTCAGGTTTGACAATTAGGGCTGATTTAGGTTGAAAACCTTTGACTCAACCTCACATCAGATTGGTTAATGCATTAGGCTACACATGATTTTTAATTACACAAGGACACTAGCTTTCCAGTCAGACTACAAAATTGAACTTTAAAGCCTAACTTCCTCAGGTCATAATTTGTAGGCTAATAAAAGTTGCCACAGCTGGGACAATTGTAACACAATTACAAGGTATCTAGCAAAGTAATTTCACTCCATTTATTTTTTTGAGTTTCAACCACAGGTCCAAGGAAAATTACACCAAAGTATTCCTGCTAAGAAAATTAAATTAACTGAGGAATTCCGAGGGTAACTGAATAATATTAAATTCTTCTCAACTTCACAGAAAAAAAAAGATATGGACCACAAAAGAAACTCCCCTAGATTTTTCCAATTAAACCCCTTCTCATTTATTTCGTGCTTGTATGTACTTACAAACAGATCTCCGCCGGACCACGACCTACTATTTGTTTTTGCTTTAAAATAAAAGTAACTTTTCCTAATAAACAAAACAATGGTAGATTACTGCGATTTGGAAATTGAAATAAAAAAAAAGGACCAAATTATTCGCATTGTTATACTCAATAACCCCATCATATTTCCACTTAAACCAATGGAGCCTATAGATACAAAGTCATGTAAAGACATGATTGCCAACATTGTGAAGATCTTAACTCTTCAATAAAAGTAAAGGTGATCATGTTGTACTTACCTGCAAAACAACAGCTCCAAGAGCAACCCATTTGAAAATTTCCCAATGCTCTTTCAGAAAAGCATGTATCATCTCAAAATCTCCAGTGCTGTCTGTTGGAATTTCCTAGAAATGAACTCATACAACTAATTAGGGGACTAAACATACAATCTTAAAGTTCAAACATCAATTAACAGAACACTCACTGCTTCCCAGCTTTTGTCATAAAATATGAAGGCCGCACATCCAAGCTCTACCAAGATTAACAAAATCACCAACACCAAGTACTATGATGGCTTAAGGAAACCAAAACAAAAAAGCGTAAAAGGAGGATAACACAAGAACAATCTATCAACCATTGAATTTCATCCGATGAAATTTCATGATGCGTGATATTAGTATGCACAGGTGTGGTGCATATAATGGCTGCAGTACATTTATTCTTAAATAGATAGGCTATGACATAAATATCTTAATTTTTTTCCTAATCTCTTTTACTAAAGTAAAATTTTGTATCACTTCTGTGAGAAATATATCAGTTATTTGGATACACAAGTCAAGCAGCACCCATTCCTTGTTACAGCTCCAATACAACCAAAACAAGAGGTGATGAAGAAAATTGCTCCTATACCAATAAATAAGTATATGAACCTGCAAAGACATTATTGACAGGAGAGGAAAAAAGAATTAGTCAGTTCAAGACAATGTATATTGTACTGTTTGAAGCCTCAAAGTGGTCGTCTGTTTGAAGCCTCAAAGTGGTCGTCTATAGATTAAAACATATGAATACACACATATCTAGGAGGAGACAGTAGAGGTTCAATCAACAAAATATACGTGTGTGTGTGTGTGTGTGTGTGTGTGCACGTGAGTGCATATGTGCCACTATAAAAGAATGGAAATACAATGGTTGTAGAAAAATAAATATGGAGATGTAAAAAAACAGGGCAAACTACAGATACTACAAGCCAAGGCTAAATATCAAGTTGCCCAGCTACAGCTTTGATGAATTTGTATTCTTATTTTTTGTTGGTAAGTAACTCAAACTTCCCACAAGGCTTGAACCAAGGACCACATCTACCACCCATTCTTTTGGGAGTAGAGATCCCATTTGGGCCCAAAGGCCATTGGCTTTGATCAATTTGTATTGGGATCAAGACAAACTCTTGCCCAGGAAAAAAGAGATGGTTGTAGACAAACAAAGCAAACTAGAGATGCTACAAGCATACAAGCTAATGCTTTATACCAAGGTGCTTAAGGTATTAGAATCAAGATGGACTCTCTGACCCAATTTTAGTTAAGCAGGATCCACACTCTGATCTTGGCTGGTCTGAATGTAGATGAGGTAAAGTTCAGTCCACTTGCTTATGTTAAACGGAACCTGGATTCACATAATGGTTAGCATTTCCGTCTTAATTGCAATTAGACGAGTAGTTAGGGAATGTCAAGAGCAGCAAGTCCGCCAGAAAGCTAAAATTAGTATGCTGACTAGTCAACTAATTGAAGCCTCTAGGGTTCCCTTGGGTTTATGTGCCACTGAGGCAATCAGGGGCCTAGGTATCCCAATTCCCAACGACTATGTTAGGGAGTGTTTTGAATCAATTGATTTGAGAGGCACCATAAGGAGATGTGGAGGTCACAAATAATGCGAGTTGAGATAGGCAGAAAAGATACAATGGGCTAATTATTTGAAGGATAGCATAAAAATAGAGCTTAATGGCAGAAATGAATTAGTATAGAAAATACAATTGTTTGAGATATACGAGCTTTGTAAACGGAGTTAGTTGAGTTAGGTAATTAATCTAGTCGGTCCCAAGCTTGAATAAAGGAGGAAGGTTGTGATAGGTTGACTGCCAACGTAAAATCTAGTCACTCTATTATGAATGGATCCAATACATATATGCATTGGGGCGTCCCCTACTAGCAACGCATTGCATCAGACCCCGGATACAGTGAAAAGTGGGCAAACCAGCTAGGGCTGTCCCCGTAAGCGACGCACTCCATCAGCGCTCAGGTGTAGTGAGAAATGAGCAAGAGTTCCCGCACTTCGATGGACGGGTATAGGTAAAGAAGTTAGTCCAAGAAAATAGGATTCATATAGGCACTTGGAATATAGGTCTTTAACCGAAAAATTAATGGAAATAGTAGATACAATGATTATGAGGAGAATAAACATAGTACGTCTTCAGGAGACTAAGTGGGTAGGTGACAAGTCTAGAGAAATTGAACATACAAGATATAAACTATGGTATACAGGAAGAGGTAAAAATAGAAATGGGGTGGGGATAATTATAGATAAAAGTCTTAAAAAAAGTTGTCAAAGTTAGGAGGATAGGGAATAGAATTATGTTAATAAAACTGGTCTTAGGAGAAGAGACAATTAACATAATAAGTGCATACGCCCCTCAAATAGGATTGGTAGAATCCCTTAAGCAAAATTTTTGGGAAGATATGGATGAATTAAATCAGGGAGTGCCAAACAAGGAAAATATTTTTATTGGAGGAGACTTGAATGGTCATGTTGGAAAAGATAATGGGAGCTTCGAAAAAGTTCATGGAGGCCATTGATATGGAGTAAGGAATGAATAGACAAAAGACGCTATCGTAGACTTTGCAACAGTGTATGATTTAATATTAACAAACACTTGGTTCAAGAAAAGGGAATCATACTTAATTACCTTCTAAAGAGGGTTACAAGTTAGTCAAATAGATTTCATCCTTACTCGAAAAGTGGATAGCAGATGTTGTAAAGATTGTAAGGTAATACCAGGAGAGAGCAGATCCACCCAACATAGGTTGATGCTACTATATATTTGTATTAGAAGATGGAGAAGAAGAGATATTAGACAAAGAAACCTAAGGATTAAGTGGTTGGGGATTGAAGAGCGAGAAACAAGACGCTTTTAAAGATAAAATGATCAAAGAAGACAAGTGAATATAGATGAAGATGTTGACAGGATGTGGAATGAAATGGCTAAGTGTATTAAAGAGTGGCTAAAGATGTACTTGGAGAATCTAAAGGATGTGGGCGAATGACTAAGGAGATTGGTGGTGGAAAAAGGAGGTCCAAGCTGCAATTAGATTAAAGAGAGAGAGCTATAGAAGCCTACCTAGACACAGAGGCAATGTTACTTATGAAAATTATAAAGTGGCGAAGAAGGAAGCAAAAAAGATTGTCTGAGAGGCTAAACATAAGGCTTCTGATGAATTATATAGCAAGTTGGGGGATGGAGAAAAGAATATTTATAAACTTGCTAAGACAAGGGAATTGAAAACAAGAGACCTGAATGGTATCAAGTGCATCAAAGACAAAGACCAAAGAGTGTAAGTAAAAGAAGAGCAGATTAAAGAGAGATGGAAAAATTATTTTGATAAACTTTTTAATGGAAACAATACAAACAATTGGAGCAAATGTTCGAAGAATTAGGATGACCAAAGTAAAGGGTGCTTTGAGGAGGATAAAATTGGGTAGAGATGTGGGACCAGATGAAATCCCCATTGAAGTTTGGAACTGCCTGGGTGATGTGGGGATATGTTGGCTGACAGACCTTTTTAATAAGATCTTAAGTTGTAACAAATGGCTAGTGAGTTAAGGAGAAGCACTCTAATACCTATTTAAAAGAACAAAGGAGATATTAAAAAATGTACAAATTATAATGGAGTTAAACTTATGACTTGTGAGTGATACTATGAAACTTTGGGAAAGAGTGATTGAACATAGGTTAAGACATACAAAACAATATCAAAGAATCAATTTAGTTTTATGCCAGGGCAATCCACCATAGAAGCTGTTTTCTTATTTAAACACCTAATGGAAAAATACAGAGAGGACAATAAAGATCTTCATATGATTTTTATTGACCTAGAGAATGCATATGATAGGGTTCCTAGAGAGGTTATGTGATGGATTTTGGAAATGAAAGGAATTCCCATAAAGTATATTAAGTAAATTAAAGATATGTACAACGGAGCTGTAATTAGTGTGATCAACGCGAGTTTCCTATCACTATAGGCTTGCATCAAGGATCAACATTAAGTCCATATCTCTTTGCGTTAGTGATGGATGTGCTCACTAAATTGATTCAAGAAGAAGTCCCCTAGTGTATGCTTTTTGCAAATGATATAGTTTTAGTAGATGAAACTAGACATGAAGTTGATGTCAAGTTAGAAACTTGGCGAAACACTTTAGAATCTAAAGGTTTTTATGGTCAAGAGATACCAAAGAGCAAAAGCTTTAGATATCTTGGATCAATAATTCATAAAGATGGAGAGATTGAAGAGGACTTGAATCATAGGATAAGAGACGGGGGCAAAGTGGGGAAGCGCAACAAGAGTATTGTGTGACCGTAGAATACCTATTAAGTTAAAAGAAATTTTTTTATAAGATTGCTATAAGACTAGCTATGCTCTATGGTACTGAATGATGGGCTACTAATAAGTAACATATTCATAAAATAAGTGTTGCTGAAATGAGAATGTTAAGATGGATAAGTGGAAATACAATGAAAGATAGGATTCGAAATGAGAAAATTCGTTTAAAGATAGGATTGGCCCCTATTGATGAAAAGATGAAGGAGAGTCGCTTGAGATGGTTTGATCATGTTTAGAGGAGAGTAATTAATACACCAATAAGTAAGAAAGAGTGAGTTGATTCAAGTTGAAATGACGAAATAGAGTAAAGGAAGACCAAAAATAATATTAATAGAAGTAGTAAAAAAGAACATGTTAATTAAGAACAATACAGAAAGTATGATGTTAGATTGAATAGAATGACGTAAAAATTAATAGGTGGCCAATTCTGACTATTTTGTTGAGGATCCATATCGGACCCCAAAAATATTGGGACTAGAACTTGGTTGTTGTTGATGTATGTGAAGAAATTTTACTACATATGCAAGATGGTCAATGAACAACAACAATAAAAGAGGAGGGGCTGGGAGAAAGGACACAATGACAATGATTGATTCACTATAGTCTATATAGAATTACTTATAAAAAATATAGTCTATATAGAATCAATGGGCAAAAAGGACAATCTGTGTAACAATTAACAACATCGAGTAGTATGAGAACTTGTTGCTTGGATTTTCCAACATCGATTTGAAACATTACTTGACCTTACAAACATGACTGTTCCAAAACCTAAGTTCAATACGGCAGGCCTCAATATCTTCACAATATCCCATAAACAAGTTGGAATTTTGCAGGCACATTAAACTTTGGTAAAGAGTAATCTACACATAGTTTGATCAGGTGTAGGAATTTCTTATAAAGAGTACAGCATAAAGTACATGGAAAAAGAATGCAGCATGAGAACTTGACTAAAGGGTAGCTGCTATTAATTTTAACCAAGACAATACAATTCATTGCATTACAGTCAAGGATAACATGCAAGGGTTCAAATACTTAATTAACAATTTAGAAACAGAAACACACCCATTTTGCATGGCTTTCTTTTCCTTTTTATTTCAAAGAATGAGGGCTAAGAAAGAGAATGCTCAAACATGGCTTTCTTTCATGACCATCTTCAATCATTTTCATTTGCCTTCACTCATTCCCCTAATAAAAGGACCTCAAAGACATTTGAGCTATAAAATATCTGTTCAATGGAAATCAGAGACAATAACTCATTTCTACCTTTCCCATCCAACCACATTTCGAATTCAAAATATAAACCAGTTTTTCAAACAATGAGTTCAAGCATGCAAAACTAGCAACAACTGAGAAACACGAAACAAAATTCAGACAAAATGAGATCAGCAGCCATACCAAGCTTTCAGCAGGTCATCGAAAATACTAGTCGACTGGGAAACACCCATGAGCAGGGGTCGGCCGAGCTGTACCAAACTTTCATCACCCCTCATGGGCAAGGCCACGAGAATGTTACTAGTGGCTCTTTGGTACTCAACCAGCAAGTATATCCCATACTCCACCATGGCCAGACCCACAAAGGTCAACAAGAAGTTCAGAAGCTTCAATCGGCGCTCCAAGCACACTCTGCATGCCATTCTCTACGACTCCTCCAACCCCTTCAAGTCAAAATCCAAATGGGTTTCTCCAATTTCATTCAATAGCCAATATTATCTACACAAATCTATCACATTTACTCCAAAGATCAATAACTTAGACATATAACTTTCACAAAATCCTTAAAAGTTAAAACCCAAATTAAGAATTGAGTAATGAATTAAGATATCAGCGAAATTAAGCTATTATTGCCTGAGATGTTAGGGTAATATATATATATATATAAAAGTAATAGAACAGTTTTATTAGAAAAATATCATTTCGTGTGCATAAAGCATGAACACAAAAGTGTCAAAGAACCAGTTCAAAACAAAATTTTAACAAATTTTAATGCAGCTGGGGTTAGTGAAGCTGCAATCATAACCAGTTCAAAACAAAAATTTAATTTGAACTTCTAATTTGACCTTTTTTTCCTTCACTTATTCTCAGCAACCAAAAAGACTAATTGTAAATATGTTAGTAATTCCACAAAACCATCAAATCTGACCCCAAATCCCAATAAGTTCTGATCATCCAGCTCACGATGCAATGCATTCGATTTATCAATTAAAAATTCAGATTCTCCAGAAAGTTTTGCTTTAGCGAAAAAAAGAAAAGGAAAGATACACTAATAAAAAAAATGAAAATTTAAGGCTACTCTAACCTAGATGATCATAAAGAAAATTCGAAAGAAAAACAAACAAAATATAGAAATTTGAAGACTTACAGAGAGAACCAAAGTATTGTTGGACTGTGAACTATTTTTCCTTTCTCTTTCTTCCGATTCTGAATAACAGAGATATAGAGACGGCGAGTCTGGAAATTCAAAGAGCGAAGACGATGGGGGCCACTCTTTTTCCTTAATTTCCGTTTTGTGTAAAGAGGCCAGCTGGCATTTTTCTTTGTGCATATTAGAAGTCGATACCCTGCGTCCTTCACTGTTCAAAGCGCAACCCAGAAACATACATATCGAAACAAAGAAAGACGAGGCAACAAAACGAACTACTTAATTTTTAAATTGCATTTCAGTCCTTCACTCCCACGTGTAAGGCTATGATTGGCTATTTTTAAGGAGTTTGTTAAAAGAATCTGCCAAAGCGGCCCAAATATGCCTCATATTTGTTGTGGATACACGCCTTGGGCCCAGTCAACATTTAGTGACCCCCAAAAAAGCTAACCGCAACCAATATATATATATTATGACTAAAGTCTATTTTTTGGCCTTAACTTTAAGTGATTTCATTTTGATCCAATAATTTAAAAAAAAAAAAATAATAATTATTTTGAAACGAATCCTTCCGTCTGTGTTAGATAAGCTCTGACCATTAAATGCCAAGCATGCAAAATCAGCATTTTTATTATTATTTAATCTAATTTAATTTCTTTTTTAATTATTAAAAATAGAAAATAAAACAAATTAGAAAAAAAAATTATTAAAACAAATTATTGAATGTAAAACAAAATAAAACAAATTAGAAAATAAAAATTATTAAAACAACTTTAGGTGACTTGTATGTAAGTTCGTTATTGAATGTATTCTCTTTATTTTTTTACCCTTCAATTTTTTAAACTTTTAAACTACGTATTGCATATGGCTATTACACATGATCTCAATCCATATTATTAAAGATGGCAAAAAAATATACAAGCTATCATTTATTATCAAAATAAAAAATAAAAAAAGATGGCAAAAAAACATCCCAACAATATCACTTTTTATTCAGTATTATCTCTATGAATTTATATTATAATGTAAAATTATTATTTTTTTTATTTACTTTTTGTTAACTCCTATATTGATTTTCTCAAAAAAATAAAATACTCATTTATATTGTGAAACATCAGCTTTGAATGTCTCAAAATTTTATACACTCATATTTATTTTTTATTTTTTGGATATTTCATTCCTTATTTTGTTTTTTTGATAGTTGATAGTCTTTTTAATTTCTGACCTTAACAGCTTAAACGTCAAGTTTGTGCGGACTGCGGACCCGTAGTCCCTATCACCTCTCTCTCCACCGAAGCCTATCACTATCAGCTATCACCACGACCATAGTCTTGGTCTGGGTGAAAAATTGCCAGGTAGCAACGTAAAAAAGGCTTATATTTAGGGGTTGAAAACTTGATACCAATTTGTCTTCAATGAACAACGTATTTCAGAGCAATATTAATATATTATATAACCCAAGTCATTTTTTTGCAAGAAATATAGATTCAGTTGAAATTCAAGAATACCCATATGATATTTGAGCATAAGACACCTGAATGAACTTTTTTATGCTAAATACCTGAATGAACTTACATACAAGTAAAACTTTTTCCTGTTTAAGGGTTCTGTAGATTGGTAGGTAGTTGAAATTTCAAGAAACTTCAAAAGTGGTTTACAGCATAATGGTGAAATTTAAGCAATACCCAGATGAAAATTGTATGCGAATTCTCTGGGTAAGCAAGCTATCTATGAAAATATTGTGTGTTCGGTAAATGTTATAAATTAGAAAGAGTATAATTTAGTAATTTACAATCGCTCAGATTTGCGAGGAGGCCTTAATTCCACTGAAAACATTTGCAAGCAAAAACTATGTGAATAATTTGTGCAATAAAACTCATCCAATCCATCAAACCAAGGCCCTTCTTCTTAGATTACTTGGATTATCGCAAAGAGCTTCCTCAATTGCTCATCAATAACGAACTCAATGAAAAATGGGACCAACACCAAAGAGGGCGTTTTCTCTCCGTACCACTTAGGTACCTTTTCCTTTAGCCCTCCGTGAAAGTCTCCCTTTCCCCTACCCTTTACCCATTTTTTTTAAATTCCCCAGCCGCAATATCAATCTATCACTGTCAGAAAGTCTTGTCCCCACCATATTTCCTTGCTTTTATCACCAGTATCCCACTAATCATTACATCAATAATCTATCATTGCAACCAAATCCCCATACCTCCATATGGATAATATTTCACCTTCCCATTCCATAGAAACCCTTATTGCCAGAACCGAATCGTGTAGCTGTGGAGATAACCGGCTTGATGAGAAATTATTCAATCCATCATGTAAACCATGTCATTCGTCCACTAATCCAATAATAAAGTGACACGTACTTTAATTGAGTGAGTCAGCCATATCACACAACAAATAAAAATTAAAAGACCAAATACCCCATCAGATCTGGCTTCTCAACCACACTCAAGGCAACCCCACCTATTCAAGCAAACAGCGGAGCAAAGCAGCAGATTACATTTGTAGAGAGAGAATAAGTATAGAAATTAAATACAGTTCACAAAATGGAAAATAATCAAAATAAACTATCGGCCTTGATTGAAACTTGTTGAATCAATGACCCTGATTCATATATATGAAAAAATTAGCACTAGTTGAGAAACCTAGCAAAAAAAAATAAAAGGGAGAGAATAAAGAAAATAGCCTTGAAGTTCAAGCTTGAAATTTTTGCTTAGCAGAAAGTGAAATGGGTCATACCCACAAATGGAACCATCATTTAAGGTCTTGGTTTCAACTTTTTTAACTTCTCCATTCTCTGCTTCAATCTCTTGAGCCTACTCCATATTTTTTTTGCTTCTCTCACAGAGAGCGAGAAAAAGAGAGACAGTGAAGGTATTAACTGACTCAGATAAGTTTCTTTCTCTGAATATGAAGAGCCTGTAAGTAGTGCATTTTTTTTCTCCCTAGATCTGTCAGGTAGTACGTTTAGCACCATAGAAATTAGATTTGTACGTGATTTTGGGATCTTTATCTGAGTTTTTGGTCTCTGTTAGTTGTCGGAAACCTGCCGCTGCGCTCCGCCGCTCGCCAGAGTACATGGGGTTGCATTGAGTGTGGTTGGGAAGCCAGATGAGGTATTTGGTCTTTTAACTTTTGTTTGTTGTGTGATTGTATAGCTGACTCACTCAATTAAAATATGTGGCACTTTGTTATTGGGTTGGTGGATGAATGATGTGATTCACCTGGTGGACTAAATAATTTCTCCGGCTTGACCTAACCCCTGATAATGAATCTATACATGCCGTTGAACTCTCCCTTGTAGGTAAAATATTTTCCCTAAAAAACTTTATCAACGTGGTCGTGAAAGACATAGTTGAAAAAGCTTGGAAACCTTCCACACCGATTCAAGTGAAAAAGGTAGAGAAGAATATATTTCTCTTCACTTTTGGTCATGAGGTGGATCATCAACTTGCTTTCAACAGGTGCCCATGGACCATAAAAGGAGCCTATTTGATTCTCAAAACTTGGCAATTAGACCTTCTATGGAATGAAATCGATTTCACTTTATCTACGTTTTGGATCTAAGTTCACAGGCTACCTCTCTTGTGGCAAAACAGAAAGAATCTCACCAGAATCGGTAATAAAGTAGGTAATATGCTAGACATTGATCTTGTTGGAGATCTGAAACCCCAATGGAGGAAGTTCCTCCGTGTTCGTGTTGATGTCAACATTACTGTTCCATTGTTGTCTGGTAAATTCCTCCCCCAACCTGGGCTCTCGGACCTATAGGTTGGATTTAAGTATGAAAAATTATCGGAGTTTCAAGTGTGGAACTATTGGCCACCTAGAGAGGGAATGTAACCTGCTTAGAATTACCCTCCCAAATCAATATGACGTTCAATTTCCGGTGTTTGGAGATTGGCTTAAGACCGACTACAATAGAGAACCGCTAGACATCTATGAACAAGGTGCTAGATCCTGGTTCTTTCCACCGGAGAGCCCTGACTCAGTTGGTGTGGCGAGCTCTGAAGTACCAACGTTTGCCACGCAGGCTGTTCACGACGATGGTAAACGGGGACCACTCCTGGACTAGGTCTTATTGCCAACATCTTTACCACAAATTCCTGCCCCTCTGTGCATAGAACAACATGGTGAGGTGGCTGCGTTTGCCAGGATACTAGCCTCGACCCTTGTCCAACCTCACAGTCCATCTCGGTCGTGCATTGTGCAAAACCAAATCCTGATGTGTCAGTCTGGCGAACCCACAGCTGTTCAATGGGGGCCCCGCAACCAAGTGAGAAATGCTAGATGAAATTCACTTGATCAGATCGTATACCACCTATGACTCACTTATTAAACCTCAAACCCACCATAGTCCAGCTCTTAGCCCACAAATCATTCATAGCCCAACTCTCTTGGGCGTCTGAAACAGTGTGAATCTAAGCCCAACTCTCTTACCCCGTCCCCGACCCACCCCAAACCGCCCTGCCCCGCACAGATTTTACCCGCCCTGTAGAGGTGGTGGGGTGAGGACGAGGCAAGACTTTTGCCCAGATCACCGGGGCGGGGCGGTAATGGGTATTGGCACCAACCCGCCCCGATTAGCCCTACCCACCCTGACCCGCGCCTACGAACATTACAAAAATACCCTTAATTAACCCTAGGGTTTCTAATATAAACTCTCTATCTCTCTCACATATTCTCCATTTCTCCCTATAGCCGTTGCATTTCTCTCATTCCTTACTCTCTCTCTTGCAATGGAAATAAGCAAAACATCTTCTTCATCTATCCTTTGCATACCTCACCTTTCTTTTTCTATAGGAATCATTGTTTTTTTTTTTCATTGGTTCTTATTATTATGTGATCATAACCTTTTGGGTAAAACCAATTCAAAGTAAAGAATCTTTGTTTGTGTTTATTAAAGAGAACCCATATTAGTTGAATTTTTAAGATTTCGGTTTCATTTTAATTGAGGAATACAAGTTTTTTTTTGTAAATTCAGGGCAGGGCGAGGCAAGGCGGGGTAGGTTGCCCCGACCATAGGGGCAGGGTGGGGCTGGGTCACATATTTATAGTTCGGGGCGGGGCCGAGTCACCCATGATCCGATCTCGATCTGCACCATTGCCATCCCTATGAGCCGACCCTAAATTGACCTTTGAGTCCTCATGTGTAGGTTTCGTCTTCTGTTTGTTTTAAGGTTTTTCATTTTGAACCTGTAACCTTTTTTTATCATTATGAATGATACCTCAAAGCTGAAGATTTTACTAAAAAAAAAAAATGCCTACCCTTTCTCCTACTGGCTGTATAGACTATCATCAAGGTCAATTCTAAAACGATTCCTATTAACTATCTTCAATTCCACAGACTTGAGAGAAAATAAAAAATAAAAAAACTTATTAAAAAAAAAAAAGAAACAACTCTGTTTCCATAAGCTGACTAGGGATGGCAACAGGGTGGATCGGGATTGGATCATGGGTGACCCGGCCCAACCATCGAGGCAGGTCGATGCAAAATTGCCATCAAGCTGACATCTATTTAATTCACCAAAAAAAAGAAGCTGATATCTATTTCTATTTTTTAATATATGGCATGCTATCATTCATTGGAAGTAGGGGTGTCAAATGGGTGGGTTTGAGTGTGCATTAAATGGGTTGGACATTTAAAACCCAATAGCCCATTTAAACCCATTTAATAAAGTAGATATTACCCAAACCTAATCCAACCCAACCCAATTATCTAAGCTAAAACCCAACCCACTCATTTACCCATTTATTTTATGCATATATATAATTAAAATGTTCTAAAACCTCTAAAATGACCCAAATACTCCTAAAACTTTGAAATTTACCAAAATACCCTTAAAGCCTATAAACTGATAATGAAAAAACAATTAAAACTTAGGAAAATTACTGAAATACCCTTAGAACCTCCAAAATGACCAAAACCTCTTAGAATCTCTAAAATGACAAAAATAAGCCCAAAAATCTCAAAGTGATCAAAATACCCCTATAACTACTAAAATGACCAAAATACCCCTATTATTATTATTATTATTATTTAATTTTTGAAAATCTTGAAAGTGACCTTTGACGGTGTCGTTTATTTGATTGAAAACGCGAGCGGCCTTGTGAAATCTTTGCGGAACCAAGGAACGCGCATTATAGTTGGCATGGTGATTCGTCTATCTGGGTCAATGACGAGGAGCTTCGAAATTAAACGCTTTGAATCGAATGAAAACCAAGGTGGGAACTTGTACTGGGCTTTGAAAATCTTGGTATACATTTCTACTTATTATCTTTCTCAAGAAAGCGACTCTCTCACTCACACCCTCCATCTCCATTTCTCTCACACTACGTTTTAGCAATTTCTTCTTCTGGGTTTGGATCTTAATGCTTGCTTTTCGGATTTTAGACGAGAAAGAGGAGGAAAATTAGTGGTTGGTTATGTACCCTGTTGTGAATATGAAGGGTCTGATTCAGACTCCTCCTTCTTCTTCTTCTTTGTCGTCTACATTTCTTCGTCCTTGTTCTTTTTGATTTGGGCGGCTAGGATTAATTTTTTTTTTTTGTTGTCCGATTTGGACTTTTTGTAATTAAATTCAATTTAATTAGGTTTAATTGGGTTAACACTTATTTATCTATTTATTAAATAAATAAATTTAATTAGTAGTGAGTGAATTTAGGTATACTAACGGATTTGAGGTTTTTTTTTGGCCACCCCGAAGTACCAGTGTACCACATGAGCCAAATGAGGTGGTGTTCCCGTAAGAGTAAACCCCAGAACAATTCCTCCACATCACGCCACGTGGTCCAATAAAAACCAACCTCCCCTAAACCCTACTTCTATCTTCTTCGTCTTCATTCTTCTTCTTCTCCGTCACATACGAGATTTGAATAAGCGGCTGATACACACACACAGAGATTTAAACAATACCAAGTTGTTTGGTCTCCAACAAAACTCGATTCTCTTCGCTGGCTTTTCCTCTTCTCCGTCAAAATCTAACTAAGTGTTTCGCGTAATGCCCTTCGCATCAATTCGCTTCTGAATCACAGGTACAAAATCTTCTACTAACTTTCATTTTCCGACCCTTTTCTTTTAATTGCTGTAACTGCTATTTTTAGTAAATTATTTTTCATTTCTTAAAAAAAAAAAAAATCGTTTGGTTGTTAAGTTAGAGTGTAATCTTGTTGATTCAATATCATTTTGGGGTTAGAATGGCCCAATCCAATCTTGTGTGAATTCTGTACTCTGTTTTTTGCTTGCTCTTTTACTCAGAAAGTTGTGGAATTTAATTACTGGAATTTGAAAGGGGATTTGTAAATTGGCCTATATGCTATAAGAAATGAAATGGTCCATAACTTTAGAATTAATTAATAGTCAAGAGGAAGTTGTTGTTGTAGGCTATTGGGGCAGATTAGTTTCAGAATCAAATAAAAAAAAAAAATTCAATCTGAATTCGTGTGCTTCTTTCTTATGGCCTTTTGGTCTTTGCAGTTTCCAATCAGCATTGTGATATGGCGGGTGAGGGTGGGAAAAGCTTTGCTAGGAGGGATCGTCTCCTACAAATTGAGCATGATGCTCGAAAGTGGTGGGATGAAGAAGATATTTTCAGGGCTGAATCGTTTGAAAAAACTCCTGAACCGGGTGAGAAGTTCTATGGTAACTTCCCCTACCCATACATGAATGGGTATTTGCATCTTGGACACGCATTCTCGCTTTCAAAGCTTGAATTTGCTGCAGCTTATCATAGATTAAGAGGTGCCAATGTGCTATTGCCTTTTGCTTTTCATTGCACTGGCATGCCTATTAAGGCCTCTGCTGATAAACTTGGGCGGGAAATTCAACAATTCGGGAATCCACCGATATTTCCCCGTGAAGTGGAGGAGGAAGTAGCCATTGTACAAGAAGCTGAGGATGCAAATGGAGGTGCACCGCCGGATAAGTTCAAAGGCAAGAAGTCCAAGGTTGCGTCAAAATCAAGTGGTCAGGCATACCAGTGGGAGATTATGCGAAGTTTTGGCCTCTCTGATGAGGAGATACCCATGTTCCAAGATCCATATAATTGGTTGACCTACTTTCCTCCATTGGCCAAGGAAGACCTTAGGGCTTTTGGCTTGGGTTGTGATTGGAGACGCTCCTTTATCACTACAGATAAGAACCTATATTATGATTCCTTTGTGAGGTGGCAGATGAAGGAAGTTGAAATCCATGGGGAAGATTGTGAAAGATGTGAGATACACCATCTATTCTCCTCTAGATGGACAGCCATGTGCAGATCATGATAGGGCAAGTGGTGAAGGAGCCATGTGCAGATCATGACAGGGCCAGTGGTGAAGGAATTCAGCCTCAAGAGTATACCATCATCCAGATGGAGCTGGTATCGCCTTTTCCTTCTAAACTAGGAGTGTTGGAGGGGAGAAGAGTTTTCTTGGCAGCAGCGACTTTGAGGCCGGAAACTATGTATGGGCAAACAAATGCATGGGTATTGCCTGATGGGAAGTATGGAGCCTTTGAAATTAATGACACTGATGTCTTTATTCTCACAAAAAGAGCTGCCCTTAACCTTGCCTATCAGAAGCACTCTAGAATCCCAGAGAAACCTACATGCTTGGTTGAGCTGACTGGTTATGATTTGATTGGCCTCCCATTAAGGTCCCCTCTTTCATTCAACGAGATCATATATGCTCTTCCCATGTTGACCATCCTAACAGACAAAGGTACTGGGATCGTTACTAGTGTGCCTAGTGATGCACCTGATGATTATATGGCCTTGCATGATTTAAAATCAAAACCAGCTCTTAGGGCAAAGTATGGTGTGAAGGATGAATGTGTATTGCCCTTTGAGATTATTCCCATCATCGACATTCCAGAATTTGGAGATAGGGCTGCAGAGAAGGTATGCTTGGATCTGAAAATCAAAAGTCAGAATGAGAAGGAGAAGCTTGCTGAAGCCAAGAAGTTGACATACTTGAAAGGATTTACTGAGGGAACAATGATTGTTGGTGAATTTGCAGGGAGGAGAGTCCAGGAAGCAAAGACGTTGATCAGGAGCAAGCTTTTAGAGATGGGCCATGCAATTATGTATAGTGAACCTGAAAAGCGGGTTGTATCAAGGTCTGGTGATGAATGTATTGTGGCACTTACAGATCAATGGTACATCACATATGGGGAAGAAGAATGGAGGAAGTTAGCCGAGGAGTGCCTGTCCAGCATGAATCTTTTTTCTGATGAGACCCGACATGGCTTTGAGCACACTCTGAGCTGGTTGAATCAGTGGGCTTGTTCACGATCTTTTGGGCTTGGGACTCGCATCCCTTGGGATGAGCAATATCTTGTTGAGTCATTGTCTGATTCCACCATTTACATGGCTTATTACACTATTGCCCACCTGTTACAGAATGGGGACATAACTGGATCCAGCATATCTTCTATAAAGCCTGAACAATTGACTGATAACGTCTGGGATTTTATTTTCTGTGGTGGCCCATACCCAGAATCGTCTGATATATCTTCATCTATACTTAATAAGATGAAGCAGGAGTTTGAATACTGGTACCCATTTGATCTTCGAGTGTCTGGTAAGGATCTCATCCAGAATCATCTGACCTTCTCCATCTACAACCACACAGCAATCATGCCCAAGAAGCACTGGCCTCGTGGGTTCAGATGCAATGGGCACATCATGCTCAATTCTGAGAAGATGTCCAAATCTACAGGGAATTTCAGGACATTGCGCCAGGCAATTGAGGAATTTTCTGCTGATGCCACACGATTCTCTTTGGCTGATGCTGGTGATGGTGTTGATGATGCAAATTTTGTATTTGAGACTGCAAATGCTGCCATCCTACGACTCACCAAAGAGATCTCATGGATGGAAGAAGTTCTGTCAGCAGAGTCTTCTTTGAGGACAGGTCCCCCATCTACTTATGCTGACCGGGTGTTTGCAAATGAAATAAACATTGCTGTCAAAATGACTGAGCAGAATTACCGGGATTACATGTTCCGAGAAGCTCTCAAGACAGGCTTTTATGATCTTCAAGCTGCCAGGGACGAGTACAGGTTCTCATGCGGTGCTGGGGGCATGAACCGTGATTTGGTGTGGCTTTTTATGGATGTGCAGACTCGGCTGATCACTCCAATCTGTCCTCACTATGCAGAGTATGTTTGGAGGATTCTTTTGAAGAAGAATGGGTTTGCTGTGAAGGCTGGATGGCCTGTAGCTAATCCTCTGGATCTAACCCTCAAGAGTTCCAACAAGTATCTTCAGGACTCAATTGTTTTGATGAGGAAACTGCTTCAGAAACAAATATCAGGTTCAAAGAAAGGCAATAAGAAGGGTGCTCCAGTCACTACACTGACTGAAGACAACAAGCTAACAGGCTTGATATATGTAAATGAGCAATTCGACGGATGGAAAGCAGAGTGCTTGAGGATATTGCAAAGTAAGTTTGACAGTACGACTCGCACTTTTTCTCCAGACGGGGAGATACTGGAGGCATTGAAGAATAGTTCTGTGGGTCAGGCTGCAAATTTCAAGCAAACCCAAAAGTTGTGTATGCCTTTCATGAGGTTCAAGAAGGATGAGGCAGTCTCTCTTGGGGTTCAGGCTTTGGATTTGAGGCTACCATTTGGGGAGATTGAGGTCCTCCAGGAGAACTTGGACTTGATTAAGAGACAAATTGGTCTTGAAGAGGTAGAGATTTTGTCTGCAACTGACCCCGATGCTCTTGCTAAAGCTGGTACTCTTGCTTCAGTGTTAAATCAGAATCCTCCATCCCCTGGAAATCCAACTGCCATCTTCTTGACTAGGTAGAACTACTTTTGTGCATCATAGTAATTTTGTCTCGATTGACCCTATCAAAAAAAAGTATTTTTGTCTCAATTGACATCCACTTTCTTCAAATTTCTGATCAACAAATATATCTATATTTCTTTTCTTAATTATAATTTCATAACATGAATCATAGTTACCCATTGTTTTGTGATGAGATGAATTTCTTCTGCCTCTTATTATTATTTTTTTTTTTGGGGGGGGGGGGGGGGGGGGGGGGGGGGGGGGGGGGGGGGGGGGGAGATTCTTCAAGCATCCCTGACAAGAAGTCATATTTCATCCCCCTCCCCAATATATTCTCAGCAATTGAAAGAAGAGTTTACTGTCTCTTTATGTAAAGATGTGGAGTTGATGAAGAATTTGACAAGTTGAAAACATTAAATAGTGAAAATATCTGGTCTAGCAATTCAGTTTCTAAATCTCTATGTGAAATGATGCCAGCTTTAGCTTGTGGTTCCATCTTTTTGCTGTCTATTTTATTGTTGAATGCTTATCTGTCCATCCAAAGTTTTAAAATGAATTCTTTTACACCATATGAATGATGTTTGAACTCGTGCTTCCTTGTTAACTAAAATTTATAATAGGGTCTGGGTGCTGGATGAGAAACAGAGAAAATGTGGGTAAGAATAAGAAATGGCTGGACTGATGGTGTACGAGTGTGTCTGGTATTGTGCTACTTTATGGGGGCCCTTATAGTTGAAAACAACTTTAAGGCTAAAGCTGAAATTTGGAGCTTTTAGGAAAAAGCTCTACAATTCACTGTTCATGCTTAATAATTCTAGCATTGTTCATTGTAATTTCCCAAACACTCAAATCACTAAAGAGCTTTTCAATTTAAGCTTTATATCACAAAAGATCTACTACTAAATGGTTTTGCTTTTCACATGTTGAATATCTACATTGTTGTCTTCCACTGTAATCACCCCTTGAAACTCATCGGATGTCAATGCATCACTGTAATCATCTCTAGTTTCATTACTGTTATTTTTATGCAGATATCCATAATTTTGTCATTGTTTCAAATGTGACATATCTCTGGCACGTCAAATACATTGTAAAACATCATCATTGTCGTTTGCATCTCATAATATGCTCATTGTGTTGTGACCAGATAGCATCTCCTCCCCCCATATATTAGGTTTAGAAGGTGAAGTCATGGACTCAAATCCTGCAGGTGTGTGTGAGTAGTGTTTACCCATTTAAAAAAAAGGTGTACATGATTTTCTCAAATTCGTAAATGGTTCATTGTCCTGTTTTTCGCCCGATACTAATAGTAATAGCATTTATGTTCTTTGTGTTAATTTAATGGTGTTAGGAACTTCTTTTGCTCACATATTCTCCTCTGCAATAATAGGTCATAGGAAGTGCTGGTAGGAAGGGAGCAAACTTGATTGGGAAATGAGTGATTTGAAACTTGACTGGGACCTTTACAAAACTGCACCGACCCGGCCCGACCCGCCCCGAACCGCCCCGCCCCGCACGGACCCGCCCCGTGATGGCGGGGCGGGAACGGGGCAAGACTTGCCGGTAATGGGTATGTACCCGCCCCGCCCCGCCCCGTAGCCCGACCCGCCCCGACCCGCACCTCTTTTAATAATATTACTTTGGTTTTTATTATTATGTAATCATAACATTTTAGCTAAAACCAATTCAAAACAAATAATTTTTGTTTGTGTTTATTAAAGAGAATCATTCGGGGCGGGGCGGGGCAAGGCGGGGCGGGGCGGTTGACGGGGTAGGTTGCCCCGACCACCGGGGCGGGGCGGGGTCGGGTCACTGAAGGTCGGGGCGGGTTCGTCACCCATGATCCGGTCCCGATCCGCCCCGTTGACCTTTACAAGATGCTGTGGTATATGTAGTGTCTTAAAAAGAATTTGGAAAAGTGATGTTATGAATAGAAGCAACCATATGCTGTTAGTGAACTTGTCTTACCATTCTTATAGTGAACAGGTCGTTTTGATATTATTCTTTTGTTCTCTGGATGAAATGGATTTGATTTGGGTATGTAACACTTGGTTTTTGTTAAAATCTGCCTTGTGTTTCATTTTATTTTTATTTTCATCTGGAATCATGTTATTGACTGCAGCAACACTTTTTAAGGCTGTGATGCTAAAAGAAAAAGAAAAATCCCCACACAGAACGGGACCAATGGATTTACATGAGCAAGAGCTATTTTGATTATATATTTTTGTTCTCTGAAAGAAATGGATTTGGTTTTTAACTTTGGGTATGCAACACTTGGAATAACATCTGCCTTTAGTGTTGTTTAATTTTATATTTGTTTTCAAATGGAATTGTGTTCTTGACAACCCCCTCCTGGGGCAACAGGACAATCTGGATTTACATGAAGGAGATGATGAATCAAAGCAATGAAGATGCTCTGAAGACACCCAAGGTTCATGCATATAATGATTTCAATCTATATCATTCATTGGTAGCCAATGAATCTGAAGTTCAGAGAACAGTTTTACTGTCATGATCATGGGGCTTGTATTTTTATACGTTCAAATGAATGCATATTGATATAAAGATTCTAAATATGAAAGCTTCAGTGAGGGGAGCAGCTGAACTGGTAAGCTGTTTTCTGATTACAAGAGTACTGGAGGGGTCCTTTCACAAACCCTTGAACTGAAACTACTTAGAGCCTAGCCAATGTCTCTTTTGATGTTAGGTCTATCTCTTTGTTTATACTTGTAGGGGATTTAATAAGATGCCTAATCGATCTAAAGTTTGTAAAAGGGATTGGTTGAAAGTTCATAACTTCTAATTGAAGAACATATAGAACTTGTTATTAGGTTTAGAGAGATCAGGTCTGGTTATATCCTGTACACCTGTGATCTGTTCTTGACACCAAACGTAAAAAGTAAATGGAATGAATGTTAATCTTCATATTCTAAAATTTGTCTGCTATCACCTCCCTGTATGTCTGTAATAGAACTTGAACTCCTTAATGGGTCTAGTCACTAGTGTATTGTTAATGCCAGTCACTTGTGGTTTTTCTGTTCTTCCCTTGATATTTGGATTATGTGCATGTTCATTTTTTCATTTAGATGTCTGGATTAGTATTTGACTGCTATCTTGCTATTGAAAGCGTCAACCCGTGCTTAGCAATTGCATGTGTGCAGTGCTCTTCCATGTGCATTTTTCACCTGAATTTTAACTGAGTTAGAATTCAGTGCTTGTTGATATCACGGTCTCTTAATTGAAAACAGATGTGATGAAAGATGACCATAATTTTTTTTTTTTTCTTGCTTTACCCATATATCTCGACATATTTAAGCTCATGTAGTTTCTCATTAGGGTAGCGGCCATGTGAAACTGATGCATGAGTGCTAGTTGCTAGTTAGCTGCATGCCTTTGTTTCAATTTATAAATTTGATAATTCATATTGGAACCTGAACTCAAGGGGCAGCCAGCCCCCGGAAAGTTGGGGGTAGTTCCGACTTCCAAGTATTTTCCAAAAGATTAAAAAAAAGAAAAGAAAAAGAACAGATCCCTACCTAATGGACCACAAATTGCAGATGCCTTATCTATGGTACATCTTGATTAGTTGAGCAAAATGAATAAATGCAGAAGTTGTGCTGTTGTGGTAGTTATTATTGGGTGGCTTTTGCCCAGTTATTTTTGAGGTTGGACATGACAAAAAGGATCACATGTCGGTCCTGTGTGCTGTCTAGTACTCCAGTGCAAGTACGGAAGCTTAGCACTTATTTTTGTTGAACATTGCTACCATATGGATAGAATAGCTTATTCCTGGAAATTTAGATAGCTTTCCCACATAATGGGCGTAATGGAGACTCGCAATGCCCATATCAGTAATGGAGACTCATTGCAATGCCCATATCAGAATCTAAGCTACATTGCCTCACCTCTTGGGACACAGCTACGAAGTTGTCCACCAGTTAACAAGAACATTGCTTTCCCAGCAAAAAATAAATAAAGGCTATTAGCCTATTACAGTAGTCATTGGCATGGCATGGGCATCAAAATGTATATATGAGACATCATGAAACCATATGGTAGGGCTTACCCGAGCTCTTGCCGTTATTTTCTGCAACTTAGAAGGATACAAGGAATACAAACACGTCATTAATGTTCTAATTTTCCTTCTTATTCTTCTTCTTTTTTTGTATGGACCAACTACAAGATTAGATTAGACTATATTATAAATTGCATTGTTTAAGTTTTGGGTCAATTTGATTTTCTTCCCTCAATTTTAGAATTGAGTTTGTTGGATTTAGATTGAAAATATTCGTTGACAAAACAACTCTAAAATAAGTGGACAAACTATTAAAGAACAAACTATGTTTGCAGTTGCTCAAAGAAGTAAGAACTAAGAACTGTAAAAGGTCACTCGACCCTCACTCGAGCGAGACATTAGAGTCGCTAGTCCGTGAATTTGAATAAGACATTAAACAGTTGTACGTTCACCCGATCCTCATTCGAGATTCGCTCGCTAGAGCGAGATTTTTGCACACCGAATCTATTTTCAAATTAGGTCTTTGTGAGATACTTTAGTCTATCTATATCTATCTATATAAACCAACAAGCTTGTTGTTTTAGAGCATAGAGGCAGCCGTCACCCAAAATATTATGAGAGCATTTTCTCTATTGATTTTATAAACCCCAAATTCCTTATAGTTCTCGGTTATGCACTCCTATGTCATATCTTTGATCAAGAACGTTAGAAAAATCGTTTGTTATTGAAACCACAAAAAGTAGAACCTTGCGTTTGTGCATGCAGCATGACCCAAAGGTTTTGAGTGAAGCGAACTTGGAGTTCATGAAGATGTTTATATAGAAGAATTTAGAGGTGCTGAAGCTGTTGCAGGGAGCACAATGAGTACTTTTCTTTGGTACTAGATAAACTCATCTTTTATAGTGAATTATCTTGTCGGGGGTATTGAGCCCCGTAGTGGTTTTTCCCTTGGAGTGCGCTTTATCATTTTTTATTTTTCCACTTTGTTACCAATCGTTGTGTCATACTTTTTACTTCTTTACTATTATTGTGCTTGATTACTAATTGAATTAAACTTGTTGTTTTAGTTGTCGAAATCTACATAAACATATTTCATAGGCAAACTTAATAGTTTTATTTTTTGGATCAAACTTAAGAATCTTTTTTATTTTTTGGATCAAAATAAAAATCTTAGGGTTAATTGTAGAAAACTACCTTAAAGAGGGATTTTGCGCAATAATCCATTTTTAAAAAAGTATTTTGCAAAAAAAAAAGTATTGAGCATTGATTTAACCTTTTTTGGATGGGAAAAAACTCTTTGAACTCTTTTCTTGAAGATACTCTCATTCACAAAAAATGCTAGATATATCTCAATAGTTTCATATAGTGTTTTTTGTTTTTTTGTTGTTGTTGTTGTACAAAATAGTATTAAAAATAATGTTATTAAGTGAAAAAATTCCTACCCTAAACTAAACTATGGGCTTACTCCACTTTGCACCATAAACTATGAAAAATTGTGATCAACACCCCAATTATAACAAACTACCCAATGTCCTCCGCGATGTAAACTATAAGCTAATTTTGAAAATTTTACTAAGGAACTATTTTTATGACTCATCTATAATAAATAATAATCATCTTTTAAAAGAGACACTGTAACCATTAAGATTAATACAATTAAGAATATGAATATATATTTCTTAAGTGATTGACAAATATTTAATTATTTCTACTAAATTATATATATGCACACAAAGTATTTTTTTTTTTTCCTTTTTTTTTCTTTTTTTTTTTCTTGTTTTAATTGTTGTCAAAGTAACTAAATTTGATCAAGAAAACAATATTCTTAATCAATTCTTATAAATTTTAGAAAAACTATAAAAACATTCATTTTGCATAAATAATTAGTGTACAACCTATAGATAATTAATACGTGGAAATAAATGCATTTACTCTATTAAACTCTTTTTAATAACATAGTTAATTTAGGCTACTACCCTAAAGAGTTAAAAATGAAAATTGTTGATCAAATATCACATTGTCTTATTATATTCTCCCTGCTCGTAAATATTAAGATGATTAGGCATCAATAACCATTTCATCAATAAAATATTTACCAATAAAAAAATAAATAACATCCTGATTAACATGAATTTTATCATGCATGTTAAGGTGTTAAGGACAATGAAAACATGTTAATCTAACTGGTGCAATTTTGAATATATTGAACCAGTAAAAAATTATTGAGTAGTGTAACATTAACAAAAAGTTACGTTGCTGTAAGTCTATAACATGATCACATCGATATATATAATCAATGTGTTGACATAAGTACAAAGCTTTGATTAAGTGAAAGGCTAAATGAAGATAAATTTATTTTCTTCGCAAAGAATGTGCCACACATGACAAAATCTTAAACTATTACATTTGAGGTTCCTACTTTTATACCTGGTGTAACTTCTCAAGTTTTATACCCTGTTTGAATCGTTCATTCTACTAGATCCAACGGTCTTAAAGCCATTATTAATTTATTAACACCCTACACTCCCATTTATGGTTAATATCTCTTCTCCTTCCCAGGCTAAATGATTTAAAATTTTAAAGTACTTTTCTTTTCTCTTATTTTGTTTTGTATTGTTTTGTTTTTAATCAAAAGGCTAGACTGAGCAATGGGACATCCCTCCCACCCAACTCGAGTAGCCTGCTCATGGATAACGGACCTTAGTTGCCTAATGTGGGCCAATAGATGACTCACTCACACTGACAGTAATCTGTAGCATCAACATCAAGATCCAAATAGATGGGCTCTGGATTAACATTGTGCATCAATCTTAATGCAATTGTCATGGAATTTCCATCTTCGTTTTTTATTCAGCAAGAAAAATTAAAGTTCATTCTTTTGATGTGTAGCTATGGATGAAGCTTAGCTGCTTAGGTAAAATTGCTAAGGATGAGGTCACCTCCACATCAGTTTACAAGGGTTACTAAGTTTCTTATAACCAGTCATACTACTTTCATTAGTTTGTTCAATTCAAAATACAGGCAATGTTGAAGGTGATGCCCACCTTTTTTTCTTTTGAGTAATTTTTTAATAATCTTAAGTGTCCGGTTCAATATATGGTTTTTTTGATAATCTTGAGTAATCATACTATTTACACGTACTAAATTAAGTTTTATATGGTTGTAGGAAAAAAAGAAGAAGAAGAAGAAGGAAGAAGATATTGGATAATTAGAGAAAACCGCATAATTAATGAACACGTGCTTATGTGATCTCCAAGTATTCTTCACACTTTCTGTACTTAAAGCAAAATACTTTTGTGAAAAGGTAATTCAAGCAAAGACGTCAAAATATTGATGGAGAAAGGATTAGAGAGAGAGAGAGAGAGAGAGAGAGAGAGAGAGAGAGAGAGAGAGAGAGAGAGAGAGAGAGAGAGAGAGAGAGAGAGAGAGAGAGAGAGAGAGAGAGAGAGAGAATAGTGGAGACTAGGGTTTCACGTGGTTTGACTATATAAGTCTACATTCACATGATGAAGCCTAATAAGCTACATCTTTATTATATTCAGTCAGTTTTATAATATGATATGATGTCCTATTCATAGGACAACAATAACAATATTAAAACACTTTTAAACAATGTGAGATCTTATACTATATTCCTTTACAATTTTGTCAAATTAGAATCATTTTGGGGTCCTTAAAATCTTACACTTCACGGTTCTTGGTGAAGACCTAGCCATGAGATGGCCACATTCGGATCCAATTCTGTGGGCTTGTGACTGTATTCATGCACTTAACAAATAGAGTACACCATTTTTGAATTGAAACAATTACAACGTTGATTTGAACAACCCTTGTACTTCATGCTTGCCTGCCTCATGTTGGTGTCATTGGGTCCACATCGTTCAACCATCCATGTTAGACAACAGGGCAAGCCATCTGGATGAATGAGACACCACTTCCTAATAAGTCCAACAAATTTGGCCACTTTATGAAGGGTTTCAAAACCAATTATACTATCTATGTTGGCTTTCTAAAAAATAAAAATAAAATTTATTTGTTGGCCTGGTGACAAAGCCTGCAAAATTATGACCTACATGAGGGGCAAGCAAGCGGACCAACCAATCTCATAACAAATAAGTGACTAATTTGTTTGAGGAGCTAAACTAGGGTTACTAAGAGCATTCTCATCAGACTAGGTATAATTTGAGTCAAATTCTAAATAAAAAACCTATTTTTTTTTCATCTTAACAAACTTATTTTTGACATGCACTATATCAGTTTTTCTATTTATTTCTACATGCTATTTATATATTATTCTTTCTCTCTCCAAAATAAATAAATAACTTTTTTCTTTCCTTAAATTTTCCTTTCATCAACGGCAACGGCACAAACCAACACAACCCAAATCCAGAATCAAGCTACCATTCCATTTCATCAACCGCTTATCAACACAACTAACACAACAATTCTCAACCATCATAGACAACAAACCCATTGCCAGTCCACGATTTCATCCCCAAAACCACAGCTCAACAACAAATCAGCCACAATTTCACCCAAAATACTCTCTCTCTTCCCCCCTTCTCCAATCTACTCCCAAAATACTCTCTCTCTCTCTCTCTCTCTCTCTCTCTCTCTCTTTTCCGATCCTTGAACTAGCAGCAACACCTCCTTCTCTAACCCTTCAACGCCATCAGCCACCTCTTTCCCCAACCCTTCAACGCTTCAGTATACATGTCTCCACCTCCAGGGGCGGAGCCAGGAAAAATATTTGGGGTGGACTGGACATATTAAGTAATTATTGACAGTTTGAGATAATTTTATTTAATAAAAAAGTACACCTAATTAAGGGAAAAATAATGAACTTTACCTCTATGAACCTCTCAATGCATTAACTAGCGAAGAAACTTATTTTAAATTTTCAAATTCCAATCAAATCTCAAATCATCCAAACACCCACTCAAACCTCATAAATTTGTGAGTAAATCAACAAAAATCAAAATCAAAATTAATTTTTATACATCATGGAAAAAATTACAAAATAAACAAATAATATTAATCAAATAAACATGTAATGCCCGACTTGCTCCCAAACCACTACAATCACAAACTGACAAACATAAATAAATTCAAATATCAATATTTTTTGAGTCACTGTATTGCTCTTACTTTTAAAAACTAAAACATTCAATGAACTATAAAATGAAAATGTTAAGTTTTTAAGGTGAGACCTATGATTCCACAATAATGTCATAATTAATTTAATAGACAAATAATACATTATATTTTAAAAAAAAAATTACTGAACATATAATCTAAAACCATTAAGACAACTTTTTAAAATGTATTCTTACCATTTTATAAATCAAATAAAAAAAATATCACACTATTAAATAATAATAAAATTCATACAAATATCTAACCCAAATCAATTTCCAAGACCACTCTCCTGCCTTTCATTCATTTTTTGTAAAGAAAGACACCACCCAATTCTAGACCCACGTGGGGTCATGAGAGCCACATGTAATGTATAGTGGTTTTTTTTTACTTTTCTCTTTCTTTTTTTCTTAACTCAGCTGATGAGAGAGTGATTTATTGGACTTTTTTTTTCTTTGTTTTTATTTTCTTTAACTCAGCCGTAGTTACAAGAAAAAGAGAAAGAGAGAGTGATTAAGTGATATATACCAGTGGAGTGAGAGAGTGTGTGTGAACCAGTGAACTGCTACTTGCTGGGCTAGTCATGGTGGAGATGCAAGCAGCGAGGGACGAGCGGCATAGCTAGAGACCACGACCAGAACGCGGCGGCGGTGGGCAGTGGATTTAGCATATTCTCACGGGTGAGTGGGTCACGGCACTGGCAGAGAATAAAGAGTGATTTGGGATTTGTTTGATATGTGATTTGGGTTTTGTTGTTGGAGATTTGAGATTTGTTTTGTTAGAAATTGGGGCACGGTGAGTTTTTTTTTTTAATGAATAATTGAGTATTTAATTTTTAGATTGGGGTGGACTGGACTGGACTAATGTTTGTGATTCAGTGATTGGAATTAGACTGGGCTGGGTTGGATTTGTGATTGGATTTTAGACTGGGCAACCGAACCCATAATCCCTAATCAAAGCAAAAACTTCAACACACAAACCCATTAGAAATAAACCTCAACGCACAAATCAAATCTCCACACAAACAAATCCCCTCTTCCATTAACAACATTAACACACAAACCCATCAAACCCCAAGAGACCCAAATCATCGACACAAACCAAACCCATCAAACCCTAAGCTCGATCTCACAGTGATCGTCTCGGATCAATAAAAGCTCACCTCGGCCTCGATTTGGTCTTTCTTGGACCTCAACTTGCTTCAATAGCCCTCCTCGGCACCGATTTGCTTTGTTGTGACCTTCCTCAGCGCCCCCAAGCCTGATTTGGCCTTGTCGCGGTTCTTCTAGTCTCGTCATGGTTCCATCTCGGCCTAGACCGTATGTGGTGCGAAGTGTGGAGAGAGAGAAGGGCGACACCCACGGTGAGAAGAGAGAGAAAATATAATATAATATAAAATGAAAAGATTTTGGTTTGTGGATGAACAAACACACGAGCTCTTGGGCAAACTCTTGTAGAAAATGGAAACTCGGTTTGAAGATTAACGAGTCTAGTGCGTGAGGTTTTTAACTGATTCTAATAAAATTTGGGAAAAAAGAAAGAGAGGCGAGACTGGTGTGAATGCTCTAAGGAAAAAAAAAAAAAAAAAAAAAGAAGAAGAAGAAGAAGGGCATAAGCCCATAATTTGGAGTTGACAAAGCCTATGCCAAGGCCTTTTATTTTATTGTTTTTATTCATAGATATGCCAAATGAAGCTATTTTTAGCTAAAAATGAGATTGATCTCCTAGAAAAAGAAAACTTTGATATCAAATATTTGAATCTTTTATTTCCTAACTATTATCCGTCTTCTTTTAAAATTATTTAGTTCACTCGATGTACTATACTTTAAGCCCTTATAAAAGCGGATCCTAAATATTGGTTCCACATTTATGTGAAAAAGAAGTGTAACACACTAGGTAGTCTAGGTGTACAAAATAAGTTCTTTATTTTCACCTAAGCAAACCACTAAAGCTTGATTTCGAAACAATTTTAAAGTTCTCCACTAAATAATTTTTTGGAAAGTAATTCAATTTAATCGCACTTATGTGCAATGCACGAGAAACTTCTACAAAAAATATTTTCATATAATACATATTTAATTAATAAGCACCAATAAATAAAAATTCAAAATAAAGAATTTATAGAAAAGAACATATGTAATTAATTAGAATTTGTTTAGAGAAGATTAAAAAAAATTAATCATAATTTCTATAGTGTTGGATTGCTTTATCCAAAAAGACAAATATAAAATTAAATTAAATTAAAAAAAAAAAAAAACTGATAAATCTGGGATTTCACCAAACAATCTCAATTAAAAATAAACGACATAGACCTTTTTGACACAAACTTGAAAGTATAAAGACTAAAATGAAATATTTCAAAGGATGAGGACAATTTCGAAACATGGGACACATGTTGCATGTGGACTAAACTTGTAGTTAAACCTTTTTCATTTATTTTAAAAAAATATTTCTAGATTCTTTAACTTAAAAAATTTCAATATTTTTACATGAAGATGAAAATTTGTTTTGATTGAAAAGTTCATTACTAAAACAACAATGCTACCGGCACAACAATTTTTATAATATTTGAAGTGACAAATTGAGATTAGTGCGCATCACTTTCATATGAAACAGTCACTAACATCACTTTTACTGTACACCAATCATAACTCGTCACCTCAATAGTTGTGAAAAAATTTGAAATTGGTTGTTTATTTCTAGACTTATTTTTACCAAAATCCTAAAAATAAAAAAGTTGAAATACTATTTACTTAATTTAATTCATTTGAAACTTTACTACCAAAAGGTGAACTCAATACAAGTAATATTTTCTTTTCCTCCTATCAAAAGTATTTTCCAAAAAAAAAAAAGTATTAATACATGATATTTTAATCTTTTTTATATTTATTTTACCAATTAATTTGTGCGTTGCACGTACATTTAAAAAGTGAGGAAAAACCTTTTGATAGAAGACATGTGAGACTTTTTGTACAAATAAAGATAAGGAATGAAAGAGACGCAATCTAATCATTTTTAAGCATTATTAGGAACAGAATATGCTAATCATGTTATATCTGATCATGATTCTACAAAGCTCCAAAATGTGGCTCTTAAAAGAAACAAAAAAAGAAAAAAGAAAAGAAAAGTGAAAAGGGACTCAACTCAAACAGCCTAATGTGGAATAAACGGTGTGCCCCATAAATCAACAATTAGGTTTGAATCTATTATTCATCCATATTATTCCATAATAAGGCAAGGATATGGAATGAAGTGGTATTTTGAAGTCTAGGTGCTCGCTAGAATCCTCCCACAACTGAAAATGATTGAACCTTTGAAATTTCCAACAATTCGATAGATGGAGGAGACAAAGATCCATTTGATGATCATGGTGGGTCTTCCCCAACCTCTTATTAAGAGGACAATAAAGGATAAGGCAAGCTCACCTTTATCATCTGACTATTGCATGTGGGGGACTGCCACTGTCAATTTATTAGGTCACTTTTTCTTCGGTGGAATACTAACAATCTAGATTGCTTAAATTCAAATATTAAACAAATCAAAATTTGATTTACTCTGGTCTTGGTAGCTAAGTGATGTTACAGTTAAGCAGGAAATCATAAGATCAAATGTCAAAACAGATATAAATGATATACATGGTTTTGATTTTTTGGAAACTTGTCTAAGAGGGCATATATATAAGAATGCAACCCAACACTTTTTAATTTATTTCATATTTTCAGTTACAAAGATTATTTCGTGTATTACTCTTTCATGAATCATAACTCCAAAATGAATCAATAACAATAATCCAAATTATGTAATCATTGTGAAACCATTTCATGTATGTTTCATTGTAGATTATTGTTAAGAAATATTACTTTCCTAATCTATAAAGTTTTAATAATGCTAGCCTTTTTAAACTTATGTTACCTTTATAATATTTCCTATCCAACAAAAGAAGAAGGGCCAACCCCTCCTTTCACCAATGCTGATTGGAACCACCCCAACTTCCATGCTTAGCAAAGTCCTATCACCAATGGTCCATGGGATGGTAACACGCAAACATGTGTCTTGAAAAACTAGTTACAATGTTTCGATAGATATGTTTTAGCTTAAAAAATTAGAAATAAGAAAAAAATAAACAAATAAAAAAAAAAAGCATATAAAATTGTTGACTTCAAAGCCATATAAAATAATAAAACAGATGCCCGTTTGTACTAAGCAATTGAAGCCGGTAAGAGTGCACTTGTAATGATTCAAGGATAAATTATACTATCATCAATTCATCACTTGAGGTATTAATGTAGAATAACAATAAACCTTAAACTTGAATCAAAATAATAGTCTCACGTTTCTGGTTTGACATAAAATTGTCATGGGTCTTTTCCGTTACTAACATTAACGGAATATTTCATTTTATAAAAGATTTTTTTTACCAAACCTCTAACTAAGAGAGAGATGAAAGTCTTTTAAAAATAATATTATATATATAAATATATTTAAAAATGGAATATTGTTAAGATTAATAATGGAAAAAAGACTCATGATAGTTTTATGTCAAACCTGAAAGGTGGGAGACTGTCATTTCGGACTCAAGTTTTGGGTTTATTGTCGTACCACAATACCTCGAGGAGGCTGGTGTAATCTACCCATGATTCAATTGTGATGTTATAAGTAACATTTTGAAGAGGAAGAAAACCATTAGATTGTCATAGCTCTATTCTCTTGTTATTTTGCATGTATCTTGTTTGTTTGGATTTGCGCACTTACCAAGCCATGCGAACTATAGATTAACATTAGTGAAGGTTGACCTATTAAATAAAATGGAAGGGCTATGGCAACAAAGAAAGGGAGAAAAATGTGAAGAGTCATCCAGGATTTTCAAATCTCCCTTCTCTCAATTATCGAATCATAAAAAATAAAAAATAAAAAAGGCGAAAAATGTAAGGTAGTTAAATTATTTACTTTTATTAATAATATCATTAAAAAAAAAAATCTAACATGTGCAATTTACAGAAGAAAAAAAAAAACTATACATATTTCATTATTAAGTATTATTAAATAAAAATTCAAATTAGAGAATTCATATAAAAGAACATAGCTAATTAAATTAAAATTGTTTAAAGAACATCAGAGAATTCATATAAAAGAACATAGCTAATTGGATTAAAATTGTTTAAAGAACATCAAACCTAATTTAATCCAATTTTTTCTTTAATGTTGAGTTATTTTATCCAAAAAAGAAAAGAAAAAGATGAGTTCTAAAAACCAAATTGAAAAATATATATTACAATGATGACGTTAAAAATGTAAACTTTCAAAAAAAACTTATCTGATAGCATTAGAAAAAATCAATAAAATGTTAAGATTTTCATTTCATATACGATTGATTGCCTTTCACATTATCACTTTGGCTCTAACACCGAGCATACCAATATGTGATTAAAAAGCTAAGGGATTTTGAATTGACGTGGAAAGTATCTATGCCCATCCTTGCCGTTTTGTCCATATATTCAACAAAATATGAGTACAATAATAGCCCTTTCTTGTACTATTGGTGTGGAAAGTATAAATAAAGGGGAACGGCTTGGGTCCAGTGCACAGGAACACTGGACCCGTTGAGATGCTGCCACGTGTAAAAAACTGTACAAAATTAGATACGTGGTAGCATCTCAATGGGTCCAGTGCTCCTATGCACTGGACCCAAGCCTTTCCCTAAATAAAGATTCTCTTTGCACATTCTTTATTAAAAGTTGTTTCTTTAACTTTTCATCGTGACCATTCAAGTAAAGAATAATCTTTTAAGTATTTTTTGTATTTTGTTAATATATATGTTTAGACCGTTAAGATGAAAAGTTAAAAAAATAATAATAATAATAATTATTATTATTATTATTACCGTCCATGTTTTATAAAATTATTGCACAAGATCTTAATTCAAAAAGTCTAACTTTAAAAGTTTCTTTTTATATTCTTTTTGGTTCAAGTCAAATCTATGGGTGGTAGTGAGCCATCATGGTACCCTACACACACTTTTAATTTATTTGTAATGCTAGCATATGAATTTTAAGTTATAAACATTTTTAAGAAGAAAAAAAAAATTATAAATGTATTCAACCGCATGCACATTTATGTCCAAATAGTGTGAGGACCAAATTGGAACATTTTAAAAACTTCAAGGATTTGAATGTTACTTTGAAACTGTAGGGACCAAATTGAAAAATAGGATAACTTTAAGGACTAAAAATGATATTTTCTGAAAGTTAAATTCTTAGATATTATAGATCAACTATAATTGTCTCTCAAAACGTAAACATGCATGTTTTATGGATCAATGAGACTGTCTAATCTCTTTGATGAAGAGAACCTGGTTATTTGAATATTCCACCTCCCACTTATTGTAAAAAACAAAAATGATATTATACTTATATCCTATTCACCTGGTGGACTAATAATTTCTCCCAATGCATGCTGGCCCTTAAAATTTTGTGTGGTTGTATTACAAACAAATTTGTTGATTTTTTTTTAGTAGTACTTATCTACTGAATTACTGTTTCAAGATTACTACTAATATATATATATATATACCAAAGTATTCATCATGGTTTCATACATATCAAATTATTAAGGCAAAAATACATTTTTGATCCTTATATTTTGAGGATGTTTTCATTTTAGTCATTATATTTTATAACGTTTCATTTTAGAAATTGGGTTTCGGATACAGGTACATTTGAGTCTTTACCCCCTATTTTCCTTATTTTATGAAATTTTCTCATCAAATATAACATATGTACAAAAAATTAAGGACTAAAATGAAATATTATATAACATAAGGACAAAAATGAAAAATCCTCAAAATATTGGGACTAAAAGTGTATTTTTGTCAATTATTAATTTAAAATCAAATAATTCATATTCTTAATATCATCTCTACATAACATATCATATTTGATTTTCTTACTTACCCAAACCCTACGTACTATAAGTAACATCAATGAAGGTTGACATATTAAAATGGAAGGTACCATGGCAACAAAGAAAGGGGAAAAAAAAAAAAAGGTAAGGTAGTCAAATTATTTACTTTTAATATGAATACTAATCTTAAAAAACATAGCAACTAATTCATGCGGGAAAAGTATATATATTATTAAGTAGTAATAAATAAAAATTCAAATTAGAGAATTGATATAAAAGAAACATAGCAAATTTTTTTTTTTTTTTTTTTAAGAGAACATCAGACCTAATTTAATCAAAAATGTTTAAGCCCCCCCCCCCCCCCCCCCCCACACACACACACACACAAAAAAAAAAAGAGTTCAAATTAGTTCAAACTAACATAGTTTAACACTATTTAAAACTATAAAAATCAAATTAAAAAAATAGAAGGTTAAATACATTGTTGGTTCCTAACATTTACACAAGTGGCACGTTTAATTCCTAATATTTAAAACGAATAGAAATAATCCCTAACGATTCAAAATCATACACTATTAGTCATTTTGTCTGTCTTCATTAACTTTATGTGTACATGGTTAACAGATTGATAACGTGACTATTTTTTTTTCATTAAGATGACATTTATTTTCATTTTCAAGTAGACATATGATATGACATACTTAATTAAAATAAAATAAAACCCACCCTCCTGATTAAGACCTTACCTATCCACTAAAAAATCGCAGTGCTCCTCTCTCTCTCTCTCTCTCACAATAATAAAGTTATTAAATGGACCCATGCATCCCTATTCCCTACCAAACCCTTAACGCTTTTCAATGATTTCAACGGAATTTGTTTTTGCTAATTATAACCATAATATGTATCTAGTTAATAGTTATATAGTTATATACACGTTATTATATTTTAGTTAGGCCACTTGAAGCCATGGACAAAATGACAACAACGTCGTAGTGAACACGTAGATTAAAAGAAGAGAGGAAAAATATCGTAGAGGGAGAGGAACAAAGAGGGATGTGAGCAAGACAAAGGAGCATTGGGTTTTTTTTTTTTGGTGGATGGATAGGGTCTTAATTGGACGGTTGGGTTTGGGTTTTATTTTATTTTAATTGGATATGTCACATCATATGCTTATTTGTAAATGAACCACAATTAAAAAAAATTCACGTCATTAATCTGTTAGCTACATATATATACAGAAAGTTAACGGATACAAACAGAAGGATTAATGATGCACAATTTTGAAATGTTAGGAACCATTTCTTCCCGTTTAAACGTTAAGGATCAAACGTTCAATTTTGGTAAATATTAGTGACCAAGAGTATATTAAACCCAAAAATATATAATACAATGATAACGTTTGTACATGGTAGAATGGAGGAATTTAATTTATATGGATAATGCATTGAGTTTCCACCATGACATTTACACAAAACCTGGATGCTAATGCTTGATAATGAAAAAATAAAAAATAAATAAAATAAATAAAGGAAAGGCAACTGTAGAAGTAAAATAAAATACCGATTTTTTATGAGAAAATCCTCCGTGTTTGGAGTGGGGAAAAACTATAGGTTCAAGCCTGTCAATAATCCATTATGTAATAGAAAATGATTACAATGGTATATGTGTTTACAAGAGAAAAAGAAATTGTTATAGTATATGCACTTGAATTTCATAAAAATAGAGACACCATATATTGTGGGGGTTCATAAAAATAATCTCCATGAGATTTTTCAAGTTAACGTAAACCAATCAATGTTTTTAAGGGAAATAACATTTTAAACCTTATAGTTTAGGGGGTGTAACAAATAAAATCCTATAGTTTCAAAAGTAACAAATTAAATCTCAAAATTTCAAAAAATAACAAATTAAATCATATAGTTTCAAAAATAACAACTTAAACCATGATGTTTCAAAAAGTAACAAATTAAACCTTTGTTTTACTTATATGAGTTGAGGTTCTAATTATTACTTTTTGAAATTTTGAGGTTTAATTTGTTATTTTTGAAACTTCAAGATTTAATTTATTACTTTTTGAAATTTCGGGGTTTAATTTGTTACTTTATAAATTATAGGGTTTAATGTGTTAACACCCCTAAACTATAGGGTTTAAAATATAATTTTCCTATATTTTTATTTATTTATTTAATAAAATATACCAACAGTCCTGCACTTATTTTAATAAAAATATTATGTCTCACTAAATTTCTAAAAAAAAATTATCAACTCACCAAGATCTTTCCTAAATTGCCTTTGAGATCGATCATGCATATATATATTGCAACCATCTAACAAAATTATTAGCAAGAAATAACTTTTTGTGTTAAGATGACACATCTTACCACATAGACATAAAATTTATCACATCACACAAAGTTATTAGCAAGAAATAACTTTTTTGTGTTAGTGTTAAGATGACACATCTTACCAGACATAAAATTTATCACATCACAAAGTATGTGATATCCATTGATATGACATTATTACTAACATGACCATTTAGTATTTCAACACTAGGGAACTCAATATGAATTTCTCAAGTTATCATCGATGACATAGGTGCTGCCAAGAATATATCCATATTAATCAAGTTACGTCTTCTAATACTTTTCATAATAAATCTTCAATATTCAAGGACACAATGATAAAATTAAATGGGGTGCTATTTCTAAACTTTAGTGTTGGCACCAAATTTTTTTAATCATTCTCTTCAAGTGATCAAAGTTTTCTCCCCAAGTATCAAAAGATTCAAAACAACAAGAGTTAGATTAAACTTCCTAGTTGGTGCCATAAAACACAATATTTGTTTCAATTTTCATCCCCAAGCTATTTCATTGGTGGGGCATCCAACTTTCTCTCATCTCAGGCAAGAAATAGCTAGGTAGCATCGTGATTTACTTGATGGAAGTTTTCCTAGTTACTCACGATCAATAGCCAGGGCCGGTCCAACCTTTAAGCCATTTAAGCAATGGCTTGAGGCCTCCAAATTGGAAAAGGCCCCAAATTTTATATGGGCCATATGTAATATATATTAATAAAAAAACCTTTTTTTTTTTTTTCTTTTTCTTTCCCGAACAACTTTTTTTCTCTCTCTCTCTCCAATTCTTTCTCACTCCACGTCTAATACTCCCTCAATGTACCGTGAGTCTGCTTCTCTTTCAGTTCTTTTCTTTTTTCTCTTCACAATCTTCTTCTCAGCTTTTTGGTAAGAGCTCTTCGTGAGTCATGTTAAATAAAAATATCTAATTGTTGATTGTGGCCAACATCAAGCCACGTGCAATTTCATTTTTTTTTTTTTCTTTCTATTTTTTATATCATGAACCAATGGTTAGATTAAGTCTTTTGTATTTATTTTGTCTGATGGATGAAGCATGGAAGTCATGTGGTTATTGTGATGACCTTGAAGAAAATCAAATATTCTATTTGATGGGTATAGAACCTTTTTTTTTTTTAATTGTGATTAATAATTTTGAATAAAATTCCAATAAAAAATTCATAAATATTAATTTAATTTAGCATTGAATGAAAAAAAAAGAAAAAAAAAAAGTCCCTCAATTTTATATTTGGCTTAAGGCCACCAAAAAGTTTAGACTAGTCCTGTCAATAGCAAACATTTTTCTCTAATCTGATATGACAATTAACCCATTGAGGCAAAGATAACACCCAGATAAACAACAAAGAATTATTCATCACTATTATTAGCCAAATACTTGTTAAGAAAATACGATGGCTTTATAAAATAATTCAGTTTATTCAAATTGATTCAATTCAATATAAAATTCATCTTGTCATACCCAATACTATTTATAGAGAAAAAAGTCTATAAATATTTTTAGCACTAGTCGACACACATAAAGATCAAATACTCAAGATGTAAGTCAAGTGAACTCATAGAACATATTTCAAAATATTATTCACCAAATATGTTTTCATAGAATTAACAATATTAATCTATGTTCCTTTTGTTGCAAGCTTTTAACAAAAATAGACCTAAAATTGCTGGTTTTGAGGTTTAAAAATCATAAAAAAATTTAAAAAATCACGATAATTTAACAAGCTCACAACAAATGATATGAAATTTTCTTATCATCTCAATTCATTCATATGAATAATAATATATCATATATAAATTTTTTTTTTTTACAATAATACGAAATAGATATCACTAGAGTATGACTTGGCAAAGGCACGCATATCTCGTTCTCTTTATGGCGTTTTGCACCACTGCGGGAGAATATATACTTACATCTCAACTGGTGCAGCGGGTTCACTAGCACACCGCCACTGGATACAACAACCCAGCCACATACATTGTAAGCTCCATGAGTCTAAACTCCATCATAGAGCAAAAGCTCCACCAAAGAAACACCCTTCTTTACCCATAAAATAATTTATACAAAAATACACACTTTACACATATTTCTCATCTACTATATTTTTGTGTATGTACTCACAAAACTTTCTAAGTATATTTCTTAATAGTGATAAGACTCTTTATATAGAGATAGAATATAAGAATCCTGAGATAGAATATATTTGAGTTATTATAAGAAATTATTCGCAATAAAATAATCTGTTCAAATATAAGATATGGGTGATCTAATATCACTTTTATTAAATTCATCACACACAATTTTCACTGGTTAATCACTATTTATCCACCCTTGAACAAGTTATGAAGTCGTGTGAATAATTTCCGTTATTGAAATGCCACTGGGGCACCTGATGGTTGCATTTAACTTAAAATATTAATAACGAACTAACTAACGACTTGTGCTTAAGCAAATCTTTAAGCATAGACTATCATGGTTAATTACAGATTTATCCTTCCATCATTTTCGCTTTATGTCTGTCCTGATGTACTCAAGTCCTACTACAATCATTGAGGCAAAATACCTTGAGTCTCTATAATGCTTTATAATTCACTATATATATATATATTTTAGGTAAATTACATTGATATCCTCGATGTTTGATAAAATACTGAAACTAGACTCATTACGCCCTATTTTCAATAAATGACACTCCGCTCCAAAACTCCCAAAATAATTCACACTCCACTCTATTGGGAATAATTCACACTCCGCTCCAAAATGGAGTGGAGTGTGAAATACTAAAACTAAACTTGTTATACTCTATTTTCAACAAATGACACTCTGTATTCCACTCCATTGGGAATAATTCACACTCCGCTCCAAAATGGAGTGGAGTGTAAAATACTGAAACTAGACTCGTTACACCCTATTTTCAACAAATGACACTCCACTCCAAAATTCTCAAAATAATTCACACTCCACTCCATTGGGAATAATTCACATTCTGCTCCAAAATGAAGTGGAGTGTGAATTATTTTGGAGTTGAGTATCAATTATTTTGGAGTAAAATGTCAATTATTTTGGGAATTTTAGAGTGGAGTGTCATTTGTTGAAAATAGGGTGTAACGAGTCTACTTTCACCTAACATTAGGGGAATCAATGTAATTTACCAATTTTTTTTTTTTAAAGAACTATAATTCAATAGGATGCTTCATCCATCACTTATTGAATGATTCACCTTGTTTTCCAATTTTTTTTTTTTAATAAAAAGTAGTATTAAGATCATGGGGAGCAAGAGCAACCCAAAGCATTGGATTGAAATTTAAAGGACTCTACCTTCTTGAGATTCTACAGTCATAAAATAATAATAATAATAATAACAACAACGAAGGAATTATAAAATTTAATTACGCCAGGACCTGTGTACCTCAATTGGCACATTATGATATTTTTAACAAAAACATCCAATATTTAAATGCCCTCTCCCAACAACAATAATAATAATAAAAAGATTAATTCTAAAATGTGTCATGTAGGTGCATATTACATATGCTGTGACCAATACAGCAAACAGATAATTTTTTGTAGAGGAATTATCTAAATTAAAAATAACATATACGCTCTCCATTTTTATGACAGATGAAAGTTTGTACACATTTCATATGTAAAATAAATTATCAAAAAAAAACATTTCATATGTAAAATAAATATAATATTATTAGTAAAAATACCTAAAATAAAGTGTGAATACGGAATAAGCAAAACACACATGCATGACCCGCCTACAAAGTATTTGTCTTTTTAAGAATTTTTTTTTGTTTGTTTGCTCCGTCGTCTTTTTAAGACTTTTACTTTTATATTGCATCCAAGAAAATATAAGTAATTTCAAACCGTCAAGCTCATGATTTTTATTGCTCCTTAAGAAAAGTCAATTACAATTTCAAGCTGGAATGGAATTGAGATTCCCCTCTCTTGGCCAGAGGACTCGCTACCGTGTAGTCGTGTCATGCTTTATTTTTTTGGATAATAATCGTGTCATGCTTTATAATCACAAGGGAAAAAAAAAAAATGATATCAAAATGGTCAAAAGTCATGTCATGCTTCATTTTTTTTTTTTTTGGTTGCTAAAAGTCATGTCGTGCTTCATAATTATTAATACTTTATTAATTATTATGAATATATTTTGTAATTAATTATAGGATAAATTACACTAATACCTTATTTTTTAGAGGAGAAATTAGACTTTTTATATCCTATTTTGGAGAAATGACACTTCATTCCCAAATTTACAAAATAGTTAACACTCCGTCTCATTTTTCCCAATTTTTAAAGGAATATTTACCACTTAAATTTAAAATAATTGGAATTTAATTTTTCCTTTTAACTCTAATTAGTTAGGCGTTGGTTAAAAAAATAAATAAAAAATAAACAAAAAAAGAAAAAGAAAAAAGGGAGCTAAGTGTTAATTAGTTTACAAATTTGGGACTGTAGTGTCATTTCCCCAAAATAGAGTGTAATGAGTTTAATTTTCCAAAAGAAATGGGTGTTAGTATAATTCACCCTAATTATATATATATATATATACAGAGTATTGTAATTAAGGATAATCATATAGAATTTTAACGAAGGACACTAAAGAAAAATGAAATTCTATTAACATATTCTAAAACACCATGCAATCAATGCATCATTTATTTTATAATAATAATAAAAAAATAAAAAAAAAAAAGATAAGAGGGGGTGATTCAAAGTGATTTTTCTACCTGGATATGACCATAGTAGTATATTACTTGCTGAATTCTGAAGGAAAACTAGTGAGCCATAAGCTATTATTGCTATGAGAGTTGAATTTGAGACTTCCACTCTCCAAACCATTTGGGAGTACGCACATTAACCTGCTAGACCACTACTCTTGATGGTATCAACGTATCATATGATATATGATGATTCTCCTGTATCATAAATCATAATACTATAAAAAAATTATGGCGCATGTATATCATAATTTCTCTATATAATAAAAAACAAAACATAAATCAGACAAGGTTGTTAAAGATAATCATGAAATCATAAGTGTTTAGAATAAATTTATATATGATACAATGATGGTTATTTGATTAGGGTAAAACTTAAGTACAATTATTTAGGTGTAGTATATTATGTTTTTTAATTGAATCTAAACACATAACTATATTGATTTTAATTATTTTTGAAAAAGTTAACATGTTGTGTAAGCTTCATTGTCCATCTATATAGAGGGTGTAGGGTTCGACAATAGAGCAATTAATGCTTCATTGTCCTCTCATAAAAAAAAATGTTTCATTGTCCTATGTTTAGATTGGGAGAGAAGAGGAAAGGAAAGAGGAAGGGTGAGTTTTTCTTTTTAAGAAATTTTGTCGGGGTTGGGGTGGTTCAGAGAGTTCTTGACAAAGCTAAAAAGAGGTTTTTCATTGAGAAAACTTCATTTGTTGGCCAAGAAAACATCAATGAGTGGAAGCTAGAACGTAAGAAAAGGAGAAGCAATATATATCGTAAACAGAACCTTTTGGTAAAAAACAAGATTGAAAAGGTTGGTCTCAATATAATCAATTAGTTATGATGACTTTAAATCATAGGTCATAGGAGTTTTTTTTTTTTTTTCCTTTAAATTATTTTTTGGTCAGAGGTGTTTGTTGAGTGTCTAATAATACCCTCTAAAAGTTATGCTCTAATGAGATTTTCAAGTGTTTAAAAAGCAAGAAATTTTCCAAAACCACTTTTTTTTTTGATAAGTAAAATTTTCCAAAACCACTTAAAAATGAGAGAGAGAGAGATATACATTATTTACAATCACATGTCCAAATGACTATCGTGCAAGAATTATAGCAATAGGTACAAGTGGTTCAAAGCAGCATTGGGCTTTATGATTGAAGAAAAGTTATTTTTCTGGGTAGTTTTGGGATATTCACCAAAAAGGGTGTGAGAAAAAAAGTCTATTGACCTTTTGTGAAGAGCCTTTTGCATATTCTGTGGTCCGCAACACACGATGGTAACCGTACAGTAAATCACAGACACCACTTCAAAACTCACAAGTGCACAGCACTTTCTCTCTCTCGCTCTCTCTCTCTCTCTCTCTCTAATTTATCTCTCTCATATATTACAACCAAAGGATAGTGGGAAGCAAGAGTACTTGAGGAGAGGGAAGAAGAAGAGATTCAGTGTTCATTAGAGGTAGTTGAAAAGATAAAAGAAGAAGAGACAGTAATTCTGTGTGTACTGTTTGGTATCTTGCTTTTCCATTTGCATGCTGATTTCCAATTTTTAATGTTAATTGTTTAGATAGATTTACAGTGCATTTTCTGTTTTATTTGTTCTTGTTAAGTGCATGCATGTATTTGGCTTGGACTAAAGTATCATCTTTGTTTTTCTAGTTTCATTCTAAAGAGTTTTCTTTTCAATTGTGCTGTAATTTTTCTTGATTTTTTTTTTTTTAAGAAAAGGTTTGAGTTTTTCTTGTCTGTTCCTCTGTATTTTGTGGAGAGTTTACATGGGTTTTTGTCTATTTGTTGTTTCAGCACAAGTGGCACTAGCTAATAAGATCTTTTCACTTTGAACAAAATCTTTCTCAACTTGTTGTTTAGCTTACATTTCACAAACTCGTGTCAGGATTTTGATGAGTTGCTCATCTGGGTTTTTTGGTTTTGTTTTAGCATCTTTTTGGCAAGTAAGTGGGAAATTACTGAATGATCTAATAGTTGCAGTGTTGCACGATGCATAATCAAAACTTGTCCTTGCACTATTAGTTCAAATAAGTTTTTATTTTTATTTGTATTTAATTTAACCATTTTATGACTAAATCTTCAGAGATCATTAAATTTATTGGTGTTTCATAGATCATTATTGTGTGAACATTCTCAACTTGCAATAATATGGTACCCTCAATGTGTGTACTTTTCTGTGTTTCTTTCTTTCTTTTTCTTTTCAGTAAACTTCTCTGTTTCTTTCTTTTTTCTTTTTGTTTGTTTACTTTTAGTAATACATATATATATATTTTAAAAAGTTTGGATTAACAATATAGATAATTAGATTAAAGAAAGATAATTCTAATGTGTACGTCTTGGGGTTATGCAGAACTGTTTGAATGTTGGTAAGCAGTGATCTTCAAGACTTGTCGGTGGCCTGAGAAACGATGCCAAACCAGCTATGGTTTGCCCTGCTAATGAATTTCAGGAGTGGAAAGACTTTCCTAAGGGACTCAGGGTGCTTCTTCTTGATGGAGACAGCAATTCTGCTGAAGAGATAAGATCAAAGCTTGAAGAAATGGATTATATTGGTTAGAAATTTGAATTCCCCTATCTGTTTTTACCAATTTCATACAATTCTCTTTCCCAAACTAGAAATTCTGGTTTGTATCTTGTCCCACTTCACCTAATCTTTTATGACTGTCATTGGTCCCCCATCTTTCCCTCCAAGGCATCTTGTAGTGGGGGCCCCAATTCATTACATATTTGGGATTTTTTGTTCAATGTATAAATGTGATTATGGTACAGAGAAAACAATATTGGGTCTGTGAAGTGTTAGGGAGCAATAAAGTTTTGCTATAGACAACACATAAATAGTTGGCTTTAAATGATGAACAAAAGAGATTAAAACAATTTGAACTTTTGTACAAGTTGTTAGTTGCATGTGGTCCAAATCGTGAAATTAATTTGTTGCTATCTTTGGCAAATTCTTGTTAGCCTTTTCAACATCTTTTCTTTTTGTATCTTAATCTCTTGTTATCATAGTTTTTGTGAGATTAACATATTACAAATCTAAAAGTGTATTTAATATTTTAAATGAAGTGGCACTTTGTAGTTTGTGTAGATTCAGGAAAGAAAATAAAATCTTAACCGTGAAATTGAAGAATCCTCTTCCTATTCAGAGAAGGGTAAAAACCAGAATATTTGAAGAATCAGTGATTTAAAAGTATAACATTTAGATCTCTCAAGAAACTATCCTTCATTTTGTATTTTTGTATTTTATGAGTAACTACTATCCTTCAATTTTTTATATTTATTGGATATTAGTAAAATTCTTATGTTTTTTTTTTTCTATCTTCACACATCTCTCTCACTTTTTGTGTTCTTGTTAACATATATGTGACAACCTACCCATGTCTATTACAGTTTCTACATTCTGCAATGCGAATGAAGCTTTGTCAGCAATTTTAAACAAGCCTGGAAGCTTTCATGTTGCTATTGTAGAGGTAATTACCTTTTTGAAACCGTATGTTATAGAATTTTTTTTCATTTTTTTTCTTTTTCAATATGACACGCATATGTGGAAAATGATGTCATGTTACCAGATGTTGTAAATATCCCAGATCAAAAAGAATGATTCCCTCTTTTAAATAATCATTTTTCCAGATAAACATGCTGCGTTCATCTCATCTTGTCACTAAGATCAGTATAATGCACACTTCATCCATCTGCATTAAGATAATTTGCTTCCTTGATTTGTTTAGTTTTAGATAAATGAGCCTTTGTGCTGTGTTGCACTCTTCCTACACATGTATGTGTCTCACAAAAGCACATGTGGTCACAGGTGGGTACAAGCGATAGCCATGGGAGTTTCAAGTTTCTCGAAACTGCTAAGGACTTGCCGACCATTAGTAAGTTTAGAAATTAATCCCAGCTTGTCCATATTCAATATAAAGGTTTCTTTTTTATGTTTTCTTTCTACTCAATGTTTTAACTTTCTTTCAGTTGTTATACTCTTGTCCTTTACCTATATCTCTGTTTTATCCTTTACTATTTTTTTCTTTTTTGATAATTTCTGTTTGCATTCTCTTTCAAAAGTTCCTTCACATGAAACTAGATTACTACCAATGCTGGTGTAAAAGTTGAGTCAGGGAAAAATTTATGGAAAGACTTCTTTCCAACATAATATACAATTTCTTATGTAAAGCAATATGATCTTCTATTGCAGTGACTTCAGACATTCATTGCCTGAGCACCATGATGAAGTGCATTGCGGTAAGGTTTTTAAGTCCGACCTTGCAATACATAATCATGCACATTGAATCATGCCATCTTTTACTTGGCTTATTTTGCATTTGCTTTTCTTTGCTAATGTATTTTCTGTTTTATCTGTATTGGGAGTTTGATGCTCAACTCATAACAACCTGGAGTGCATTTCCAATGAATCATAATTGTTAATGTGTCTATGTTACTATTATTTTTCAGCATGGCGCTGTTGAGTTCCTGCGGAAGCCGCTTTCGGAGGACAAACTCAGGAATATTTGGCAGCATGTGGTTCATAAGGTCGGTCTGGATTTCTGGAAGCATTATTTTGGGACTTATTCTTAAATATGTAGTACAATTATTGCAAGTAGAAATTCTTATGTGGTTAATACTAAGCAGGCATTCAGTGCCGGGGGTAGCAACCTCTCTGAATCACTAAAGCCTGTCAAAGAGTCTGTAGTGTCCATGCTACAGCTACAACCGGAAAGTGGAGAACCTGATAATAGAATATCAGTGGAAACGGAAAATGTGTCTCTTGTTCATGAAAATGACAATGAGCACTCAGCAGGAAGTGATAAGTACCCAGCACCTTCGACCCCACAATTGAAACAGGGAGCTCGGTTACTTGATGATGGGGATTGCCATGATCAAACTAACTGCTCAACAGAAAAAGAGAACGGTGAGCAAGATGGGGAATCTAAATCTGTCGAAACTACTTGTGGCAATTCAATTGGTGTAGGCACTCTTCAGGGGGACAAACCTCCAATTCCAGGAAAGAATCTGATCAAAGAGGAAGAGGAGTCTGTTGATGGTTTTAAAAGTGAGAGAAAGGTGTCTCCTCACCAGCATAACAGAGAGAGTCTTGGCAATAAAGGAGATGGTTGTGTTCAAAACCCAAGTAAAGCATCTGGAACTCATAATTCATGTGGAGCTAGAGCTAATCGAAAGAAGATGAAGGTAATCTGGTTTATGCAAGTTATAACAACTTTTTTGATGAACGCCCCCAAAATGCCAGATGTTAAGAGTACATAGACTAATTTCTCCCATATGATTCAATAATTTGAGAACATGTAGGTGCTCAAAACCAAAAGAACTGCCTAATCTACTGAAATTCACTCTTGAAATTTCTCCAAAATGTTCCAAGTATTTGCTTTTATGCTCATATATGGTGTTAAAATGGAATATGATTACCAAAACTGTAAATTGTCACTCTTCTTATGAAGGAGAAAGTATCTCTTGTAACAAGCGTTGTTGCATGGGGACTTGATATGCCTATCACAAAAGATACGGATTGGAGCAATTTCTTTTAATGAACATTTGAAAATTATGGTTTTGGAATCTCAATCTTTAATCGCATGTGATGCTGTGGTCAACTCAAATTTTCTTGAAGGAATTGTAAAATTGTCTGAATGAGTGCATGTTTGAAGTCTAAACAAGTCAACCAAAGATCTCTGATCCATAATTCAATAAATTACTAATATTTGATGTCTAAGGAGTCTTTTCAGCAGTGTGTGTACCTTTCTACCATTGTGATTACTTAAAGATTTCATTGGGTATATATTCATGATTAGTTGTATATGTACTGCTGCAGGCAAAATTATTCACTAATTTAAATTTGTGTTAGCTATTGGTACATGCATGGTAAGTACATTTTGGCGTGATATGTTTTTGTTTTAGTTTCAGGTAGACTGGACGCCAGAACTGCACAAAAAGTTTGTGCATGCAGTGGAACAACTAGGTGTTGATCATGCCATTCCTTCTCGGATACTAGAGCTCATGAAAGTGGAAGATTTAACTAGGCATAATGTAGCAAGCCATCTCCAGGTTGGTATTGCTATTACTACCCAATCATGTTCTGTTTCAATAAGAGATCATTTTCTTGATGAAAGACTCAAGTATAATTTGGTAACCTATTGTAGCTCAGACTTGTTTCATGATAAACCTTTTTCACATCATGTCAGTCATTAGTTTAATATTGAAAAGCTACTTTCAATTTTACGTTACAAACTGATATGACAATGAATATGATTGATGTCAGTTCAACAATATAATAAATAAATATATATAGTATCTTTTTTGTAATTGGTTGTAACTTGTAACACATCAATTTATAATATTTATATAGTAAATTAGTAGTATCTTTGGTATTACTCTTTACTTATAATTCCATATTACTTGACACTGAGTCAGTTTGTAAAAGTTATGCATGGAGTAACAGTTGTAATATCGTAGCATCACTCTTCAGTATATCTATATATCATATTCAATGGTTTCAACTATCTTTAGTGCACTCTTGGCGAATCAGATTAATAACTATTTTTGGTGAAACAGAAATACCGAATGCACAGAAGACACATCTTGCCCAAGGAAGAGGAAAGAAGATGGCCGCGTCATAGAGATGTAATGCAGAGAAGTTATTATCCACAGCGACCAATCATGGCTTTCCCTCCATATCATTCTAATCACACAGCTCCGGTTTATCCCATATGGGGACAACCTGGTAGTCACCCAGCAGGAGTCCACATGTGGGGTCCACGTGGCTATCCTGCATGGCAACCAACAGATAATTGGCATTGGAAGCCTTATCCAGGGGTAAAGCTTAAATTAATGCATGTGCTTGTCATGACTAATGCCGAAAGATATGTATTATTGTCAACATGCACAACCCCACCCCAAAACCTTTGAATTTTAGTTTGACTAGCATGATCATGAGGCATTGGATTTGCATGTTTGATATATTTGGTTTGTTTTGATGTTCTAGATGCCTGCTGATGCTTGGGGCTGCCCTGTGTTGCCACCTCCACATAATCCTTATACTAGCTACCCTCAAGTGAGTATATTGATCATGATGAAGAGGTTTAGATCTTGTTCATGCACTTCTATATGGCACTCTTAAAATCTTAATTCCCATTTTCCAAAACGCAGAATGCTTCAGGATTTCACCATGCTGGTGGTGCAGTTAATAATAATAGCTGTGGCATGCCACAATTTCCCGTTGACCTTTATCCGGTAATACACTACCTTTTCTTGCCCATTGTTCGAAATTTTAACGTATAAATTATTGAATTGATGATGGGTAAAATCTGACAATATAGATGAATAAGATTTTAAAGAGGTTATCCTAAGAATTTCAGAGCATGCATTTTAATTAATCCGTACGGTAAAATGGTTCAAAATGTATGAAATGATAGCTATATTATATTTATTTTGTACCATGAAACTTAATAATAGTTCCGTAAGTTGTAACTGAAAAAGCTTGGTATATGTAAAAAATGGGCATGAAGTTTTACATTAAATTATTGCGTTGTACGCAGGCACAGGAGGTAATTGACAAGGTTGTGAAAGAGGCAATTAGCAAGCCATGGCTACCCTTGCCCTTGGGGCTCAAGCCTCCTTCCACTGATGGTGTACTAGCTGAGCTCTCCAGGCAAGGCATCTCAAGCATCCCCCCTCACATCAACGGCTCTAATCTCTGACGACGTGGCGACATGTCACTGGCCCCACCTGGTCTGCTAAAAAAATCAATTTTTTTACAGGTGTCAAGATCCTGATTGGTTGTGGCCACCTTCCCCAAAAAAAAAAAATAACACGCGTGCCCTTGCTGCGCGTAGGAAAAGAATGCGGTGAATGCTAACAAGGAAAAAAGGACACTGATCCTATCCATCCAACGCCACAGGATAAAAGGTCAGATACGGCAGCCTTTTCTTGTAGACCATTTTGAACGGTCCAGGACCAGCCACGTATATATAGAAAAGAAATTGTGGTTGTAAATAGAGGCTATAGTTGATGACAAGAAACCTGTTGTTGAATCCGTATGAATTTGTGATCTTATAATGTGCAATAATAACATTTGACGGTGATGAGATGAAGGGGGGGACTCTTGTGAATAAAAAGTTGACTAGTCTTTTTTAAGTGGATGCTGAATTGTTGCTGTCTCCAAGAAATGAATGATTGGATATATGACAAATGCAGGCCATTAAAAGGTGTAGTTACTAGTTACATGTCTTTCTAGTGCTTGTGCCCCTATTATTTCAGGTTGAATCACGAGGACACTTTATTTCAACACGTGAGAGGGAAAGGACAAGTAACTATCTTTCCACGATTGTGTCATTATTGAGTAAAAGCCTCTTTCTTTTCTTTTCTTTTTTCCTTTTTCTTTTTTCATAATATTTCGATAGATGGAAGTAGTGATTAAAACTCTTAAGGTGTTTACGTTAGAAAAATCGGAAGATAGCATTTGAATTATATGGTTATTGACTTTATTGGATAAACTTAAGTTGTAGTCTATTTGTGGTTGTGGTTGTGGATGTGGATGTTTGTGGATTCTAGTGAGATCAATTGGTAAAGGTTTTTGTTGACCAATTAAGGATTTAGATTTGGATTTAGATTATTAGTATAGTACTATAATGATAAAGAACAATTATTTTGGAAGAATGTCGGTTCAAATTTGTTGTATCTATAAATTAATAAATAAATAAAATATATTTTACCTTTAGAATTATTTTTTAAGTAGGGTAATATTTTATATTTTATAATTAATTTTAATTATATTATTAAAATATTTTCTTAGTTTATATATAATTTATGTTTAATTCCTATATGGCACCGACATAATATCAATAGCTCATAAAATTTCAGGTTATGCCGTATCTTTCCTTTAGACCGTCCTTACTCCTAACCAAGTCAAGGGTTGGGATGTGTAGATTTAGTCCGTCCCAACTCCTAATCAAGTTAAGGGTTGGATGTGTAGAAATTAAATTGAACTATGTGACCAAATGGAAGGATTTTGAAATGGAAAATCTTTTTCCCTTTTGTAGTTCTATAAACTTAAGTAATTTAACAATGATTATAATGCGGAAAGAAAACCCAAATATAAATAGGATAAACCCAAAATTTTGAAACGACAATTTTGGGCCTCTTAAGCTCATGCCGACATGCCCACACAAATTTTATTGGTCCTAAAAATATGTCGAAGCCCAACTTAATGGGCTTAAACCTATGGTCCAGGTCTTCTGATTTCTTACAAGATGACAAGGTTGAACGGGATTCTCGGCCCATGATCACCTCTATTGCTCTTTCTTCGACTGGCGTGTAGTCTAATAACCGATTGGCTGGCCCAGTCTATTTCACAGGCCTAGAGATAGGCAGAAAGCCAGTAATGTAAGGTCTTTTGTCCCAAAACATTTAAAAATAAAAATTAATCCAATTTAATGAAAGTAGAGTGTATGTACCAGAGTTGTATATACCGTTTCGTTCTGGCCGGAAAATCTCGTATTGGTATACAAACCGGAACGAGAAACCCCCTTATTCCACCTCGGAAAAAATTTCGGCGAGTTTCGGTCATTCCGGCCAATTTCGGCCGGTATACTAATTTCGGCCGCATGAATAAATAACTGAAAAAGAAAAAAAAAAATCAGTCACCACATAGTCTTTTCTCTGCTCTTCTTCTTCTTCTTTCTTCTTCTTCTTCTTCTTCCTTCTTCTTCTTTCTTTTTTCCACCCAGCTCTCTCACTGTACCTTTTCTTTACTTTTTTTTTTTGGCTAAATTACAAATTACACCCTCTAAGTTTGGTTAAAGTTCAATTCAGTCTTCTAAGTTTTGACCATTTCAATTTAGTCCTCTAAGTTTGGTCAAAGTTCAATTTGGTCCTCTAAGTTTTGACCATTTCAATTTAGTACTCTAAGTTTGATTTTGTTTCAATTAAGTCCTTTAACTTTTTATTTTTTTCTCGAATTGTTTTTATAAATAATTTTTATTAGTTTTTGTTTTTAAGTTTTTGAAATAAAATCAAACTTAGAGGACTAAATTGAAACGAAAACAAACTTAGAGGACTAAATTGAAATGGTCAAAACTTAGAGGACTATATTGAAATCAAACCAAACTTAGAGGACTAAATTGAAACGGTCAAAACTTAGACGACTGAATTGAACTTTGATCAAACTTAAAAGGTGTAATTTGAAATTTGGCCCTTTTTTTTTTGTCTTTTTGGTTCAAGTGTCGTGCCCCTCTCCTTCTTCTTCTTCTTCTTCTTCTTCTTCTTTCTTTTTCCACCCAGCTCTCTCTCTGTACCTGTACCTTTTCTTTATTTTTTTTTTTTTTGTCTTTTTGGTTCAAGTGCAGGCCTTCACGTGATGTTAGTCTTAGATATTTGTTTGAAATTTTCATTCCATTTGCACTTTGGCATGTCATACACTTTTTTTTTTTTTTTTTTAAGTGATATTTCTTTAGGTTTTATTTTTATATTTCTATTATATTATTCAAATACAAGTGCATAATATTATTATTAGTATTAAGATTGATATGGGCTTATAATTTGAAAGATTCTTAACAAATTATAGATTTTGATGAATAAACATATAGTAATAATAAATATATAAATATATATATATATAGCGGTAAACCCGAAACGAAACGCCGGTATTAACCGGTACCGAAATATATCATTCCAATGGCCAAACCGGAACGGCCACCAAAACGGTATCTACAACTTTAGTATGTACGTGAAAAAGACAACTACTTTCGTCCCAGTCTACCACTTAGGAATTAGGATGTACATGAAAAAGAACTCATTTGCAATGATTTAGAAGTGTGCACGGAATCTGTTTCACCAGACATTGTATCAATGTTGAAGAATGGTTTTAACTTTTAAGTTAATAAAGCTTACTTACCTTTTTCTCAAAAAAAAAAGAAAAAAAAGAAGAACGCATGTGTATAGAACGTGCTATAAGCAAAGAAGTACATGAAAAAAAAAGAAAAAGTATTGGTATGCTTGTCACGTTAGGGTCGGAGCTGGCAAGTATATAATAAGGTATGAATTGGGCGGGGTTATGAATTATGAATTATCATTTCTTAATTCTTATGCTTCACCAATGACTGGTAGTTGATGTCATTGAACGACCGTTGGGGGCCTACCTTTCTAGAGCTCAACAGCACTCCCGCCAATTTTAGGACGCGGGCCTACCTCTCTATTGAGTATTGTCAGGTCAATTATATCAATTAACCATTTTACTCCGCTAAATTTGCAATTTTAAATTCTTTTGGGTAATAATACAGCAAGTCAGCAACACAGATTGACAACCACTGGCATAACTTCTAAAAAGAAGCATCCTTCTCAACAGGGGCGGAGGCAGAAAATTTTTCTAAGGTGGGTTAATTGTGAAAAAAAAAATTTTGATTAGACTAGTTGATTAATTTAAGGTATTTTTTTTTTTTAAATATAGGTAAAAAAAAAAAAAAACCTTGGTTGGACTACCGCCTAGGCCAGGCACAACGTGGCTCCGCCACTGCTTCTCAAGAATAATCAAAATAGGACAATGTTTTTAATTCCAAGGAATAATCATTTGGAGACGAGATCTTGTAAAAAAAAAATAATAATAATTTGAATATTTCATTCTCTCTCTAACCAAAACTATACAATTAGGACCATGCTTATATTTATGTAATTTTTATTTTTTCATAAACCTAATCATATTAATATTATTTTTTTTATGATAAAATTGATTTCTTTTCTTTCTTTCTTGTAGTCTTGTAAATGGGAGGATTGGATAATATTAATGTGACGTTTATGGAATTCCTAAACGTGGAGAATGGAGATAAAGTCATAAAACTTTTAAATGACAAGGAAAATGGACGGTGGTGCAAGCACTCAATAGATAATCAATATCTCACCGACATATCCTATTGATTCCGACATGTGCAGGCTCTCTCTTTCACTTGTCTTTGTTTTCTTAATTGTAATTGTTTTGTCTACAAACTCTGGTTTTTAGTTAACTTATTACAACCCACTATATGTCAATTAATAAGATTATCCACGTATACTTTAGTCATATAACCTATTTAATGAGTAATGTGACTTCTTTAAATAATACGTGTGGATAATTTTATAAGCTGCCACATAGTGAGTTATAACAAACGGACTACAAACCAGTTTGTAGTTAAACCTCATTATGATGCCTCTCATTGCCCTACAGTGATACAGCAAGCTACCACAGTATCCTTCTCAAATTAAAGATTGTTAGTACTATTTACCATATTATACCAGTCCTTAACTTTTTCTAAGATTAATGTTTTGAAAATTCAACCATTAGAATTACATATTTTCATTTTCATTGCTCCCAATATGCACACCAATGGTGCTAATTGGATATTATTTATTATTTTATCAATAAATTCATATTTTGTGTATAATTTTAAAGTTAACAAAACTTGAAATTTAAACATTCTATGATGAGATGGTTATTGATCTCCGATCATTTTGATATATTATTAGTATGAAGGATGTAAGGAGATAATATAATCCAATGATTAATTCGTCAAAATATCATTTCAATGAAAAGTTATGGAGTTCTGTAACGTCATAAAAAGTAATACTCTTTTTTTTTTTTGGATAAAAAAATGTTTACTAAGTGTATCGAGAATATTTTCTTTTCATGGAAAATGATTTCAAAGAAAATAATTTATGTTTTGTTATGTAGTTGTGTGACCCAAAAAACTAATTTTCGAGTGTTTTGTTGCATCTAGAATTCCTAAAGACGATGATAGTTGGGGGAGAAAAATGGTTGTGGTGTAGTGGTGATGGCAATAGTGGCAAGTGACCGATGATAATAATGATGGTGGGTGGGTGCAGTGGCGGCGCCACATACATTCCAGTCCCAGGGGGTTCAAATGAACCCCCTGACTTGGAAAAAAAAATTTATAGATATTTTTTTAAAATAATTTTTTATAGGTATTTAAACCCTCAAAAAAAATTTCTTAAACCCCCTGAAATTATTTTATTGAACGCCCTAGTTTTGAGATCCTAAATTTGGACTGACTTGAACCTCCTGAACAAATTTCTTGGAATCGCCACTGGATGGATGATGCACAATGGTGATGACAATGGCCAATGGTGGTAGTGGCATGCCAAGTGATAGTTGTTGATAGGTGGCTAGTACTCGGTGATAGATAGGTGCGCTAAGTGGTAGTTGACACTTGACAGTAGGTGGCGACAATAGTTGGGGGGTTACGACAATGGTTAGACTAAATACAACAAACCGATAGGTGATAGTAACCATCAATAATTTATTTTTCTTTTCTTTAGGGAAGGTAAGTCCTGAAGGAGTTGAAAAGGGTAGTGAAGATCGGGATGAAGCTAAAACTTTTATCTGAAAAACAATTTATGTTTTCTACAAGAAAAAAAAATTCTGTCTTTTTGGTGTGAATTTTCATTGACCACAAAAAATATTTCCCGTTAACTAACATCTTCAATCGCACCAATTTCCAAAAAAATTAAACATTATCTACCATTTTGGTTTTTTTTTTTTTTTTTTTTTGGGTTGGTCACATAATACATTTTAGTTGAATAATATTTTCAATCGTACCAGGCACTTAAAAAAAAGAAAAAAAGAAAAAAAAAGCTAATTGCTCAACAACACGTCAACACCCAAACATTAATTTTCTTTCTTGTTTATTTTCCCGTAACTCTTAAATATAAATAATAAAAAAAACCTGAACACACCGTTTTAAGTTAGATTCCCTCCAAAGAAGAAATTTGAGCGCTCATCCTTTTTCCAAAAATCCGACAATGCCATAATGACACTATAAACCCCATAACACCCCTAACATTTTCAGTATTCACAGTTTTGGTTGCGTCCCTATAAAGGGCATAAATGTCAAATGCTCTTGCCTAGTTAAAAATAGGAGTACATAAAGAAAAATGCCAGCTGGCCATTATACACAAACTGAAAAAAAAGAACAAAAGTGGGCCCCATTATCTTCCTCCTTTGAATTTTCCAGACTCATCGATTCTCTCTCTCTCTCTCTCTACCTCTCTGTGTTTTCAGAATCAGAAGAAAAAGAAAGGAAAAAAAGTTCGCAATCCAACAATACTTTGGAGCAATTGGTTCTCTCTGTAAGTTCTCCATATCTCTTTTTCACTTTTTTTAAATTTCTAATTTTCTTTAAGATCATATAGTTTAGATTATCCTTAAATTTTGTTTTTGTTTTTATTAGTGTATTTTTCTTTTTTTCGTTAAATTGGGTAACGCAAAACTTTATGGAGAATTGGAATTTGAATTGAGAATTCGTATGCATTGCATCGTGAGCTGGATGATTAGAAATGATTGGGATTTGGGGTCAGAATTTTCATTCGACAATGTCAGATTTGATGGTTTTGAGGAATTAATAATATATTTACAATTAGCCTTTATGGTTGCTGAGAATAAGTGAAGGAAAAGGGTCAAATTAAAAGTTGAAATTAAATTTTTGTTTTGTGCTGGTTATGATTGCAGCTTAACTAATCCCAGCTGCATTGAAATTTGTTAAATGGGGTTTTTTCTATTACTTTTTGGGATCCCGAATAATGAAATTTTTTTCAAGCAACAGTAGCTGAATCTTGCTGATGTCTTAATTCATCACTCAATTCCTAATCTGGGTTTTTAACTTTTAAGAATTTTGTGAAAGTTATATGTAGTTATTGATTTTTGGAGTAAATGTGGTAGATTTGTGTAGAAGACATTGGCTATTGGATGAAATAGGAGAGACCCATTTGAATTTTGACTTGAAGGGATTGGAGGAATTGTAAAGAATGGCCTGCAGAGGGTGCTTGGAGTGCCTGTTGAAGATTCTGAACTTCTTGTTGACCCTTGTGGGTCTGGCCATGGTGGGCTATGGGATCTACTTGCTGGTTGAGTACCTGAGAGCCACCACTAACACTCTTGTGGCCTTGCCCGTGAGCAGTGATGGAAGTTTGGTACAGCTTGGCCGACCCCTGCTAATGGGTGTTTCCCTGTCGACTAGTATTTTTGATGACCTGCCAAAAGCTTGGTATGGCTACTGATCTCATTTTGTCTAAATTTTGTTTTTTGTTTCTCAGTTGTTGCTAGTTTGGCATGCTTGAACTCATTGTTAAGAACAGCTGTTTTGTATTTTGAAGTTGAAATGTGGTTGGATGGGAAAGGTAGAACGAGTTATTGTCTCTGATTTTCATTGAACATATATTTTATAGCTCAAATGTCTTGAGGTCCTTTTTTTTGGGGAATAAGGGGAGGCAAAGGAATTGGGAAAATGATTGAAGATGGTCATGAAAGAAAGCCATGTTTGAGCATTCTCTCTCTTTGCCCTCATTCTTTGAAAGAAAATGGAAAAGAAAGCCTTGCAAAATGGGAGTATTTCTGTTTCTAAATTGTTAATTGAGTATTGGAACCCTTGCATGTTACCCTTGATTGTAATGAAATGAATTGTATTGTCTTAGCTAAAATTATTAGCAGCAATACCCTTTTGTCAAGTTCTCATGCTGCATTCTTTCTCCATGTACTTTACGCTGTATGCTTTATCTATGCTATGTATGCGATAAATGCAAATGATCGTTGTTAAACCTCTAAGGAAACCAACTTGGTTAACCGATCATACTTGATTGTAATGAAATGAATTGTGCAAGGGTTCACCATGTCATTTTAGCAAGAGTTAACTATGTCTCATTGTGTCAATGAGCTTTAGCTCGAATGGCATCTCCTCCCCTTGTAAGAACAAGTTGGAGGGTGAGGTCGTGGGTTCAAAATCCATTGGGTGTGTGTGTATCTACCAATCCAAAAAAAGAAAAAAACTTTCTCATTTTTTATTTATTTATTATGATACTTAGGGGACCTTTCTAAAGAAGAGTTCTTTGGACTTGCCTCTAGGCAGTAAAACCTACGGGCAACTGACTCCACTCGTCAGAACTAGTTCTCGGGTAATCTAAGGGCATTCACCCTTGCCAAGCTTAGAAGTTTATGCTCATGTCCAAGAGCAAAAACTATGGTTCATTTTGAAACAAGAATGGTCTATGAGGTGCATAATGTTGTTCCTTTTCCTTATTTATTATTATTTTTTTTTAATGGTAAGTTACATGCACGCCTGTTGGGTCTTGAACCCATGACCTCGCCCTCCACCTAACACTTACAAGGGGAGGAATGCAATCCTGTTGCAAATCTGGCTCACAAGTGCTTGAAACTTCTTTAATACATGGATCTTAAACAAATACATATTCAACCATTTGCTGCCATCCTTAAAATGTTTTGTTAGCATTTAATTGCTGGAAGCAGAACTATTGAACCTGCCTTGAAACATTTAGAAATTGGATCCAACTCTTTATAAGAAATTCCTACACCTAATCAAAAAATGTGTAGGCTACTCCTTACCAAAGGTTAATGTGCCTGCAAAATTCCAACTTGGTTATGGGATATTATGAAGATATTGAGGCTGCCATACAGAGTTTTGAATTCAGGTTTTTGGAACAGTCATGTTTGTAAGGTCAAGTAATGTTTCAAATGGATGATGGAAAATCCCAGCAACAAGATCTCATACTACTTGATGTTGTTACACGGATTGTCCTCTTTGCCCATTAATTCTATATAGACTATAATTTTTTATAAGTAATTCTATATAGACTATAGTGAATCAATCACTGTCATTGTATCCTTTCTCACAGCCCCTTATCTCATATTGTTGGTGTTACATTGACCTTCTTGGATATGTAGTAAAATAGCACATAGAGCATATGGATTAGTTACCTAACTCAATTAACTCCATTTACAAAGCCTGTATATCTCAAACAATTTGTTATTGCTATAGAAATTGATTTCTGCCATTCAGCTCTATTTTTATGCTATCCTTCAAATAATTAGCCCATTGTATCTTTTCTGCTTGTCTCAACTTGCATTATTTGTGACCTCCTTATCTCCTTATAGCGCCTCCAAATCGAATCAATTGATTCAAAACACTCCCTAACATGGTAATTGGGACTTGAGATACCTAGGCGGGGCTCAATGATTGCCTCAGTGGCACATAAACCCAATGGAACCCTAAAGGCTTCAATTAGTCGACTAGTCTGCATACTAATTTTGGCTTTCTGGAGGACTTGCTGCTCAACATTCCCTAACTACTACTACTCATCTAATTGTAATTAAGACAGAAATGCTAACCATTATGTGAATCCAGGTTCCGTATAACATAAGCAAGTGGACTGAAATTACCTCATCTACATTCAGACCAGCCAAGATCAGAATGTGGATCATGTTTAGTTAAATTTGGGTCAGATATTCTATTTTGATTCCCAATACCTTAAGCACCTTGGTATAAAGCATTAGCTTGTACGCTTGTAGCATTGCTCGTTTGCTTTGTTTTTCTACTACCATCACTTTTTTCCTGGTCAAGAGTTTGTCGTGATCCCAATACTCTTTTTGATAAGTAATAATGTTTTATTGAAAAGGGGTTAAATTATGTTCACGATGATGAACACAACGTTACCAAAAATTACAAATGTTGCATGCTATTATGAAGTAATTTTAGCAATACAATTGACTATTCGCATCATACATTGTCTTGAACTGCCTAATTCCTGATTCCTCTCTTTCTGTCAATCATGTCTTTGCAGGTTCATATACTTATTTATTGGTATTGGAGCAATTCTCTTCGTCATCTCTTGTTTTGGTTGTATTGGAGCTGTAACAAGGAATGGGTGCTGCTTAACTTGTGTATCCAAATAATTGATATATCACTCACCGAAGTGATATAAGTTTTTTAAACCAAAGAGATTAGGAAAAAAATTAAGATGTTTTTGTCAGCCTATCTATTAAAGCATAACTGCTCTGCAGCCATTATATGCACCACACCTATGCATACTAATATCATGCATCATAATATTTCATCGGATGTATAATTCAGTGGTTGATAGATTGTTCTTGTGTCATCCTCCTTTGCGTTTATTTTTGGTTTCCTTAAGCCAACATAGTACTCGGTATTGGTGATTTTGTTAATCTTGGTAGAGCTGGGATGTGCGGCCTTCATATTTTTTGACAAAAGCTGGGAAGCAGTGAGTGTTCTCTTAATTGATGTTTGAACTTTAAGATTGTATGTTTAGTCCCCTAATTAGTTGTTTGTGTTCTTTTCTAGGAAATTCCAACAGACAGCACTGGAGATTTTGATATGATATATGCTTTTCTGAAAGAGAATTGGAAAATTGCAAAATGGGTTGCTCTTGGAGCTGTTGTTTTGGAGGTAAGTACGACATGATCACCTTTGCTTTTATCGAAGAATTAAGATCTTCACAATGTTGAAACTCTTGTCTCTTCATCATTACTTATATATTAAAAAAAGGAAATTCATGTCTCTACATGACTTTGTCTATCTAGGCTCCATTTGTTTAAGTTGAAATATAATGGGGTTGTTGAGCATGACAATGTGAATAATTTTGGTCCTTTTTATTTGGTTATACTAGAGTTAAGGCTATTTTAGTAATTTTGTAATTGTTGGGTATGGGCCATTGTTGTGGGCCTTAGAGTTTTATTGTTTTAATAAGTCTTTTTTAGGTTATGGGTCTTTATGTGTCCCTGTCGTTTGATTTAATTAGGGTTTGGTTCACCAGTCAAAGTGGAAGTTCTAGTTCTATATTAGAAGTTAAGATTAAAGGTCTATATAAGTGTGCTATAGTACTCAAACAAGGGAAAGTTGATCAGTATTGAGAGTTGAGTATTGAGGCATGTTGACCTTATTGTTCTTTTCCTTCCTTTTTCTTATCTTTTTTCGTCTCTTTCTTGTAGTATTGTTCACTGGCACTGTTGTTTGTGGGCACGATTTATGCTCACAATTCACTCATACTATTCAACAATTTTGGAGAAATTTGATTTCTGTTTCTTGTTTCCCCTTTTCAACCTTTAATCAAATATTTCTCTTCTCTATGAAACCCTTCTTTTAAAAAGTTCTAAACGCTAGATCCACCAATCCTCATAAATCATAACCCACCACAAGTACTCGTCAAAATTTTCCATTCAAGATAATGGTGATCAACTTGGAATTAGAGTCCAAGTTTAAGGCTTTTTCTCAAGACTACCAAGGAACAAAGAAGACTTTGAATAAGTTGAATGAGAAGGTGAATTCAATAGAAGCAAAGCTCAGAGATTTTTTTTAAAAAAAGTAACTTTGGTAGGCCATCAGCCATTGTGCTTGGCAAAATTTCTATTGGAATCACCATTGATCAAGACCCCAAATCCGTTAAATCAGGTCTAGGTTCAGTCCTTATGTTTCCCTCAAGCCTATGGACTGAGAACTAGCCAGGTGCCCCCACAACAAACACAATCCAATATTGTGTTCACACAGCAAGGTACTGGCTTTATGGAAGGAAATCAACCTTATCATCCCCCATTAGTTTGGTCTTAAGGAGATCCTAGATTGGCTGATATGGATAGTTAAATTAGAAATTGGTGATTTTTATAGGGAGAGCAATCCCGAGATGTTCTTTGATTGGTTACGTAGTCTGGAAAGCTTTTTCAGATGGTATAACTTAAGCAAAGAGCAAAGCCTCTTTTTTGTGGAAGCTAAACTTAAAGGGACAAGCAGAATTTGGTCGGAAAATATCAACAAACTCGTTATGTAGCGCACATAGACAAGTTCTCTAATTTGCCCTACGTCACTACGTTCCATGGTTATTCATGTCCTTCAATTTTTTTGATGTGATATGTCATGTGAACGAGGAAGATACTGTATCAATTTATACAATTTTGTTTTCTACTTGGATTATTTTGGGGCATTTACTAAGCATGTGTGAAACAATTCAAGTTTTATGTTTTATGGCATTTGAACCTAAGTGACAATGTGTATGACATGGTAACACCATAAATTGAAATATGATGATGGTGTTGAGGCTTGAAATGGTTCCAGAGCAGGTGATATGCTGGTGGAGTCTGTTGATTGTAATACCATAGATCTCAGTTGAAGTTCCCTTTTGGACTTCGCATAATTTTTTTGATAAGTAAAAAGAAGTTTTATTGAAAAATCAGGCAATTAATCTGTATACAGGGATCATACAAGACGTACGATCCAAGCTATACCAGAAAAGAACAAAGATCAAGAAACTCAATAAAATCTGAACAAGGAAAACAACCCGAAACAGACACCCATTCAACTAAGGTTTTGAGGAAAAGCATCTTCAGATCCAACACACTTTGTTCACACCCTCAAAACTTCTTTCATTCCTTTCCCTCCATATGCACCGCATCAAACAATGAGGGATCTACATCCAGATTCCACAATGTCGGTGTCGCCCAAAGCAGCCTCGTCAACAAGCTAATAAGTCTACCACCTTTCTTGGCATCATCTACTGGACCCCGAAAAGGGCAAACACCATATCCCACAACTCCCTCGAAAAAGGATTGAAGTAACAAATGATCCACCGTTTCTCCATCTCTCTTGCATAAACAACACTAGCTAACCAAAATAATATTTCATTTCCGCAAGTTTTCAGTTGTTAAAATTTTTCCCAATGAAGCAATCTATACAAAGAAAGAAACCCTTGATGGAACTTTTGGCTTCCATAAGCTTTTCCAAGGGTGACTAGGGCCTCCAACATTGGCTAGAACTTTGTAGTAAGAGCTAATCTGAAATCCCTTCTGCGGAGAAGGCAACCAACAAATAGTATCATCACCCGTACCTTTCACCTTGGTAGAATAGAGTAAGTCCAAGAATGAAAGAGATTGACTCCAAGTCCCAATCCTGAACAACTCTAATAAAGTCCAGCTCCCAATGGATTGACTTAGTGCGGACCCGTAAATGATCAGCAATTTTTTTTTATAGGTAATAGAGAAATATTATTAAAAATAAACACCTTTGTGTGCAAAAAGCATGAACATGAGTGTCAAATAATTACAATGAAGGAATATAATGATTAGGATCTAAAGATGCAATTAAACTACTAACAGAAGAGCAAGAAGTGAAACACCAATCCCGAGCACATTGCTATAAGGTGGTAGCAAATTCTCTAAGATTTGGTTCTTGGAACATTCCAATTCTTCAAAAATGCGCCGGTTACATTCCGTCCAAATAGTCCAACATCAAACAAGCAGGGACTAAGTTCCAAACGGAAGAAGAGTGCTTTCCATACCAATTTCGCCAGGCAAACAAAAGATCCATAACGTTAGCAGATAAAACCCACTGAGCCCCAAAGGTACAAAACACATACTGCCTTAAACCAGTTGCTATCAGACAACGTAACAATAAATGACCAATATTCTCCCCATTCCCACGACACATACCACACCAGTCAGCCATGACATATCCTTGTCTCATAAGATTGTCAGTAGTTAGTATTTAGCCCAGGTTGCAGTCTGCAGTCCATAAGAAGAAAATGACCCTCCTAGGTGCTTTACTCCCCCATAAGATTTTCCAGGGTAAAATCAGCAACTAAAGCTTCTTTATCTCGAGCAATACGAAATAATTCAGGAAAGGCCTTCTGCAACACAACCTCACCACACCATAAATCATGCCAAAATCTAATATAGGTACTAGTACCAACTTCGAACTTGACATGCCGGGAAAGCTTCCCCCAACCCTTCCAAATGTACTTCCAAAGGCTAACTCCATAGGGCTCTCTCAATTGTAGTACACCAACCCCCCACCTTAGAGCCATACTTCAAATCCACCACCCACCTCCACAAAGCCCCTCCCTTCCAAAACGCCACAACGCCACAACCGCTTCCCCAGAAGGGCTTCATTAAACAACTTCAGGTTCCTCACAGCCAAGTCCCCACTATGAAATGGCTCACAGATTTTATCACATCTCACCAAGGGGAATTTAAACTTATTACCCAGACCCCCCATAGAAAGTCTTGCTGGATTTTCGCAATACGATTGGCTATTGCTGAAGGAACTTTTGGACTTGCATAATTGTATACCATCTTGATCCATCTCCTCTACTCCTACCATGAAACGAGGAAGAAATAACTGATGTTTGGCATGTATTGTGTTGTTGTGCATTAATTAGTAAATAGTGTTCTTGTTAAGTGATTTCCAATTCCCCCCCGTTCTGGTGATTTCAAATTCTTATATTGGACACAAGCTCATTATTTAATAGAAGTGGTCATGTCTTGTGGTGGCTAAATGGCGTCTTTATTATGATTCTACATGAATTGCAGGCACTGCTATTCTTGTTAGCCCTTGTGGTCAGGGCAGCAAACAGACCACCAGAGTATGACAGTGATGACGAGCTAATTGCCCCAAGGCAACAACAGATCAGGCAGCCACTGATCAATAGGCCACCAGTTGTTCCAGCTACAGGTGTACCTGTTGCTGGTGCCCCTGATCAGCGTCCGAGTAGAAATGATGCTTGGAGTACACGCATGAGAGAAAAGGTATATCTGTTCCAGTAGAAGAGTTTCTATGAGTGTTTAAATTTGCATGTTGTGGGGTGTCCATTGGAAGTCTTGAATGATGTTTTGTGGCTGTACAATGATCTTGATAATCATAAGACATACAAGTTTAGATGATAGCTTGATTTATCATGAAGCAATTGGTGGTCACTTTTGGCAGGTGTGATTCACTAATTCACCAGCTATTAATGAATTCAGTGATTGTGAAAAATTCCCTAGTACTCTCTAATTCTTGCATTCTTTCAGATAATTCCATATCTCTACTTTAATTTGGGAAAATCTTATTTGCACACCTCCTATGTACATCTCCTGTGCACACCTTTCATCTATACCATTGATTTTAAATTAAAGTTAACAAATGTGACAACTGGATGTGATATAAATGATGCATATGAGAGGTTTAAACAGAAAGTATGCAAATAACACTATCCTTAATTTTTCTTTTTTGTTATGCTCTGCTTCTGTCATATTCCTTCTATGACATTTTATGATACATTTGAATGAATGTATAACTTTAAGGATACTGTTTAGCTACAAACCAGTTTGTAGTCATCTTGCTACAACCTATTATGTGGCAACTTATAAGACCATCCACATGTATTATTTAAACAAGTCATATGACTTATTAAATAGGTCATGTGACTAAAAGTGCATATGGATGGTCTTAAGAGTTGTCACATAGTGGGTTGTAGCAAGATGGCTACAAATTGGTTTGTAGGCAAATTGTATCCTTACTTTATTGTTAAGTGCCTTTTGAACATTTTACAGAGATCCTGATTTATTTGCAATTCTCAATCAACCCTGTGGAAAAATAAGCCAAGGCAATAATCAGTCTGATTTTTATTGTCTAAATGCAAATATTTTTATCTAGAATTTCTGTTGTATATCATATAGGAGATTTTGTTGCATTTGTATGTGGTGCTGATATATACAGTGGTAAATTGTGGATGGGGCAGGGACCAATAAAAGAAAAATGGGTAATGAGACCTTTTAATCCTGTAGTTCCACCTTGTGCTGGCCAAGTAATGAACTTCATAGTATGGATGATCAGATAGTAACCTTTATGTATTAATCTATTTATTATCATTTATTCTTCATAATGACCTTCTCTCGCATAGCTAATACTGCTGCTGTATTTCCCTCCTTTTTTTAACTGTATATAAACCAGTATGGGCTTGATACTTCTGAGTTTACGTACAACCCATCCGAGCCACATAGGTTCCAGCAAGTTGCTACACAACCAGCAGAGGAAAGGAGCCGATGCACCATCATGTGATGACTTGATAAATTTTTCCCAAATTTGGGTCTGTGTCTGAAGACTGCTCATGGAATTGTGTTGTAACTTCAAATTTCTGTGAAGCCGATCTTTTTCTTTTTGTTGAGTTTGTGTAAAACACATTTTTTCAGGATCTTTCTTGTTCCCCAACCTTCTGCCCTTCTCTTAATATGTATTACCATTTGGTGTGTAAAACTGTACGGCTACAGTAGGGTTTTCTTATGGAGTTGCAGGTGAGCATAGTTTATTTAACAGAGTTATGATGATATTCTGCCCGGTTGCTTTAATGTGGGAAAAAAAAGAAAAGAAAAGAAAAGGAAAAGATATTTGTCTAAAGGCTACTCCAATATTTTGTATTACATAAATATTCAGTTGCATGTGTTTTTTTTTCCTCCATTCCATTTAAATTCAAGGAGCTATGCCACATCTTCCTCGTATGTTAATTATTAAAACTTAGAGTATGTTTGGTCAGTGTTTTTTGTTTTTTATTTTTCAAACTTGTATTTAGGTGTTGTGAAAAATTGCTCTCAAGAACAGTATTTGAGAACCAAAAATTTGTTTGGCATTTGTTTTCCACATAGTTCGTAATTTTGTTTTTATTAATTATTTTATTATTATTGTTTTTGTTTGCAATAAAGAAACAGTAATCACAGGCACCCATCACCACTGGAATTGGAATCGACCAAAACCCCCACCACCACCGAGAGCCACCTCACAAATCCACCGAGAGCCACCCCATAACCCATCCCGACCCACCACAACGCAAACGCCCATCGGAATTCACCAAAAATCCACCCCGCAACCCACCCCGATCCACTGCACAAAACCCACAAGCAAAACTCAAAATCAACCAAACCCATCAAATTCAACCCACCGGCAACACCTAAATCCATCACCGGTAACACCAAAGTCTAGAACCAGCAGAAATCAAACCCATCATGGCAGATCTGGCAAATCGAGAAAAAAAAAAAACGAAAAAACTGGGTGGGTCGCCTCTCCACTGCCTTGCCTCGCTGCACCTCGCATCACCATGCCGCACCCGATGCACCGTGCTTCATTGGTGGTTCAAGCTCATGCTCATGCTCGTGCTCGTGCTTTGTATGCGATGGCAGTGATTGGTCGAGAGAGAGAGATGAAATGTGTAATTGAATAAATAATGTAAAGAATTTATTATTATATTCAATAATAATGTTAAGAACAAATATCAGTAAATGAAAACACCAATATGTTGATCTCAAATAATTGGATTTGAGTATCAATTGTACAATGTTTAGATTTGAGATCAAAAGTAGAAAACAACGATCAAATAAAAAAAATAGTGGTGGGACCCGCAACTTTATGGATTCAAATACAGAAAACTGTATTTGAATTCATGCACCAAACATGCTCTTAGCTTCTCTCCTTAAGTACTAGATTTTTGTATCTTCCTCTACATGGATTTTTCTGAAATATTTTATAATACAAGTTTTTGTGTGGTGGGTGGAGACTGGAGAGTGAAATTTATGCTTGTACTAAATGGACTTGATGTGTTTTTGCTGGTAGTTTAATTCCTTATCAGAGTTTAGAGTATAATAGCAATTTAATGGTGAAGAATTGGATTTGCCTACCAGGCTACCATTAGTCCATTACCAATTTTATGCTGACAAAACAGTTTAGTATAAATTTTACTTGCTTTGAAACAATAAACTTTTTGTGATTTTGGTCCAAAGTTCAAGGAGTGTTTTTGATATAAATAAATAAATATATATATATATATATATATATATATATATATATATATATTATATATATTTTTATCCTTTTAGATACCTATATTAATATTTGAAAACAAGTTTATAGGTAAACACCTATTGCGTAATTAATAAGCAAATCTACCTGGAGCTGTGAAAAATAACGTTTAATGAGGAAACCTGCAAGGCTCCAAAGAACTTGTCAAGTCAAAATAGATGGTGCAATTGACCCAAAACATTTCTTGGAAAATGAAAGTGCCAACGGTGGTTTATTCCTTTACATCTATTTTTATACCTTTTGTTTTCGAGAACAATAGAAGAATCCTATTAGTTTTTCATATACTCCACGCAAACGATTATTAATAAAATTGATGTTGAAAACAATATCTTACTAAATTTTGTTCTGACTTCAGATGAAGTCTCCAAGTCTGACTAAGGTAAGCTTTCCTCGATAAATATTAGCAAAATAGTGAAAATTCGAATCTAAAGTAAAACAAACAAAATATAGTTTGAGAAGTCTCTTAATGCAGAAAAATAAAATAAAAATTGAAATAGTGTTATATAATTGTGTATTATTCGGCTTCTTGATGTGTCAAAACATAAATCATTAATTAAAACTAAAATTAAGGCTATTCATTCAACAAAACAAAAACAAACAAAAAAAAATCTCATAGGGTTTTCAATCTTAAAAGCTGCTTAGACAATGGTAACATCATTTGCTATAACATAGTCTTTTGTTTTCTTTTAAACTTTCGATTTCTTAACGCAAAGGTTTAAAAAGATGTTGCCCTTTTCGTCGGCATTTAGGAAGGGTCCGACTCCATGTCAGTGCATGTCATTGTCAGTACTATTCCGCTGTGATTTCTAATCCTATCGGCAACTAAAGCTTTTGTGGTCCAAGCCTCCAGGCACATAATCGAAAGTGATTGCACATAGAGTTTTTCTTTGTCATTGAGAATGACAGTTGAGTTAAAGTTCGGTTTTTGCTCAAGGTATATTGTCTATGCGTCTTTTGGGATTTTTTTTTTGTGGTGGTGCGTAGGATATGGACATGGTACTAGTGGGTTTGGTAATGCACACAGCCATGAGGCCCATGACAATATATAAACAACTAGATATATATATATTAATATTATTTTCATTATATATCAATTACAACCGACCAACTTTTTTTCATTGATTTAGACTTTTCTAAAATCCCCTAGAGATCAATTCAATTCAAGGGTTGGTAGGTTGTCAGTTGTCAGTTGCAATTTCTATACAAAAGGGTGTGCAGTAGTTGTCAGTTGCTCGCGTTGCAATTTGCTTTACAATGTTAGGTTGGGGCTGCTCTACTCATTGTGTAACACATGCAATGCCATAATTTGATTTTTTTTGGCCGTATACATGTTAGAAAAGGACCAGAGCAACCAAAAGATCTAATATATTGGGGGCTAAGACGAATATTGATTGGCAAAAAACGAAAAAAAAAAAAAAAAATTGTCTCATTCTTACTTACCGAAAGATTGACAAAATAATAATAATAAATTACATTAACTAAAAATTACATCAAATAATATTTATACAAAGAGTCGACTTAAGGAATTCGTCTAATTAGGTTGATTGTATATGAGTCTATTAGAAAATTAGATGCGATTTTGAGACGTGTAAAAGTGTGTCATAACATATCACGTGCGTGTACTAGAATCACATGTCCATAAATTCACTTTATTAAAATAATTGTTGGTATTTGTGCTATCTTATAAATCCACAAAAGACTTTATATGTTTTCAATATAGGACAAAGCTTTAAACATAAACTCACCTCTATATCACTATATATATGTAACAAATCTACAACATATTCAAGAAAAAAAATGCTATATGTACAAAATGTTGTACGCTGTTTTTGTCACAAATAAGAGGTCAAAACTTGGTGTGATGTTAAGTCACAATTGCCTTCCACAAGCATCGTAACAAATAAGAGGTTGAACCAAAGTGGTCAATACCGTACCGAAGGCCGTTTCGATTTGGTTAGGGAATAAAATATTTCGGTACCAGCCAATACAGGTGTACGTTTTGGGTTTACCGCTATATATATATATATATATATATATATTGAACATGGATATAAGTGATAAAACTTCATTCTTTTATTGATATAAAAATAAAATAAAATTTCATTCTTTCTTACATGAATATAAAAGCTAAAAGTCACTTAAAACCAAAGTTGGTGATACCGCTTCGGCACTCGTTTCGATTTGGCCATTGGAATGGGATATTTCGGTACCGGTCAATACTGGCGTTCCGTTTCGGGTTTACCGCAAATATATATATAATTAGCAACTATAAACAAATAACATCAAATAATATAAAGTCTTAACTAATATCTCATCAAGAAGGTTTATAAAAAATCACATTACATGTCACTGAGTCTTAACATTACTCCTTATCGAATTCCCCAAAGTCAAAAACATCATCATCAACACCATAAGGATTAAAGCCTATTAGCTGGGGTGTTAAAAGGAGTGTCAAAACTCATAACTCATAACTCATAATAATAATATGTATGAAACAGAAACTGTAGTGAACAACAAAATAATACATAAATCATTAAAAAAAAATCCATAATTAGCATCCATAATAATAATAATAATAATAATAATAATAATAATAATAAAAGCAATCCATCCAATCTAGAAGCCACAGAATACCTAAGTGATATTCATGATCCCACCACTATCACCAACCTAATAATTAAATTAAAACAAAATTAAGAAGGAAATCAAGCAAAAGTAAAATAAAAAGCTAGTAGTACTAAATAAAATCAAACCCTAGTGAAATCTGCGATGTGATCTAAAGCAACAAAGCCGCCGCGAACACGACTGAGGCTACAGATCCGGCGGCGGCGACTCTGTTCAAGGCCGCGTCATTGCCTGTCGGAGGTGATGCTGAAGGGTGGCTAATCGATGACAGAGACAGATACGTATTCGGTGCATTGCTGGCAGGGGATGACGAGGGAGGAGCTGGAGGTGAGTTGGTCGGAGATGTGGGGGAAATCGGCGGCCTTGAACAATCGGCGGGCTTGCTGGAGTGAGGAGGTAGTGAGCTCAGAGCTGAGAGAGAGGCTGGACCGCTGGCTGGCAGCTGCTGGAGGCGGAGAGATCAGAGAAGTCGAGAGGAGAGAGAAAAAAAATCTCCCAGAAAGCAAACCGGCCGAAATGACCCGAAACTCACCGAAACACCCGAAATGACCCGAAACACCCCAAAATTTGATTTGAGGTGGAATGTGGGGTTACCTCGTACCGGTTTGCATATCGGTACGAGATTTTTCGTCCGTTCCGGCCATAACGGAATGGAATCTACAACTTTGCTTAAAACATATTAACATAAAAATTTCTTGTATCGGGTGGAGTACCAGAACGGCATATTCTAAGTGTTCCGACTGGAATAGCACGGAATTGACTACTTTGGGTTGAACCTTGGTTGAGTCCGGAAATCAGCTTTTTCAAGATTAAGAATAAGTTTGCATACTAATCACTTCTCCTAGATTTCTAACAACAAAAAATTACTTCTCCTAGATCCCCGCAAAAATAGGAGTAAAATAAATAAATAAATAAAATAAAGGAGTGTATTACATGTTAATCTTTTAATATAAATAGCATTTTCCATTTTTCCTTTTTTCTTTGAATTAATAAAAAATATTGGAAGAAAAGAAAGAAAGATGGGTAGAGATCTTTCTTATGATGCTTTCATCCACTTTTTTTTTTGTTGAATAAAAGTGGATAGCTTTATTTCAATGTTGAATGTGGGTTAAATTCTCAAGTATAAACTTTACAATGAATGGAGATTCTTTAAAACACAATTTTGAGCCAATACAGCTAATGCATTCGCAACTTGTTTACAACCACTGGGAGAATATTGAAATGCCAATTGTCTGAAGAAACTGACTTTCTCTTGAGCATTCTAAATCAAATGTCCCACTTTAGAACAATCCACTTCCGTTGAGTGTATAGTTGACAAAGACAGCCTCCTGTATACGGTGTCCCCCACAAAATCAAGTTAAAGGATACAATCCATAATTAAATGCTTTTTTTTTTTTTTTTTTTTAACATGTAAACGCAACTCACCAAAAAAATAGGAAACAAATATCATTCCCAAATATTTATGATCTGTATTTTTTTATTTTTTTTTTTAACTCAAATGTTATTATCCTTGTATCGCATTGGATTATAGGCTAATTAAGTTGAGATATCTTTAGCGTTTGTCATAATCAAGGAAAACGTTAGCTAATAGCTATATCTGAAATGATAATCATAATTGGAGTTTTTTGTAATCGTTTATTTAAGGTACAACTTATTTCTGTTTATTAAACAACTTATTTCTGTTTATTGGTTGACCTTTCTTTTTATTCTAACTAGTTGGTAACCCGCGTAACGCACGGGAAAGTTTAACATAATATGACTTTTTCTCTCTTTTATTTTTTGTTTAAATATGAAAATTGATAATTATGATAATTATTAAAAAAACATTTATTATTATTGCGTTTATATATAGAATATAATCTAGTATTAGATATTTATTATGATTGTGTTTGTATATATGGAATAATGTATTCTTTTTATTAAAGAAAACTAGTCGCAAACTTGTGCGATGCACAGGAAAATTATTGAAAATAAAAGCTAAATTAATTTTGATTCCTTTTACTTCTTTTGTTGAATATGTTTTTTTTTTTGGTAGTTCAAAATATTGTAGGCAAGATCGATAAAGAAACTTTACGAATCGAATTTAGGATAGATCCTACTTTTTGGTTTAAAAAAATAACTAAGAAAGTATTTATCATGGGATAATTAAAATTTAATATAATGTAATTTTTCTTTTGGCATAAGTTGAATATAGTCCAATTTTTATAAAACACGATTCATGTTTATATTTACCATATGGATCATGTTTTCATCCAAAAATAAAATAAATGATACTTAAAATAAGAAGAAAGGACAAATAAATACATGAGCACATGATTATATGATCAAACCTAAATAATTTTCATAACTCATTTCAAGCTCACATGGTTTCATTATAACAAATTCATCCATCGATCTTTCTCCATTACCAGTAACAAAATTAAATGAAATATATAAGAAAAAAAGGAACTCTAAAAATCTTGCCAATGTTGACATACTTTTGGAGCCCAAGTTAGTGAACAGTTCCTGTCGCACTGGTGACTGGTGGCACTCTTGTACTTTAGAGTTTCCATATTCAGTGATAATCAATGGATTTTTTCTTCTTTTTCCTAAACGGTTGAAAGTATTTTATGGCTTAGCATGTGATTTTAAAAGAATATACCAATTCAGTTAACTACTTTGTAACAAACTACAAGATTGCACGTATTGTAACAAGTTAGTAGATAAGAGATAAGACAGGAGGCTAATTAGTTAAAGGCTCAAACCAATAGAGAGTAGTATGTAAGCCTAACTATAAAAGAGTGTGTTTCTTGAAGAGTTGAAACTTCAAACACCTTATTAGCTTACTCTAAGCAACTTGAAAATTTACAATGGATGTTTATATATGCACATTTGAGCTTAAGAAGTGCGTTTTAGGCTTGATGCCATTTCAAGCTTATCTTCCTTTTTGGTGAGTTTTTTTTTTTTTGGGTTTCCCTCAACTTTGTGTTAGTGGGTGCCTTTCGAGAGTACGAGTTGAGTGGAGGGGCCAAGCCTTTCTAGGAGTTTTCTGAGTATGGAAAGTATTTGCAAAATTGAGTGCACTAATAGGGAATCGTTCCATAATATTCTCAGCATCGGGGACCAAAATTTTCTTGGTATATAAATATTGTTGTTTTAGTGTTAAGCTTAATGGCAACAACAACATGGAATTTGCCTTTAGTACTTGATTTTTTTGGGGGATGGTGGACGGTGGTGGTGGATGTCTGTACTCTTAAGTTATATGTCAAAAAAATTGATAATAATCAAATTTTTAGTCATATGTCTGTACTCTTTACAAGTTGGCATGCCTTAAATTGTTAAATGTTACTAGAAGCAATACAACCGTACCATGTACTGGTTAATTAAAAAATAAAAAATAAAAAATTAATGAAAATATTTTAATAATATATTTGGAATTGAACAATAAAAATGATAGTAAAATTCAAGAAAAATTTCATTTTAAGTTAATAAAAGGTCATAATCCTTCCGTGATCTTTTTGATTGAAACAAAAGCTAGTGACAAGCGTATGAATAAAGTGATGAAAGCTAACCCAAGTCGACTCTTTAATTGCACAAATCCAAAGTATTCAATGCAAAGAGAGTACTAAGGCTAATGCAAAATTTGAGGGATTGCTCCAATTGGAGCTCAATGAATGGTTGATTAGAAAGGAAATTATATGGAGACAAAAGTCTAGAGAAGTGTAGCTTAAAACGGGTGATAGGAATTCAAAGTTCTTCCATCTCTCCACCATAATAATAATAATAAGAAGTAATCGCATTGATGTTGTTAAAGGGGACTCTAGGGACTAGATCACATCAAAAAAATGAGATTAGTCAGTATTTCCTTGGGTAGTTCAAAGACCTCTTTCAAGAAGAAGAACCTGATTTCCCTTGAGGATCTTGAAGGCCTAATCTGCACTTTAGTGAGTGCTGAAGACAATGAAGACATATTTAGAATCTCTTCCCCAATGAAGATTAGAGAGGCTCTCAAGGAGATGACCCTCCAAAAAGCCCCTGGCCCTGATGGATTTCCAGCTATATTTTATCAGTATTACTGGGACATAGTTAGACACTTTGTGGAATGCAGACAAGTTTTTTCTCCTTGAGTAACGTGCTCAATGAGTTAAATAACACCATTCTTATTCTCATTCCAAAAACTCAAAACCCAACTACGTTTAACCACTTCAGGCCTATAAGCTTGTGCAATGTTGTCTACAAAATCATTGCAAAGCTTTTAATGGCCCAAATCAGACCTCTTCTGCCAAATCTAATTTCTCCTACACAATTTGCCTTTATATCGGGAAGATGGATTACTGAAAATAAAGTAGTAGTTCAAGAGGTCTTTCACAACTTCAAAAGAAGGAAATTGGAAGTGGGTGCCATGGTAATTAAGCTGGATTTACAGGAGGCTTATGATAAAGTCAACTAGGGTTTTCTCAAGACTGTCCTGATCAATTTTGGCTTCAACCCCATCTTTGTTAATTAGATTCTACAGTGTGTATCTGATGCCAATCATTCTCCACTTAAAACCTTTCCTATGTTATTGCTTTTTGATATTATTTGTTGCTTTTATTTGGGAATGCTGTTAGTTTGTTATGGACACTTGTACATCTAGTATTGGGTGTACCTTTGTTAGTTATTTTCTGTTTTGTTGTAAAGGGAATATAGTCCCTCGGGTTGGAAGGGAGAGGGGTTGATAATTTGTGAAAGTTTATGAATTGAATAGTAATCACCTTGAGAGATTGAGTTTCTCTCTCAGGGGTCTATCATTTTCCTAGTATTGTAACTTAGTTTACATCAGTATCTGCTTTCTTGCTCTCTGTCATGACTCATGATTAATGGTGGCATGTCTAAGAGTTTGAAACCGGCAAGAGATCTAAAGCAAAGGGATCCCCTCTATCCATACCTCTTCATCTTATGTCAAGAAATCCTCTCTAGAATGATTGAGAAGGAGCACCTAGATGGTGGAATCTTTGTCTATAAATTAAACATTGGGGGCCCGACTCTTACACATGTCATGTATGTAGACGATATTCTATTATTCTCAAAGGCAACAAGGTATGAAGCTTCTTCTCTCAATGACTGCCTTGATAAACATTGTGGTTGGTCAGGGCAAATGGTGTGGCGGTGGCTGGTGGCAGTGGCGGCCGGCGGCGGCAAAAAGTTGGAAATCATCAAAAAATGTAGAAATTGCCATGGGGGGTGCTGCCTACATCCCAAATCTTCAAGGATGGCTTCAATGCTTGCTTATGTGAGAAATTAACATGTGCAGCCATGGCATGTCAAGCTTGCCATGGGTTGCTAGGCAATGGCATGGGCTTGCAATGGCCATGCCAAGGCATGCCATGGGCTGCCTAGGCAATGCCAAGGCATGCCAACAAGTTAGGTATCACTTTTTTTCAAAGACATACCACTCAACCTTCCTCCATTAGAGCCATGAAACAAATTTTGAATATAAAGAAACTTAAGAAAGATGTTGTATACCTGAGAGCCACTTTATTCCTTGGAAGAGTTGGAACCAAAGATTTCAAGTTCCTCACAAGACTTTAACTTTGTTGCCCAAAGATGTTACGGCTAAACATGTCTTCTCCAGAGTCTCTCTTTATGTTTCAACGTAACTACCCTCCCAAAACGGCTTGGGTTGCTTGGAAGAATGATGTAATTTCCTTTTCCTTTTAAATGAATTCACTTGGTTATCAGAAAAAAAAAAAAAAAAAAAAAAAAAAAAAAAAAAAAAAAAAAAACTTAAAATTTAAAAAAATAAAAAATAAAATAATTTAAAATAAAAAAAATAAAATAAAACTATTTTTCAATTTTATTTTTTGATTTTATTTTTAAATTGATTTTAATTGGAGTAGAGTTTTAAATTTCTTAAATCTTTGGTAATAGAGTCATATTTAGATTAATTTATGTTAATAATTTTTTTTAATATAATTAGAGTTAATTACCATATAGCAAAAGTATGATGTACGACGTGTAACTCTTACACTGAGCCATATAATGTAAGCACAAAAACTCAACCTTTAATATGTAGTATATGATATGATTATTTAAAATGAGAAATGTTAATAATTATTAGGATCATGGCTAAGAGCCTTGTAGCTAGGGCCGGTTGGGGGTAAGCCCCACAAGCCCTTGGGTTTGGACAACTAATAAAAATAAATTATTCATTTGGCAATAGGCCAACTAATTTAGATATGAACCAATAGATAACAAACTTTTAAAGTGTTACGTGCATGAAACAAAGTTCGTAGTATGTTAATGTCCTCAATTATGTCAAAATGGATGTGTCATGGTGTATCATTTTAGTCTTACGTTAAGTGATGGATGAAAAATATTGAAGTGGTTAACGGTTTTATTAAAATAATATTAAATGTTTACGTACACTGAAAAAAAAAAAAAAAAAAAAAAAAAAAAAAAAAAAAAAAAAAAAAAAAAAAAAATCTAAATCTAACTCACATGCCACACACGCGAGTTCAATTTGTTCCTGCAACATTTAGGAAACCTCTAAGACCAGACCGACCATGCCTCCGCTCATCTTCAACCAATTCCTCCGTCCAGACTGCCTCCATCGTCGAGTCCCTCACCGCCACGATCGTCGGAGATCTGCTAGCCGCCTTCTCCACCGCCGATTCCGAGTCCGTCAACCCAGATTTGTTGGAATTTACTGTCTCTATATCTCTGCAAATCTTATTTCTGGGTTTTGATGGGTTGGAGTGTGGGATTGAGTGGTTTGCCATTTTTATTTTGTGAAATTGATAAATATGTGTAGAAATTGTTGATCAAGATGGGAAGTCATAGCTGAAAATTTTTATTTTGTCAAAGCCTTCGAATCCGTTTTGATGTTTATAAAGGTTTCTGCAACCTCAAACATGTTCGGTTTCTTGCAAAATTTAAGCTTAAATTGAAAAATTATTTATGGGTTTTGTGTTATTTAGTCATGGAATTTTGCTATAATATATTTGCTTTGCTTTTAGTTCGTGTGAAAACTGAGGTAAACAGAGGATGGAAAATTGAGTTGCATGTGTTTTCTTTTTGTTGTTTGTTTACAAAAAAATTGAAGAAGATTAGTAGGGTGCTAGGCCTCATCCCTTTGGCCTCTTTGGATGATTCATTGGATTTTAAATACCAGGTTAGCAAGCTGTCTAAGGATATGCTAGATGCGGTGTATAAGTATTGGGTAAATGTAGCAGAGGAAGAAGTTGTAAAAAAGATTGACTTAGGAATACAAGCGAGGAATGTTGATCGGTCATATGCAAATCATTTGTTAGGTAAGATTACTGAGGCGGTTGGGATATCCACCGAGCAGTCTGAATTGAAGAAAGAATTTGAAGAATTCAAAAGGGAAATAGAAGATCTGCAACGCTCAGAAAAGACTTGGCAGAAGCTAAACAAATGGAACAGATTATTATTGGTAACGGAGGCAGTCGACCATTTTGACACAAAGACCATAGGTTTGGGGAACAAAAAGGTAATTAAACCTTTTTTTTTTTATTGATTAGAGAAATACACACGTACACACTACACTAATTTTGTATAAGTGGGGGATTGAACCCACACCCTTTTAGGAGTGGGGATCAAGGAAAGGGGCTGCACCACTAGGCCACAGTGTCTTTTATGTTAGTCTTTGATTAATGAGTTATATTCTTTAGGAGTAGTAGTCCTAGTGGTCCACTTTATTTATTTTAGTAGTTTGGTTATCTGTGTATTCGGTTAGTGGGTAGGATTTTTAAGTGATATATATATCTCAAAAGTGAAAGTAATTGTCTCTTGTTTTTAGCATAGTGGAGTTCTATTTTATTGCTTTGGAACATTAGATGAAGTTGTATAAATTTCCCTTCAGTTCTGGAAAAATAAAATAATTTGAAAAATCATTTGTACTTTTCAAAAAAAAAAAAAAAAATATTTGTAGTCTTTTAGACTTTTGGGAGGTTGGGTTTTCCTCGAAAAACCTATATCTAGAGGTCAGGATTTCCTCAATTAAATCCATCACTTTCTTTTAATTCTGTTGTTCGACAGTTCAATTCTATTTCTTTATTTCTCCAAAAATTGTGAACGTATTAATCCCAAACAAAAGTACAAATAATACCACAAACAAATTTTTACTAATGAGGCAACATAATGCCACAAACACATAATTGGGTCTCAACAAAACAAAAGGCCACTTGGCTACCAAAAGTGTAAAGACAAATTTCTAATCCTTAATCCCAATATCCAGAAATCACCTTGCAATGAGAAGTTGTTTCTTTGAGTCGAATCATGCTAATTATAAAGCACTATAATCGGGGTTACATTTTACTTCATTTTATTTTATTTTTATGTAATTCAAGCTAAAAACACAATATAACCTTGATTTTGCATTAAAAAAAAAATAAATTAAAAATTGGACCTTTATTTTTTTGTAATATTTAATAGTAAGTGGATAACCAAAATTGGGACGGGTTTGGACAACCTCAAAGCTCAGAACCGACTTTGTTTGTAGCTTAACTAACATTATTATATGTTTTTCCTTTATAGGAAAACCAAAGCTCAAACTTCAAATTTCCTCTCTCAATTATCCAATAATTCCGGATACACCATTTTTTTTTTTTAAATGTATCAAACCTACTTATGATTAACCTATGAAAATGATATTGCGATTATTTTGATATATATTTTAACAAATTATTTTTTATCATTGTCTACAAATATCCTAAGAACACAAACACAATTGGGACACTAATAATTTTTCATCATTTCCAATGTACAATGTCATAAAGTCTTTTTTTTGGTGGGTAAGTTCAATGGCATAAGTCCACAATTGAGACAACATCATTATCATCATCATAACATCGAAAAGAACAAACTGGACCCTTTGGCATTTGCACCATGCAAGCTAGATCTTACAGTTCCCTCCCACAATCAGTACAGCTGCCGTACACATGCTCACACCATCACACACTTAAATAAAAATGCTACCTTCCTGCCTGACTAAACCTTTCCCACTTGGTTGTTATTCTAATTGCATGGCTGTTATCAAAAGTCTTCAACGTTGTTGTTGGTCTTCTTTTTTGTTTCTTTGGTTGTGTGTTTGGTTTTAGTCTTACCAAGCAAAAAAAGTTGATTGGTTTCAACAGTGGAAAACTCATAGTTGATCACATTCACATATAGTGCGCTACTGGGTCCAATTCTGTAGCCACAGTGTATTTAAATATTTCATGTCATGGTACAAAAATACCATGTATAATGTGTTACTCGGTACAATATATTGTGCACTTAGATCAAGGTCTACCGACCTACCAATTGGTCTACAGCTGTGATTTACATAATTAATTTTTTAATTTATATTTTGATTATCCATTTGACTTGGATTCTATTTTTTAGTGTGTCAACACTGTCAATCCCTTTGTTTTGTTTAATTAAGTTATTCTCCTTTGTTGCACTTGCAGGCAATTTTGTATTGGTGGGGTCACTGCAAATCTTGGCTATGATGGTATGAACGGTTTGTAATCATATATGTTTATTAATATTTAACGTCTATTGTGTTTTATATTAGTTGCTAGTGTTAATCAGTGTTTATTTTTGGCCTATGTTTCTGAATTGAATATAAATTTGGGGTGGGATTAGTTTTTATTATTATTATTATTATATTTGTACAAGTGGTGGTGGGATTTGCTTATTGTTGTTAGATCACAGTGATTTGCATAGTAAGCTGTGAGGAGGAGTCAGCAATATGCATGGTTGAGAGAGCACCCAGTTGAATTTTGTTAATGCTTAGGTGTAATTAGCTTTTGGGTTCATTAGATTGTTGCCAATTATTGCACTAATTTGTAGTTTGAATATGATTTTTTTTTTTAAATGGGTTTTCTTAGATTAGATTTTGCTTTTAAAATGGCTTATCTTGCCCACCCTCTTGCTGAAAGAAATAACTGTAGCATCAATGGATTTTAGGACGACAGAGATTGGTTGTCATGAAAATGACGTTTTAGCTTTTATGCAACTTTTGGGTTGTTATTGAATTTTCAACCATATCATGCTTTAATGTTATGTATTTAGAAAATTGCAACGTAAGGGAAGGACCATTGAGTATTCTATTTTTGCAATTTGAGGTTGAAGATGTCTGTAATGCCCAAACCTTTTTTGTCCTTTCTATTTGGTCTTTGTATGAATGTTCCTTTTATTTGGCATCAAATAAGCCTACCCTTAGACTTTCTCATATTGTTATGACTGAAAAAAACTCTTAGTTAAGTATTTATCTGCTACAACAGTGACAATTGTCAATTGCATGCCTGTGGCTTTTTCAAAAATCAAGAACCTGTGCCTTGAAAGTGTTTTTCAAAGTGTTTCTGGCTGTTTGTCTAAATTTTTTGATCTTGAGAGCATGAGAACCAGGCGAGGGAAGGGCTCTGAGGTTTGCATTAATGTCATCTAGTACTTCTTTTACCAGTTTTTTGTGTATTAAGATTATATTTATGTATAGATATGATTTTTGATGATTTATTTGGAAAATTACATTTGATTGCAGGCTTTTTGGCCTTCCATTGTGATGAAGAAATGGTTAAATATAAAGCCTACGGTGTATGATTTTAGTGAAGATGAGATTGACACTGAAACTGAGAGTGAAGATGATGGTATGGTTTTAGCATGTTTACCATGACAAGTTAATTGTTTTGCTTTCTGTTCTTGATTATGGTTTCTGTCATTTTCGTCCAGCTTCCTCTCCTAAAGATGCAAGCGTGCGTGTGTTTGAGGGGCATGCCCATAGGACACAGTGGAACCAATCCATTTGCCCCAGTCAAACTTCAGGCAATACTTTGATTTCTGTTTTAGTGATTGGTCCGATTAGGATGAAACTGCTTTCTCAAATTCTATTTTGTGCTTAAAATTATGAATATTTGTTGTCATCTTTACTACTACTGGAATGTTTTACCATTTACCAGTGCTTATTGTTTCTAATTACATTTGTTGTTAAGCTCCTTTTGGTTTTAATTCTGTGATATTGTGGAGGTCTCATCTGTGTGATGTTCCTTGTTTTGTTTCCATATAGTTGTGCTGTTATTTCTTTGCTGAACATTTCAAATTATTTATTCTTAGTTGAAGGCTACTATGGCCGAAATTTGTTTTACTTTTTGATGTTATTGATGTGACCTTGGATCTGAAGCATTTGTGTGGATCATGGATAGTATGACTTTGCTTCAAACAGAAAGTAAAGTTAAAGAATTGATTAGCAATTTTCTTTAGTTCCATCTTACTTTCTCAAATCTGAATGGAGCCAAAGAAACTTTTTGGTCAAATCAGCCTTTTAACTTTATGAAATAGTTTCCTAATATTTTAAAATTATTGTCATCTGATAACTATCATCTTTGGTTTTAATTTCTATTCATCCAGATACACCTTCCAAGGGGTATCAGTTAAGACACAGGAGAGGAAAATCAGAAACTCTGCGTGCGCAGTACATAAATACAAAGGATGTGAGGTTTGGTGGTGACCTGCCTATGCTATCTATACTATAGTTACTACTATTTTGGTTCATACTGGAATTTTATAATTACACTTAATTAATAAATACTGTAGGGTGACAATTGGTACTTGGAATGTTGCTGGAAGACATCCACATGAAGATCTTGAGATTGATGACTGGCTTTGTACAGAAGAGCCAGCAGATATTTACATTCTTGGGTCAGTACTTCCTCATCCCTGTGACGAGTGCTTCATTAGATGATGGCCAATTTGTATTTCTAGTGTAAACTTCTGTTTTTGGCTAAGATACATTAAAATTATGAAAGCTAATAGTGCCTATCAATGTTTTTGAACAATTTATAGTCAAAAAATATTTTATACTAAAAGCCATCTCACTACTAAGTTCAGGTAGAATATGTTGAAAGAAGTAGAATGATGACCTTAAAAAATGACAAACTTTGTAATCAGATTGGATGTCCTATGAACATTGAATGAATCAGTAGTATATTGCATAGAATTGGTTATTTTCATTCTTTTGGTAGAATTTAGTGAGCTTTATTCTGTTTCATATGTGAATATGGTGATCTCTTCCCCTGGGTTTCTTCTTTTGTTTGCCTTCGTGATTATTGTACACACTACCAGCTTTTATGTTGAGTCGCATACCATGTAAAAGAGACTAGATTGATTTAGTATGCAAGGTACGTCTCAACAACCCAAAGTTATATAACTAAATTGAACCGAGTTTCCAAACCTCTGAAGTATAGCATGGGATCCTAGGTCATGGCTTTAAGGTTATATGGATTAAATTGTCTAAAGGATAAATCATTAAATCTTCAGTCAGTCATTGTGGTTGCACTTTCATACTCGACATGATTCTTTAGCTTTTTTTATCACCTTTCATGACTGGATTACTAGTGAGCCAAGTAAGACAAGTATATGCTGGTTGCATTTCAAGTACGGATCAAAACCTATTCTTGTTTCAATTTTGACTTCATCAATATGCCTGTTTGTATCTATCTAGCAATGCAGAGTATGATTGTGTGAGTCTTTTACCTTGGGACATCCATTCTACATAATTATCCTTTTATATGCGCTAGTCTAGGGAGATTTTGGAGGGTCATTGGTTGCATGAGTTTGAACTGCATAACCAATATAGTAGATTTCCTTTGCCTGACATTTGTTCTTGGAAAAGGTTCTGCTATGAACTAGATTTTGGCAATCGACTCATTACTGTTCACATTGGATATGAGAGCATGTTGTGGAATAGTTTTCATTCTTAATGGGTTACACTTAAAATGCAAACCTAAATTCATATGCATACACATTAAAATCAAATAATATATATGCAACTGCGCTATACGTACCCCCCCTGACCTTAAAAAATGACAAACTTTGTAATCAGATTGGATGTCCTATGAACATTGAATGAATCAGTAGTATATTGCATAGAATTGGTTATTTTCATTCTTTTGGTAGAATTTAGTGAGCTTTATTCTGTTTGTTTCATATGTGATGCATATGGTGATCTCTTCCCCTGGGTTTCTTCTTTTGTTTGCCTTCGTGATTATTGTACACACTACCAGCTTTTATGTTGAGTCTAGCATACCATAGGGTAAAATTTGGAGACTAGATTGATTTAGTATGCAAGGTACGTCTCAACAACCCAAAGTTATATAACTAAATTGAACCGAGACATTTTCCAAACCTCTGAAGTATAGCATGGGATCCTAGGTCATGGCTTTAAGGTTATCGATGGATTAAACTTGTCTAAAGGATAAATCATTAAATCTTCAGTCAGTCATTGTGGTTTGCACTTTCATACTCGACATGATTCTTTAGCTTTTTTTTTCACCTTTCATGTCACTGGATTCAAACTAGTGAGCCATAGTGCAAAGACATCCTCTTGGTGTAGTATACATAAGAGCTGCACCACCGTTGAGCATTTCAAGTACGGATCGATGGAGGTAAAATCCTCAACTCTCTTTCATTTTAGGGGGTGCGCTGGTGAACGGGACCATTGCATTCCCCATTTTGACTTCAGCTTGTTCATGAGGGTAGCAATGGAGGTCCTTTTCCTCCACAATCTTAGTAAGTTTTGAGATAGCACGTTCCATTGCAACAATCCTCTCATCCACAACAGCGGTTTCAGTCATCATAGCTGCAGATTGTGCGTGATAGTCTTCAGAGAAGGCAGATGTTGTAGCCCTTCGAGGAGATCCTGGGGAGGAATCTGACTGCGAATCGGTGCTCGACTCGGCATTTGGTGCAGAATAGGATGGTTACCCCTACATCTCATTCTAGTCTCATGAAATTAAAGAGGCATGTCTCCCACACTTTTGGATGTACGTCTGCCTGCCCCTAAAGTGTCTAGTGAGATGACTGTTTTAGGTTGAGGTTGGGCTTTGGTGAGATTTTTCGTAGAAGTTTCTCCCGCGGTCCTTTGTGCCGTAGGAATTCTCATTGCCTTCGATCTGTTTTTGAAGTGCTGCATAACCAATATAGTAGATTTCCTTTGCCTGACTAGTGGTAGTCTTGGGGATGTGAGCCTTTCTTGAAGCCATTGAATCCGGCGTGTTGAAGACTCGAAGATCTTGAAACGGAGAAAGAGATGAGTGGTAGAGAATGTCCCACCAGGCATGCCAGAAATTTGTAGACACAAATTTCGTACAGATAAATCACACAGTCACGAAATAGTGTAACAAATAATCAATTTGTATTTATATGTATGAAAGCGTACAGATCTCTAAATTATCCTTTATGTTCACATTCCTCTGGATTCTATCTCCGTGAGAGATCCATGTTGTGGAATAGTTTTCATTCTTAATGGGTTACACTAAGTTAAAATGCACTTTACCTAAATTCATATGAAACTCTCATACATTGTGGCATTAAAATCAAATAATTATATATGCAACTGCGCTATACGTACCCCCCCCCCCCCCCAATTCCTCCAACATTCAGACCCAAAATGCTTAGGAGTTCTCTATTTATAGGAACTAAATTTATGCTCCTATCATTTGGAATTTGCAGATTTCTTCATTTAACTCTGGGATTTGAGTCCCAATCGTTGGATTGTGATTTGTGAACTTTATAAATTTGTCATTTGGTCTTCCATTTAATTACAAGATTCCATATGCAGGATTCTCCATCGGAGTTAGGTCGCCATTTGCATGGTCTTATCAGTTTCTGTTGTGTTTACGTGGCCGCAGTCCTATTGGATGCTAAAAATTTGTTGCATTGTCTGTCCTTATTGACTTTCATCAGTGTTGACATTGTTCAGTGAAGTACTCTCTCAATCTCTCTATACAATGGTCATTTATTTGGTGAACTTTTGGCTTTTGAGAAGGTTTAATAGTCTATTGGCCAATTTTAATATTGATCTATTTGCTTTTTCCAGTTTCCAAGAGATAGTCCCTTTGAATGCTGGGAATGTACTGGGGGCAGAGGATAGCTAGGCCCATACCCAAATGGGAGGCGATCTGTACGACAATACTATTTTCAACAAATCTCTTAAGCAGACCTGAAAGCTTAATGTCAAAAGCTATAGTGCCCCACCCTCCCCAGTGTTGAGGACTTCTTCTGTTGTTGATGTACTTGAAGCTGAGGTTGATGTGCATCCATTAGAGATGACGAGCGAGGAGTACATCATGACAACAGATAATTATGACATGGAACGGGAGACATTAGATAAAGTAAATGGTATTGGAATGGATTTACAATTGAAGAGAATATATGGTATTGATTGCGAGAGTGGATTAGACTTGTCTGAAGCCTTCATTGATCAACCCCTTCAAGTGATCTCCTCAATTCAAAATTGCAGAGAGTATTCAGCAGTTCTGGCTAAGAATTGGACTTAATTCTTGACAGAGAAAATTCAGGATCTACAGCAGCAAGTCCTTGAATTGAAGCCCTTTTGCATTAGAATGTAGTAGATTGAAACGTTCGCACCATAGCATGGGTAACCTAGGCTTGATGTGGATGGAGCAGCGAGAGAAGCCTGAAGTTCTTGATTCTCTCTGTGATGCATCCGGCACTTTTTCTGATGAGGAAGATGATGAATTTCTTGAATTTCCACAGGAGCAGCAAAATTATGAAGTTACCAAAAATAGCCTGAAGTCACGTCTTAGGTATGTGCGAATTGTCAGCAAGCAGATGGTAGGGATATACGTATCAGTTTGGGTGCGTAAGAGGTTGAGAAGACATATTAACAATTTAACCAAGTTTCTCCTGTTGGCAGTAAAATGGTCTAATGGGCTACATGGAGAATTATAAGGTATTGCAACTTTAATTTCATTATAGGATTGCAACAACCTTCGTAGCAAATGTGTTCCCCTTCCTCTCATGCACACACACAAAAAATAAGGGGGTGGGGGGTAGGGTTGAATTTCTTTCCCTGATGCAACCTTGTGAAATTTGGAAATCTCTTCATCAATGTGGCTGAAACTATTCTGTTTTCACGCAACATATCTAGGTGTAAATAGTGACCCCAAAACTTGAAAAGTGGAATTGGAACATAGAAGTCGCCCCCTCATAATTGGGTTCATAATCTATACAATTATATGTTATTACATAATTGCGACAGTCTTGAGAGAATTACATCGCACTGCATCATGCTATGAAGGGTTGCTGCCTCCATACCACTAAATTGTAAGCAATGTTTGGTTTCTTCACTTGACTTACGTATTTCTATGACAAGAAAACAGTGTCCTCCATATTGTGATGCATTGCAATGTGATTGGTGACAGGCTGGAAATTTCATCAATTGTAGAGGAGAGATGACATGTCACTATATGTGTATGATGATTGCTTGTTTTTATGTCACTGGATGTCTTAAACAACTTGTGATTTCTGATGTAGGGATCAGTTTCTGTTAGCATGTCTTTATTTCAATCAAGGATGTGTTTTGTTTGTTCTCATCTGACCTCTGGTCAGAAGGATGGGGCTGAACAGAGGCGTAATTCTGATGTTTATGAAATTATAAGGCGGACCCATTTCTCATCTATCTTTGATGCAGATCAACCACGGACAATTCCCTCTCATGAGTAAGCATTATTTTTGCATTTGAAATTCCATTTACGTAACATGAAATCTTCATTTGAGCTTTATTTTGTAAGGAAACTTATTGCAGCATGGAATTTCGACTTGGTCATAGACCTATGTTTCTGTATTATTATTCAAATTTGTCCTATGTTTGATTTGATTTTGAGATCTGGAGGGGACATTACAATGATTGAGTAACTTATGAAACATTAATACATGTATATGACTTATACTGGACTTACACTTGTGCTTCATTTCATAAGTAACAAACTTACTGAAAGAGAAAATGCCGAAACCCAAGTACGTTCCCTGTTTACAAAGGCCTCTAAACCTCTTAGGTGAAGGGTGTCATTAAGGAGAAAGAAGTGGGGGGTGGGGGGTTAGAAATATTTTTGTACTTAAGGCCTAATAGGAGATACCTGAGCTACGATGGAAAAGTAGTTTCAAATGTTTTATTTTATCTTCAGACATAATTGTTTCGCTATTTATTTCTTTTACTATGATTGCTACCATTTGTGATATCATCACTAAGTTTTCTTACACCAAAAAAAACAAATGAAGGCAGACATGCTGCTCAAGTGTCAGAATATTTTAAGGCATTGGGATGGGATTGTTATAAATTGCAAAACACATTTTAATTTTTAGGAATATACACTTTAATACACCAAAAGTGGACATGATGATTTTGGACAATTGAATGGTGTTGTGTTTGACACAGCAAAAAGGACTAAAAAAGAAAAAAAAAAGTGAAGATATTACTTCTGTGTGTATTTTATGTTGAGTTGAGCTATGAAAGTAGTAAGTTTGGACTGGTTCAGATACTATCGTTTTGGTGACTTTTAAGAAACTGAAGAGTATTATTCAATAGTTGGTCAAAATATGTAGTAATTTTATCTCTATGATGTTTACATAGAATGTGAATTTGTGATTGGATCCCTTTGTAATCAGTCAGATATTTTGGTTTGGGGATTTGAATTATCGTATCAATATGTTGGATGCGGAAGTGAGGAAACTGGTTGCTTTGAGAAGATGGGCTGAACTTCTCAACAACGATCAGGTGAGACTCATAATGCTCTAATTTTGCACGACAGTGATATTGTTAGCCTTGTTCTTATTATCAGGAAACTTTTCTGCTTCTAAACTAGTGCTAGGCCAACTAAACTAACAATATCTACCTCCTAATACTATACACCTGCTCAAATTTGAATCTACCTTGGATTTTAGGGGTGTAGTCTAGATTAAATTCTTAAAACTCTTTTCCCCATTAAGAGAAGAAACTAATTACTTTTAGAATATTTGGTGCATCTAGACTTTTCTCTAAACATTGGGGCATTCCCAGTCTCTTCTGAAGCTAAAGCACAATTGCTTTCTAACATTTGTTGTTTTAGACTTTTAGTCTCTTTCATCTGAAGGGGACATTATAGACTAAGAATGATGGAAAAGTATTGGTTAAATTTTTTAAGCATGATCGATATTTCAAGGGTTGACCAAAACCTTAATTAGTTGGATTTTTTTGGAGGGGTGGAGGAGGAAATTGGTATTATTGGAAATTAATGTTCGATGGCATCCTTTTATGTGACAGCTAAGCAAAGAACTCCGGAGTGGGCATGTATTTGATGGATGGAAAGAGGGGGCGATCGACTTTCCACCCACTTACAAGTATGAAATCAACTCCGATAGATATGTTGGTGAAAACCCAAAAGAAGGAGAGAAGAAGAGATCTCCAGCTTGGTAAGTACTACTTTCTTGGGACAAGCAAGATTGCAAACCTGGTGTTGAGGAAGAGGGATTGGTGAGGAAAAACAAAAAAAGTATGACAAGGGTTGTTCTTTTATAAGAAGTTAGTTGTGCTTTATAATTGCTCTAAAAAGACATGCATTTTACTGCATCCAGGGTACTCATGGTTTTTTGTTGGCTAAATTACAAATTACATCCACAACTTTGACCTATTTTCAATTTAGTCATTTAAGTTTCAATTAAGTTAGACAGATGCACAGACAAAATTTTTGGATATGAATGAATGATAGGCCAGTTGATATATTATGCAGGTGTGATCGTATACTTTGGTTAGGAAAAGGCATAAAACAACTTTCCTACAAGCGGGCAGATATGAGGCTCTCAGATCATCGACCAGTTAGTTCAAATTTCTTAGTTGAAGTTGAAGTCCTAGACCATCGGAAGCTGAAAAGGGCTCTCAATGTCAAGAGTGCTGCTGTACATCCTGAAATTTTCTTTGATGAAGAATTAGAATCTTAGCAGAGGTAGTTGTCCCAATTCTTATTGAAAATTAAGAAAAGATGCAAGACAGGCTTCGACAAATGCTTATACCACGATTCTAATTAGTTTCAAATAATCTATGTCACAATGTGCTGTGTTGTAAGGTTTCAAAGTGACCAGGAGGAAATCACTAAGGAGTCCCTGTAAATGTAACACACATAGATTAAACTTGACATTAAGTGAGTCTGCTTAAGAGATCTATCCAAGAAAATAGTTTGTGTAAGCGGCCTTAAATATCTAGAGTCTAATCTTTTGAGTCATTTTTCATATATGTGTGTAAACGTTAAAATTTTATGATGTGTTTACATTCGTCCAATTAATCATGATTAATTTTTATTGATCAAATCAATTGTCAAGTGATGACGTGTCAATAATGGACAAGTCAACAAATTGCATCCAATAGGACGGAGCCACGTGTCACAACTTTGAAAACCATGTGGCGACATTAGATGGAGAATCCTGCATATGGAATGTTTTAATTAAATGGAAGACCAAATTCAAATTTAAATTCAAAATCAAATCAAATCAAATCAAATCCCATTAAATGCTGAAAGGAAATTCCAAATGAAGGAGTCTTAAAGTGCCTATAAATAGAGACTCCTTAGGGAAGAAAAGGGGATCCAGAGTCAGAAGGAGAAAACCCTGCCAACACTGCCAAAAAAAAGAGTTCTCTTAAGATTCAAGAAGAGCACTCTTGTCCATCCAAGAGCAAGGCGTAATTTTACTTCTTCAAATCCAAAGTGGGAGACGCCTCTCAAATTTTCATTCAACTTAGATTGAGATCAAGCCGATGACCCTCAACTCTAAGTCCAAAAATTCCAACTACACACTCAACCCAGAAATATTCAGACACCATTCAAGATCAAGCTTTGTAGCCCTTGGATCGTGGAGCGTCACGGAGAAGAATCAGAGGAATTTATTGTATTCTTTATTGTAAAGGATCATTTAGAGATCTGTACTCGCTTTCATACATATAAATACAAATTGATTATTTGTTACACTATTTCGTGACTGTGTGATTTATCTGTACGAAATTTGTGTCTACAAATTTCTGGCATGCCTGGTGGGACATTCTCTACCACTCATCTCTTTCTCCGTTTCAAGATCTTCGAGTCTTCAACACGCCGGATTCAATGGCTTCAAGAAAGGCTCACATCCCCAAGACTACCACCAAGAATGTTAGGGGTTCAACAAGTAGCAGCACTTTTATAGGCCCCATGACTTGAAACAGATCGAAGGCAATGGAGACTTCCTACGGCACAAAGGACCGCCGGAGAAACTTCTACGAAAAATCTCACCAAAGCCCAGCCTCCCACAGCCTCAACCTAAAACAGTCATCTCACTAGACACTTTAGGGGCAGGCAGACGTACATCCAAAAGTGTGGGAGACATGCCTCTCGTTTCAGAAGACTCGACAGCAAGGGGTAACTCATCCTATTCTGCACCAAATGCCGAGTCGAGCACCGATTCGCAGTCAGATTCCTCCCCAGGATCTCCTCGAAGGGCTACAACATCTGCCTTCTCTGAAGACTCATCACGCACAATAGCCATGCCAACTATGATGACTGAAACCGCTGTTGTGGATGAGAGGATTGTTGCAATGGAACGTGCTATCTCAAAACTTACTAAGACTGTGGAGGAAAAGGACCTCCAGATTGCTACCCTCATGAACAAGCTCGAAGTTCACAATCATGGGGAATCCAGCAATGGTCCCGTTCACCAGCGCACCCCCTAAAATGGTCATAAGAGAGTTGAGGATCAACATACGAACTCTACCTCCATCGCCTCCTTGTCAATCCAGCAGTTGCACGACATGATAACGAACACTATTCGAGCTCAATACGGTGGTGCGCCTCAGAGCACTCTTATGTATTCAAAACCGTACACCAAGAGGATTGATAGTTTACGGATGCCTCTAGGCTATCAACCTCCAAAGTTTCAACAATTCGACGGGAAGGGGAACCCTAAGCAACACGTCGCCCATTTTGTCGAGACGTGCAATAATGCTGGCACGGATGGAGACTTGCTCACAAAGCAATTCGTTCGTTCTCTTCGAGGAAATGCTTTCGATTGGTATACTGATTTAGAGCCCGAATCCATTGATAATTGGGAGCACATGGAAAGGGAGTTCTTGGTCGCTTCTACAGCACTCGTCGTACTGTGAGCATGATGGAACTTACCAATACGAAGCAATGGAAGGATGAACCCGTCGTTGACTACATCAACCAATGGCGCTCATTAAGCCTTGATTGCAAAGATCGACTTTCCGAAACTTCTGGAGTAGAAATGTGCATCCAAGGCATGCATTGGGGACTGCTTTACATTCTCTAAGGCATCAAGCCTCGTACCTTTGAAGAACTTGCTACCCGAGCGCATGATATGGAACTAAGCTTGGCTAGTAGGGGAGAGAAGAATCTACCTATTGCTGAACATCGTAAGGAGAGGAAGGATGTAAAGAAGGGTGATAAGTCCTCGAAACCCGTGATCAAAGAATCCATGGCCGTCGCTGCAGAACCCGTCAGGAATCTTTGCAAAGGAGAAGAAAGAGGACAGAACGAGGGGTCCATCTCAAGAAAGGGAGAGACGCCGGTTGACGCTGAAAGAGATGGAAGAGAAGACATACCCATTTCCAGACTCTGATGTTCCAGGCATGCTTGAAGACCTATTAGAGAAGGAGATTATTAAACTGCCAGAATGCAAGCGGCCAGAGGAAATGGGGCGTACCAATGACCCAAAGTACTGCAAATACCATCGGGTTGTAAGTCATACAGTGGAGAAGTGTTTCATTTTGAAGGATCTTATCTTGAGGCTCGCAAGAGAGGGTAAAATCCTCTTAGATCTGGATGAAACCGTTGGATCAAATCATGCTACGTTTACCTTTGGGTTGCCAAGTCCAACGAAGACGCAGTCTCCCCTAATGTTAACACCGGGGGCATCTTGCAAACGCATCCAATTTGGAACACTTGAACCCGTTTGCTTGCCATGTCTAGAACCACAAGAAGATGTCGACATAGAAGATAAGCCATCGAGTGAGGAAGAGGGTTGGACTCTTGTGACCCATAGGAAATCTCGAAAACAGCACAATCCAAAGCCCCGTGTCACTTATGTAAGAGGACGACACCAAATGAGTCGTTCAATGATACCTCACAAAGGTAGGGTAATGGATAACTTGAAGACACAACAGAAAAGAGTTCGAATAGAAGAGGTGCTCCAGAAGGATTCTCATTCACAGATCACATTGCGGGAGTTTTTCCCCGAAGGCTATTTTGCGGAGGACCTCGTAACAACCGCCTACATGACATCTTGCCATGAGGTTGATGAGCGAGACGGTTCTGTCTAAGGTGAGGAAGAAGTGCATATCGGGGAGGCCAAGATGATAGAAAAAGAGGAGAATGAAATCTATGCTGCAGAAGAAGTCTTTGCTCAATGCACTAATTGTCATGGCAAAATAACATTCACTGATGAAGATCTTTTATTGGGCTCCAAACTGCATAATCGACCGCTTTTTGTCTCCGGTTACATATGTGAGGAAAAGGTAAGTCGAATCCTTATAGATGATGGTTCCGCCGTGAACATAATGTCAAAAGTGACAATGAAACGCCTTGGCATATCTACGGAAAAGCTTTCCAAGAGTCGACTAGTCATCCAAGGCTTTAATCAAGAAGGTCAGAGGGCGATCGAAATTATTCGGCTGGACGTGATCATGGAGGATCTGAAGACAAGGCCTCTCTTCCATGTGATTGATTCAAAAACTTCTTACAATTTGTTGTTAGGACGACCTTGGCTCCACGAGAATGGTATTGTACCTTCTACACTTCATCAATGCTTTAAGTACTCCGATGGTAAGCAAGTAAAAAGGTGATAGCAGACCTGCAACCATTCACAGAGGCAGAATCACACTTTGCAGACGTCAAGTTTTACTTAAATTGCGACATGGTGAGTGATACACTACCAGAAGACAGCAAAAGAACGAGGGAGAAGGGTAAAGGACACGACGAAATCCCGCGTGAAGACTCTCGACTTAGTGTTACTGCAGCACCAAAGTCTCATATAGCATCCAAGGGGGTATCACCAATTTTACGATATGTCCCATTGTCCAAGCGGAAGGAAGGTCAAACCCCATTCGGGCTTGTAGCGGAGGCCAAGGTTAGACCTAATGAGCCTACTCAAGAGAAAGATATTGCTATCCTTAAAAGCAACTTAACTCTTCTGTTGCCAAAGCTAGATAAGGTGGCCTCGACCAAACCCCCACTAAAAGGTTTCGTTAGATCTGCATCAGACTCCATCAAGGAAGAGTCATTACCTGACAAGAGAACCAATGAGGGTTTTGATCCTAAGGCGTATAGACTTTTGGTGAAGTCAGGGTACGATTTCAATAACCCTTCACAACTCGGGCAATTCTATTCGGATTGCGTAGAAGAGAAGTCATAAGGGCTTAACCAGACCCAAAGTAAGTTAAGGCAACAAGGCTATGCAATTGAAACTCCTAAGACGGGGTTAGGGTATTCATCGCAAGAGCCTGTCCGCATTTCGGCCAAAGGAAAAAATGAAAGGAGGACTGCTCTACATATCTCCTTTGAGGTTGCAGAAGAGGAGAGTCAAGCGGAACCAGCACCCCGATCATCTGTGTTTGATCGCTTAACTAGCCCTACTCCTCGAGAGTCGGTATTCAACAGGTTGAGCGTCTCAATCCCAACGAAAGAAGGGACCTCCCATGTACGCAGGTCAGCATTTGATAGACTCGGGTCTCCGAGCACCTCAAAGGTTGCTTCGCAATCCAAGGTGGAAAAGGGTGATACACGGAAGAAAGACGAATCTGAGATATGCAGCCTCGTTCCCTCACGTATGAAGCGAGAACTAGCTGTGGAGGTTAGTGTGGGTAGTTCACTTAAGGCAAAACGACGAACTATCATACACACAAATAGGTTGGGAAAGCAAGTCGACCAAGAGGAAGAGGAAAATGAAACTGTAATCCTTCCCGCTTACCATGTAACGGTAGAAACTGATTCCGGATCTAGCTCATCAGATGATGAACCAGATGAAGCCCCGCATGCAATTGAAGATGGTGGACAAGCAACTGTGGATGAGTTGAAGGAATTGAACCTAGGAACTGTTGATGAGCCTCGCCCTGATCTTCATAAGCGCACTCCTAACTCCTGCGGAGGAGAAAGAATACCTTGAGCTTTTGACAGAGTACAAAGACGTCTTTGCATGGACGTATAAAGAAATGCCGGGTTTAGACCCAAGAGTTGCAGTTCATCGACTGGCAATAAAGCAAGAAGCGCGCCCGGTTAAGCAAGCTCAACGTCGTTTTCGACCAGAACTCCTCCCCCAAATTGAGGCTGAAGTTAACAAACTTGAGCAAGCCGGATTCATTCGGAGAAGTACAATTTCCAAAATGGATTGCGAATATTGTCCCAGTCAGAAAGAAGAATGGGCAGATTCGAGTTTGTGTCGATTTCAGGGATTTGAACAGGGCTTGCCCCAAGGATGATTTCCCATTGCCAAATACAGAGCTCATGGTAGACTCAACCATCGGTCACGAAGCATTGTCATTCATGGACGGTTCATCAGGATACAACCAAATTCGAATGGCGCCTGAGGATGAGGAGCTCACCGCCTTCCGAACCCCGAAAGGAATTTACTGTTACAAGGTGATGCCCTTCGGACTTAAGAATGCTGGAGCAACATATCAACGAGCAATGCAAAAAATCTTTGATGATATACTTCACAAGATTGTTCAGTGTTATGTCGATGACTTAGTGGTTAAAACAAGAAAAAGAGAGGAACATATACGAGATTTGCGCATCGTATTCAACCGATTAAGGAAATACCAGCTCAAGATGAACCCCTTGAAATGTGCATTCGGTGTCACGTCTGGAAAGTTCCTCGGCTTTATCATTCGACATCGAGGCATCGAAGTGGATCAATCTAAGATAGATGCTATCCAAAGGATGCCCGAACCGAAGAATTTACGGGAGCTACGAAGCTTGCAAGGTCATCTTGCATACATTCGACGCTTTATATCAAACCTAGCAGGACGATGTCAGCCGTTCAGTCGGCTAATGAAGAAGGATACTAATTTTGAGTGGGATGAAGCCTGCAAAAATGCATTTGAGAGTATCAAAAAGTACTTGCTGAATCCGCCTGTCCTAGGAGTTCCCATACCAGGGAAACCTTTGATACTATACATCGCAGCGCAAGAACAATCACTTGGGGCTCTTTTGGCCCAAAAGAATGAAGCAGAAAAGGAGAAAGCGTTGTATTATCTCAGTCGAAAGCTAACTGGAGCAGAATTGAGATATTCTCCCATAGAGAAAATGTGTCTTGCACTCTTCTTCTCCATTCACAAATTGAGGCATTACATGCAAGGCACACACTATACATTTAGTTGCGAAGGTGGACCCAGTGAAGTACATCCTGTCTAGGCCAGTAATATCAGGGTGGTTGGCGAAATGGTCTGTGGCCTTTCAAGAATTTGAAATCGCGTATGTTCCGCAAAAGGCTATCAAAGGACAAGCACTAGCGAACTTTCTCGCTGATCATCACATACCTGCTGACTGGGAGCTGTCGAATGACTTTCCAGATGAAGACATGTTATACACGAAGATCCTTCCACCTTGGATGATGTTCTTTGATGGGGCTGCACGCCATGAAGAGTCAAGAGCAGGTGTTGTTTTTGTTTCACCACAAAAACACATGTTACCATTTGCCTTCAGGCTTAACGAACCATGCTCAAATAATGTGGCCGAGTACCAAGCCCTTATCGCTGGCCTCCAAATGGCTCTTCGACATGAAAATCTCATACTTAGAGGTTTACGTGGACTCTAAGTTGGTGATCAATCAACTCTTAACACATTATGAAGTCAGGAATGAAGGTTTGGTTCCTTACTTCCGATTGGCCACACGATTAATTGAGGAGTTTGACGGGATCTCTTTAGAACACATTCCTAGAAGTGAGAATAAGATAGCAGATGCTCTTGCCAACTTGGCCACTACACTGGCATTGTCAGAAGAAGAAAGAGTGAATGTGCCGGTTTGCAATCGTTGGGCACTCACAGAGGAATATACAAGTGAGACAAATGCCATATCAGTATCTATTGTAGAGGACGAGGATTGGCGCCAACCTTTGATTGACTACTTAGAACATGGTAAGCTACCTAACGACTCTCGCCACAGGACCGAGGTACGACGAAGGGCACCTCGCTTCATCTACTATAAAGACACCTTGTATCGACGATCCTTTGATGGATTGTTTTTGCGATGCCTTGGAAAGGGAGAAACTAATCAAGCCATGGAGGAGGCCCACTCCGGAGTATGCGGCGCCCACCAATCTGGTCCTAAACTTTACCATCGAATAAAGCGGATGGGGTATTATTGGCCAACAATAGTGAAGGATTGCATGGACTATGCAAAAAGATGTGAAGCATGTCAACTCCATGCAAACTACATTCATCAGCCACCAGAACCATTGCATCCTACGGTCGCCTCTTGGCCCTTTGATGCATGGGGACTCGATGTCGTAGGACCATTGCCCAAGTCTTCAGCTGGCCATTTATACATCTTGGCTGCGACCGATTACTTCTCTAAATGGGCAGAAGTTATATCTCTAAAGGAAGTAAAGAAAGAAAATGTCGTGAATTTCATCCGAACCCACCTGATCTATCGATATGGTGTTCCTCGTTACATCATGACGGACAATGGTAAGCCTTTCTACAATAGTTTGGTGGACCAATTATGCGAGAAGTTCGGGTTCAAGCAGTATAAATCTTCCATGTATAATGCGCCAGCCAACGGTCTTGCTGAAGCTTTCAATAAGACCCTTTGTAACTTGTTGAAAAAAGTGGTGGAATGCTCAAAAAGAGATTGGCACGAGAGAATCGGAGAAGCGTTATGGGCGTACCGGACAACATATAGAACACCCACGCAAGCTACTCCATATTCGTTGGTGTACGGCGTCGAAGCAGTCCTTCCTTTGGAGCGACAAATTCCCTTCTCTTCGAATTGCTATACAAGAAGGGCTAACAAATGAGGAGAATGCCCGACTGAGACTGGAGGAGCTTGAGGCACTTGATGAAAAGAGGTTAGAAGCTCAACAACACCTCGAATGCTACCAAGCGCGACTATCTCGAGCTTTTAACAAGAAGGTCAAGCCTCGATCATTCCAACAAGGAGATTTGGTACTCGCAGTCCGAAGGCCAATCAACACTTTGCATAAGATTGGAAACAAGTTCACGTCAAAATGGGATGGCCCATATGTCGTTCAGGAAGTTTACACAAATGGCGCTTACAAGATAGTTGACAAAGATGGGATAAGAGTAGGTCCTATCAACGCAAGATTCCTGAAGCGGTACTACACATGAAGTTCCAAAGTCCCTCCTCGGCAGGAGCCTAAACTGCCCACCTTAACATTTCATTGGTACTTGATGTTTTCCCATTACCCTTGAATGTGCCAAAAAAAAAATAAAAATACTCGCTAGGTTGAAAACCTTGAAAGAGGCGGCCTAGGCAAAAGTTAGAGTATAATAAAAAAATAAAAATAAAAATAAATAATGCTCGCTAGGTTGAAAACCTTGAAAGAGGCGGCCTAGGTAAAAGTTAGTGCCAAAAAAAAAAAAAAAAAATCCTTTGAACTACGTTATGACTTGATCCCTTTTGGGGTACGTTGGCAACTTGGTATTCTTTACTAAGTATAGTCACATATGAATGAAAAAAAAAAGAAAAGAAAAAAAGAAAAAGAAGGAAGAGAAAATGGAACTTTTATTAATAAAAAAATGAATGTCATTACATCATAGATATTACATAATTGACGATTGACCTATCCAATCTAAGTTCTTTAACTCCTCTCGACTGGTCTCTAGCAGCTCTCGTAGCTCTTGAAGTTTGGCATGGTCTGAAGTCTCTAAGGTTGGAGTAGCCTCAATCTCTGAAATTTCTTCCTTAATTCTAGAAACCGCGGCCTGCAATTGCGGTAACTTTTCTTCGTGAAGGGAGATAGAATTCTCAAGTTTTCCCTCTCTGCGTCGCCAAAAGCTCGAGCTCCTTCCTCAACTCAGTCTCCTTTGACAAAACTTTAGATAGTTCAGCTTCAGCTCTACCACTATCCCTAGCCTCAATAGCTTCTGATTCGAGTGCAAGAGTATAGCGACGTTCAGCATCTGCGCGTCTCTGATTCTTGACTTCAAGTGAAATCCTTTGCGTAAAAGCAGAACGTATTGAAGAATATTGAGATGCATTCTCCATAAACTTCCAAACTCGATCCTGTAAGGGCATTACATCCACAATTGTTGTTTGTCTGATAGCATGGATAATCTTCCTCACCTCTTCCTTAAGAGAAGCAACAGAATCAAAAGGGGTTTTGATGATCTTTTCTATTAAGCCTTCCCCTCAACATGAATGCATAATGGCGACTAGCCTTTGAGATGACGTCCTCTGCATTAAGTGTCGAGACTGTAGAGGCAGTCGGGATACCCGAACTACGCACCTTGCTAACCATATCCTTCGTAGGGTTACAGATAGGACCTGAAGGGGGAATAGAAGCATTAGATTTCTCAAGATGCGGCTTCTCAATCACCTTAGTGGCAAGATCAAAAGTCTCCAGACCTTGGACAGAAAACTCACTCATAGAAGGGCTACCATCAACTGGTGACTGCCTTTTGTCTACCTCTTTCAAAGAATCAACACCAACCTGCGACAAAGAAATGTCAAGATTTTCATCCTCAACAAGTTCTTGGATGGCAGAAACAACCATGGGATCATTAAAAAGACAACAAAGGGCTCTAACAGATTCCGTGTTAGCAGAATCAAAAAGGGAAGAAAGACTCACTTGTTCATCACCGCCAGAAAATGGAGATGGCGTGTCCACATCAATAAAAGGCTCAGTCGTCTTCATAACAATCTCGTGGTTTGCACCATCAATGACGTTGTCCTTATATTTCCTACGTCGCCAATGACGATCCGAGTCATTTCGACTTACCTCATTTCCATGATTGGAACATTAGATCCCATCTTCTTCATTCAACTTCTTGGCGTGAGACGCCATAGGTCTATCAGCCCTTCTAAAGGTAGAAACAATGCCGGATGTCTCGTCAGTGCCTTCCAAAATCCTTAAAGATAACTTGTTATCCTCTTGATGCTCTGAAGGTTCATCACTTTCATGACGCCTAGCTTCAACTTGACTATCAGCTTACTTGGCTCAATGTTCCCATTCGGTTGACTGGGGTCGCTAGAGAAGAAACCATCAGATCTTTTGGCCCACCAATCCATATAATCTTTCGTATAAGGGGCCACATCACTTGGGGGACGAGAGGGGACCAAAAACTGTGACTTTGTGTTGATACGAAGGCATCGATGGCAGAGATGCATGACTCTTTCTAAGGGGGCAGTGCGTAGATCTTCCTTTATCTCCCCAGGGATGTCTTGAGTGAACCCAAATTGACGACCAAAGCGGTGAGGACTATAAGGCTCGAGCACGCTCAAGTCGCCGCGACGTGATGATAAATAGCTGGGGCGTTGACTAATAAAGTAGTCAACATAGGAGTCGGATAGCTGATCATTATCCTCCAAAATCTCTTGATGTCCCTTGAAGAGCGCAAGACGATGAAACTTGAACTTAGTAATGGAACGGAAGAGCTTTCGTGCCTCAGCTTCCTCGAAATACTTCGCTGCACCCTCTCCAGAAAATCTAACCATACATGGATCAAGTGAGCTAGCCTCAGGCAAGTCGAAATGAGTGGCAAAGTATTTGGCCAACCATGCGTTCAAGTAGTGTGCGGGGAATGTGGTGTCACACTTACTAGGGACTGAGGAAGATGCGATATCGTTCAAGCCTTTGTAGATAGTTGCCAAGACTGGGACTGTGAGACAATACTTCTTACCACGAGCCATCGAGCTTGCGACCTTGAAAATGCCAGGCCTAATCAAATTAGCCTCTTTACCAGGAAATACAAATTCTCCCAACCAACATGACAAGAGAGCGGCTAGCCAGATCTCCTCTTTCGCCTTTTCCGACACTTTTAATATTCTGAAAGGAGCTTCCTTATCTTCTATACGGCATTCATTACAGTAAGTCGTGATGATCCCGCGTGGATTGTGGGAAGACTTTCCCCTTGCCGATCTCCTCAAAGACCGTCTGTTGGGAGGTTTTGGATACCTAACGGAGCCACGAAACCAAAACCCTACCCACTCAGTAGAAGTGACCGAATCGGGGCCACCAAGCTCGAGACTCAGGTGGAGGAATGCAGCGAATAAATACTCACAACTTGAGGGAGGGATGACATCTCTTTTGCGCTCAGAACAACTTCATCATAAAAAGATCCAAACAAAGGGAGCCCTCCAATTCGAGATAGATCCCATAGAGTAATAGAAATCTCTCCTACGGATGTATGCAATGTATTTGTGGCCGGACACCAATACTCAAAGAAAGCTTGCATGACATGAACATTCCGGTCATAAGTGAATAGAGAGGCACGGACCGCGCCATAAATCTTGGCATCAGTGAGGATTTTTTTTATTCCGGCTAAGTATATCTTCTAACCACTCCCAATACTTAGGGATGTAAGAAAACTCCCCTGTATATTGGAGCGGATGAGCCAGTGAGGAAGTCGCCCAATGTGCCTCACCAACGCTTATACGACGCGCAAGTAGGGGGAATAGACCCCTATAATTAACACCTGAATGGAGGGAAGAACGCAATGTAAAAATCTTCGACTGGACAGGATGCGAATCCCTCTTGGATGGGTCGTAGAGCTCGCGGGAGGATTCAGACCACCACTGAGATAAGTGGGGAGTTCGACTGACATCTATGGGGGACGAAGAATAAATGAAACTGGCAGAAGGAAGAACTGCCAAAGTTATCCCCTCCTCTATGGGTTCGTCCGCGTGACTCAGTATGGTGATGAACTGATTCTTGGGAGTCTTTGAAGAGTCGACAAAAACAACCATTATGAGTGAAGAGACGAAGAACCACGATGAAGAGGAAGACTGTGTGCACACCTGAAAAGTGAACAACAAAAAGAAAAAAAAAAAAAAAAAAGTGAACTTTCATGAAAAAAAGAGCAAAGCAAAAGGGGCAAGACCAAAATAAGTGACAGTCACAAAGTAGAACTGCAGTTGTAGACAAATAAGAGTTGCAAGACGAAGAAGCAACACAGTGTCGAAGCGAAGAGGTGACGAAGTGTTGAAGCGAAGAAGCAACGCAGTGTTGTAGTGAAGAAGCAACACAGCGACGAAGTGTTGAAGCGAAGAGGCGACGAAGTGTCGAAGCGAAGAAGTCACACAATCACGAAGAAGCAACGTGGTGTTGAAGCGAAGAAGCAACGTGGTGTTGTAGTGAAGAAGCAACGCAGTGTTGTAGTGAAGAAGCAACACAGTGTCGAAGCTATTGAATCGAAGAGGCGACGAAGTGTCGAAACGAAGAGGCGACGAAGTGTCAAAGTAAAGAAGAATGAAACAAAGACAGCAAGGTTAACCCAGCCTTAGTGTGCGGGTTAATTATTGAAGTTTGATTATGAATTTTTCCAAAACAAAAAAAAAAAAAAAAAGTCAACAGCAAAAAAAAAAAAAAAAAAAAAAAAAAAAAAAAGTGTAACAGTATTCTCCATGACCGCGAATTGTAGAAGAAAAATATATCTACTCTTGCACCGCTAAGGATTTTTCTTGCTGGTAGTGAAGTCGTTCCAGAAGTGTCTACACATGCATAAGAACTTCATGAATATTAAAATAAGGAATACTGGAATAGTTATTGTAAAAAAAAAAAAAAGTTGAAACAATAAAGGACAAAAGACCACGCTGGGCAATGTTACAATGGTCTTAACAGGCAACTTCATGACAAAGGTGGCGGCCATTAAAAAAAAAAAGAAAAAAAAAAGAGTTGAAACAATAAGGACAAAAGACCACGCTGGGCTATGTTACAATGGTCCTAACAAGCAACTTCATGACTAGGGGTGGGCAAAAACCCGCGAAACCCGACCCGCCCGACCAATCCGGCCGACCCGCTCACCCGCCCGCCCGCCCGCTCACATATATACGGACGGATACGGATACGGATATTTTAAATATCCGGATAACGGACGGATAACGGTTTTTGAAATTTTTGTTGGACGGATACCCGCCCGCCCGACAATATTTAATTAAATATATATATATATATATATATATATATATATATATATATATATATATATATATATATATATATATATGTTATATATATATATATATATATATATATAAACCCATGTGCCAGCCCTTACCCGCCCACTAACTACCCAATACCCATAAGCCATAAGCCATAATATTCCTCCCATACCCGCCCGATCATGCTACCCGTAAGCCCCACCCGGCCTTTACTAAATTACTAGTTTACTGACCCTTTAGTCTTTAGTTAAGGGCTTAAGGCTTAAAACTTTACTCTTTAGTTAGGGCAAAATTAAAAAAAATCAACAACCTTCAATCCTTCATCTGTTCTCAAACCCGTAGCTCTCATCCTCTCTCTCTCATCGCAGCGGCGCTGCCGTCTCACTCCTCTGTTCTCACGGCTCACCGGCTCACCTCCTCACCACACGCCCTCAACCTCACGGCTTCACACCCGTCCTCAGTCCTCACGAGTCACGGCCTAGCCTTCTCGGCCTCACCTCCCTCTCTCTCTCTCTCTCTCTCATCCGTTCCAAGCTGTCCCTCTCTCCCTCGCTCACACCGCAGCCTCAAAGCTCATTCTCACACCGCCGGAGCTCCCAAGCCTTTGATATCTCCCTCACCAGTCACCAAGTCTCAAAACTTTCAGATCTGAGCACCCCACCGATACAAAGTAAGTTTTTTATTATTTTATTTTTTTTGATATTTTATTTTTTAGTATAGTATCTTTGATTGTGATTATTGTTGTTGTTTAGTGTTTAGTTTTATATTTTATCTGATTCTAATTATGTTTACAGATTCGGTAGTGTTTACAGATTAGGGATAATTATGTTGTTTAATGTTTAGTTGTGTGTGTTTCAATGGTGATTATTGTGCTGACTGCTGAGCTGTGTTTGTGGGGTTTGTGGGATGACTGATTGAGATTATTGTGTATTTGTGTTTGTGTAAAAAATAGGATATGGAATCTGGGGATGCTGGTGCTACTCCAGTTGAGGCTGGTGCTACTCCAGTTGAGGCTGGTGCTACTTCAGTTGAGGCTGGTGCTACTCCAGTTGAGGTTGGTGTCTCACAACCTGAACCTGCTTGCACCCAACAAGCTGGTGGTCCTACTTCAGTCAAGCCCTCACTTCCAGTCAAGCCCCCACGTCCACCTACAGGTAAAAAACCAACTGGTAGGAAAGTTTCACCAGCTTGGGATCACTTTGATAGAGTAGATCATCCTGATGGTCGTCGGGTTGCAATTTGTAAATATTGCAAAAGAGAATTGAGTGCTGCTAGTAAGAACCATGGGACAAGTTCTTTGTTGTCCCATGCTGCGGGTTGTGCTAAGAACCCAAATAGGGAATTAAGGGGACAAAAGACCTTGTCTTTTGAACCCAAAAAAGAAGGGGAAGAGGGTGTTGATCTTGTTGCAACAGCCTTCACTATTGAGGCTGGTAAAAAAGCACTTGCTGAGATGATTATATTAGATGAGTTGCCTTTTACATTTGTTGAAAATTATGGGTTTAGGAAATTTGTAAAAGTCTTGCAACCTAAGTTTAAAATAATCCCATCTCGGAAAACAATAGCTAAAGAAGTTGTTAGTATTTATAATATGGAGAGAATGAAGTTAAAGAAGGCCTTGGAGGGTCGTAGGTTGTGTCTTACCACTGACACATGGACTTCAATTCAAAATTTTTGTTATATGTGTCTTACCTGTCATTTTATTGATGATGATTGGAAGTTGCATAAAAGAATTTTGAATTTTTGTGTTGTTGATGACCACAAGGGGGAGACAGTTGGGAGAAAGATTGAGTTATGTTTGCGTGCATGGGGTATTGATAGCATGTTCACTTTGACAGTGGATAATGCTAGTTCTAATGGTGGCACCATTAAGTTTTTAGAGACTGTAACTAAAGATTGGAAGGGGACTGTTTTAGAACATCAATTTTTTCACATGAGGTGTTGTGCCCATATCTTAAATTTGATTGTGGTGGAAGGTTTGAAAGAACGTGCTAGTTCTATTTCTAAGGTGCGTGATGCTGTGAGGTATGTCAAGTCCTCCCCAAATAGATTTCAAACTTTTAAGAATTATGTGAAGACTTTAGGGATTGAGTCCAAGAGTCTCTTATGCCTAGATATACCTACTAGGTGGAACTCAACCTATGTGATGTTGGAGAGTGCTGTGAAATTTGAGAAGGTATTCTTAAGGATGGATTTTGAGGATGAAGCTTATAATTCATATTTTTATAAGCAACAAAATAGTGGTGGGCAACAAAAGAGTGGTGTGCCTGGTGGCTTGGGAGCTCCAGATGCGAGTGATTTTCAGGATTGTAGGTTGTTTGTGGGTTTTTTGAAGCTTTTTTATAATGCAACAAAGAAGTTTTCTGGTTCTTTGTATGTTACTTCAAATACATTTTTTGATGAGATTTATATTATTCAATCCAAAATCCTTGACTTGAAGGATTCCTCCAAAGATAACCTTTTGAAACAAATGGCCACAAGTATGCATTTAAAGTTTGAGAAGTATTGGGGGGAGGGGAATAAAATTAATCCCCTTTTGTATGTTGCTGTGGTGCTTGATCCTAGAAAGAAGTTGACATTCTTGAAGTTCTGTTTTTCAAGATTGTATGGGTCAGAGAAGGCTGCTGTGAAGATTGCTAATGTGAGGGATGTTTTAACTAAGTTGTTTGATTATTATGCTTCTATTCATTCTCCAAATGTGGAAGTAGAAAGTGTGAGTGAGAAGAGTACAATGACCACGGATGTAGATATGAGTGAGACTAATCCATATGCATCTATGGACTCAGAATATGATATTTACTTGGAGGCTGAGCAATCCATGGGGTGTAACAATGAGCTTGACAAATTTTTGGCTGAAAATTGTGAAGGTAGAAAAGATGTGAATTTTGATGTATTGCTTTGGTGGAAGACCAATTCTGGTAGGTATCAAGTGTTGTCTAAGATGGCTCGGGATGTTTTGGCGGTACCTGTTTCTACAGTTGCTTCTGAGTCAGCATTTAGTACAGGAGGCCGTATACTTGATCCATTTCGAAGTTCACTATCTCCTGACATGGTTCAAGTTCTTGTTTGCTCACAAAATTGGCTTAAATCCTCAGTTCCAATCTCTTTACGTAATGCAATGGATGAGGTAGAGTTATTACAGGAAGAATATGACTTTGGTAAGATTTTGAACTTCTTAAAAGTTCTATTGTCTATTTAGTATTAATAATTGTTTCATATATATTAATTGCTCAATATTTGTTTTCTATTTTAGCTTTTCTTGAATCAGAAACAAGTGGCACATCTAGTGTTGGATCATCTTCTTCAGCTTAGTTTTAATTGGTAAGTAATTCATTTAAATATTGATTGGTTCAATTCAAGTATCTATAAAAGAAATATATGTTGATTTTATTGAATATTTTCCCTCTTCATTTGTGATGTAGGAGGAAGATATTGGAGCAAGAGCAAACTTGGATTTTTGAATGTGTGAATGTCCCTTGGAAGCTCTTTTAGGAATTTGAATTCAAACACTTATTTTTAGTTTTAGATTATTTGTATTTTAATTTGTATTTGTATTTGTATTTATATTTATATTTGTATTTGTATTTGTTGTTTTGTATACTTGCTAAATTAGGATAGAATTTAGAATGTATGACTATTTATTTAGCATGCTTGGTAGTTGCTTAGTTGGTAATTTAGGTTAATATGAATTTATAGAAATTAGAATGTATGATTATTTATTTAGCATGCTTGGTAGTTGCCTAGTTGGTTGGCAATTTAGGTTTATATGAAATTGATTTTTTGTATTTGTATTTGTATGTGCTTAGGAATTATTCCATATTTGCATTTATGTTTGGTTTTTTATATATAAGAATGGTTTTAAAAGTTATCAAATAAGGAGGCCTAATAGTAAAAAAATGGCTAAAAAAAATTAAATTAATAAGCCCAATAACATATAATGGTTGAGTTGGCTTTAAAATGGCCCAAAAAAGCCCCAAAAAGTCTAAAACTATGATATGGGCTGATCTGGGCTGAATTTTTAAAAATAACTTGCAGGCCCAAAAAAATCCAAAAAAGCCCATTTGCAAGCCTATAAACCCGACCACCCGCCCGCCAAACCCGATCAACCGACCCGCCCGCCCGATCATTTCAACGGACGGTTAACGGACGGATTATCCGTGAGATTATTTTCTACGGACGGACAACGGATTTGTCCAAAACCCGACCCGCCCGACCCGAACCCACCCCTATTCATGACAAAGGTGGCAGCCATTAAAAAAAAAAAAAAAAAAAAAAACAATAAGAACAAGAGGACCCACCGCTTGACTTGCTATGTTGCAAGTGGTGGTCAAGAATTGCGGCTAAGGAGAAGAAAAGAAAAAAAAAATCTTGTGGCTGGTTGCGGCAGTAAGGAACATTGAAGAAGAAAAAAAAAAAAAAAATTTGAAACAGTGAAAAGCTTGCTTCACATTGCGGCAGAAAATTAAAAGAAACAGTGAAGACTTTGCTTCACACTGCAGTAGAAAATTAAAAGAAACAGTGAAGACTTTGCTTCACACTGCGGCAGAAAATTGAAAGAAACAGTGAAGACTTTGCTTCACATGTGCGGCAGAAAATTAAAAGGGTTTGAGGATTCTTTTTATAGGTAATGCTAACCTAAACCTAGTAAGAAAAGAAAGAAAAAAAAAAAAAAAAAAAAAAAAAAAAAAAAAAAAACAAAAAAAAAAAGGGGTGCCGCCTCTTGATTTCGCGTGGGCAGCAAGAGTGAATTTGGGGTTAAGTGCTTAACTCACACCCAAACTTTGTGTGAGTGGCCTTAAAAAAAATAAATAAAATGAACATTCTTTGCATTTCACGTGAAAAAAAAAAAAAAAAAGTTTGAGATTCAAGTGTCTAAATCACACCCAAACTTAGTGTGAGTGATGAAAAAAAAAAATAAAAAATAAATTTAAGCCTGTGACAAAAGCATCAAATTGAAATTTCGAGACTCACTCGCTCATCACACCAAAAAAAAAAAAAAAAAAAGGGATAACTTTTTCCTTTCTTTTTTGTGTGTACGCAATCAAGTCTCAAGGGGGCATTTGTAGACGTTAAAATTTTATGATGTGTTTACATTCGTCCGATTAATCATGATTAATTTTTATTGATCAAATCAATTGTCAAGTGATGACGTGTCAATAATGGACAAGTTAACAAATTGCATCCAATAGGACGGAGCCACGTGTCACAACTTTGAAAACCATGTGGCGACATTAGATGGAGAATCCTGCATATGAAATGTTTTAATTAAATGGAAGACTTTGAAAACCAAATTCAAATTTAAATTCAAAATCAAATCAAATCCCATTAAATGCTGAAAGGAAATTCCAAATGAAGGAGTTTTAAAGTGCCTATAAATAGAGACTCCTTAGGGAAGAAAAGGGGATCCAGAGTCAGAAGGAGAAAACCCTGCCAACACTCTGCCAAAAAGAAGAATTCTCTCAAGATTCAAGAAGAGCACTCTTGTCCATCCAAGAGCAAGGCGTACTTCTACTTCTTCAAATCCAAAGTGGGAGATGCCTCTCAAATCTTCATTCAACTTAGATCGAGATCAAGCCGACGGCCCTCAACTCTAAGTCCAAAAATTCCAACTGCACACTCAACCCAAAAATATTCAGACACCATTCAAGATCAAGCTTCGTAGCCCTTGGATCGTAGAGCGTCACGGAGAAGAATTAGAGGAATTTATTGTATTCTTTATTGTAAAGGATCATTTAGAGATCTGTACCCACTTTCATACATATAAATACAAATTGATTATTTGTTACACTATTTCGTGACTGTGTGATTTATTTGTACAAAATTTGTGTCTACAATGTGCAACTCAGAAAAGTACTACCATAGGCCATCATATTCGAAATTGTTAGTACTAGTAGATCTAAAAGATTACTCCAGATATATGTAAAGTTAAACTAAATACATAGCACAATTGCGGCATACAACTCTAATTTTTTTGATTATCTGTTATGTTGCCCATAAGGTAGGTCAATTTTGTAACTGGAATTTTTTTTTAGACTTATTGATAATCAGACAACCATGTTAGAGTAAATCTTTTGTGTTTTGGCAATTTTTGGAAATTTATGACACTCCTGAAAAGTCTCTTAAAGATGATTAGATGAAGTCGCTTGCATATCTATGCTATGCAGAATTTAATGCCATTGATGTTTCATGCATTAGTAACATAATTTAATCTCTCAAACAGGGATTGCAATGCAAATCATTATGGAAAGTTGCAAGGTTGGTATCTTGTCTGATTTTGTGTTTCAAGATGCCATCCACCATCACCATCACCATCGATGTCTTCCGACTAGCTTACAAGAAGTGATCGTCACTGTCAAGTATTTCAGCTGGGATCACAAGTCTGATTTAGGTCATATACAGGCCAATAAGTTAAGTTAAGAAGAATAAGGTGTGAATGTATATAGCAAAAGCCAACCAATTTGCTTCTATACCTAGAGGAGCTCCAAAAGTTTGTGTTATTAGCGAGTTTACTGGTTTTTGGGGAAAATTATAGAATATTCTCAGAACACATTACGACGTACTCTCTCATCTCCCATAAATTGTGGGTCTCATCATGAAATTAATTAGCGAGACCCACCACTCATGTGAGAAGAAATAGTATGCATTTAATGTACTTTAAAAGTATTCTCTAATTACCCAGTTTTGGTTAAATTGTGTTGTGGGTCTTTATAGTTTTGTTTTTAAATTTCGTGATGGGTTTGTGGTGCTAATATAAATTTTGTTTTACAGTTCACTAACCCCTGGAGTAATACATGCAATTTCTAACCTATCTTGGTTTACATTTAAGATATACTAGCCAAAAACTTGCGTTGTGTGTTCTTATTTTCAATTCTTTTAATGGCAAGAGTTTAGTTAAATTCCACTAATTTTTTTTTTAAATTTTTTTTTTATCAACAACTTAAATGGGAAAATATGGTTATGTACTTTTTTTTACATGTAACTAGAAGCATAGGTTTTTTTTTTTTAATGAATAAAAAAACTTTATTGAAAATCAAAACAATGGAAAACTTCCACTCAACCAAGATGGAAGAAAACCAAAGTGACTACACACACTGCCGGCCCATTCATTAAGCCAAACAAGCAAATGCTTGAGGCCTCAAGCAAGAAAAAAAAATCCCATATAAAAAAGGCCCTACATTTAAAATAAAAATTAAATAAAAGGCTCCACAAGTCCTACATTACTTAGATGAAGAAGTTGTTCTACAATTTTGTATAAATAAAAGCTAGTGTTAGAGTCTTTATTACTTAGAATTTGAGTTTTTTCTCCTCCCTTTATGTGTAAATTTCCACCAAAAAAAAAGAACATCTTTATACACAATATAATAAGAAAGTTTATAATTTTTATAATAAAACATATTCAAGACTTTCTTTTTTGTTAAACTAATTTCTATAAAAGAGATGTAGTCTATTCAAAGCTTTCTTGTAAAGGGTCAATTTTTTTTAGTAAAAAAAGAAAAAAAGAAAAAAATCTCATTTATATTTTTTGCTTTAAACCCCCAAAATGATTGAATTGGCCCTGACTACACAATAAATTGTTAATTCCATTGATAAAGTGTGCAGATATGTTTGTTGAACTGTAAAGTTCAAAGTTCAAAGTTCAAAAGTCTTTTCTATTTTTTATTTATTTATTTTTATTAATGGAGTACTTCAAAGTTCTTATAGCAGTTTAAATTGTACATATAAAAATAACAATATAAATTGCACGTTAGTATTGATTGTTAGAAAGAGTATAAGTCTAAAATTAATCTTTAATTAATTTATACACTTGGAAATCAAATAGGTGAAATCTTCTACATGTTATTGTCTCTTGTTTATAAGTCCTGAATGCTAGTAAGGCGAAGATTAGCACCCGCCACAAACTCTTGGTATGGAAAATAGTTTGGGAAATATTGCCAACCAAAGCCACTTTAATTAACAGCCCACATACCAAAAAAAACAAAACAAAAGAAAAAAAAAGCACCGGATTGGAGAAATACTCACTCAACTTGCTTATTGGAGAAATGCCGTACAAAATTTTGGGTTGGTATAAAAGAAATATCGGATTGAAAAAAAAAAAAAAAAATTGATTAAATCATGAAAACCGGCAGATTTTTTAGAAAAATACCGAACTGTACGGTTTTATCGGAACCGTCCAATTTTTTCAATATTAAGTTATTTTGATCAAATAGCTATACTTTCCTTTAATTTTGCATGTTGATTTATGTGCTTTTAAGTCTTTTACTTTTATACTTGAAATAAGTACGTAGTCAAAAGATCTATTTTATTTTTATGTTATAAGTCAAAAGATCTACTTAAGTGTCCTATTTCTAGTCATTTTTATTTATAATAACCAAATAATTAGTTTGAATAAATTTTCTGAACAATGATATTGTAATAATTTACATATGTTCAGTTTAAATTGAATACCATCACACGCATATTTTTATAGTTTATCTTTGTTTTTATGTATTTTTTAAACCAATGAACCATCATACCATTCCCTTAAGAATTCAATGTTGGGTATGATTCTGATAACTATGCCTACACTTCCTTGTATATCAGCAAATTTGATTGGCTAAGTTAGTTGGTATCTTTCACATTACCATTAACTGGACCGTGCTAATAGATTCATAGCCTGAACAAGAATGGCCTGGATTGTGGCTTCAGTCTTAGCTACTAGATCTGGCCGGGTTGAGAGTGCTGGTTTGGAGACTTTTTAGGCCCAAGAGGAATCGCAATTCTAATTTGCAAACATGTTAAACCACTAAAGGAACAATTAGGTTGAGTTAGTTGCATCAAACTTTGACAAAAACTAATTCAAAGGAATCTTTCGAGACAAAATTGGTAAGAAAACATAGAAAGAATCATTGCGGAATGGTAGAACATCGTTGTTAGACCTCTGCCTAGTATATATAGAGATGTAACTGCATCATTCCTCTCATATATTCCATGTCATTCAAACTAGATAGCCAATAATTCTTGCATGTAACAGAAACACTTAAATTTGTCACTTCCATATTTTTTCTTCGATGGAGCTTATTATGATGAGAATGTTTATTATGGTTGCCCTTATTTTGGCTTTGCATGGCACTGAAACCTTGAGTAGTGGTGATGGAACGCTAGTTCTTGACTATTACAAAGAAAAGTGCCCCTTAGTGGAAGAGATTGTGAGACGCAATGTCCAGATTGCAATGATTAAGGATCCTCGAATGGCTGCCTCGCTGCTTCGCTTACATTTCCATGATTGCTTTGTCATGGTAATTAGGCCCCTCTCTCTCTCTCTCTCTCTCTCTCTCTCTCTCTCTCTCTCTCTCTCTCTCTCTCTCTCTCTCTCTCTAGACCAAGTTTCTCATGATTTTTAGGATAGTCTTGATGGGAATGAGATCCATGCAATACCACTTTTTTTTCTCATAACATTTTTTACTTTTTGTAGTATTTTACTATTTTGCCTTTCTGATATTTTTTGTTTAGTCTATTTAAAGATTTAGATTAAAATTAACTTTTTAACTTTAAAGTCCAACCATTTAAATGAATTGTAGCCCATGCAATACCCTAAGTATATATTGCATAGGATCTCAATCCGTCTTGATGGTGTTAAATTATTTTTAAGACAAAAAAGGTGATAAGAAGTGTTTTCTTTCTTTTTACCGTTTGTATTATTGTGTATAAGATCACAATATAATTTTGTATCTACTCCATTCTATCTTATAAAGTCATACTATTATCAAAAAAAAAAAAAAAATCTTATAAAGTCATACCTTAAAATCTATAAATCAACTTAAAATGGTGGTTTCATTTTGGTTTTCATAAAAAATAAAAATAAAACAAACAAATAAACAAAAGGAATGTAAATGTGATATGATTGTGAACAATAAAGATAGTGTTAAACTGTTAATAGTAGATTTAGATAAAAATGATGTTACTCTAATCACAATTGTCTATATTACTAATATTAGCAATTAGAAACAAAAATTATAAAAATGAAAAATAAAAATTGTGTGTCTAATATTATTACTCTTACTTAAAATACCTTTGAATTTTTTTTTTTTTTTGAATAAAGTGATAGATATTTATTGAAAAAATAATCAAACAAGGAATAAAAAAGATTACAAAACTCCTTGTAACTCCACAAGAACTTCCTCCAACCAAATTTTGGCCTGCTTAACAGAGAAGCCTAATTTAGCAGGATCAAGATCCTCTAGAGTTCTTAGGGTACTCTACCACATAGAGTTCTCTAAATCTTGACCATTCATTTTAAAATAAAAGGCTAGGATGATGCCATATCATTATTCCACTAACATAACAATAAAATAATAATTATTTTATTTTGGTTTGGATGGGTTAACCTTGGAGTGTTTTAGTTTGGTTTGAAAATTATTATTTTATTGTTATGTTAGTGGAATAATGATATAGCATCATCCTAGCCTTTTATTTTAAAATGAATGGTCAAGATTTAGAGAACTCTATGTGGTAGAGTACCCTAAAAACTCGATCTTGATCCAATTTAGCAAGCACTACTGCTCCCTTATTAGCTTCCCTAGAAATATCTGATACTGAGAAAGTCCTAAAATTCAAAATAGACCAACAAATCTCTTCTAGCCACATTGACTCAATGGAAGGCCCCAGAACCTTAACATGCAAATCTAGAAGGAAGACAGCTGGAGGAGCTTCAAGCACAAACATCATAAAAGCCAATTTCTGAAGCAAACAAAAGAGCACTGAGACAAGCCAAAACTTTTGGTTGAACATCAGAGGAGAGAATTCCTAACCGATGGAGTCACATTATTTGATTTATTGATCTTTCTCTGTCTTTCCCGGAGGCCTAAATTTTAAATGCAACTGTAGGTAGACCTAACCCACCTTAATTACCGGTTTCCATCTGGATTGGATGGTATTCATTCTAGCTTCTACTCCTCAAAATGCTTCTAGGATTTAATTTACAATAAGAGAAATAGTGGTCCACTTCTCATCTTTAAGAATTGTTATTTTACTTTTCTTTTATTTTTGATTGTATTTAGGGGTGTGATGCTTCAGTTCTATTGGACAGCATGGGTGACATTATTAGTGAAAAGCAAGCTGGGCCTAACCTAAACTCGTTACGTGGATTTGAAGTTATTGACGAGATGAAGTATATTTTAGAAGAGGCTTGTCCTTACACAGTTTCTTGCGCTGATATTATAGCCATTGCTGCTCGTGATGCCGTTTCATTGGTACATCTCCCTTTCTTTCTCTCTCTCTCTCTCTCTAGTTTTTACTTTTGTATAAAGCTTCGTTCAAGGTAGACTAGAAAGATAATAAGCACAAAAAAAAATGATACTGTTACATAAGTCAGAAAGTTTGATGGGAATTAATTTTCATGAAGAAAAAAATGATATATAATATGGTTCTTACATACTACAAAACCATAATATAATCTCTGTCCAATTAAGTTCAATGACTATGATGGCTGAGGCTCACTGATCCAACTTATGATTATAAACTATTGTTGGTAACAAGTTTTACTTACATAAATGTGTGAATAGAGTGGTGGGCCAGGATGGGATGTCTTGCTAGGCAGGAGAGATTCACTGGAAGCAAGCTTTAGTGGTGCCAACCAGTTCATCCCTGCTCCAAATTCCTCTCTTGAGACTCTTATTGCCAATTTTAAACATCAAGGCCTTGACGTGGGGGACTTGGTTGCTTTATCAGGTAAATTATTCCATCATTGACTTTCATAACTAATCAATTGGATTGTGTATATTTATAAAAGGGTTCCAATCAAATTATTATTTTATTTGTAATTTATTGACAATATAAATATAAATATAAATATAAATAGTACTTCTCCACCCGTATGGCTTGGTTGTGTAGTTTGACAATTGGTCTTCAATAATACTATCTGATGCATCAAAAAAGAAAAAAGAAGATAATATAAATAGTTCATTTTGTAATAAATTAATTATAAAAGGATGGTGAATATAAATTTTATAAGTTCATCAACAAAAATCATTCTATTTAATTAATTTAAATAATATAATTTCAACTATAATTTAGTTATTGATTATTAGCATAGATTTATGAATGAATAAACAAATTTAATTGTATTTACTATATATGAGAAAAAAAATTAAATAAGTAGCTGGCTTGTGGACAAGCTCGAGCTTGTTACACAAGAAAATTGAACATATAATATAATTTTTTGATGAGCCCAAGCTCATCAATTCATGTTCAAAATAAAATTAAATAAACAATCCTGAACTTTTACAACTTCGCTAAGCTTAGCTAGCTTACAGCGCTGGACCTTACACTCAAAGCTTGTGGTAGGATTTCAGTTTTTTCCATCACTTTCTTGGGAATCATACAAAATCTTAATTTCTCTAGTTTTTAAGTCATATTCCTTATGTGAAACGACTTTAACACCTTGCAATCTACATGGGTTTTTCAACAGGTAGCCATACAATGGGAAAGGCAAGGTGTTTAAGCTTCAGGCAAAGGATCTATGATGTTAGTGCCGAAGAACATTATGATCATTACAAGAGATATACAACCTTCCGAAGAATCCTACGGTCCATATGCCCGGAATCAGGAAGGGACAATGAGTTAACACCGCTTGATTTTACAACCTCAACTAGATTTGATAACCATTACTACCTTAACCTTCTCCAAGGAAAAGCTTTATTTATATCTGATAATGTGTTGGTCACCCAAGATCATGAGGGGGAGATAATACAGCAGGTGTGGGCTTATGCCTCTAATCAAAACCTTTTCTTTGAGTCATTTGTGAAATCTATGGTCAAGATGGGGAACATCAACGTACTCACTGGAAATGAAGGAGAAATTAGGAGGAATTGCAGGTTTATCAACTCCTAGTTGATGGAAATTAAATGGGCTTCTTACAACTTTTTGTAATAAAATTACAATCGGAATACATAATGATTGTGTATGACATTTTATAATTAGTACATCAATCTAGCTATTATCTATATATATATATATATATATATATATATATATATAATTGCAGAAAGTAGGCTCCATAGCAGTTTTTTTGTTTGATGATGCTAATGGAATAATTACATAGACCATTGCAGTGAGCATCTAGATAGTGTAGACATGCAATTTTCAAAAATAAAAAAGTTCAAGAGGTTGGTGTAAATCTATACTTTAATTGTTGGATTCATCCATACTGATAAAATCAACTAAAATACAAAGAATAAGTCTCATTGAATGTGTTTGTGCTTAAAATTTCTACTATAGGGAAAAAAGACTACATATTATGCATAATAATATTATGTTCCCTATTTGTTTTGTTTTTTTTTGGTTTTTTGTTTTTTTCCCATCTTAATTACATAAAAATATAAAATAATTGAAAGTTGAAACTAATTCTCTAAATGTTAATATCATATATCGCAGAATGAATATTTGTTGGTGTGAGTGTGTTACAAACACACCTTTCTTTTTGTTTTGTCCCATATGGTCATTCTCTTCTACCACCCATAAGTGGCTTTAGTAAAACAAAAAATGTAGAAGGAAAAGATCGCTTTATAGCCGTTGATGTTGGTCAGCCACTAGCTTATAATACAAGCCTTTTGCTACCAATCACATATTTCCAACAATCTTAAAGGTTGATTTGCACCACCCGGATCAAAATTCGGTGCGAACAACTTTCCGACAGAATAACCCCCAAGATTAGACTATAACAAATGCTTTTGTATTCAACGCACTTCCTTCACAAAGGTTCAAGAACCTTCTAAAATAATGCCTTCCCTTCTTAGGGAATGAAGAAAAAATTTCTTTTAGCTTCTTTCACACACCACTTCGGCTACAGAGAGTTCTTCTTCCTCTTCAGTTTATTTTGCTCTCTCTCTTCGGCTACAATATTGAGGCTTGTATTGTAAGCTAGTGGCTTGGCTATAAAAGTATAAAGCCATCTTTTCCTTCTTCTTTTTTTGGTTTTACTAAAGCCACATATGGGTGATAGAAAAGAATGACCATATGGGACAAAACAAAGAGAAAGTTCTCACACCAACAATATTGTATATAAGTCACATAGAAATCCTATTGGAATTATTTTGAAGCTATAAAGTGTAATTCAAATCAATTGGTAAGTCATAAAGTAAAAGTAGCAATTGGGATTGGATGAGATAGAATGCGGAGTCCAAGTAGTTCACCAGAAGCTCACTCAGTTAAGTACCAGGAAAAGCTTGGCTAAATTTTCAACATCTTTCTCTTTGTTTTGTCCCATATGATCATTCCCTAAGAAGCTAAAAGAAATTTTTTCTTCATTCCCTAAGAAGGGAAGGCATTATTTTAGAAGGTTGTTCTTGAACCTTTGTGAAGGAAGTGTGTCTAATACAAAAGCATTTGCTATTGTCTAATCTTGGGGGTTGTTCTGTCGGAAAGTCATTCGCACCGAATTTTGCTCCGGGTGGCGCAAATCAACCTTTAAGATTGTTGGAAATATGTGGTTGGTAGCAAAAGGCTTGTATTGTAAGCTAGTGGCTGACCAACATCAACGGCTATAAAGCCATCTTTTCCTTCTTCCTTTTTTGTTTTACTAAAGCCACTTATGGGTGATAGAAAGATAGAAAAGAATGACCATATGGACAAAACAAAGAGAAAGTTCTCACACCAACAATATTGTATATAAGTCACATAGAAATCCTATTGGAATTATTTTGAAGCTATGAAGTATAAGCCAAATCAATTGGTAAGTCATAAAGTAAAAGTAGCAATTGGGATTGGATGAGATAGAATGCGGAGTCCAAGCAGCTCACCAGAAGCTCACTCAGTTGAGTACCAGGAAAAGCTTGGCTAAATTTTCAACATCTTTCTCTTTGTTTTGTCTCATATGGTCATTACCTAAGAAGGGAAGGCATTATTTTAGAAGGTTGTTCTTGAACCTTTGTGAAGGAAGTGCGTCCAATACAAAAGCATTTGCTATAGTCTAATCTTGGGGGTTGTTCTGTCGGAAAGTTGTTCGCACCGAATTTTGCTCCGGGTGGCACAAATCAACCTTTAAGATTGTTGGAAATATGTGGTTGGTAGCAAAAGGCTTGTATTGTAAGCTAGTGGCTGACCAACATCAACGGCTATAAAGCCATATTTTCCTTATTCCTTTTTTGTTTTACTAAAGCCACTTATGGGTGATAGAAAAGAATGACCACATGGACAAAACAAAGAGAAAGTTCTCACACCAACAATATTGTATATAAGTCACATAGAAATCCTATTGGAATTATTTTGAAGCTATGAAGTGTAAGTCAAATCAATTGGTAAGTCATAAAGTAAAAGTAGCAATTGGGATTGGATGAGATAGAATGTGGAGTCCAAGCAGTTCACCAGAAGCTCACTCAATTAAGTACCAGGAAAAGCTTCGCTAAATTTTCAACATCTTTCTCTTTGTTTTGTCTCATATGGTCATTCCCTAAGAAGGGAAGGCATTATTTTAGAAGGTTGTTCTTGAACCTTTGTGAAGGAAGTGTGTCTAATACAAAAGCATTTGCTATTGTCTAATCTTGGGGGTTGTTCTGTCGGAAAGTCGTTCGCACCGAATTTTGCTCCGGGTGGCGCAAATCAACCTTTAAGATTGTTGGAAATATGTGGTTGCTAGCAAAAGGCTTGTATTGTAAGCTAGTGGCTGACCAACATCAACGGCTATAAAGCCATCTTTTCCTTCTTCCTTTTTTGTTTTACTAAAGCCACTTATGGGTGATAGAAAGATAGAAAAGAATGACCATATGGACAAAACAAAGAGAAAGTTCTCACACCAACAATATTGTATATAAGTCACATAGAAATCCTATTGGAATTATTTTGAAGCTATGAAGTGTAAGCCAAATCAATTGGTAAGTCATAAAGTAAAAGTAGCAATTGGGATTGGATGAGATAGAATGCGGAGTCCAAGCAGTTCACCAGAAGCTCACTCAGTTAAGTACCAGGAAAAGCTTGGCTAAATTTTCAACATCTCATTCATAGACTATTGCATTTGCCTGTTTAGTCAAACTTTGGGCCCTATTAAAGTACTTGTGTTGCTTTCAAGAGGAAAGCAAGTGCCAAAAAGGAATTTGATCCTATTAATTTCAACTTGCTAATGAAACTTAAAACCCATTCTTTAATATATGAATGAACTTTAAATAAGGTTTGTTATTAGTTAGGTCCGAACTGCAGACATGGTTCTAATTTGTAGGTGAATGTAAAAGATGGTCAAATTATGCAAGGCCCGCACTATTTGATGAAAAGCACTTTAGAATCGCCGTTCTGATTGTAGGGTTTTGGATCATGATGTATGTTATTTTTGCCGTCCTTTTTGTGGGGTTCGGAGCTTTGTTGTATAATCACATGGGATCCTTTGTCTGCTTCGGTCCAGTAAAAACTTTCCTTTATTTTGATTTTCAATAAAGTTCATATTATTCAACAAAAAAAAAAAAAAAAAAAAAATCGGGCTCAAGTCCTCAAAACACACAAAATTTAAAAAGTTAGGACTAGGCCTAGACTTGGACTTTTACCTTTGCCTAACTAAGTGGACCAAGCCCACATGGAAAATGGTTGGTAATTGAGAGAAATATCTCTTATGCTCTCCAAAGTAGTCCTAATTTTTCTCAATTATTATACTTTTTCCACATGTAAGGTTCCTCAAATATTAACCTTTTTAATTGATTAGGCCTACTAGTCCACATGCAGATAAGTTGAGTTAAGCAATAAAATTTTGGTCCAGATAAGTTTAGTCCACATTCAGTTGGGTCAAGTGCATTTGACACTAGTGTCTTCCGAAAATTTTGTCCCAAGTTGCAAACGCAATTCCCTAATTTTAACAATTAAATTTTTTTTTTTTTTTTAAATTATTGATTAGGTGTTGATAGACCTCCGGTATGTTTTAAAAATTTGCCTTTTTTGTCTTAATCCGTAATTAAACAAAAACTTTTATTGCTTAACTCTCAACTTTTTCCACATGCACTGGATACCAAGTCCCAAAATTTGAAGCTCCTGAGATGGACATGTTTGAAAAGGCCTTTCTTGAGGCACATTGCTGTTCAACAAAACTAGTTGAAGCTTTTACATTCTCAAGCTTTGGGCTTATCTTTTAAATATGTAGATTTGAAAGAGAATGCAATTTGCACATTTTAACTCTTTCAGAGCAATTTGTTGATTAGGGCGTCCTTAAAAAGTAATTGAAGAAAAATGTCACAAGAAACTGAATAAATTGTACATTACTTGAATAAAAAATTCATCAAGATTATACAATTGAAGCATATCCAACTAGAACTTGGACTATAACAAAACATATCCAAAATGAGTAAACATGTGGTAGACCAATCTATTAACCCCCATAAAATTTCTAGCTGCACTACAAATGAAAATACCAAATATAGTAGTAATAACAAATATTGTCATAAACCATACACTACAAATGAAAATACCAAAAATAGTAGTAATAACAAATATTGTTATAAACCATACACTAATGATAGGACCTCCATTCAAAATTCAGCATGGCCTATAAAATATATAGATAGGAACATACGAAATTTTGAATGGACTACCTAACACTATGTCAATCTACAAAAAAATATTATAATAGTAATATGTCATCCAACTATAGCATATATATAAAAAAAAAAAAATTAATTAATTAAAAAAAAAAAAAACAATAATGGATATTAGACTGAGCAGTAATTAGACCTTCATTTTGGTAAAAATTCTAAAGCACATGCCACAGATCTTTGAGTTATATTGAATCTCAAATTGCTAAAAACATAATTTGGTTTTAGACTTAAGATCAATTTTAAACCCAAAATCATGAATGGCGAGTGTTTTAAAAAACTTAACAATGAAGGTTCTAATTACAATATGGTATATTAAAGACAAGGTGGACAACCAAAATATGCTTAAAAACATTATTATGATTAAAAGCTAACCAAAAGGGCATCAGTTCTCCAAGATGAAATAGCATCAATGAAAATTTCAGACGCAAATTACCCATTTGATTTTAGATTCATCACTTGCCCAACCAAATACACACAAACCATCCATAACACAAGGTCAATTAGATGTTCAAAGACAACCCAATTCACTGCCAAAACTAACCAACCAACCAATTGGTTAATTGCCATAGGATAATTCCTAGTAAATACTGCTAAAAATCAATCAGAAAGATTTCTAAAAGTTACATTAAACCCCAACACTAATCCCTCAAAGACCTTTACCACATGGCTTAAAAAGTACCACCGTAGGTGATGAAGACATCCAGAGGGGATAGATAGTATTTGATTCTATACAAAAGTCTAGAACCACCAAAATTTTCACAGTGAAAATTTCAATGACTAGCATTTCCATACAACAAAATCTCCTAAACCCCATTAGATTTACTTCATCAAACAGATGTACAAAGCGACAACAAAATACTAAGATAATAATCGATGTACATAATTTAGTGAAAATATGTCCACAATGTGTAGATGGTAAACGGGCATCAGTTCTCCAAGGTGATAAAACATCAAATTAAATATTTCAGTTGCAAATTACCCATTTTTTAAAATGAGATTCATCACTTGCCCAGACAAACACAATTAAAAAAACACACTATCTATTAAAGTATAGTAGCTACGTTAAAAAACAAAAACAAATGTGAGGAATATATTAAGTTTAAAAAACAGGGTTTTTTGTGTGTGTGGGAGAGGAAAGAAAGCGATCAGAACCTGTCGGGATTCATGGAGTCAACACAGAAAATTCAGTGGATTGACAGACTTTACATGAATTCATATCATCACTTCGCCTTTCTACTCCCAAACCAAACTACAAATTTTTATAGACAAAAAATAAAACTAAAAATATGAAAAAAGAAATAGAGGGAGCTCAGAACTTCTTAGAGGGTGTGTTGCCATCAACAACGGCGCTCATGAGAGACCGTCTATGGACACAGAGTTCTTCATCATAGCTTCATTTTTAGGAAACAAAAGAAAACTAAACTAAAACTCAGAGAGAAAGAGGCTATGGTTGTGAGATTGAAGGGAGCGTCAAAGAGGGAATTTATAGTCAGGGATGTGTGCGTCCAGAGTGAAACCCTAATCATCTATTGTCTACGCATACGGGCGGCGGATCCTTTCGATTTCAATTTGGGTTTGGGCCCTTTTGGTTTTTGGGTTCCAATGTTCTTTCCGGAACCAGGCCCGTTCAAAAAACATATTAAAATTCTTTTTTTGATTTGAAAACATATTAAAATTCACTCTCTCTCTTTCTTTTTTTTTTCTTTTTTAAATGAAAGAACATTATTTATTTTATTTTTTAATCATCTATTACAAGACTTTTGACAGCTTATAAAAATTACGTATTAAAAATGAAATTGATGATATTTAGAAAATCACATATTTTCTTACTAATATCATACGGAATTTAGCGGCTTTAAAATAAATATAAAATAAAATAAAAGATGGATCCTTTGGAGACTAAAGTTCACTTAATTATCAAAATCAACAAACTCTTGAATCAAGGCAAGGGTGAAAAAAAAAAAAAGAATCATATGTTTGGATATTTTAGAACAGTTAATGCATTAACACACTTATTCTTTTCTTTTATGTTTTTAAGAAATCGGTACTTTTATTAAAACAATACAAAAAATAAGGAAAAACGCAGTACATGACCTCCCAAAGGGAGAACAAACTAATCTGACAGCCAACCAACTAGGCTAGACCAATTAAAACACACTAGTCGCAAATTCGTGCGATGCCCGGAAAAATTTGTATAAATGTATAATGTATTTAATTTTGTCACAAACTTAAACAAATAAACTTAATTTCTATAGAATTCTAATCTTCATTATTTACATCAATAGTAAATCAGTAAGCATCAAAATCCTGCAATAAGTTGAGCATTTGCTTTAGCAAAGTTGTCGTGTTATTAATAGCTGCATTCGCCTTTAAAGCCTTCCTCTCATTCACAGTTATAGATGTAGTAGACTCTAACAAATAGAATATAAGTGAATAGCTTTAAGCGATTTTTATTTCATAAGCTAAAAGTCACTTAACATCAAATGTTGATTATAGAAGGAAAAGATTTACGTTGATAGAGAATCCAGCTATTCGTAGTTAAATACCACAATGCTGGAGAGCTGCGACCCTTTTTTCTTGAAATTAAAAATAGAACTAAGATGAAGAACATATGCTTGTAACGATTTCCACACAGTGTAGTTGAAACAAACCACCGAATATAATTTAAATGGAATTACCAAATAGTAGAGATCGTGGCCTGATTAATATGGCAATCAATTTACATTTATCTGAAATCAATTAGCTTTAGTTTGTAACAAAGAAAACCTCATGGGAGATGAAGAGGAGAGATGAGAGAGAGAGCATATGAGAATAATTAAGAGTAGGAGACATGGTGAGAGAAAGTGAAATAGAGTGATGGGTGAGGTGGAATAGTGTGGGTGTAGAGAATCTGACGTGGCAGTATTTAGGCGCGGTGCATTTTGAAATATTTTGCAAAACATTATTTTATGGTCCATAAATAAAACTTATTGTGTTACAAAACTTGGGGAACAAAATTAATTCAATTTTATTAACATTTTGAATTGTCACATTAAATCCAAATTGTTAAAATTACATTGTTTGAGTGAATTGACAAATATTTAATTATTTACACTAAGTTAAATGCACAATTCTTTTTAATATTCTTGATTCATGTAATTATATGCAATGCACGGGTGCTTTTGTATTATTATTCATCTTTGAAGAGAAAAAATATAAAATTTTTGTTATAACTTAAATGAAAATCATGCCAACCAATAGTAAGGCTAAGCAAAACTATTTCATTCTCTACTAACTTCAATTTGTTTTAACAATCAAGCACTTTCAATGAATGAGATAATACATGGCCCCAAGAATGAATTGTCACAAATTCCAAATTTTTATAGTAAAATACAAAAAGAAATCAATGAACGATAGAGTATATCTAAAGTTGTATGGGTACCACCATGGTTCCATTTAAATAAGGTTGTCATGTTTAAGGTCAAGGTGACACAATACTCTTTCTATGAAGAAAACTAAATCAACGCAAGGCCAAGTGGGGTCTCGTTGCGTGTGTCAGGTCACCACCAACCACCAACACCACATTCACCCTCGATGGCATTAGTAAGCACCGAAGGTGAACTTGTTTTGGCATATCTCAAATAGAATATAATGTATGCGCTTCATACTAATAGGTAAATCACATAATAAAAATATAAGAATTTGTGCAATATATATAAATGTATGCACTCAATACCAATAAGAGAAATCCGCGAACCCATTATAAAGAAGAGAAAAACCGTGATTGTGTTACATCACATTATTTAACATAGTATTCCAATGTACACCAACTCTGGTCATACCCAAGCATAACATTTATATAACCCGACCCAACTTTGATTCTTTGAAGCTAAGTTTAGTTAAAAAATCAAATTTCGTAGTCTTCCTCTTGAATATACAATTAAAGTTGATTTCGAATATCCATTAGGATTAAAAGGAACCGAACACAAAATATGAATGAAGATCTCCTCCAATTCTATCTACAAAATTCAGTATTAATTCCAAAATGATAAGTCAATTTCACATATAGGTCCAGCAAATAGGAAAAAAAAAAAAATTTAATTCCACAAAGAACAAAATCTCAATCAAATTCTAAATTCCAATATCATAAGTAATCAAAAACCTTGCATGCTCAATAAAACCCTTCTTTTCGTCATTGTCATTCTAGAGCTTGACTTGCTTTGGGTATATATCTATAATACATATACATATGAGGTGGAAGATATTGTCTCTCCTTCTTTTATTTTTATTTTTATTTTTTTCTTGTATTGGTATGTGAAGGATTGGAGAAGAAAATCAACTTTTTACTGAAATAAAAAACACAGATTAGGAGATATATTCATGAAACAACCAAACAAAACATTTTAATATTAGAATTTTCCTCCATTAATTTTTGTTTTTATGTCATGTTATGTGATAAATACTCTCTCATCACATATATATCTCTTTTGTTTTTAGAGAAAAACTTAATAAAAAAAAACAGAACAGAGAAAAATAACCTGAAACTTACCAAATCTTGGACTGCCCCATGTGTTCACTTTCTTCTTATGCAAGCCTCAAATATTTGATTGTTGCGAATCATCAACGGCTCAGCCACACCTTCACACACTAATGGAAAAAAAAACCAATCAGCTCGTCAAATAAGTATTAGCTTTCAAGTTTCAATAGATTTTTAGTTTCTTATTGAAATTCCAATAGCAAGAGAGAGCGAATTGAGAGAGCTAATTTCCAGAATGTTCATGGTGGTGCTATTAAAACGAAAACAATAATAAATGGGGGATAAATATGAGAAGACAATGAGTGGAAAGTCTAGAAGCCTAAACGTTTTGAAAATTGAAACTCTCAATTAACGAAATCTAAGCAAACAAAAAGCAAATTGTTTTGGACAAACAAAGTAATTGAGGCAAAAAAAACTAATGTTTTGAAATGGTGAAAGTCACAAACCAAAACTCGTAAAGATGTATATGAGAGGATTTTTAGGAATAATTTAAGAATGCAATGTATAATTATTAATTTTGAGATATGAAAGGAAAACAAATCTTAAACAGCCATATAAAAACAATCCTTATATATACCAATGGACCTTTCATTGATTCGTGTGGTTTGTAATTTAAAATCACCTATTACAATGCATTAATTGAAAAGGCACATATATACATTATAGATTACTTATTCATTTATTTTTCTTGCATTCTGTATTTTAAGAAATCGGTACGGGATTAAATGGAGAAGATGAAATTATGGAACTAAAACAAATAATTAATGGAGCCTGCATACAAAAAATATTGAGGAAAACTGTGCTATGTCTTGGCTATTAGCTTGTATGTAGATTATAGATGTGTGAGGTGGAATAGTATGTGAGCAACAAATCTACAGCTTAGGGAAGGCCTAAAAACTTTCTCTCCTCTTTTAATTTATACTAGTCAAACCTGTGCGATGCACAGAGAACAAACTTTTATATTTTATCTAAATATGAAAATTGATAATTATTAAAAGACAGCCAACAAGATTCAACTATTGTGGCTCAAAAGATGTGGCCAATATTAATCAACCAAAAGTAAAACACATAAGCTAGGCTATTCATATGAGGATTTTCCAATTGCTACAAGTGTTCTATGAAGAAAAGAGTCAGGTGCTATAACAGCTTCCATCCTGGCCTTAACATCTTTTCTAATTACTTTGATTATCTGCTCCTCTGTTTTGACCTCACCATCATGTAATCTAGCATTTCTCTGAAGCCATATATGATACAATGTAGCCCACCAAGCTATTTTGCATAGAGTGACTGAAAATTTTGCCTTTAAGGTTTTGAATTCTCCACTCAAGCCGCATGTTCCATTCATGTGGAACAATAGACAATAAACATAATTCCATAATGTATTTCCATATTCTACTAGTAAAGGAGCACTTGAAAAACAAATGGTTTCTATCTTCCATGAACTGATTGTAGAATTGGCAAACATGATCTACATTGATACCCCAAAGCAGCAGTCTATTCTTAGTGGAGAGTCTATCCTTAATAGCCAACCATCCAATAACCCATGTTTAGGGATAGCATCATGGAACCAAATCAACTTCCACCAAGGAACTTCTATCTGCTCACTTCTAAGGTGCTATCAAGTTGCCGCACAATTAAAATTTCCAGCAGCAGTGAGAGACCAGACTGCCCTGTCTTTATCTTTGAGTTGAATTAGGCTTAATTTGCTTTGGATGTCTACCATATCTTCTAATCTTGCATGACACCAACACCACTCCTTGTTATGATAACACTACTACTTTAGCATTCAAATTGTTTGGCTGCATCATACACAATTTTGTGCCAATAAGTTTGGTATAACACCCCATTACGATGCCGTATGTCATGTCACAAGAAAATAGTACTCCCATCCCTCTATTTCATGAGATAACAGATCTCTAGCTTCACTTATTCTTTTCTCTGTAAGCATGCTTGACTTCCGTATAAGGAGTCCTCTGGAAGAGACACTTGAAATCATCCACGAGTGATATCGAACCAATATGAACTTTAACAGCACTATCAAGAAAAGAAACCACCGTTAAGGCATGAGGTAAGGGACATACCATCCCTCGTAGCCCAAAGTTCGGCCTCTACCTTGTGACAACTCCTATTTGACATGAAATCCCACAAATCCACTAACCACAATTGTACCTGATAACCCCTTTAACAACCTGTTAGTCCTGGATTTCTTAGAAAGAAGAACCCTTATGTATTAAACATTTAAACTTGACCCATCCCTGTTTAAGAGCTTGCCACTTGACTATAGATTCGAGGCTACAGGGATTCAGCACTAATCCCAAATTCGAGGCCTTGTGGACTCATAAATCAACAAGTTTTGGTATAAGTCCAACTGGTTGAACCTCATATGGATTGAAAACCAACCTATTGTCGTGAAGCAAGAGTGACCAAAAACCCAGGAAACATAGTTTTCATGGCAATACTTATGGTAAAGGACCACAAAGTTGCAATTAGCTTGCAACCACTCTGGAAGAGAATTGCCAAAGGAGGAGATGCAAGAACCTGGGAGTCCCATCTATTTAGACTTACAACACTGTCTGAACATATGCATAGTTGATTATGCACCCAAGCCACACCATGTGCACAAACGAGACGCATTTAGACCTTTAGAGGCCATGACTTCCTTGACCATGATGCTATTGTGAAGGCAAAGCCAAATAAATAACTTCACCCCTAAGGGTTGTCCATATTTTCCATACTTATCTCTCACCTTCAAAGGGATTCTCATTAGGAGTGTTATTATCAATAACAAGTTGATAAACAGCTTTAAGACTGAATCCTCCATTAAGGGAGTTGAGAGAGTTTTTCTCTATGACTTCCCTCCATTTTTCATTATTGGACGCCAAAATATTTAGCCTCACATGAGACCCACATGTTCTGCCAATTAGAAAATGGACAAAGCATTGACAAAATGGGTCTATTTCGTACAATATTTTCAGGGGGAGTTACTAAAATTATCCTATTATTATTATATCGTTTCCTTGGGGCGTGACCATGCCTGTGGGTGAGCCAACCAGTTGAAGTACCTGTTCTGGGTTTTAAGTTCAACCAGATGTATGGTCTACGTCTGAAGGCACTGGTTTGAAATTCCTACTACAGAAGCAAGCTCCATTACACTCGTGCAACATAAGTTTTGAAACAAGGGCAAAAACCGATATAAGAAAAAGGGCAAAAGACAAAATGATAATGGAAGGGAACATGAACCAAAAAGGAGATGTATTGGAACTCAAATTATTCCAAAAAAGGTAGAAAACAACAGAGCAGCCATGAATCCATCTGTAGATTGAAAGGAGTGGCTGAAATTGACTATTCAAATCTATTTTCATTTCTTTTTCCTTTTTCAGCCCATTAAAAGAAAAAGGGCTTATGACGACAGAACATTAAGTTAAATCATTTCTTATCCTTCAAAACCTTCTCATGGTTGGTGGAAGCAGGACTTGATCTAAATCTCTGGTACGACTTCAAAAGATTTTACCAGCTAAGCTAATTGACTCCTTTGGCAATTCCAATCGGATTTATTGGAAAATGCTACTCACCGAACAATCATCATGAACACGCCAAATGGTTTCACCCAACAGGTTTGCTACTGAAAGAACAGTCAACTGGGGGAAGTAGTTCTTCTCCGCAACTGGGATCGTGTTTGTAATAATCACTTCTTGAAACAGGCCGCTTGACAACCTCTCAATTGCAGGAGGGCTGTAAAGAAAAAGTAAAAAGTCATATGATTGAGATTGTTCAAAAAAAGATACCATTACAGCTCAAGATTCTCTCACTTTTTAAAGCAAAGGCCTAACAGCAAGATGCTTAAAATCATAATCACCTCCACTGAATATGTAGGAAGAAAAACTGATGCTCAAAATAAAACTTCTTGGGATCTCTAACCAAACAAAATGAGTGACTACAAGTATAGCATTCACAGAATTGTTCTTAGACATTTTTATGATTTTGAAAATTTGTCGGATGCTAGGGGTAGAAAAGATCCTTTTTTTATCAACCAACAAAATCTCTTGGGTTTGGCAGTCTTTTTATAAATCACTGCAACTTCTGTTCTGCATCAAACCAAATAAAATCTCATACAGTTTCTTAAAAGTGCCAAACCCCTCCAAAAAGAAAAAAGAAAAAAAGAAAAAGAAAAGAGAGATGGCAGTCTGAAACATTTCACAGGGCCCAATTAGAACCGCCAGCCTCAATTATTTAGTTTCTGGATTTCTTAGCAAAAAGGAGTTAATTGACTTCAGAAAAACAAAAACAAAGAGATGACTTTATAATTATGAGTTTCTCCAAGTTGATCAAAATATTGAAAATTATCTTGTACAAGAATAAATAAAATGCTAAGCATCTATAGAAGCTGTTAAACAAAATTTGCACTAAGCATGTAGAGAAACACAATAGATCAAAAACAACAAATGAAGTCAATACCTAAAAACAGCATGACTGCAGCATGCATAGACCTCTCTGGCCCCCTCTTCATGTAAAAGAGCTGCACCTTTAGCAATAGTCCCTACAGCCCACAACAAAATCACTAGTTATAAATTGATTAAATTTAAAGGAAACTGATACCATCAATTATATCTCTTCCTAAGCGCTTAGCAAAAGAAAAATAAAAAAAATATGTCTCTTCCTAAGCTTCAAAAGAAAATCCCCTCTATGCTTCTACAAAGGAAATATTTCCCAAGGCACATGCATATCTATGATAGGAAACATCAGCACCCTTGAGAAACCTAATACTGGAGAAAAACACAATCTGCAAGAATTAACCAATTGTTTGAGAATTAAATGAATTTGAGCCATGACTTCATTTAAACTGTGGAGGGAATGTAGAACTTAATCAGTCATGCCTTCATTAAAAGTAAAATTAAGAAACCTTTATGACAAAACCTAGTGACAAACTTTTCAAGAGATAAAATGGGACTACAACTCACAGCCAACAGACCAATACCATCAGGTAAAAAGTTAACCAAACAAGAATATAATTCATTTGTGGTTTTTTTTGAAAAAAAAAAATTCACACTCTTTCAATCTTCCATTTGCAAAAAGGCTTAGGATTGCAGTTTGGCATCAAAAGTACTTGACTCACCAGCAGTGTCAATCATGTCATCCATCATAACTGCAACTTTTCCTTTTACATCTCCAATCAGGTTCATCACCTGGAAGGTAAATGTAAAACATGGTTTTAGGATGTGAAAGACATAGCACATTAAAGAACAAGTCTTCCCAGACATCTAGCTTAAAAATAATTTTGTGGTGTATCAAGAATTTGATCAAGGCACACCGCACATGTAAGCTAAAAAGAGCTAATGGCAGAGTACTGGTCCAGAAATTACCTCAGCAACATTGTGTCCTGAACGCCTTTTGTCTACAATGGCTAAAGGAGCATCAGATAATTTTTTTGCAAAAGCACGTGCCCTTGCTACCCCACCAACATCAGGGGAAACCACTACCAAATCCTTAGAACTAATCGTCTTGCTAGCAAGATAATCAAGAATCACAGGCTAGAATGCACATAAAAAACAATAGTATCAGATACCAATAAATCAGTCAATGTCAACAATCACAACTATGGACTAATTTACCTGAGCATAATACATGATCCACTGGAATATCAAAGTAACCCATGGACTGCCCAGAGTGAAGGTCACAAGCAAGAACGCGGTGTGCACCTGCTTCTGTGATAAGGTTCGCAACTAGTTTGGCTGCAATGGATTCACGCCCTTGTGTCTGGAACAAGGCAAAAAGAGAGGCAAAATTATAGATGGAGAAGATAATGTTAAAACAGCCCATATAGAGCACAATATGGTGCAAATGCTTAACCATTGCTCCGCTTAAGATGCAATTGTGGAACCATCCATGTCAATTCATCGTATTCAATCAATTCAAACTCTAATGTAATTTTTTTTGCTAATCAACTCTAATGCAATTTAGCATAACTATGAAACCAGATTTGAAATTGTATACCCTTTTATTGACAACTTGAAAGGATCATCCAGTTTTTTCGTTATAAATAACAACCAGACAAAAAACAAAGACTGAAAGGCTGCTCATCTAATAGGTTGCATGCCTTACCCTAGATCACCAAAATTGGAATAATAGATTCCTGACCTCTTTTTCGTTTTTCTTTTTTTATTGGTAAGCTATACATGCACCTAGTAGGTTTTAAATTCATGACCTTACCCACTGCCCGTTCTTATGGGACAAGGAAGTACTATTTGAGCTAGAGCTCATTGGCGATTCACAAACATCCCCCCATGTCTGCCAGATTTCCATAGTTCTGTCTGTAATATGTAATATATGCTTCAAGCACAAATTTATCTCAGATAAGTTCATTAAAGTGCACTGCAATATAAAACTTGCCTTCCTATCAGCTCTGGCATACCCAAAATATGGAATCACTGCAGTAATAGTTTTGGCCGATGCTCTACGGCAAGCATCTATCATGATTAAAAGCTCCATGAGATTCTCATTTGCAGGAGGGCAGGTAGGCTGAATTAGATATATGTCACATCCTCTGACACTCTCTTGCAACTGAACATAAATTTCACCATCAGCAAATCGCTTTATTTTGATCTTTCCGAGTTCCAGGCCCATGTACCATGCAATTTCCTAGGGGTAAATATCAGAGAGTCAGCAACATAAGCACAAAACTCCAATACAAAAAATATATATATTGCCTGAAATAAATTCAAAGAAAAGGATAAAAAAATTGCATATTCCCAGACAAAGTAAATAAAGTATTTACATTCAAAATTTATTTGAATGAATCGCATCTATTCAAAAGCAAAGTTAAAAACGTTTGGGCAGTCAGACTTGATGCAGAAGAATGCAAATTCAACAAAATCCTGAAAATTTAAGGAGCCAAGATAATTGGTTCTGAAGTACTGCCATTTTTTTTTGTATTTCTATCACAGATTACACCTTTAACTGCGAAAAATTTATATCAATTCCATCGAAGTCATAGAGATTTTAACAGAAGACCATAGACATATGGCATTAATAAACTCCCGGACATCCAATTCTTAACCTCGATAAGACTTTTGTGAAATTCCTTTTTACAAAAGACTCTGAGAGAGTTCCGAGTGCCTCTTTTGGTGATCAGGATATAAAGAATCAGGGAATGAATTGTCAGGAACAACAGAAAATCCTAATGCTTTCTACACCATTTTCTATTATTTTTACTTACATTTGTAAGTAATGTCACCAATATCAAAAAGACCTTCAGAAATCCACATATAGGAAAAGCAAACAAAAAACGAAGCTTTACCTGAGAAAGTGAAGGGTTTGCAGTGCCGGAAAACAATTTAAGCCTGGTACTAGTCCGATTAACCGTCTTTTCCATCCGTGCCGTTTCCAAGAACTTGGGTAGCGTCCGCTCGTTAAGGATGGGAACAATTGGCTTCCCATTTACATTTTTAAAAGGTTCCGACAAATCACATTTCTACCACAATACACAAACACAATCAATTATATAATACGACAAAATTTTGAATTTAAATTTATTTTTTATTCAATCTTCCAATTAAAAATGTACTGAATAAACAAAACAATTAATTCACATTTTGAAGACATAATTAAAAAAAAAAAAAAAAAGTATATAAAAATGAATGAGAGATAGAGAGAGAGAACGCTTACGACGCTGTTAGTGGCGCAAACTCGAGAGCGAGAGTCGAAGGAGGCGAAGCGTTTATGGCCGATAGAGCAGCGAGAGAAGAAAGACGAAGCAGAAGATGAAGAAGATGAAGAAGCCGAAGATGAAGGATAAGGCAGAGTGAGTGAGGTAGCAGCAGCAGCCATGGCCGTTAAAGTTAGGGTTAGGGTTACGCTTCTGTAATGAGAAAGAGAGAGCGAAAGAGAAAGAGGTTTCGGAAGTTTTGGAAGCTCTTGCTCTCTTTTTTAATCAATGGCGGGTCTTTGTTTTCACACAACTTTCGGAATTTCACGCATAAATAAGGCGGGTGGTGCTGCTGCTCACTATACAACTACAGCTCTGGCCCGAGGACCCCACAACGACGCCGTTTTCTATTTTTTGGGGGGTGCGTCGCTTTTTTGTCCCCACTTGGCAACTATTTTTTTTTTATAATTGGCTTTTTTGGCTCCAATCCTATAATATTACTTTTTAAAAATAATTTATGTACTTTTCTTCCGGTCATTCCACGTGGCATGACAAAATCCAAGTTGAGCCACAAATGGCTTCCTCTTCCCGACCGTTCACATATAAATTATTTATTTAATGACAAACTCTTAAATTACATCCACCTATTTTCTTCTGCTAAATTAAAGTGAAATATGGCTCTTCATTTTAACAAAAACAATCTTTTAAAGAATAGAATAATTAGTAAAGAGTGAGGGATGCTGTCGTTATGAATTTTCAAAGACTGAGGAAAGTCTTTGTATCGGATTCCCCTTTTTTTTATTTGTATTATAATTTTCTCGGTCCAAGTATGTTTACTTTTCAAAAATTTGACTAGTTTAATCCTTTTGGTCATGGGTCAATGCTCTTTGGACTGTTTTAGACTATGTAGGAAATGAATCATCTTCCAAAGTAATGCGTTTTAATCTTTATATAAAATATAGTTACAACATTTTTTTTTGAAGTCTATATAAGGTTGGAACATCTTGTTCTACTTTCACATTCAACTATCAATAACGTTTTACTATTATGGTAAGTAATGGAATGACATTTTTGTCTCTGCCAAAAAAAAAACACATATCTTAGATAATATAATTATATGAACATGTCGAAATATCTTGGCATAAAAAATGGCCAACATATGTTCAATCAAAGTATTGGATATTGCTGGCTGAATATGATTCGTTGTATTTGGGCTGCATAAAGGTTGAATTAGTGATATATTAATTGATTTGTCCACCGCTATTCCTAACACCATAATAATCTGGTTATTTTCACTGTAAAATAAGAAGAGCACCTCTTAATATGAGTTAACACATTACAATAGTATCTGTAAGAGACATTTGAGGAGTTATGGATCTCACAAAGAAACATTCCCCAAAAAGAAGCTGTCTTGTATTACTTTGTTTACAATTGAGATATGTATCATGATGCACGAACCCACCAACCACGAACATGCCAAGTTGCCAACCTTGTCTTGTGAATTGTGATGCTGGCTGTGGCAAATATTAAGATAAGCCTTAAATCCAATCAAAATTTATAGATACCTTCATATTCATATTCCTTGTATTTGCATTGGCAGGGTTTAGATTTTAGTTTGGGAGGTGAGATTAATTGGAATGTGTAAGATAAATAAACATGAATTTTTGTCCAATTCGGTTTTAAACCAATTTTGAAAAAATATTCACTTCATTATGAAATAGTCATGGGTTATATAATATATACACATTGTTTAGAATAATTATATTGTAATTGGATCAATTTTTTTCTTTTTTAAGGTAAATATTGTAATTGGCTTCTAAAACATATAAATAGTGAAATCTAATTAATAAGAACAAAAATGCTATATATATGTGTGTGATTAAATTACGTTCAATTTGACACAATGAAGGGATTGATTCAAAGAATTTTTTTTTTTTTTTTTCAAAGAAAACAATAGAGACTTAAAGAAAGGTTTGATACAACCTTAAGTTAGAAAAATTGTACATATGATACAATAAAATTATAATCTATATCTTTATCTATACTACTATATTGTAAAACCGAAACTTTTTTGACTTTTGGTTGACTTCATAATATTGCGTCACATAAGTTTTTGAAGTCTTACAATTTTACACTCCATTATTTTAATATATTTTTTTAATTGAATTTCAATTTTATTCTATAATTAAACATTCTATTAGAATCTTGACGCAACATATTTTATTTATTAGAAATAATATATTGTTCCATATATACAAACACAATTGTAATAAATGTTTAATATTAGAATATATTCTATATATAGACACAATAATATAAAATTTCTTTTAATAATTATCATAATTAGACAAAATATAAAAAAGAAAAAAAATCATATTATGTTAACTTTCCCGTGCGTTGCACAGGTTAACGACTAGTTCTATTTCTATATAATATATAAAACCAAAGACTTTGACTTTGTGTTGACTCATGCACAAAATTTTCCTCAAAAAGAAGAAAAAAAAAAAAGTCATCCACAATTTTACACATCATCATTTATTTTTATTAAACAAATTTACACATCATTATTTATATTATATTAAGAATCATAACACATCATATTTCTATAAAATGTAGAATATATCATTCCATATACAAATATAATCATAATATATGCCTAATGCGAGAATATATAATTTTATATACAAACACAATAATAATTTATATTTTACATTTCCCTTTAAAAAAAATTATATTTTACACATCATCATTTATTTTTTATTAAAATATTTGACACATCATATTTTCTTTAAAAGGTATATCATTCCATATAAAAACACAATCATAATAAATACATTAATCCTAAAATATATAGTTTATATACACAAACACAATAATAATTAATTTATATTAATAATTATTATACTCATCAAATTTTATATTTAGACAAAAAAAAAATTATATTATTTTAAACTTTCTCGTGTATAACACAGTGTCACCCAAATATCAACCTAAAGAGAATGGGTGAATTAGGTTGAGGCAAATTTTTTCAAATAATTTGCAAATTCCCCAATCCACTATTGACAACCTTCTTCATGGGTGAAGGTCAAACCTTTACAATCTTCCTCAACGGTGTGAAGAGTAACCACCAATTATAGCACAAGCCACTCCAAGTGAAAAACCCATTTTTCACTTGCTAGGATTTTACAAACCCTAACTTTCAATCTCAAGAGAAAGATGAATATTTGAAGTACACTTAATAAACTATCTTTCTAGAGTAAGGATGTACAAAAATAAGCTCACTCTAATAGTTTCTCAAAGATTTGATCAATATGGCTCAAGAACTATTTGAGAAATTTAATTTTCAATCAAAGTATTTGAATGATATTGAATATAAGCTTAAGAATTAATGGATATTGATCTTAGATATTGTATGACATCAATCTCTACAGTAAATATTCATATATGAGAGTATATATAACCCAAAATACATTATAGCCATTTCTAGCCGTTATACAAAAAGTACCAAAAGCTGTCATCTAATACTAGTCGTTATTTTCGTCTAAACTCGCTAATATAGGAGATTGGATTTTTTGGGCAAAGAGGTTTTGGGTTTAAGATCTAGTTGATCTAAATTGATTTAGTTGACTAAGTTGTGATCTAGGTACCTAGATTGGAATCTTTGTGCCTATATGCTGATTTAGGCTCTATAATTACATATTTAGACTCCCAAATGAGATATTTGAGTTTTGTGTCCCACAACCAATCCAAACCATAACTGAACTTGAAATGTGATCTTTTTGTTGTTCTAGGTCATTCTTAATCATGTTTTAAGTCTATTAAGATTTTTCCATTAATCAAATCCAAGCTTAGATCAATTATAACCAAACTTATATATTTATCTTTTTAGAAAATGTTGGTTATTTCTTTGAAAATTATAAGTTCGTTTTCAATATTTTTCTAGATAAAAATTGAGGACTTAAGATAGGTCTAAATTCTTAATCTTTTTTAGTTGGTTTTAAAGTTGTTGAATCATAATAATCAAAGTAGATAAACTTTACAAAAACCTAACTCTCACTCCCCACATTACATAGGAACATGATGTTTTGAGGATTTCTTGTTTCTTTGGCTTTAACTCCAATTACTTGATCTTCAATGTATTTCCAATTTGAATTTTGGATGCCACTTGAAATTCCTAATTCCCCAACCTAGCAGATCATCCTAATTGATCAGGGTTTTCATGATGAAGGGATCCATCGGTAGGCAATTCTTGGATGGTTTGATTGTTCCTTCTGTTAAATTAACTAGGAAGGGGATTTCCTTTAAACTTTAAATTTGGGGATTTGCTTTTGTGCTTAACGTGAAAATGGGTCAATCTAAACTAAAGAGAGATGAAAATGGGTTATTTAATATGGATCAGGGTCAAATAATTTGGGTTTAAATGCTGATGTGTAATTTTATTTTATTTTTTAAAATTGCCACACAATTTAAAAACTACCACATCATATTTCTGTTAATCACATAGGCATACTAACTAACGAAGTTGGATGGAAGGACTAATAACGATAAGTTTTGAAACTTTAGGGACTAATAGAGCTCATTTTAAACTTCAGGGACTAGTAATGCACTCATAAAGGGGTGAGGCTTTTTGGGGAGAGGGATTACTACTGTGCTGAATACCTAAGTGGCAGTAAAATCTAGGTTTAAGGAATTGTTTCACGCATAGTTAGTAAAATATGCGTATTATACTGTATAATTTACATACATATGTATTTTTTTTTTTTAAATAATGTTTACCGAATGAAACAAAAATATTTTGAAAAATAGTCATTTTCTATAATTAAACATATAAAACACGTATTAAACATTTCTCATATTATACTTGAAAAAAAAAAAAAAAAAAAAAATAAAAAAAAAAAAAAAAAAAAAAAAAACAACCTTCAACCTGACTTAACTTTAATAGTTTGACCCACATTATAATTGTTTATTTTGTTAAAGTTTTCCATTATATACGGCAATTAAATTATCAAAATCAATATTTTTAGTTTCGTATTTTACTATTTATATTAAAAATCAATATTTCATATTTTTATTATATTCTTGATTTTTTTTCATCCATTCAAAATTTTCTATAATGTGAATTATTAGATTGTATTAACATATAATATGTATGGATGTAAATTATATTTTAAATAAACTAAAACAAAAATCATTTTAAATTATAATAATATGTCAGTAAATATTTTTCGTTTTGGCTAAGGGAATGAATGAATATATGAAACACAATCTCCTTCATTGACTGTTTATATATCTTGCTTGAAAACACAACTAAAAATTGAAAAGAAATACTCAATACATTAAATGCTTAACTAGTTCATTTTTTTTATAACGTCTTATAAAATTATATTAAAATAACCCAAGTATGCTATTAAATTGAAATATAATAAAAGAAATAACTTAATATATAGATATGTTCTTTTATTCCCTTCATTCACATTCGTAATATGCCCGTCATTTTCCCAAGCATCCTCTTTCCATCCTCTAACAAAACATAGACCCTAAAGGACCAAACAAGTACAAAGGATGACTAACATGCCTCATTTTCTAGTCGTAAACGTGTTTTTTCTTTTTGAATGAAGTCGTAAACGTGTTTCAAATGTTGGAGAAACTAATATGGGACAAATTTTGTGGTCACATTTTCTTTCTTTTGCTGAGAAAATTTTGTGGTTACGTTCATAGTACACCATATAGACCAGATGGGCATTTACATGCTTGGAGAAACTAATATGGGACAAATTTTATGTTTACATTCATAGTACACCAGATGGGACATTTACAAAACATCACAAGATGGATTTTTACATGCATAGGTTAGTGGAATGGCCCCTTTGGATTAAAGAGTAACAATGTATTAAAATTCATCTTTTTTCAAAAACTAAATTTCTTCGGACCCACATGTTAATAACTTTAACATATATATATATATATATATATATATATATATATATATATATATATATATATTTTTTTTTTTTTCTTAATCCAAAGGCAGAAATCATACTTTAAAACATATACATAATATATATGAGAGTGGAGAGGGAGTGAACCCACACCCAACTAGATAGGGAATGGAGAGTGCACCACTGGGCCAGATGCCTAGTGAGCCATTTTAATATCTTTTAATAACAAACAAATTACATGCACAATGATGATCTTGATACCCTCCAATGACAAACACATCACATGCATAATGATGACTCTTCAAATTGTGCATATGATCATGTAATGTGTTTACTATAGGATAATGTTAAGGATATAGATAAAATGCACTAAAACCCCCTCGAATTTTATGCTATTGCAATAAAATCCTATTAATTGTTTTTTTTTTTTTTTTTTTTGTTAATTTAGTATACAAACTTTGGTATTGTTGCAAATAGACATCTTATGTCCATTGTCGGGTTTTTATTTTATTTTATTTTTATTTTTTTATATTTATATTTTGTTTGCATCAAATCATTGAAAAAAAAAAAAAATGAGGAAGAGGTCATCAACAACATAAAAGTTTATGAGATTTTAGTGTGTTTTTATTTTTTATTTATTTTTTTATTAATGATTAAGTGCAAAATAACGTTAAAATAGACAGATAATGAACAAAAGGGATCTATTTGCAACAACACTAAAGTTTATGTACTAAATTGGAGAAGAAAAACAAAATTAAAGAGATCCCACTACAACATAAAAGTTAGGAATCTTAGTGCATTTTACTCTAGATATTAACATGGGAGTCATTCACTTTTTATGATTTTTTTTTTTTTTTTGAAATTTTCATTAATTTGACAAAAAATACAACTGAATGGGTAAAGTTCTCATTACAAAAAGATAAAAGAGGAGGGATATTGTTGTTTTAAACTGAAGGAGGATATTGCAATGATTTATACTTGAAGGGGAAAAAAGTATAAATTACCTTTATTGAACAAACAAGTACAAAACTAAACATTATTAAAGTATTAAACATGCTCCATTGTTTGGCCGTAAAGGGTGAACCGTAAACGTGTTTCATTCAAGTTTCAAGTTTCAAATGCTTGGAGAAATTAATATGGACAAATTTTGTGGTTACTTTCATACTACACCAGATGGGACATTTACAGAACATCACAAAATGGAAGATATTCTTCTTATCGAATGGACTAATGATTTCTGGTTAGGTTCAATGTTACATTGGGACCACAAATAAATCACTGTGAACCGAAAAAGGTGTCAATCATGCCGAGTTAGAATTAGGCGCCCTGCCATGACATAGTTACAGCATATATCTGCTATTTCAGGCCTTTAGTGAAGTGTGCATCAAAGTTCAGTCGGCTACGGCACCTCAGAAGGTTTTGCCAACTCATGTTCCTGAAGAGTAACAATTAAGAAAGGGAAATTCAATCAGAGAAATGTTTATTCAATATCCTCATAATGGGGAAAGGCTGTACAGTTTTTGTACATGTGGCAGCATCTCAACGGGTCCAGTGCTCCTGTGCACTGGACCCAAGCTGTTCCCCTCATAATATAATATATGCGTATTCCTTACTTTCACATAAATTATAGTGTTAACAATTTATAGAAGAAATTGAAAAAGGCAAATGTCACAGAATTGAAAAATTATTTAATACTTCCAAAACACAATAAATGCATATGTATTTTTTTTTCTCGCATGAATGATAGTGGGAGTACCACAAATATGGGTTTAGAAAAAGGTATTAACTTTTATTTTTATGACTTTAGTGGAGACAACCTTAAATGTGGAAAAAAAATTGCGCTGTGTGATATGATATGTAGTCAGGAGAGAGAGAGAGAGAGAGAGAGAGAGAGAGGGAGAATTATTCATTACGTAGCAGTGCTCCCTCCTCTCACATAATTGATAGGTTTCACAATGTATTTAAATAGTGGGATCTACTACTATCAATACTATTTGAAAGAAATGAGTATTATTCCAAGAATACTCAATAATTATGAGAGAGAGAGAGAGAGAGAGAGAGAGAGAGAGAGAGAGTATACCTCTTTAGGAAGATGAGCTTGAGAGAGAGAATTAAGCTGGCAGCTTTCCATATTTGCAAGTAACTGGATTACTGTTTGTAGATGAGGAACACTGCAGAAAATTATTACTCAAATAAGTCATGAGAGCCAGAAATGAAATGTTGTGGACTCAAATACTAGAGAGGTAATTAAAAGATATTCTTTCTTCAGTTCTTCTTTTATTGCAGTGAAATAATTGTGGTTTATGTCCCCACGCAGCATCCAGATGTGCAAGTAATGCAGAGCATTCATTCAGCAATGATCACTACAATGGTGTCAAAATTGTTGGAAAATTGTTTTAGATAGTTTGTACTTGTTTTTTGGCTTACAATAAATGGAAATTGAAGATTCAAACCCACATGTTAGTAGTATGTACTTGAGAATAATTACATGGTAAGATACATATAATAAGTCAGAAAAAAAATTGGACAAAAGGTGTAAATAGGAAACCTTATTTGACCTCAAAACTATAATACCATGAAGAATGCAGTGCACAAATTACAATTTTCATTGCATTTTTTTCTCAGGAACAATTATGATTTTTGCACAATCTTAACATGCCTCTCTTTTATCCATACAACAGATAGCAACTGCCAAGTTCCTGGTGGATAAAGCTGAATGACTGAGAAGGAAATATTTTTTGATAAGTGACTGAGAAGGAAATATGCAGCCAATTCCAAACAAATTATTCTTCTTTCTGCAAGGACCATCATGGATCCTCAAAATACTGTGTTTCCATGCTCAAAGTTACAAGATCTATAATATCAATGAAACTTAAAAAACTGCCCCCTCTCCACCAAGGAACAGACCAAAAGCATTTCAAAATGTGTTTCTAGCCTCTTTTTTTTTTTATTGGTAAGTTACACAAACACTCAGGGAAAATTATTTAGTATTCCCGAAATATAATAAATGCGTACTCCTCCTCTCACATGACTGATGAGTCCTACCATGAATTTAATTAATCGGGTCCCACCATTCATATTATTATGGGAGGACGAAGTGCCTGTTGAGCTATAGTTCATTCGTGTGTTCATAACCTGTAATATAGACCCACAACACCTACTTACATTACGTGTTCCTTGTAAAATGAGAGTGACTTTAGAAAGTTATTGGCCTATTAAAGGCCAGTTAATACTGATGATAATCTGAAATAACAAGTGCACATACTATACGAAATACAACCTTTGTAATCCATTCTCCATATGTGCATCCAAGGATGAAATGACTCGAGGCATCTGCTCTAACACCTGCAGCAAAAGAGGAGAGAAATGAAAAGATCAGAACAGCGGGTATTTTTTAAGACATCCTGCACTTGTCAAAAATGATTTCCCATACTCATCTTTGTGAAGCAGATCTACATACTTGCCCAGTATTCCTGATTGTAGAGGTTTTTGCCAAAAGGTTCTTTGGAAGCTTTATCAGTTGTGCCTGCAGAGGTGATCATAGATAATTTGAGTAGCCATGCAGATAGACCATAAACGAATTTCAGTTGGTTTGTGATAATTTCAGATGCTTTCAAGAAGCATCAATCTCATGTACATGGTTCATGAAAGAACGATGGTGATGTGTGTGTAATGTTTTGCAAGCAAGAAATATTACACCAGAGAATGATATGCATATGTCAACAGAAATGAGGATACTTCGTTTCTTTTTCTTTTATTTGGTAGATCATAGTTTTTCTATCAGTTCACCAACATGGCATAAGTTTTATACGTTTCAGTTTCATACTATACTTCACAATGACTATAATTATCAGAATGACCGCCTTTCCCATCATTCCAAGAAGAACTCTAAATCTAAATTGCAACAATCTTGATTTGGTTGTTCAACTTAACATGAAGAGCAGTTTGTTTTCACACATGATAAAAGCTAGACCCACCAAAAGTGTTTGTGTAACATTATTCCTTCTATATATAAATATAAACTAAGAAAGAATTCTAAAATAAGCTACTATGTGTAAGATAACAGAGTACAAGAGAATCTAATCAAATTAAGTTGAATCTAGTTGCAAAAGTAGCAAGATTCAACTTGTATCACCAATGTAAAAGGATAATAATGCGTGTGAAGGTTCTTCAAAGAAAAGTTAATTAACTTAAAAGAATATTTACGTGTGGAAGCAAAACATAAAAAATTATTTTTTATTTTTTTTTTATTTTTTTTATGAACGAAAAAAATATTGATTGAAAAACTCCTGTTCAACACAACACAGCATACGAAGCAGAGGACAAGAAATCACCAAAACAACAAACAACATTGCTAAGGTCCTGCAATGACACAGACCCCAACCCCTTACCAAACCATACTAAAAATTCATTGAGAAAGAAGAAGGTAATACCCCCATTACAACAAACCACTCTATTCAAAATTGAATTGCTGAAGTTCCTCTTGCACTAATACGAGCTTTGACTAGCATGGATTCTTTCATTCCTCTGAATCCAAATATGGTACATGACAGCTACCCAAGTAAGTCTACACAGAACTGCCCTGAAGCTTTTACCTTTAAGATTGAGCAGGCCCCAATTAACCACATCATCCCATCAATATTTAGGACTAGTGACCGGACACCACCCCATAGGCCATAGCCTCCTTCCAAATTCTCCTTGTAAATGAACACCCGAAAAGCATCGCATTCCTGCTCTTCAAGAAAACAATTTTTTGAATCCATTGTGTCAAAGGGAGCCTATCTCTGGTTGCTAACCTGTTTCTGAAGGCTAATCACCCAATAAAGGCATGCAGTCCCTACCCTTCAGCACACTAGCAACCTTTGCAACCATGTTGCTAGCAGAATCATATGTTGCTCTGTACCCATAGTTTTCATACAGCACCCCATCAGGATGCTACCAATCATACCAAAGGGAAATAAGGCTGCCATCCCCAACTCAAACTTCAGATAAGGTCTAGCAAGGCTCCTCAATCTTAGGATCTTTCTCCAGCCCCAGGTACACACTTGAGGGATCTTAAGTCCTTAACATCCCGAAAGCTCTTCCCCTTTAGAATATTAGAATGCACCCAGGCCGCCCATAAAGAACCTGCCCATACAAACAAATTCCAAATATGCGTTAGAATGGCTGCCTTATTCCATTCCTATAGCCTTTTCAGCCCCAAACCTACTTCTTTCTTTGGCACACAAACCAAATCCCAAGCAACTTTAGCACCCAAACAGAATTCTCTTGGCCTTTCCACAAAAAGCTACTGAATTTTTTCACAATAGCTTTTGTAACCTTCTTAGGCAACACAAACAAACAAACCCAGTAAATTTGGATGCTATAGAGTAACAATTGAAGAAGCTGAAGTTTTCCCGAAAATGAGAGATTTTTAGCTGCGCAGGCACTGATCATTGTTGTACTTTTATCAATTAAGGGTTTACAGTCCTGAAAGCTCAATCTCCCCGAAATTAATGGAACATCCAAGTATTTTTCACAGGTAACCTGCTTTCCTTTGAACTGCAAGATGTCAACAATCTGTTGCCTAATATAGGGAGAAGCCCTGGCTCAGAAACCTACCTTTCGTCCTATTAGTAGCCAAGCCACACATCCCTTTAAACTTCACTAGCACCCTTTTTAAGTAAATGTATAGAAGAGAGGTCAGATGCTATGAAGACCATAAGGTCATCAACAAAGCAAAGATGAGTCAACTGCAAGCCAGAACACTTGGGATGGAATGTGAAGGCTTTGAACTCCTTGACCCTTAGCTTCAGCCTAGTAAAAGCCTCTATTGCAATCACAAACAGGTAAGGAGACAAAGAGTTTCCCTGCCTCAACAGAAAATTTTGTACTGGTAATGCATTCCTTAACCCAAGCTACAAATCTCACGGAGAAACCAACTTCCATAGGGTAATTATCCAATGAATCATACATCTTTGATCAGATTCAAGTTTCTGTCGAGAATTTAAAAACAAAAAAAATTCTACCCCCTCTATCCCATATTAAGTGAAACTTTGTTGATGGGACGCATTTTAATGAAGCAAAATAAACATAATAGTTCTCATTTTTTGATAAGTACCCTTTTTAAAAAAAGAAAAAGAAAAGAAGAGCATAACAGTCCTCATAAAATACCCAAGATCAAGTGACAAATGTAAGCCTGATGTAATTTCCAAAACACATTGTCCACCTAACAGCTTTTTTGGAAGATTGCTATCTTTATTTTGCTTCATTAGAATTCGTGCCATTGTGCAAAGTTCCATTTATTGTGCTTTGACATTTCTTTTATTTTAAATTCTAGTATCTTTTGTTCTTCTGTTGAATACATTTGTATTGTGTTTTTACATTTCTATAAACATTTTATCTAAACCTTTCATGCAAAAGGTTAATGAAATTATTTCCATAGTATCAGATTTTTTCATCACATATAAATAATGATCAAAGTTTGCCTTTCTTCGATGTGCCTCTTAATTGTACTATATGCATAAAAACATTGTACTCTAGTTGACCCATACTAATTTGACAAGACATTTTCCAGGAATTCTCCATCCAAAAGCTTAATTTGTTTCCTTCAATGCTATTCTCTCCAATTACAAGAAATTAAAAACTGGGTGTGCTTAACATACAATCACAAAATTCTCTCATCTGAAGCGCATTCAATCAATTTTTCAAATTTAACCACAACCCAGAAGCAAAACGGGTTTATTATAGAGAACACAAGAAACCCATTTCGCCGCTATCTACTAAAAAGCTTCAAGAATGGAACAGTTCAATCGCACACAAATACATATCGATATTGAGAGAGAGAGAGAGAGAGAGAGAGAGAGAAGGAGTGTGTGCCTGAGAAGCAGAGGATTGTTGCATGAGGTGGAGGAGATTGGAGGTGGACTGAACGACCTGAGAGATCTGATCGGCTACCATTGCTTTGGTGGTGCCTTCTCTGCTGCTCCCACCGGTGGTTGAGGTTGCCATTATTGATTATTGTTTGCTTACATTACAAACTGCAGGGGAGTTTGTGTTTGTCCAATTACTTAACCCTCACCATATGTTCTGCTGCCTCTCTTTAGAATAGGCCTTTTACTAATTACTACTAGTATTATTAATAGTGGTCCAAGGCCATTAAGGGAATTTGTGATTGAATTTGTGACTAATTTGATTAGTAAGAAAGAAAAATGAAGAAAAAAGAAACAAAGTTGTTTTATTGATACTTACCAGTGAGATTTTTTTTGATAAATACTTACCAGTGAGATTTTTTTTTTGATAAAACTTACCAGTGAGATTAGTCACAAAGATGGACAAAAAAACCATTTTGAAAACAAAATTAAAGTTTGTGGACCAAAATGAAAAATCTTGAATTTAAAGGACAAGTCTATACTTTGATTAATTGATATTTTAGTGCGCTAAGTTTGAAAATTGTAAGCCGAATAAAAAATGAGTACAGTTGTTGCAAAGGCACTTCAAAGTTCAAACGACCCAAAAAAATGAAATGAGGCCCGCTACTTCATCGCCTAGGATAAGGCCTCCCATCGAAATCTGAGGCCCATCATGGCTGAGCGTGCTGGAGGAGACCAAGGCGGCTTCGGCCGATAGAGAAGAACAAGCTCTGATTTCTCCGTTGCTCATCTATGGTTCTCACTCTTTCTCTCCAGGTACATATTACTACTTTTTCCTCAGAGTTCCATCACCTATTTCAGTGAAAAACAAACCAAATCTGAAGAAGGGTCATTTCCATTTTGCCTTTTCTGCTTCATAGATACTCCAAATTTATGATTTTTGGGTTAGTTTGTGAAAATACTGAGTTACCCATTTAGAGTAATGTTGAAAAGATCAAAACTTTCAACCCATGTAAGCAAAAAGCTACAATCTTTGTTCAAAAACCATTGTTTTGCAATTTGCTCAAATGGGGTTAGTAGTAGACGTTTTAGTGATGATGCAGTATTGAATGATAACAATGGTTCATCAGAGTCTGAGACTGAGTGGGAAAGGTTACTTAAACCCTTTGACCTCAAAGAACTTAGGGAGTCACTCAATCAAATTAGCCCCTATCAGCTCTGTAAATTGCTTGAGCTCCCACTTGATGTGCCCACTTCAATGGAGATATTCGAATGGGCGGGTGCCCAGAAGGGCTATTGCCATTCTTTTGGTGTGTATTATGCTTTGATAGATAAGCTCGGGGTGGCCGGGGAGTTTAAGGTCATAGATAGGTTGTTGATGCAGATGAAAGAAGAAGGGATTGTCTTTAAAGAGTCACTTTTCCTTTTGATTATGAAATATTATGGGAGAGCCGATTTTCCTGGGCAAGCAACTAGGTTGCTTTTGGATATGAGGGGTATTTATTCTTGTGAACCAACTTTTAGATCTTATAATGTTGTATTGGACATATTGGTGTCTGGGAATTGTCCTAAAGTTGCACCTAATGTTTTCTATGACATGTTGAGCAAGGGTGTTTCTCCCACTGCCTACACATTTGGGGTGGTGATGAAAGCACTTTGTATGGTTGGTGAGGTGGATTCTGCGTGCTCTCTCCTCAGGGACATGATGAAGAATGGGTGTGTGCCGAATTCAGTGGTATACCAGACTCTGATACATGCGCTCTCTAAGAATAATCGAGTAAATGAAGCATTGAAACTTTTGGATGAAATGTTTCTTATGGGTTGTACACCTGATGTTCAGACCTTCAATGATGTTATCCATGGCCTTTGCAAGCTCAATCGGATTCATGAGGCAGCAAAGATGGTCGATCGGATGCTTCTTCGGGGTTTCTCCCCTGATAATATAACTTATGGTGTCTTAATGCATGGGTTGTGTAGAATGGGGCAAGTTGATGAAGCACGGGCATTGTTGAACAAAGTGCCAGCTCCAAATGTTGTTCTCTTTAATACCTTAATTAATGGGTATGTGACCAGTGGACGATTTGATGAAGCTAAGGATTTTATGTATGATTGCATGCTAAATATTGGCTGTGTCCCTGATGTATTTACGTTTAACATGCTTATTCATGGACTTTGTAAGAAGGGTTGTTTGACTTCAGCTCGCAGATTGGTTGATGAGATGGCGATAAGGGGTTGCAATCCCAATGTGGTAACATACACAACCTTGATAGATGGCTATTGCAAAGAAGGCCAACTAGAGGAAGCTAGTGATGTTTTAAATGAGATGTCAGCTAAGGGACTTAGTCTGAATACAGTAGGGTACAATTGCCTTATATGTGCTTTGTGCAAGAATGAAAAGGTTCATGAAGCTTTGGAAATGATTGGTGAAATGTCTAGGAAAGGATGTAAACCTGATATATTTACATTTAATTCTGTAATATTTGGACTGTGCAAGGCCAACAAGATGGAAGAGGCCTTGGGAGTCTACCGTGATATGTTATTAGAGGGTGTAATTGCCAACACTGTAACTTACAACACTTTGATTCATGCTTTTCTAAGGAGAGGTGCGATCCAAGATGCGCTAAAGCTTGTAAATGAAATGTTATTTAGAGGATGCCCTCTTGACATAATCACCTATAATGGCCTAATTAAGGCACTCTGTAAAACTGGGGCTGTTGATAAAGGATTGGCATTGTTTGAAGAAATGATTAGGAAAGGACTTAATATTAATAATATTTCATGCAATATTTTGATAAATGGTCTTTGTAGAGTTGGAAAAATAAATAATGCACTCGAGTTTCTAAGGGATATGATTCATCGGGGCTTGACACCGGACATAGTCACTTATAACAGCCTGATAAATGGTTTATGCAAGATGGGGCGTCTTCGGGAGGCTTGGAATCTCTTTGACCGATTACAATGTGAAGGAATCCGTCCTGATGCTATTACTTATAACACTTTAATCTACTGGCACTGCAAAGAGGACATGCTTGATAATGCCTGTTTACTTCTACATAAGGGTGTGGAGAATGGTTTCGTTCCTAATGACGTGACCTGGTACTTATTGGTCATCAATTTTGTTAAAGAAAGTACTGAGGAGAGTCAGAATTTTTCCTCAGCTGAGTTTTAGTGTCTAGAAAGAAATTCTGCTCATGGAATAATCTCTTTGTTTGGTCTCATGAGTTAAGCTTCATAAATAGTTGCTTGGCCATTTGGTTTGAGCAAATATCCACATGTATCTTCTATTCTCATACAAATGCATTGCTGATTAACCTTTGATTCTCTTTTGAATATTTTGGAATGCGCATCATTTGAGACATTTGGATCCCTGTTTGGACCGCTCACTAGTCATTTGGATTGTTGGATGTAAACATGTGCTCTCTGGGAGCAATTGTTCTGAAGCTAATAAAAAATGGCTATAAAGGTTGGTTCGGTAGGATTTTGTTGTGATTTTATCTGGAGGAAACAGCCATTCCAGAACTTGATTTGCATGTGTTTGATTTATTTGGAAAGGTTTATATCAGCCTATCTGCCTATTGGATTTTGGGTTTGTATGCGGGAAAAAGTTGGCTTGCTGTTCTGATGTAGGATCATCCTGTTCCTGTATCATGTTCTTTTGTAGCTCATCTCAGTTTTTCAATGGTTAAGGCAGAAGGTTTCACCGCATAATGTATATGTCAAAGGAGGAACAACCATAGCTAAAATTGAGGTGATCATATCATTTATCTATATGACTACTATTTTACTGATTTGTTTTCTGTATTTGATTGTTCACTTTTAGAAACTTAATTGTTATTGCATCATGTTTCAAGTTTACAAATATGTGTCAAAACTTAATGGTTTGTGCATAGTTCTATGTTCTGTCATTAGGCTTTGAGTAAATACCCATTTGATAACCCTCACTGTTGGGATGGAAACATGCAATGATCTCAATTATCTGATTATCAAATTAGGGAGTTAACTTTTCTCCTCCCATTTAAGATTATGGGTAATTTTGTATTGTATTGTGTCTGAAATGTCTTATGGAAGTCTGGGTTGTGGTACTTAGGGACTATTATAATGTTGTATCAAATATTTTTCATTCTTCTTTGTTGACTTACAGATTGTGCATGAATATTAATGTTTTTTTGAGTTTTAACTGAATGATATGGGCTACACACACCTTAGCTAAGGATTTTATTTTCATTTTTGGCTTGTGGCTTATCTGCCTTATCCTGAGTTTGATTTATAATGTTTAAAATCTTAAGGATTAGCTTTGGGTTTAAATATGCAGTCAATTTTGTAATGACAGTGCTTTGTTTATTGTCACTACTTGTTTTTTTGGGTAAAAAAAAAAAAAGCACCCTTTTGCAGATATGTTAAAACTTTCCGAAACTTTAGGGTAGTTTTTCATTTCTTCAAAAGGGACCTTTGCTAGAGGAAAAAGAGAAGAGAACTCTCTCTCTCTCTCTCTCTTTTGAAGGGGATAATTTATCGATATTATTGCAGGAAAAAAAAAGAGTAGACAGAAACCTGCTTTGGTTTCACACATATATGCATCCTTATAGCTTGGTTTATTTATGTTTCTGTTACAACATTGGATCTAGTACTTCATGACCCTTTTTTTGGGACCTTTCTAGCATGAGTGATAGAGGAAGAGATATGGACATTTGATAATGTGTTGCTTTGTCTTCGTAAATGGTAATAGACATGTCAATTAAGCATTGCACTTAATTATAAGTTGTAAACATAGCTTGCTTGATTGGTAAGTGACACACGTGCTTGTGGGTCTTGAATCCACGACCTCACTCTCCATCCCATTATTATGGGAGGAGAAAGCACCAGTTGAGCTATAGCTCATAGGCCAGAGACAAAGATGACTTGCCACAGACATGCACTTCTGATTGAAATCCACATAGCGTGTGTTTGTAAAGCTACTGTGGTCTAATCACAGGATTGTAAAGACTTGGAAGGTTGTTCCATCATTTATCTTGTGGACTATTTGGTGAGAAAGGAATAGCAGGATGTTGGATGGTGTAGAACACTCCATTCATGTCTTTAAACAGCTTATGTTACGCTTGTTGATTGGATGATTGCATTAGGCAACACCCCTATTATACCTTTTCTGGATTTTTTAGATTCTCGACATCTCAGCTTGTAACATTCAGCTAGTTGATTCACCAATTATATTTCTAAAAATTATCATTTACTTGTCAAAAAGTACAACATACTTCCTATGTATACTCCTGATTTTGCATCTTCAATTAACTAATACTCTGATTTTGGTGATATAGCTAATGAAAATTGGTACCAAGAGAAGAAAGAGAAGAGGATGGACCCGTTAGAGAGAACAATGAGCTAACTGATTTGGAGGGTTTCCAGTCAGAGGATGCTCAACCTCTTGCTTAGGAAGTTCCACAAACAGTTGCCGACAGTGATCCTCAGCTGCCATCTGTTGAGGATTCTGTGATGGAACTCTCAAGAACCATCTAAAGAGGAAAGTAAGCAACCCTCTACAGAGGTTTCTCAGACTGACATGCAAAATGGAGGGATAATAAGGTGTGTTGACCAGTCACTATTCTTCTAGATAGCCCTCAATTGTCACTTACTGCCCTTAAGATTAGTAGCCCTGTGTGAGAGTTTGGGGCGAGGATATTTTTTTTTTCTTTTTTTTTGGGGGGCGGGGGGGGGGGGGGAGCGGCCATTCTTGACACGTCTTTTGAAGAAGAGAGAACTGCTTTCACTAAAACCAAGTAGTGATTTTCCAAATCCAAAATTACAGGGTGATGGAACTTAAATTTTCTGAATCTTAAAGTTATATGATAAGGAAGCAACTTCAGAAAGGTTGAAAAGGGGGCTTCTCCTACACAGCCTCCCATGTTTTTGGTTTAACCATTTCTGGGAGCTTTGTCAACAGTAGGAGACATGTTTATAACTTTATATTTCACTTTTTTCAGAGCCGAAGATGTCTCTGACTGTGATATCATATAAATGTTGGTGCAGGTTGGAGTTCTAATTGGCTACTTGCAGTACCATTCCAGAGCAAAGATTCAAATAATGAGGGATGCTAATGCTGATCCAAATTCTCCAACAATGCCTGTGGAAATGATAGCAAGTTTAGATAATATAAATAATGCTGAAGCGTATAATTGCTGTCATTGCAGAGGTTTCATGATGTCTGAATTTTAGTTTTATTTTCCCACTTCTACTCCTTTTCCTCTCACAATGCGCATTTGTATCTGGTTATTGTTGTTTCTTTTGGAGATATGAATGTGATTGTTTTGTTTTTTCTTGGGTTTGATGATTTTTTATGCAGGCTGATTCAGGGGGTTTTCCTTCCCTCATAGCTAGGGCCCTCACTACCAATCATCAGCAAACTACCATAGGAGACAAAGAAGAGAAAAAATAAAGAAAGAATAGAAACCACTTTAAACCACTTCTATAGAATCAGCTGCCTACCTAATGGGACTATAGCAAAGAGCTTGTGTGGCCGTATGGGGAGCGGGATTTGAACATTGATTCTCTTTATAAAGGAAATTAAGTCACCATTGAGCTATAAGACTCTTTGCACTAGAATAATTTATTTTTTTTATTTTTTGCCTCCATGAATGTTTGATATTTTATATTTTGCATTGATCTTGTATAATTAAAAGATTTTTTTTTTTAAATATTATTATTATTATACACTTGTCCCTATTTTAAGTTGTATTTTTTTTAGATCTTCTTCAAAATTAATTAATAGTTAATAATTTGTCATCTGGATTATAAATGTCATTAGAAATTCATATTATGTCATTGTGACTTATCAATTTATAGACATAGAACCATTTAATTATAATGCTATAAGTTACAAACATCATGTTCACATACTTTTCACAACCTTTCAAACTTTCTTTTTACCGTTTTATTTTATTTATAAAAATACACAAATATCAATAAATGTGAGACTATGGCTTTTTTTTTTTTTTTTTAATTGTAAATAAAATATTTATGAAAATAGTAGGTTACTTAGTGAGTCACATAAATTAATTTTAAGTTTATATGATATATACATAGAGTTAAAGACTTAAATCAACTTGTAACTTTTATTAAAAGTCTTGTCAGAAGATTGTAACTTGTCAAGATAAATTTCCAGCATTACTCCATGTCCCATAACCAACAACAGCCTATATAAAAATTAAAAACACAAGCTAAGGAACCAAAAGAAAGAAATTAAGGAGGAGGATAAAAGAGTTGGAGTTGAAAGGTTGTTAATATAATGGGGTCAGTTCAACAAAAACTCATTATCCTAGTCCTAACTCTAGCATTTGCCATAATGGCCAGCACTCCAGCTTTGGGTGCTTTGTCATATGAAATCCTTGAACCAGACAGACGTTTTCTGAGGAACCCACTCACAGTTTTTCCAGAAGCAAACAAATGTTGGAATTACATTAATAGAGTGGAGGGATGCCAACATGAAATTTTTACAGCATTTGGCAAAGGCAGAGACAAAATGCATGTTACTCCCAAGTGCTGTAAAGCCATCCGTATGCTCCCAAAGAGCTGTGCAATTTGGATTCTTGGGGGCCGTTCATTCATTCCTTCGTCTGCTTATAATGTCTACGACTATTGTGGTTCAAGGAGTGTCACTGGTCCTTCCATCAATCATGATCACTATGTTCATCATATTCATAATATTCATAGGTACCCCCCTAAAATTGTCTATGCACCATGGCGTAACTACAAGACGCCTAAAATTATCTATGGAAAATGGAGTTACAAGACACCGTGGACCGTAACTACAAGAAATGGGATCAATTGATCACTGAAATTAAATATATATCATAAATGTTGAGATTTTTAGATATTGACCCTACTAGAAAATAAAACTAAAAATGAAATGTGTGGTGAATATTAATAGTCATGTGGTGACGATTTTATGTCTTTTATTTTATACTTCCAAGACATTCAAGTATTATCTTTTTCTAACTCTCAAGTTTCAAATCTCTTTCTCTCTTCTCTTTGTAACTTCTCTCTCTCACTCTGCACTTGCGACTTTGGCCTAGGGTTGTGGTTTATTTTCTTGGGGAAATTGCACTTTCTCCCCCTATAACTATTGGTTCTATCTCAATTCTCACCTTTAGCAAAATTGATCAATGTTTCCCTTTAAGTATTGAAAATATATCAATAGTCTCCATCGCCTATTTTATGTTAAATCCAGCAAAATTAACATTTTTTTAATGTATTTTGTGTGAAGTTCATAATACTCAAAATCTATCATTACATGTTAATATACCATAAAAATATTTCGATATTTTTGCTTGCATTTAACATAAAATTAGACAGTGGAGGGCTATTTGCATATTTTCAATGCATAACAGGGGACATTGCTCAGTTTTATAGATAAATGAGGGAATTGAGATGGACCCAATAGTTAAAGGTGAAAAAGTGCAATTTAGCCTATTTTCTTAGTCTCATACATCACTGATTCACATTCGTTAATATTAGACTTCAAGTCATCAAGTAAGATTTTTTTTTTTTTTTTTGGATATATAATTTATTCATTTATATTTTATATGTGATTAGGGTTTCTAATTAAATTTTTTTTGTTTAAAAATTGTTATTTCGTGACTATTGTTATTGTACAATTCTATATATATATTTATGACTCCGGGTGTTCGGGCTAGTTTATGCGTACCTTGACTAATCTAGGGGGACACGTACGTAACACCCTATGAGCTCGTCTATATTTTCAAATGGTAATTTTGTGTACAAGCCAATAATTCTGTTTAAAAAATTGTGCAGGAAGGAAGCAAGGAAGTGAGTTTGTGTAAAATTTGGACCTTTTTTTGGCTTTATAAGTGAACTTAGCCCAAAACTTATTCATTTTTCTTAATAAAATATTATGAGGTGGCATTAGTTGATTAATTAAATAATAATAATTTTTATAATTAAATTGTTACAATAAGGGGAGGAAATAGGATTTGAATTTTAGTTCTTCTCATAAAGAAGATTAAGTAATATTATTGAACTATAAAAAATGAAACATTCAAGGTTCAAATTCCCCCTACCCCAACTATCGAACTATAAAAAAAAAAAAATTTATAAAAAATTGTTGATTGATATGGCAAATTGAAGGTTCAAATTTGGCTACTTTAACAAATTAGGCACTCCAACCAATATGTCAAATTTAAACAATAATGGGTAGCACCTATCTTTGAATATAATATTCAAAATAATAAAATAACTCCTCAAATTTGGAGATGTCAAATTTGAAGCCTCCATTCCTTATGCCAAATAGCACACCATATCTGACAATTTGGTTGTAATTGTGTAGATGTTATAATTAGCTGTAGGGTGGGGTCACATGGATTTGACATCTCTTTTGGAGATGCTTAGAGTAACTCTATCTGCCTTTTTACTCTACCCAACATGTGGAGAAAAAAGCCACTCTCTACTTACTTTTTTAGATACACTCTCCAGCAGACTCTATATTCTTTTACTCTATTTAAATATATCTTCTTTTTTTATTTTTTTATTCTTTTATCCAATTTAAATATTATATTTTTTATTCACATGTGAGAGAAAGAAGAAAAGAAATTATCAAAGAATATTGGTAGAGAGCTATAATAGCTATTTTGTTGTGGAGAGCTACTGTAGCATTTAGAACATGTAAAGAGCTTGGAAAGAAGTTGCTGGAGTAACAAAATCTTGTTTTGGTTCTCTATATGTGAAGAAAAGAGGGGGGGGAGAGAGCTTGTTGGAGATGCTGTCCTTCGTCCGTTGTATTCTTCTTAAATTAAAAAGAAAAAGTAAAATAATTTTTTTTTATTTTTGGCCTCCTTGAATGTTTTATGTTATTTTGTATTTTGTATTGGTCTCGAATACAAAATACAAACCAGTTTGAAGTCATCTTGTTACAACCCACTACGTGGCAACTTATAAAACTATCCACATATACTTTTAGTCACATGACTTATTTAATGAGTCATGTGACTTGTTTAAATAATACAAGTAAATAGTCTTATGAGTTGCCACGTAGTGGGTTTTAGCAAGATGGCTACAAACTGTAACCTAGTTTGTAGCCAAACTGTGTTCTTAAAAGATTTCTTTTTATACATTGTGTTTTTTTACCCAAGAGAGTCTTGTAACTTAGTAACATTAGCAAGTATTCTTTACAACGAACCAATATTCAAATCTTCTATTTTTCATTGTTGTAACTATTGAATTATATTAAAAAAGAAAAAGAAAAAGAAAAAAGAGTTGTATGTTTTACACCTTTTTCAAAATTAATTTTGTTTGATAAGTTTTCAAAATTAAATAATAGATAATAATTTGTCACCTGGATTATAAATGTCATTATATGTATCATTTTTTTTTATTATTATTATTTTTTTTTTAAATACAAATATTTTTTGTAACCTTGGGTGTCTAGCTAGGCTAGCGTTTCGTAGATATGCGTACATTGACTAATTTTAGGAGTACACGCAACACCCTATTAGCACTTATACCATGATAAGCGCAAGGTTTTACCTTGGGTAGATGACCCTGAAGGAACTCGAACTAATGACTTTTATTGCCTTGTTGGTCAGCTGTAACTTGTAAAGATACATTACTGTTCAAATAAGTTACTACCTTATTTTTTTAATGACTATATAATCTTAGCTTACCTTGAAAAACTTTTCTAGCTTGGCCACCACTTGTAAAGATGATTTAATTTCCCTTATACTGAGTCTATTTAATAAGACTCTTAATTGTTATTTCTGTTCTTGAATTGCTCACATTTACTACTTGTAACTCATAAAGTAATATCAATGCTTAAATAACATGACCAGTGGATATCTGTTACATGTGTTTGTAACTTAACAGCATTACTCCTAGTCCCAGCCTATATATAAACCCAAGCTAAGGGAACCAAAAGAAAGAAAGGAGTAAGATAAAAGAGTTGGAGTTGAAAACTTGTTGATATAATGGGGTCAGTTCAACAGAAATTCATTCTCCTAACTCTAGCATTTGCTGTCATGGCAAGCACTCCTGCTTTGTCATATCACAGCCTTCACCGTGGGAGACCACTCATAGTTTTTCCAGAATCAGACAGATGTTGGAAATACATTACGAGAGTACAGGGATGTCAACATGAAATTTTTGCAGCGTTTGGAAAAGACAAAGGCCAATTCAATATTAGTGCCAAGTGCTGCCAAGCCATCCAAGGGCTCCCACGGGGCTGTGGGATTTGGATTTTCGGGGGCCGAGCATTCCTTCCCTCGTTTTCTTATAATGTCCACAACTATTGTGCTGCAGAGGGTTTCACTCCTACTCCTCCTCCCATCAATAATTGATCACAATGTTGATTACCCCAGTTTGGACTTTGGAGAACATTGATCATAGAGTTGCAAAGATGAGGCTAATTGTTTGGAGGTGTAACAGTGCCTTTAAACTGAAATAAATGGAATGGACAAGATTTCTATTTAGCATTCAATATTATTCCGAGTAGTAATTGTTTGGAGGTGTAACAGTGCCTTTAAACTGAAATAAATGGAATGGACAAGATTTCTATTTAGCATTCAATATTATTCCGAGTAGTTTTTATTTATTTTTTACCCTGTTTTGGTGCATACTTTTTTTTTTTTTCCCCACAAATCAGCATCACTGTCTATCCTTGAATTGTTTAGATTCTAGCCAAGAGTTCTGGCCATTGTTATAATCCAGCACTATATGTATATATAGTGCCTTGTTTCCGATCAAATATAAATTTGCTAGATATACAATAAGGTTCTAGATTGATGATTTTGTTCTGTTTTTTGTTTGTTTGTTTAGGCTGTATTTCAGCTTGTTGATAATAAAATGAAAGAAAAGAATAGAGGATTCTGAGTTTTGTGTACCTTGTGGTTAAATGAATTTTTTTTGGGTCAAGGACACAAAGAGGGCTTAAAGGGTGGACTAATGGATTAATTTGAGCTGGACTAAATTAAAAATAATAATAATAATTATATAGGTCTAATTTTATTTTTAAAAGTTGTGCTGGGCTACACAGCCTAACCCAACCAACTCATAGATCTATGGACAATCCGATTCGAATTCCTTGTTGCTTGCTCGAATGGGACCATGGCTCTAAGCCTTCTGCTGCACCAGACATCTCCAGTAGCTGTTGTTCTTCCCAACTACCGAATTGCAATCAAGACTTGTGTTTTCTGTTGAGTTTGTTGTTAGATGTTGTTGTGTTTTTACGTAGTTGTGTTTATGTTTTTTCTGCTTTTGCTGTGTTGTTTCTTTGTTGCCGCCCTTGCTATAGGAACATGAGTTTTGTTGTGTAATCACTTTGGATGTTTGAGTGAAAGTTTTCCATTGTTTGATTTTCAATAAAGTTCTTTTATTCATTAAAAAAAAAAATGGAGTTACATTACGTGAGTGTGGAGGGATGCCAACATGAAATTTTTGAAGCGTTTGACAAAGATAAAGACCAAATCGATATTAGTCCCAAGTGCGGCCAAGCCATCTAGGGGCTTCCACGGCGCTATGGGATTTGTACTACCAATTTTATTACAAAGTCTTTACAAATTTACAAATTGATGTTACAGTACTGATGTGTCATAATACCACTTCAATAATCAAAACATTAGATTGGCATGTCATCAATCATTTAAAAACTCATTATAATTTTTGTTGTTAAAAAAAAAAAAAAAATCAAAGAAAAAAACTTCTTTTTGCTTGACCTTCTTCCGGCGCCAACGAGGAACAAAGTTCTCTTTGTTGTTCTTTGGTGCGACAACCCACATACATCCTCTATTCTAAAAACACCGGATCTAGAAGAGACATTGGCTCACCTTCCCATCCCACCCAATTCCAAAAACGCCTTCACAATTTCCATTAAATCTTTGAATTCTTTGATCCGAATTAATATTCAAGATGGCCTACCGGTGTTTGAATATTGTTATCAATTCAGCCAAGGGCTTGAAGAACGTGAATTTTTTCTCCAAGATGAACGTGTATATTTGTGTGGGTTGCCGCACCTATTCCTTGTCCGCGTCGCAGGAAGGGTCAAGCAGTTGCATGAGGCGGCGGCGTGTGGTGATGGGGTGGAGGTAGTGGGTGGAGGCAGCAGCGGCATGGTCTTTGTTAGAGCTGAGAGAGGAAGAGAGACTTTGGAATTTTTATTTTCAATTAAAGTGGCAAAGATTAAAATGAAGTTTTGATTTTGAAATTTTATTTAAAAAAATATTATAATAATTTTTCTTTATCACACACGCTCCACGCGTGTTAAAAGGTTTTAATTTTCCATTTTTTGGGCAAATTTTACAATCCTCTTTTTTTGGCAAATTTTATTTTTCCATTGAAGTTTCATGACTAATAGGAGATGCCAAAAATTAAAACTACAATTACTTTGAAACTAATTTTTATATAAAATTCAACGGAGACCATTTAAAAAAAGAAGTAAAAATGTGATGATATATCATATAGCTTGAATAGTACGGGTGCCCAATATTTCATAATGGTATTAATAGTCATCTGATTCTAGCTCACCGGTTTACCTTCTTTTTTTTTTTTACTTTTTTTTTTTTCACATCAAACGCAACGGGAAAATTCTACAATATTATAACTAAAATCAATTAATCACATTTTGATTAATTCCCTTGGTGTTACATTGTTACTTCTAAGTTCTAACCCTTGAAACCTACGAAACCTTGGGGGTTTTAATGAGTTAATTTAATTTTTCGGTGGTGTAACTTCATGCCACTATAAAGTTCTCCAATCTGCAAACCGAAAATAGAAAAAAGTTATCCTTTTATTTATTTATTACGTAGTTTTGTAACTACTCAATGTTTCACAATCAAAAACCTATAAACCCCCACGTCATGCATGCATATATATATATATAACATAATTAGTGTACGTTGAAGAATATATTGTAAAGGAAATGGGGTCACTTCAGCATATGAATACCTTGATCCTGCTGACCTCGATATTGGTAGCAACCACGATTATGCCCAACATTCTTGCACTCAACTTTTTCGGAATCGCAGATCCTGAATGCTGCAAAATGATCCATCACCTTCCGCATAAATGCTCCAACAGGCTGTTCACGCATGGAGAATTTTCCCCCACCTACCGTTTTATGCTTAGGAAGTATTGTGCTCAAACTGGACTAGCTCCCGGTGCTGATTCGATCTTATACATACCATAAGCAAATAAATAAATTCTGTTAAATAAACCAAAAGTTAGTTTTTTGCTGAGGATTTTATCTTTGTGGCCAAAACATGAATCAAAATATTTTTACTGTTCAAGAATGGGTCATTCTATAATATCCATATATATTTATTTATTATTATTATTTTTTATATGGGTATGATACTCACTAAAATCTTAATTATTGTTACCATCACATTTGATGTAGTTACTATCTAATGTGACGTTGGTATTATCTAATTATATATATATATATATTGAATTTAACTTAGATATATATATATATCCTAAGTTTGTTTAGTTGTCAAATTGGTCATTTTCAATCATTTGGAGGTTAAAAACTACCATTAATGTATTAAAAATTAGGAAAACAAATCAAATTACACCCCCTAAGTTTGTTCAGATATCTACTCCCTTAAGTTAATAAAATAATCGTTTTTAATTTTTTTAATACTTTAACGGCTGTATGGAAAATGACTAAATTGACAACTAAACAAACTTAGGGGAACTAAAATGACAAAAATGAAACTTAGGAGACTAAAATGACAACCGGTCAAATTTAGAAGGTGTAATTTGAATTTTTGCAAAAAAATTAAAATAAAATAAAATAAATAAATTTAAAACAAATAACAAAAACTGCTAACTAAACTTACACATTCATATGCATATATAATTACAATTGTTTCAGGAGGGAATTTCGTGGTCATTTTAGTGGAAGCAAGGAAGTGGGTTTGCGTTTTAAGACGTGTCACCACATAGAAAGTTTATAAACAAATTCGGTGGGTATATAATATAACACATTTAAACAAAATAATTGAGAGAATTTATGTACATGTGGCTCTAGAACGTATGCACATGGTATTTAGTAGGCACACTTAGCAGGTGTGCAAGCGATCAAAATCGAACAATGATTTTTTATTGGGTAAATTCCATTTCCCCTTAATTATTGGGCCCATTTCAATCCAAAATTTAAAATAAACAATATATCACTAATTCATCATTAATGTGCAATTAGTCTGTGTACATTTAGATTTGGATAAAACTTTGATATAGTTCCTAAATTAGGTACATTAAACTTCAAAATTTATTGATTCAGAATGACTATTAATCTCCATAGACACACGCACATACCATTCTAAAATATTCGGCACCATTCAAGATAAATTATCAAGCTGGGAAATGATATGCTCACCAGTTACATCATCGGCTTTACATCACTTTTTCACACCATTAAAAAATTGTTAACATCAATGTCCACAATTTGTGGATAAGTTCAAAATTTATTTTTTGGACATTGATGCCCATAATTTGTGGATATTTATATTCACATTTAAGTTGTAGGTCGTTTGTGTGATTTAAACTAATATATACACAATAGCTAAAATCAATGACATTTTGATTATTTTCCTTGTGGTTTTAAAAACCAGATTGGATCGATCGGTTCTACTGGTTGAACCAAGGATCGGTGCTTGATCCGATCCAATTTTTAAAAAAAACCAAAAATCTAGAAAGAAATGACCAAAAACCGAAAACTGGCGGTTCGACCAAGTAAACTACGAACCGGAACGGTTGAACAGATTGTGGTTCGGTTCTGCTAATTCCAAAAGTCACCCTTTTTGAAGCCCCAAACTACACCATTTTCACTCCTTATTTCTTCCAAACCTAAACATTCAACTCTTTCTTTCTCATTTCTCTCTCACGCACGCCGTTTAGCCAATCATGGCCAAGAAATTACAAAAAAAACTAGAAAATAAAGTCTAGAGAGAAAACTAGAGAAAAGATTACAAGAAAACTAAAAACTGCTTCATGCAGCACTCTCTCAGAAGTAGCAGCCAAGTGAAATTCATTTTAGGGCTCCATCATGGACCCATGATCTAGTGCGACGCGCGCATGAATGAGAGGAATCATGCACTGGTCTCATGTTATCAATTATCACCTTTGCAAACTCCCTTTCATTGTAAGGGTGAGGAAGAAAAGAAAAATGAAATAAGAAAGAACTTATGAAGACTGAAGAAAGAAGAATCTGGAGGAAAGGAGAGAGAATGTGAAGTAGAAAAGTAATAAAGTGAGTTAGATAATAGAAACATGTTGAAGTCTTGAGAAAAAGTCAAATGGAAAATAATTAAAAATAATATGAAAATAAAGACAAGAGAATGAGTGGACAAGAAAAAAGAGAGGAAAAAAAATGGAAATAATGTTTCGGTTGAGTGTAATTGTGTTATGCATTTTTTTTCTTCTTTTTGATAGCATTTTGTGTTACGCAATTATGATATGACAAAGATCAATACTTCGTTAAAAGCCATAAAAATTGGGATCAATAAGTTATATTTAATGACTTATTACATGTACTACTACAGTATTGCTTATTTATTTGTTGGTCCTATTTGAATTACATGACTTATTTGTTTGTTGGCTATTTTTGTTGTTGAAAATGGTTGCTGCTAGTCTGTCATTGTTGTGTGAAAAACTGAAATGGATTCTACCTTTGCACCATCTACAATCAGGTCATCTGTGAGGAAAAAATGTGATATTGCATGGAGTCATTGTTGTTTGGATGTAATGGAATTCATAACTTTTTTTATTTAATTGAAGGATTATTGGTTATATGATTTAAGGATCATTATTTTGTAATGTTAATATGTTTAGTTACGTAGTTACATAGTTACATTTTGCTTAGTTTTGATTTTTTTTTTTTTTTCACAAAATATAAAATGTGGAAACTCATATAAAGTATTTTAAAATTTGTTATATATTTGTTAACCCAATATTATTAGTTACAAATTGTTTATGTATTTATTTAATTATTTATATAATTTTAAAATTATTAATTAAATTATTTATGACGTCACCGGTTCGATCCCAGTCGGACCAGTGATACAGGAACCATTCCCCTTTCAAGTTCTTTCTCTAGTCCAATTTTTTAAACCACAATTTTCCTTACAGTTATTTTATTTTTGTGGGTGCTTTTTTTGTAGGGGGTGGTGCTGTAGATGGAATAGGTAAGGAAGTGAGACTAAGACTCACACCAGGCCTTCGCGGTGGGCCTCGTGGCTAATGGCTGTGATCCAAAGATGATGGCCCAATCTCATGTGATCGGGTTTTTATGGTTAACACTATTGTTGGCTCTTGGTCAAGCCTCTAAGTTCTTCCATCTACTTGGACTTTAGTGTGCAGTAGCTCAAACTTGGATTATGCAGCAAATGATAGTTTTAGTGGCAGCTACCCATTTTTGTATAACAAGATGGGCAGGAGAAAACTTAAAGTATATATAAAAAGAATATATGAGAGTCATTTGCTAAACTCGGTTTTGCAGTAAGATGTGTAGATCCTGTGATAGGGCATGTAGATTCCGCAGGAGTTTCTTTGTCATGATATGTATGGCAACAAAGACTTGCTTCCATGAGATTTATTGGCTAGTTTATACTGTAGACTAAAAGCCCAAAGTTATTCAACTCATAAATAAATAAATAATGAATAGATGAATATCTTTGCAACATAGTTTTGGTTTTGCCGAAACAAAAATCTTGTTCCTGTAACAACATTCAAGTATACAGTATGCATGTATATATACATTATAAATAATGGGAGTTAAGGATTGAATGGGAGAGAAAGCTTATCTGTGTCTCGTAATATTGGATCCTTGCGGTAAGGACCATTGTTGGTGTTGGGCTAATGGGTTGAAATCTAAAGTTCCTCCCTTAGCCATGTCTGCAAAGTGAGAATGGGCTTTGCAGGAAGATGCATTAGTCCCGCAGAAACAAACTTAATATAAGTATTACAGAGAACCACAGGGGATGGATTTGGGGGAGAGTTCGTCCAAGCTAGTGTGCACGCTTGAAGGTGATTTTGTGGTTTCAGATTATGGATGATATCCACTTTTGATGTTTTTGAATGGGTGTTGTATATGCCTCTTGGTGTTATGGGTTCTCCCCCCTATTATGCGCTGTGTTCCTCCTTTTATGATGGCCCTTTTTTCTGCAGGACGGAGCTCCTGTCACTTCGTTAGTACAAGGACCATCTCGATTAGCGGACCATTTCCGCTATTCCCAAGACACATCTTTTCCTCTTTTTCAAGGCAGAAGCTTCTTTTGGCTATACTTTTGCTTCTTTTCATGTTCCTGCCATATTGTCAACGTGATTTTGGCTTACTTTTCCAGGCTCCTTTCATCTGCAATATCATCATTATTTCTTGGGAAAGTGAGGACATTAATGGAGTTCTTGAGAAACACGGCTGCATTAAATGGTTTGCATTAAGTGCCTTGTTTAAGAAGGAAGGGTGTGCATTAAATGCCTTGTTTTACGGAGGGAGAAAACTGTTTCGTGGTTTGCGTGCACACACATGGTTACAAGAATCAAGCTTTGGTGACCGAAGTATTTCCCAAACAAATCTCTCGGTCTTTAGTTGAATTCATGAACCCCCTGGATAAACTCCCCTACCGCCAAACCATCACCCCGTGATTCCTGCAGGAAATAAGGAGATTAGTTAGCTTTTTGCAAGTTTGGGCTACTACCATTAAATAATTTCAGAGATATCACATCCATCTCTTCCATTGGTGAAGTCTCAATGGCTTGTTAAATTTGGTTGGCTTGTAATTGGACTAAAAAGTCTTTTGACTTGGCTCCTGCCGAGATTGATGCCATGGTTTTGGATTTCTCTGTACAAAGAACTATATTACCCATTTCGTGGTGGGACCTTATGGCCTTGGTCCTCCCACTTGCTTTGGGTTTTAGTTCATTTGGTGGAATAGTTTATCGCAGGACCCTTTTAACATGGTTGGTTTGGTGGGCCTATTAGCTCTTTGGCTGGAGCTTTTGATTGGGCCATCGCAGGACCTTTTTAACATGTTTGGTCCTATAGATAGTGAACTTGTAGATGGGTTTTTGGACCTTTTATTCTAAGGAATAGAACCCCAAGGATTTGCGTTATCCTTTTTATGGGCTTATGGGCCTTGTGGGCCCATTTGTTGGTTTTGGGACCTTTGCATTAGGTTTTGTTCCCAATAAAACCTAAGGATTTGCATTATCCTTTTGATGGGCTTATTAGCCTTGTGGGCTCATTTGTTGTTGAACCTTTGCATTAGACTTTGTTTTGTGACAGGTCCCATTGCATTTGGACTCCGATGCCATGAATTGAAAGTTAGGCCAACTATTTTACATTAGTGATTGGTCTAAGTTTGTAGACCCTAAATTGGGCTTCATTTTGGACCAAACCCATTGCATTTGAGCTTATTGGGTTACTGGCTTTATATTAGCCATCGGCCCGCATGAATGACCATCAACAATTTCTAATCTTGAAATTCACAAAACGTTGGGATTTTTTTTTTTTTAATTGGTGAATTTATTTTGTCGGGCGTGTGTAACATCATTCCACTATACAGACTACAGTTCTCCTCTTATGCAAACCGAAAAAAAGAAAAAATGTTTACCCATTTTAATTACGTATTTTGTAACTTACTCCATGTTTCACGTTAAAAAACTATAAACCTCTACACCATGCATCCATAAAATGAACGTAAAGGAAATGGGGTCACTTCAACATAATTGTGCCTTGATCCTGCTGACCTTGATATTGGTAGCAAGCCACGATTATGCCCAACGTCCTGGCACTCAACTCTTTTGGAATCTATATCAAAAGAAAAAACTCTTTTGGAATCGCACATCCTGAATGCAACAAAATGATCCACCACCTTCGGCATAAATGCTATACTCAGCAGTTTACCCACACCTACAGATCTATGATTAGGAGGATTATTGTTGTCAAACCCCAGTGGCGAGTGATGATTTGATCTTATACGGTTATACCTACTAATCCATAAGCAAAATAAATAAATAAATGCTGTTAGAAAAACAAAATTATAGTTTTCTTGGCAAATAGCAGACTAGCTAGAATATTGGTACCGATGGGACGGTATTTTATCTTTTGGGGCCAAAGTATGAATAAGAAATTTTCACTATTCAAGAATTAAAATACTTTAATACATGAAAACTAATTTAATACATGAAAAATAAAACTAGAATATATTCATTATTAATAAATTATAAATAAAACAAAATACTTGAGACCATTTTTTTTAATACATTTCTATTCAATCTAAATCCCAAAAATTAATTATGGTTGATTCTGCATCAAGGCTCTATTTATTTCAACGTAAAATGTTTTTTGTCGAATTCAACTGAAATCCTTTTTTGAGGGATAGTTGCTATTATTTTTTTTGGTTGTGTTCATGTAAATGCTATGGGAAATATTTCTTGGGGTTTGGCTCATATGAAAGATCAGAAAGTTTCATAAATATATATATATATATATATATATATATATATATATATAATTACTTTGAAATTCACCACTTTAAAATATTAATACAAAATAACTAAAATTGGAATTTTCCCTAATCCATTGGGAATGTTCTTACAAACACTTAAAACTTCCAAAATGACACTTAAAAGTGTTTTTATGCTACTTTTAAAAGTTTCGAAGCGATTCTCGAAATTTTAAGGTATTGTGGTCATTTTAATGGCTTCAGGATGGAATTTTGTCATTTCGATGGTTTTGGGAGGTTTTTATTTTTGGTCATTTTGTAGGTTCAAATGCATTTTAAATGACAATTTCGAGGTATTTTGGCTTGTAGATTTTATGGGTATGTATATCATTTTAGAGGTTTCTAGGGTAGGTTTTCAAGGTTATTTTTTTTGTCATTTTAGAGGTTTCAAGGATATTCTGTATTTCTATCCTTTTATAGGTTTATAAGATATTTGGATCATATTAGAGGTTTACAGAGATATTTTTATCATTTTGAAGATTTTAGTGGCATTTTGGAGGTTGTGAGAGTATTTTGGTCATTTTCGAGGTATTTTTTTGTTCTCTTGAGGTTTAAAATGTTTTATACTCCTTTGCATAAAACATTTTCAAGCCCAAAGAAGGTGTTTTTCCTAGTCAACCAAAAGTTTTGGTATGACCAAGTTTTTTGATCATCCCAAACACCAAAAAATGAGGAAAGCAGTTTTTGAAAAATGGTTTACCCCAAAACAAATAAGACCCAAATTTCACAGCAATTTCTCTAATAATGTACAGAAGTTAAAACATCATTTTCTATTTTGTTGCAAAACCTATTTATAATAATATTCTTGGTTGGAAATGTCAAATATCGTAGCTGGTTTTACCATATTCAGAAAATCAAATAATTTTTATATTTTTTAAAATCATTATATATCAATTATTCTTCTAACTAAAAAAACTAATTAACATGGTCAGGTTATTGAAAAAAACACACACAACTAATCAGAGCCTTATGTTCTTTTTATGGCATTAACTCTACCACTGTTGCTTGGCTTTAAAGAAAGTGCATCTGAATAACAATGCATGGAGGCCTTGCTTCTGGTTGATCGATCCCAGGGGTGGCCTTGGGCAAGGGCGAGGTGGGCGACCGCCTTAGGCCTCACCTCAAAATTAGGCCTCATCCTAAAAAGTTTTAAAGCCCTTATAATTTTGAAAGGCCTAAAAAAAATAATAATAATAATAATATAACCCTATACAAAAAATTAAAAAGGCCATCTATTTTAAACAAACCTTTTAAAATAAGCCCAATAATAATTTATTTCTTCTAGCCCAGGTCCTAAAATTATGTAACCCTAAAAGAAGTAAAAGTAAGCAAACTTTTCACTCTCTCTATAACTTAGCCGTCATCACTTTGACAAGCCTAACTTCAAAAGTCATTCACTTATATTCTCTTATTCTCTAGCTCTCTCACTCTTTACAGTTTACACGATACTTTTATTTTTCTATCCTAGATTTCTCATCTCTTACTCTCTAATCTATATTTCTTTTATTACTCTCTCATCTTATCCTGAAAGTGAAAAGTTCAAATCTCCATCAAGTTTGAGTTTTGATTTTTGATGTATGTATTTAATACATTTTTTATATAATAGTTTATGAGTATTTTATTTTTATATATAATTTTTATTACTGTGTTATTAACATCTAACAATTTTTATTATTATTATTATTATTTTTTTTCAGGTTTTATACATTGTATCTAAATGCATCTATTGCATATAGAATATTATTAACTATACCTGTCACGGTCGCGTCAATTAAAAAAAGTTTTTCAAAGTTAAAATTATTAAAATCTTACTTACGATCAATTATGTCACAAGAAAGATTAAATGAATTAGCCATATTATCTATTAAACAAGATTTGTTAGAGAATATTGAATATAAAAGTTTAATTAGTAATTTTGCAGCACAAACCGTGCGTAGAGATATTTTTCGATGATTTTTATATTTATTTTTTATATAAGGCCTCATTTTTTTTGGATCGCCCTAGGTCTCATAATTCCCAGGGCCGGCCCTGATCGATCCAAACATATAATTGTGCTGGGCATAACTTGTGAATGTTTCCAATGCATGCACAAGTTCTACAGATCCACTTGCACTCACCAGTATGCTCACAGGCCCTGGCTGTGCTGCTGGAACATCAACCATGTCAGTATGAACTGTCTTCCTATTATGTTTCTTTTACGACCATTCAAACTTTTCTTCCCAACACTTGTATAGGGCTACCGCGTTTCGATTTGGAAAAATCCCTGCATCATTGAGACAAGGAGCCTTACTGCCACTACAGAGATTGCAGCTCCACAACCATCTGTTGTTTCTCATTAAACTGCCAAAACACATTGCAGAAAAGAATTTTTCACTACCATGATGACCCACTATTTCAGGGAAAACAAACTTTTTTCCGTTTTTGATCAAGTAAGAATACAATTGAAACACAAAACTGCTGTAACCATATTGAAATTATGTGGGTGACTTGGATTCATATGGTGTTCTAGTCAAACCAGATTCAAGACAGATTTGTCCGTGACAAATCCTTAGAGATGTCAGTATTTGACTTTGGAGAACAAGCACCATCAAGGAACTTCAATTTGGCTGGCATTGGGGTTAAGCCTAAGTTTCCCAGCAGCAACCATGAGGCCTGGTGTAGGGCATTTCAATCATTTAGCAAAACAAAGACAAGTAAACTTCAAATTTCGTATAGAACTTATCTTCCTTATTATTTATTGTTCAGTAGCAGGAAAATAGTGTTTTTCCTTACACCTGAAGATAAGGTCATATAAAGATACTTTCCAAAAAGGGAAGAAAGCTCTTACAGTTAGAATTTACTACATCCCCCTTTTTCCCATACAGAATAGCAAAGATCGCAAAGATCTCACTATCAATTGAATTAATCTAAAAATTCACATGAAATCTAGGAATCGGCAACAAGTGATCCACATAACTGGGGGAGGGGAAGAGAGAGGAAAAAACGAATCACTTTTATACACTCTGGCTTTCACTCTTTTGGGCTAATCAACTTCTTAAATAGTGTCCATGCTCACCAGATCCAAACTCCTCTGATCACAACTTTGACAAAATAGTAGCAAGAAATTGATTTATACAGACAATAGTGAAGTATTTTAAGGAAGGCCGAAATAACACTTCTGAGAGAATCTTTAAACCAATCTCTAAATAACTTTGTGAGCTATTCTTCTTTAGAGAGAAGTAAGAATCGTATTTTACATGCACATACACACACAAGATACACACATAAGCAGATACATTTTTTACCCCACGAAAATTGATTGCAAGGGTGCCCAACTCAACTGAAGACTGACCATGCATTGCATGGTTCAAGTTGCAAAAAATTATAGGCATAGCAAAGGTTACTTATCAAGAAAAACAAGGGGGTTTAGAAACCTTATAAGCGAGATAACATATGGAAAAAGTTTTATGCTCGGCAGATTTGGATTCCTATATATCACTCACGTGGCAAGTGGGTATACAAGCTGAAGCGACGAAGTGATGGATCAGTTCAGGGGAGACTGAACTTGAATGTAGTATGACACGGGCAACAAGAAACCAATGTTATTCTATTTTATTTTATGTGTCAAGGGAAATTATGTAATTTACACTTTCTGGACATGGGTTGCAATATTGGTCTTTTAGGTCGTATTTTGAGGTTTGATTATGTTATTAGGTGTTATTTGTGAGCTTAGTTATATAGTACTATTCGTCCATTTGGTCTTATTTTGTGGTTTGATAATGTTATTAGGTTTTACTTGTGAGTTTAGTTATGTAGTTTGAGCTTAGTTATCACAACCCCTATTAGGTTAGGTTTAGTTATCTATTTATATCGATGTAATTTTAATATGTTTTCTAAATTTTCAAAAGCTATGAAAGTTATTTTTGAGGTTTGAGAGATGAAACCTTCTCTAGGGTGTGATTCCGGGGAATTTTAGGTGTGATTCCTAGAAGCTTATCTTCTTTTTTTTCTTCATCCTTAAATTACAGCAGCTTGAAGTTGAAACCTCACAACTATACATTGATTGGTCATCTTTGGAACCCTAAAATCCAAAACTTTAAAACCCTAGACCACCTTTCTATCAAATAGCCCTTTCTCCAAAGGAGACATCCAGGTTCAAATCCTCCCTCACCCAACTATCAAATTAAAAAAAATTAAAAAAAAAATAGCGCCAAATAATCTACAAAAAGCCAAAATACTGTTATCCGGTTACTGTTCACACATCACAGCCCTGGAACAACAACTAAAATCCTACGTTTTCCCCTTTTATTTCATCCACAAATCCTACTATTTCTTTTTACCATTATAAACCTTATATTCCCTAATATTTTCTAGCTCCTTTTCTACCAATAAAACCCCAATCTTCGACATCCCAAATCCAACAACCAGCTGCGCACCAGGTAAATTCCAACAACCTAATCTGTCAAGATACAACCTTTGTACTGTTGTCCAACCTCACTAACTTAACTAAGGGTTTTAACTTAGGAAAGAAGTTTGCAGGATTTCATTGAAAAAATTGACATCTTAACTTATTAGAATAGAAATTATAGGTATTTCAAGTTCCAGAAGTCCTAAAGCTTGACAGTTTAGAAGTTACTATCAGAAAGCATAAAAATTTAGAGCCAGAAAACAAAAAGAATGAAAAAATGATCTCATCCAGGTCATGTTAGCACAATGTAAAAAACAATACACACACATTTACAGACTTATTTTCTTGAATATAAAATTCAAACTACTCACAAGTGACAACCCAAAAGAACCAGATTTATAAACAGACATGTCTAGGTCAGTTTTTTCCTTACATCAACCCTAGATTGCCTACCTCCTATTGTGTATGTCACAAGCTCAGTAGCTCCAATGAATTACCCAAAGAAAAAAGGCAAACAGACATGTCTAAGTCTCATCAACCAACATAACCCTCCGATGATGTAAAATATATTGTTCTATCTCATCTTTTAGTTGTAGGTAACCTTAATCTTACTTTATTTAACACAGCAACGGCTCCATACAGTGAGATATTGAGTCTGGCTTAATTATAAACAATGAAATGGATTCAATAGAATTAAAGCAGCACTGCTATTTTCCAATTTAATCTTTAAGTTTCTTTACTGAGGGGTAAATGACAATGTTTTAAGTACAACTGAGGGATAATATTTACTTATAAGCCTCAAATACTGGACTGAGTTTGAACAGCCTAAAAAGCTTCAGAGTTCTTCAATTCATCAAAGATAGGGTATTACAAACCTTCTTGCCTAGTGTTATGATATCATCAGTTAACCATTTTTTATAATTAATTGAAAAATAAATCAATTAACCATGTATAGTGCTATCAACATATACACAATCATCTAGAACTGTTGAACCAATTATACTAATTTATACTTGAAAGGAAACAGAGCATAGTCTTAATCCTTGAGAATCTAACTTCTTTTTTTTGTTGTTGTTAATGTTGCTTATAACAAGCCAGGGGAGGGGGGATTCGAACCAGATTCCCCTGCATGGGAGAAGGGAAATGTCACTAAGTCACAAGACTCTTGACCAATCTAACTTCCTTTTAAAACTACAAACAGGGCATGGACATTAGCTTTCTCCAATCCACTGAGACACATACAAAAAAACACCTCACCCAAAGTAGCCTACTTAAGATTCATAAATTAAAGTAGAAGAACTACAAAGAGCTTTCAGAATAGACAAAGCTCAAAAGATAATTTTAAGTTAACTGTTCCAAACATTGACACACTCGAAGTAAAGATACATGGAATCATAAGTGGAAATCTCACAAAGTATCGCAAATACTTTGTAACCAAGTTAAACTACTCCAATCAACCCTAACATACTATCTATGCTACTTCACTGCATTGAGTGGAAGGCCGAGGTCATACTAAAACAAAAGCTTGATTATATATACATTTCAAATTTCCAATGCAAAGCAACCAAATTGAGCATTGCAAATATTTCAAACCTTGCTACAAGGAAGCCGCCTTGATAGCTCTCTGCAATTCAGATTCTACATCACTCACCCAGTTTGTGGACTTATTTGATTCCCTTCGCCCATTCTCTTCTCCGCCACTCTTCTTGCTCCTCCACTGCTCAAACTCGCTAGATATCTCACTGGTAGGTGGCAACACCTTCTTCCCTACACCATCACTCTCCCCACGGAATTTTTTCACAGAAACTCCCAATCTCATCCCCTCCAAACTCTGCTTCATCTCTCTATTTTCCTTCTCCAAAATTTCCAAATCCTTTCTCATCCAAAAGCACATTCCCTTCAACAATTCCAAATCACCCACATTTCTCTCAGTCTCACCACTGTTCTTCACTACCTCCTTCACCTCCTCAACCCTTTCTATACCAATCTTATTCATCCTCAAGTATGGCATACTCTTTCTCAAATCAGCTGGAAAATTCACACCCCATCGCATATTCACCATTAGCGTTTTGGTCACCGGAAACACCGTTCTTGCCATAACAGCAACTCCAGACAAAAACCCATCTTTCCCACTATTCTTCCAAGCCATTTGCCTCTCTGGCGCAACCCCAATTCCAGCATTTAAATGAACCCCACAATTCTCCAAAGAATCAGGGTTTGTAACTCCATCTTTGCCACTACAAGGCTCCAAATTCAGCTCCTGCCATACAGACGAAACATTTGACACAAACCCACTTCCAAACTCGCCATTTGAATGTGACCCAGAATCAAAATTGACCCCACCATTGGAGTAAGACCCAGAATTCAGTTTAATTCCACCATTGGAGGAAGATCCAGAAATCTGATTAGAAGCAGGGTCGGAGAAAGTCGATCTTTTGAGGGAAAAGTCACCGAACTGGGGCTTGAAATGGAGAGAGAAAGTGGGGATGGGAGTGTTCGTTGGGGAAAGAGAGAAATTGGCAGAGAAGACGAGGGGGGAGTTGTGTGCGGAGCCAAAGAGGCCAAGGCCAGACTTAAGGGAGAGAGAGAAGGGAGTGGATGCTGTGGTGGTGGTGGGAGAATAGGAGAGCTTAAGAGAAGGACCAGAAGGGAAGTTGGTGGAGAGAGAGAAGGAGAGGTCTGAGGGGGAGCTGGTTGTGGATGTGGTGGTGGTGGAGATGAAGGGTTGGTTGAATATGGTTAAGGGTAATTTGGCTTTAAGAATTGGGTTTTGGTTTTGGTGGGGATCCTCTTGAAACTTGAGAGAGAGCTTCATGTCTTCTGGCTGTGTGTGTGTCTGAACTCTGAAGGGTTTGGGGTATGAGATGAAATAGAATCTGCAGACTGCACTGCAAACGTGCGGTGCGATGCGGTGCGATGCGATGCGATTGATCAAAGGAAGATTAAAGTGGGGATTGGTTGGAAGTTGGGACATGGAAGTTGGAAGTACACGGGAGGAGTACTCCAGTGGCTTACTTAACCATAATGAGAGCATTTACTAGTTTTTTATTTTTTTAACTACTTTACCTCTTCAAAACCTATTTTATTTTCTTTATCTTTCAACATTTTTAACATACCTCACATCCCACTCTTTATTTTACGCTATATTCTATTAAAATATTATGAAAATAATAATAATTATTATTATTTTTTTTTCTCACAATCTCATCCACACCCACGCTGGCACCACAAAACCCACCGAAATACAAACCCAACCACACCCATGCCGGCAGCAGCACCACCACCATCAAACCCACACCCACGCCGGCAACACCACCATCAAACCCACACACTCACGCCGGCAGCACCACCATCAAACCCACACACCCACACCGGCAGCATCACCATCAAACCCACACTCACACCGGCAGTATCACCATCAAACCCACACACTCACGCCGGCAGCACCACCATCAAACCCACACACCCACGCCGACAGCACCACCATCAAACCCACACACCCACACTCTGTCCTAGTACCTCCACTGCGTGCTGCTGTCTTGGTCGCGTCGTGGCGTCGCCAATCGGGCACCCACGCCTACTTGCTTCGGCCAACGGAGCCCCACACCTACCTCCTCAATAGATCATGATGTGAGAGAGAAGCCCAAGGGAAGTGCGAGAGAGATGCGAGAGCTTTCTGTCGAGAGAGGGGGGAGAGAGCAGAGAGTAGTGCGAGAGGTCTACCGAGAGAGAGAGAAAATTTTGGTAAAATTATTTTAATCAGGGGAGAGAGAGTGTCTTGAATAAAAAATGTGTGTTTTATTTGTTTTGCTCTTCAACAGTACTCAGTATTGATACCGAGTACTGTTCAATTGTGTAAAATTTTTAGCAACTTTAGAAGACCGGATGGGAGTGTGAATTTGATGAATTTTGTGAATAGTATTATCTATTGTAGATAATAAAGTGTTTTAAATGACCGGATGTGAATGCTCTGAATATCTAACCCGCAATACTTTTTTTTAAGTTCAAAAATTAGCTTTTTATCTCGATTATTTATTTAATCTGATTAAAAAAAAAAAACATTTTAATTTTTTAATAGACTAAAATGAAAAATAATTTTGCAACTTTTTATTTCTGACATTTAAAAATATTGTACCTGAACTCAATCGAATATCCCATATGAATATATGATCCATACCATTACAATAAAAGTCTTTGTTTTTTTTTAATTCTTATTACTTGGTGGGATAAAAGATTATTTAAAGTATGTCATTCAAAGCTTCTAATTCAAATACTAGTAGACGAGAGTTGCAAGCAAGTAGACAACGACATAGAGTTTTGGAAGACCTTTAAAAAAGGCGAAACTACTAAAACAGTTAGGCGCAGTTTGTGACACCATCTTAATGATGAACGCATAGCCTAATATAATGCCTTCCAAGTTCCAACGAGGGAAAAGAAGCGAAAATCACGAAAGTAATGGTCAAAGATATTATACAAATTCCAAAATTTCATCATGTAAAGTTACGAGACAACTTATAAAATAGTTTACAAAAATCATCATCTTTATTTTTAGTGCTAATTTAAACATTAGAGAGGTTTTGGCTAGCACGACACCAATATCATACTAGGATCTATTTTTCTTATATACGATAGTCATCCAAGGTTGGGCTAAACAGGCAACCACTGATTGTTGGCATTATTATTACTAAAAAAAAAAACTGGATTTATGTGGGATTGTTGGCATCATCATTACTCAACCCTTAGTGTTAGGTTAAACGACGGTTATATAATTGGGTGTCTATGAGATGATAAATTGGATGCTCTTACTTTGTGTTTGTGGGGGAATTGTACATTTATTTATTAAAAATAAAAATTATGCTATTTTTATTTAATAAATTGTAATAGATTTAGTTCTTTTTCTTTTTTTTTTTTCTCTCTCTCTAAAGATTTGGGTATATCTCTCTTAATATGGTTTTTGTTGGTTAGTGGAGAAGTAAAATGATGGAAAATGTAGTGAAAATTAAAATTTCTTTCTTTACAAAATAATCAAACTTGAACTCTCCAAGGTGGACCATGCCGGTTCCTGTTGCAATTTCTATAGCTTTATTCCTTCATCAATTTTTTTTTTTTTTTTTGATTGTATTCCTCCATCATTTTTTACTAGATCACGTTTAATCTTATGATTTATTAGATAAAAATAAATTAATTTGCTTTTTCACTATTACATATTTGGTTTGTACTATTATTTTTTTACGTGAAAAACATTCCAAAGCAAGAAGAGTAAAAGCATTGCTTGATGTCCCGCATAATTGGCCCAACAGAGCAATCAGCCTACGATGAGGGATTTGAGATGGGCTTTAAGCATGTTGCGCATAGGATAATTACACTTTAGGCATAAGTTGACCGTGAAAATAAATGGATTTATAAGCCATACCAAACAAGCAATAAGAGCCTCATCTTCTAGTTCTAGAACAAGTCCATTATGCTTATCTCCTTGACATTGACACAAGCATGAAAGGCAGCCTTAGCTATACGCCTATACCTCATAAAAATCTCTTGAAGTTTGCTTTGCCATCAAAGCCGAGATCACATCTTCAACATGGGTTTAGATATATACCACAACAAAGACATAGGAATCACGGACAACATCATCAAAATTTAGCTTTACCCAAAGGGAAAGGGAAAGCCAAGAGAATCGTCCCAATGACACATTCACTCCACTACCAACAAAAGTTAATTCCAAACTTAAATTTGAGTTACTGTACAAACTCAATGTTATAAGAATGGGGGAGAGTTATTTCTTATTGTTTACACCATAAAATATTTTTATATATATTACATATATAATTTGGCCACTATAATGTGTTAATATGGCAGCCATAATTATGTGTGTTTTATATACAAAATGACATGTAAAAAACATGTGTCATTATATTGAAATACTAAAGCTATTTACCACACTTCCACCTTTGAAGGGATAGTGGGGTAGTTATTGGCTTGAATTATGAAAACACTATAGCCACTTACCACACTTCCATGTTACATGGGTTAGTGGGATAGTTATTGGCTTGCTATTTTTATGGGATTTGAAGAGAAGATCAAGGTTTAGTCAAGGTTTGGAATGTAACTATTGGAGTTGGCTTATAAATAGTAAATCCAAGTGTATTTCAAAAGGGGACACACCCCCAATCAAACCCAAATAGCACTTGTTAGATTAGTTAGAGAGCTTTCGATTGTAGCTTCTAATATTTCCTTTATATGCTTGTAAGTACTCTTTCAATTAATTAAGAATGTCTTGTTTATGGTGATGTTACTTTATTTGACGCTGTAGTTACCTCGGTCTCAGTATATTTACTTTAACTTACGCTGTAGTTACCTCCATTTGCATTGTCTAGTTACTTTAGTTACATGTTACTTTATTTGATGCTTTAGTTACCTCTATTTCAGTATGTTTTACTTTAACTTAGGCGTAGTTACCTCAATTAGCATTAGTTACTCTAGAATTAGCTTAGTTAGTTTAATTAATTAGTTACCTTAGCTTACTTAAATTAGCTTAATTAGTTAGCTTAATTAATTAATTAGTTACCATAGCAGTAGTTAGTTTAATTAATTAATTAGTACTTTAGACAATTTAGAACTAGTTAATTTAATTAGATAATCCCTTAGCTGTGTTTGGATCCTCTACTTAAAAGTGATTTTACGGATTTTTATGCATAAAATGCATTCTGCAAAAAATCTGAGGTGTTTGGTTGGGATTTTGGAAAAATGCAAAATGCATTCTGCCTAGAATGCATTTTGCAAATTCTCATTTCTAGAGCAGAAGTCAGAATCCAAAATATTTTGGATTCTGATTCTAGCTTCTACTTTTAATTTTTGCTAAAGTAAATGGGACCCACTTACAACAGTTTATTACTCGAATGACTCTTTTTTCTCTCGTTTAATTTTTCTCTTTCTTTCTTTTATTTTCCTTCCCTCTCTTTTGTTCCCTACTTTTTCTCTTTTCTTGATGTGTTCCCTACTTTTTCTCTTTATTTCTTTTATCATAAATGGTTTGTGTATATCTTGATTGCACACACAATACAATTTTTCTATATTTTTTTATTACATTGTTCAAATTTTATAAAAATGTGTGCAAGGAGATGTGCACAAATCATGACATTTTTTTTTTTTTTTTTTTTTTATTTTTTATTAGTAGACATTAATTTAAATCACAATGTAATACTTTATTTCTTTATTACATTGTTAATTTTGTATTGGTTAAATGTATTTTTAGCCTTGTATTGAGATATTAAAAAAAAAAATGTTAATTACATAATGTATACTAATAATATATTATTTAATAGAAGAATGCATTCTTTAAAATACCAACCAAACACAATTCCTTTAGCATAATCACTTCTTATAAATAATTTCAATATTTTACCAAACGCACTATTTTCAGCAAAATGCATTCTAGAGAATGTATTCTCGAGAATGCATTTTAGTAGGAATGCATTCTCTAGAATGCATTCCCAAAATAGAGGATCCAAACGCAGCCTATAGCTAATTAGCTTAGTTAACTTAATTAATTGCTACTTTTCTGTTTACTTCCATTAGCTTAATTACTTTCATTCTCTTTTCTTACTTGCATTTTATTTTAAATCCTTTGGGTAAAGGCAATCACCGAGCCTTTAAGCCTTTTAGATCGAAGTCAGATTGTGGTTCTAAGTTTGCTGTAAGACACTAAACCCTCGATTAGGTATAGTTATTTGTTTCCTTCAAACAAATTGGCAACCATTCCTTGGAAATTTTAGTTTGGCAACAAACAAATTGGCGACCACAGTGGGAGCTATATATGCCAGTAAGAACAAGAAGGATGAAAAGCTCTGGAAAAGGTGTTAGGTTACCTGAAGGAAGTTTTAGTTCAGATGAGGACATTGAAATGTCCCCACTAGCCAAAAGCATGGTTGATGAACTCAAATCCTATATATTACTCCAAATTCTAGATGACCAAAGGGTGGAATCCTTCGAAAAGTTGGAAGAATGTCTTGAAAAATTGCAACACTCTCTTGTCCATCTCATGAAAAATGATCTAACTCAAGAATTAAAACTCGGGGGGCAGAAAATGCCTTATGATTTTAATCTTGAGAAAACAGATTTTTCTTTGGAGAATAATGATCAATTCACCAAAGATGATGAAGAGAGTGAGACAAAATCCATGAAATGGAGTGATATAAATCCATTAGATGATCTAACTCAAGAATGTAAAATGCCTTATGATTTGCATTTTGAGAAAAATGATTTTTCTATGGAAAATGATCAATCTGCCAAAGATAAGGAGTTGAGTGATGAAAAATTCACCAATGATTTAACTCAAGAAATAAAACTCGGGGGGCAAGAATTGTCTTATGATTTTATTCTTGGAGATGATGATTTGAAATGGCAAGGAAATGCCAATGAATCAATGGGTTTGCTATTCAAAGACAAAGCATATGAGAAACTATGGATGTCTAACCAAGTTTCTAGTCATTTTTATGTCTTTGAAACTATGCATTTACATTGGCTTCTTGGTTCCCATGATTTGAAAGTTTTTTCTAAGTGGCTAGTCCAAAAGCCACTAAATTCGATGTTCTTATTTGAAGATAAATCTTATGAGAAATTGTGGATGACAAACCAAATTTCTTCTAATGCTCATATCTTTGAAAATGAGCACCCACATTGGTTACTTGGATCTCATGATCTAAAGGCCTTTTCAAAGTGGCTGGTTCAGTTGAGATTTTATAATGATGCCAAAAATAAAATCTGGCCTTGATCAATTTGGTCACAAATCGACGCCAAGAACAGTGTGAGACACGGTAGAAAGCAAACAAGTAGTATTTGACTATTTGGTACAATAAGATGATCAAATATAATTTATTGTTTGTCCTCCATCTACTAAGTGTCTGAGTTTCTCTATAAGAATGCATCAGTTTATGTGTGGGCCTAACATATGGCCATTAATCAGTACGTGACTTTTACAAAGCCAAACATTGGCGTTTCATAGTTGCCAAGAATATGGCAACAGAAACATGAAATATTAAAGTGCAAAAACTTAAACATTTGATTCTCATCAACGGCCTCCAAATTTGCCATTTTAGTGGCACATTAAATAGTTTGCCACATTACTCAGAGATATGGTCTTCATCTGTTTGGTACAAAATTAAAACGCCAGCGTGAATTTTTGGTATTATATCAAGTTTGATTGAGTAATATACCAAGATTAAGTTCGATGGGGGTCCACATTTTTCAATCAGTTGATAACTATGGCCTTAATGTTGGCAAAAAGGCTTCCATGCCAAAAGGTTGTATACTCATGGATAACATATGGCCTCGATATGGCCTCCACATGTGGCATTTGCAAAGCCATATGCCACGGAACGTTTGAACTAGCAAAGAAGGGATGAGTTCTGGCTATGAAATGCTAGTCCATTATTTGATTATTGTTTGTTTGTATGGCCTAAAATAGGCCAGGTGGATTAAAGTTGGAAAAGTGCATATGTTGTGTGAATTGGTCTTAAACTAGGGACCAGGAAAAGTCACTGTGTTGCTTAAAATTGGTCTTTAACTTGGGACCAGAAAATTCAATAATATGCAGAAAGTTACAGCCATTTGAATGGTTAAAATTACAATTACTTTTTGCTAAATTCATAGGATCACTTAATCCTAAAAGTTTTGGCCAAAGTATTGTTTTAAGTTAAATTGTCTACCGTCCATACTTAGATTCCTAAACGTCATCTAAATGGATGCGGGGCGCATTTGTTTACATCGTAAAATATTTTTATATATATTACATATATAATTTGGCCACCATGATGTGTTAATTTGGCAACCATAATTATGTGTGTTTTATATACAAAGTGACATGTAAAAAACATGTGTCATTATATTAAAGTACTAAAGCCATTTACCACACTTCCACCTTTGAAGGGATAGTAGGGTAATTATTGGCTTGAATTATGGAAGCACTATAGCCACTTACCACACTTCCATGTTACATGGGTTAGTGAGATAGTTATTGGCTTGCTATTTTTATGGGATTTGAAGAGAAGATCAAGGCTTAGTCAAGGCTTGGAATGTAATTATTGGAGTTGGCTTATAAATAGTGAATCTAAGTGCATTTCAAAAGGGGACACACCCCCAATCAAACCCAAATAGCACTTGTTAGATTAGTTAGAGAGCATTCGATTGTAGCTTCTAGTATTTCATTTACATGCTAGTAAGTACTCTTTCAATTAATTAAGAATGTCTTGATTATGGTAATGTTACTTTATTTGACGCTATAGCTACCTCGATAGCAGTATTTTTTTACTTTAAATTAGGCTGTAGTTACCTCGATTTGCATTGTCTATTTACTTTAGTTACGTGTTACTTTATTTGATGCTTTAGTTACCTCGATTCGCGTATGCTTACTTTAACTTAGGCGTAGTTACCTCGATTAGCATTAGCTACTCTAGAATTAGCTTAGTTAGTTTAATTAATTAGTTACCTTAGCTTACTTAAATTAGCTTAATTAGTTAGTTTAATTAATTAATTAATTAGTTACCTTAGCAGTAGTTAGTTTAATTAATTAATTAGTACTTTAGACAATTTAGAACTAGTTAATTTAATTAGATAATCCCTTAGTATAGCTAATTAGCTTAGTTAACTTAATTAATTGCTACTTTTCTGTTTACTTCCATTAGCTTAATTACTTTCATTCTCTTTTCTTACTTGCATTTTATTTTAAGTCTTTTGGGCAAAGACAATCACCGAACTTGTAAGCCTTTTAGATCGAAGTCAGATTGTGGTTTTAAATTTGCTGTAAGGCATTAGACCCTCGATTAGGCATAGTTATTTGTTTCCTTCAAACAAACTGGCGACCATTCCTTGGAAATTCTAGTTTGGCAACAAACACTTATTACACATTTGGGCTTTCTCTTTCTCAGATTTTATTTTTAAGATCTTTGATGATTCTTTTGAGAGGTATATAATAGAATTCATACCACATGTTTGAGAGAGTGGAAGTATATCCGACCAAAAAAAGGGTGTAATTTAGCAATTTTAGGTGCAGGTCATGTAACGCAGCAACAAATGTTTTGTTCAGATCGATAATATTCGTTGGAAGCAGAATATACCTATGTTGGCTACCGAGTATAGCGTGACCTAAGATAAATTCTCTTTAGATTAATGCCTTAAAAAAAAATGCATCAACGAGCTGTACATACACGTGTAACAAAGTTTTCCTCCAACCTGATTTGGATGAATCTTCTTTCAACCCACTACGTAGCAAGCAAATAAACTATCTACATGTGTATTTTAAAAAGACACATGACTTATTAAAAATGTCATGTGATTAAAAGTATCCGTGGATGGTCTATTTATTTGCCACGTAGTGGGTTAGAGGAAGATTCTTTCAAACCGGGTTGGAGGTAAACTATTTCCTTTAAAAAGTGAGTTGTTGATTTTACATCTAATGAGTTTTGGACCACATAAAATTTTCATAACTGTATAAGAACCACTAAAAGTACTTAAGAAACAAGAAGAACAACTACTAATTAACCCACTAATATATTTTCGAAAGTGTTAATTAATAAGTTGAAACAACTTCGTAAGTACATTTTCGATCTAAAAATCAAAAGGATCCAATTCTAGCATGTTTAAAATTTATAAGTAATCATTAGGCAAATCTAACCTCTTTTTTTTTAGGGAAATCTAACACCTATTTTAATAGGTTGAATTGTATAAAGAAAAAAAGAAAAAGAGAGATTTTAAAAGTTGTAAAAAATAAAATAAATTTTAAATTAAGTTAACCACTCAAAATCATAAAAAAGCGGGGAAAACCCAAAAACACCCTAGAATTTATCTCTTGTGGTAAAATAAACTAAGACTTTTAAATTTTTCCATAAACTCTAGACTTTATGAACTATCACAATTTAAACATTATGTCCATATATGTTAAAAATCATTAATCGAACAAGAAGAAATTTTCCACATGAGATATAACAACAAAGTGATACTGTTTTGCTAATTGAGGAGGAAACACATAAGATAATAAGAAGAGAGGACAAAAACGATAAAGAGAGAAATATTTTAAATATAAGTAAGAAAGAGTGAAAAAATACTTTTGTTATTGTTAATAATTTGATAGTTATAATAATGAGAGAATGGAGATTTGAACTCTAATTCTCCTCATAAGGGAGAGTAATAAATAATACTAAGTAACAAGGATCTTGACAACCCAAAAATACTTAAAAGAAATAATAATTAACAAAAATAGAGTTTTTAGTTAATGATTCTTAACATATATGAAGAAAAGTGTTTAAATAGTCATGACTTATAAAGTTTGGAGTTTAAGACCATAAATTAAGAAAATTACCATTTATTAATTTGTCACAAGAATTTCAATAATAATAAAAAAAAATTGAGGATTTAATTTCTCTAATGTTAGTGTAGTGGGATTTTTTGTTGTTGTTGTTGTTGTTGATGAGAGTAACAGCCGCAGAGAGAAGCAGGGAACAAGTCCAACTGTCACAACGAGACTCTCTCTCGTCATCGCATTCCCTCTCTCTTTCGCACACACAATAAAAACACGCACGCTCTTTTCACTACCTATTACTCTCCGCCACCCTCTCTCTCTGTTTTCTTCAGCTTTCATTCTCTCTCTCTCTCTCTCTCTTAAAAGCTTTCTTCAATGGCGACGATTAATCTTCCAATGAGAATGTCACTTCCCAATCCCGACTCCACCATTTCTAAGGCCTTTGATCGCTTTTCTTCCTCCAAATACTTTAGTGACTTTGTGTTCCAATCAAGAGCACCCAGAAGGAAATGCTTTCCGAAGCAAAACTTTTCGGTCAGATCGATGAGGGTCACGGAGCAGAGCCAGCATGGCCAGCTCACTTCCCAAAATGGTCCTCTTGTAGGAGTTGTGAGTTTTTTTGCTTCTTTTTTAGTTTTTGGTATATGGGTTTTTCAAGTTGTTACTGATTTTGACTCGTTTTGGTTTTACTCTTTCTGTTTGCTGAGAAAGTGTGGGAAATAGGGAAGGAATTGGAATTTTGACTTGTGGGTCTTTTTGTTTTTGGTTATTTGGGAACTAAAGCTGTGAACTTTACGTACTCAACTGTTTTGCTCTGTTTGGTTACTGAGAAAGCGTGGGAAAACTGAAGAAGTTGGGATTCTGAATCTTGTTTTTTTAAGAGCTGCGGCAGCCTAAGCTTCTGCAAAAGTTGGATATATGATTTTGCTCTGTTTCATTATGTGGCACCTGTAATTGCAAAGGTCTCCCCGAGCAAAAGGCCTAATATTAATCCTTTGGCTTAGTTGGTGATCTTAATGACATTAGATTTAGACTTTTGGTTAATTTGTTTCTAGCACTGGTGAACTACTTTCTCTACTTGTAAAGACATGCTGATATAAGTAGTTCCAAAGTCAAAGTCTTGAACAGTTTTTCTTGGGATGCTCTGTTAATTAGTGTTTTTTCATTGGCAAGTAGGTAGAGTTGAGTTTTACTTCTCTTAACAGTAACCTGGATTAGGCCATATTTGTAATAATTGCATTGCATGTTTATTCATCACTTAAAATTCTCTTGTATTGATGTTTTACCCATGTTGAATTTTGGATCCACTTTTTCTTTTTATCTTTTTTTCCTTGCCACTACATCACGTTTAAAGTTGCATTATGCTATCTAAGTCAAGGGGGTTTTTGGAAAATAAAAAGTTCTTCTTTTTGAGATGTTGAGCCAGACCCTTTGAAGACAAGATGTGGATGTTTACCCTTGGTTTGGTTCTTGAAAAATAGGAATGAAGGAAAGGAATATACTTAAAAATGATATAATATGCTAATGAAGGTAGAAACAGATTTTGTGCAATTTCACATTTCGGTTGATCTGAGTACATAGGATTCTCCTATACAGAATGCCATATGCTTCTTTTTTTTTTTTTTTTTTTTTATAGGAAAAAAGAAAAGAAAAGCATATGGCATTCTGTATAGGAGATTATCAACTTCTTGTAAGGACTTGTGTTACAAGAGTGGCATTTATTTGATCCAATATGTTCAAGATTCCATTTATTTTTTTCTGAATCTTCTTCTTGTTGTGCAATTTGTAACTGTGTAATGCTCATTTGTTCATTTTCTTTTGTCAGGACAAGTTGAACTCTCCATTTGAGCTTCAGTCTAGTGATTTCACTCTTGACCCGGCAAGGGAAACTTCAAATGCTCAAAGAAAAACTAAGATTGTCTGTACAATTGGTCCATCTACAAGCTCACGTGAAATGATATGGAAATTGGCAGAAGCTGGAATGAATGTGGCACGTTTAAATATGTCACATGGGGACCATGCATCACACCAGAAGACAATAGACCTGGTAAAAGAATACAATGCTCAATTTGAAGACAAAGTCATAGCCATAATGCTGGACACCAAGGTATGTTGCTTCAAAATGTATTTTGATTCTTCAACAACTGATTTCCTCTGTGATGATTAGTTAGAAGTATAGGACACTGATTTCCTCTATGGCGGGAAAGGAATCGTCGTGCCTTTGAAGATGAGGAGTGTACAGTTTCATAGCTTCTTGAATTTTTCTCTAATTCTTTATTTGATTGGGCTACAGTGTGGGGCTATACTCAGTCCACTACTGTCATCTCTTTCTTCAATTCTTTACACTTCTCTCATCCATAATTTCATTGTAATTATTTCCCACTCTTGTGTTCATGCTTTATGCACACAAAGTGGTTTTCATCAATAAAGTGCATTATTACTTATAAAAAAAAAACGAAGTATAGGACATTATTCGAGTGATACATGTTTGAGGTTACTTTCTGTCCATTCCAAGTGGATCAGTGTTGAAACTTGAAACAGAATCTATGGATTACAGATTTTCATCATCATCATAATCATATAAAGGACCTGTTCCTTTAATTCTGGTGTAACACATTCCTGTTTCTGATACAGAACTTGGAATTATTTTACAATTTTTATATTTTAATATACTTCTTTGTATAGGGACTGTCTGTGAAGCTTATGGTGAAAGTCAAAAGATTGCTTCTTTTGAAATTAGCATACACATCGTGCGTGTGAATTAATATTGGCATTCTGAAGTCGTTACTGACAACTCATTTTATAAGTTGATAAACTAAGCAACATATGATTGCTTACTGTGTATCCGTATCTACCATTTATTGTGTCTACACATCCAGTACTCCCCCCCTCCCCCCCCCCCCCCTTCCTCAAATAACATACATTTGAAGTTATTGATACACTATGCTTCTACTCTCTTCATGCAGGGTCCTGAGGTTAGAAGTGGAGATGTACCTCAACCAATTCAGCTTGAGGAGGGACAGGAATTTAACTTCACTATTCAAAGAGGAGTCAGTAAAGAGGATACCGTTAGCGTAAATTATGATGACTTTGTGAATGATGTGGAGGTTGGAGACATACTACTGGTTGATGGTAAGTATAGATGCCTCTCATGGGTGCTGGATTGGTGCATTAGTTAATGGATGTTGGGTTATTGTCCTATCTGATGCTGAGTTTGTGTTGCATATATTGTTTGAATTATTAATGATGGACAAAGCTGACTCATCTGAGTTTTACTGGAAGTAGGATAAAAGATGTTTCTTCATATGCAGAAACCCTCTAAATTATTGTTATTGTGATGGGGTGGTTGGGAATTCAGATTATTTTTTTTGGTCAAATGGTTGGGATATACAATGAAGGGTTGCACTCCCCTTCCCTTATATCCCCCCCATCTTTGGAGTGAGCGGGATTGGATCCCAGGTCTTTGATAAAACACCAAGAGACTTTCCTAGTTAGGCTAGTTGAAATCCATGTTGAGAATTCAGATCTGTGTGTGGATTATATCCTTTTTAGTCCATCTTTTTCTCAATATTTATGTGAAGTATCCAACTAACCATGTTAGAGAACTGGACTGATATTCTTGTGCTGGTTTCTAATTAACCACTACTTGTTGGATTGGACTTGTTGAGCTGCGATATAGGAAAGAACTGAACTATATTTCTGTTCCACTGGATTTCCAGTAGTTCTCTTCCAGAATAGTTGATTGTTTGTCATTTCCTGATTTGGTAGATGGCTTCCCTCACATCAGCTTTCAGCTGGCTTGTCCTTTATTTCATATATTTGATTTATGAACCTGCAGCAACCTGAAAACTGTCATTTCTCGTAATCGTTGATTGTGATTTACCATTAATTTTCACATCAGATCCTAAGATATAAATCCCTGTGTAAAAATAAATATTTACCTTTCTGAAGTCTAAACTTAATGCAGGCCCCAAGTTGCTGATCTGTTCATAGTACCTAATGAGTTATTTTTTATCTATGTGCTAGGTGGAATGATGTCTTTAGCTGTTAAGTCAAAGACAAAGGATCTGGTCAGATGTGTAGTGGTTGATGGTGGAGAACTAAAATCAAGGCGTCATCTAAATGTGCGTGGAAAAAGTGCAACTCTGCCTTCAATAACGGGTAATCTTCATATGTAAATGGTCTTCATGCAAGGATCTATGTCATCTACCTCTGGTATTGATATTCACTATATTTTTATTGCCTCAGACAAAGACTGGGAAGATATCAAATTCGGGGTGGACAACCAAGTTGATTTCTATGCGGTCTCTTTTGTAAAGGATGCGAGAGTGGTCCATGAGTTGAAGGATTACCTAAGAAGTATTTTTTTTAAGCTCTAATTAATTTATTAATTTTTTTTTTGGGTATTCCTACTTTTATATACTCTTTCTAAACCAGATTATTTCAAATCTCTTCTGTAGATAACAATGCGGATATTCATGTGATTGTCAAAATTGAAAGTGCTGACTCTATACCAAATCTTCATTCAATAATTTCAGCATCTGATGGGGTTAGTTCTAATATTCTTATGATTTTAATGATTGTATATGCTACATGTGTTAGGCATCAGAAAGTAACAAGGGAAGAAATTTCATATACTATTTTGTGCTTATTTCCGTTATGTGTTGGCTACAGTTTTTCTTTATGTTCGGGTGTGGTTTGGAGTTGAAATTGTTAATAATAGGAATAAATATAACTGAGGAAGATATCCTCAAGTAAAAATTGATAATGAGGTAATAAAGAGAGAAAAAAAAGCCTTAGTGAGACAAAAGTCTAAAGCAAAAGAAAATTACTTTGTTGAGTCAAATATGTTCTATAAGGTTCTGTGCCACTATCGAGCATATAGATGTATGCATTCTGTAGCTTGTCAAAGGCCGATTTGTTATTTTTTTGATAGGTAATGAGTACATAATATTAATAAAACTCTAAAGTGCATAAAATATGCACAGCAAGAGGAAAATTACAAAGAAAAATCAGGTGATCAGAGATAAAGATGAAATAAATTGCATAACGGTAAGTCTATAAGTGAATCCCCAAGCCCTTCCCCAATCGAATAAAGTTGAGGCAAAGCAATCCAACACTTGATTCACCGTTTTCACTTCCTCCTCAAAAGTTTGCCTATTTCGCTCACACCACAAGGTCCACATCAAACAAGGCGGAACTAACTTCCGCACTTCAGAAGAGTGCCTACCTAACACAATCCACCAGCCCCACAAAAGATCCACCACCCTCTAGGTACCCAATGAATGTCGAAGGCGCAAAACACAAAGTTCCACAAACTCCCCACCAAAGGTTTATTGGTTATCCTCTAACTCATCAAGAGATGTTTTGGTGTTGCTCTTTTAGCCTTATTAAAATTAGAAGGTTTTGTGAAATAATACAAAAAAAGTTTTGTGAAACAAAAATAATTTCTATTCCATAACTTTTTTAACTCTCTCATACAAAAATAAGGTTTAGTGATGGTGAGAGAGAAGTTCTCTATGGTTTGTGAAATACTTTTTAATTTCTATGCCCGTCTACTATGACCAAATCTTTTATAATGCACTCAGTTTTTAGATTTAAAATGGAAAATTTGTTTTATAAGGTGCTTATCATGTGATGCTGAGAGAATTCTTTTTCTTGGTTAAAGTGCTAGGTGTAGACTAAGTAATTTAGGTAGATAATATTCTTATTTATTTTGAAACAAAAAGGTTGGTGTTACTTATTTGTGAAGCAAACATCATATTATGATTCTTAACTCTTTTGAAAGATCCTCCCCAATTGCTTCTTACTAGTTTTCTTGACTTTGCAGGCAATGGTTGCCCGTGGAGACCTTGGAGCTGAACTTCCAATTGAGGAAGTTCCATTGTTGCAGGTAAACGAGTAAATTGATGTTAACAAATACACCATACTTATGACATTTCAACTGAATGTATGATACGTCTAAGATGAAGTTGCTTGACATATATTCGCTAAAGTAGTTAACTAATTCGGTGATTGTTATGGATTTTTTTTTTGGATAGATACGATAGGATTTTATGTATTTTGGTTAAACATTAAAATTATTGTGCAACTAAATCAGGGAAGAAGAATTCTGAACATCATATGTTTGTAACAATGTTTTTGATTCAATTATTGAAGCAAGAGCCCCAATACTAACTAAACCATCAAAAGTGTCATGCATCTAAATCAGGGAAGAATTGATCTAAACGCAGAATGGACGAAATGTAACTTCTCCCTTGAGGTTCGTACAAATGAGTATGATGTATTTTAAATGGAATATTCCGTTAGGGAAGAATTGATCTAAACAAAAAATGGACGAAATGTAAGTTCTCCCTTGAGGTTTGTACAAATGAGTATGATTTTTTTTTTTTTTTTTATAAAAAAAGGGAATATTCCGTTAGGAAAATAACAATGTTGGAAGATATATACTTATTTGTTGTATTATAGGAATCTCTAGGGGGGAGATTTATACAAACATCTGGAGGGGAGTGTAATTTCGATAAATGTCAAGGGAGGTTGGTGGAATTTACCCAAAAAAATATGTTGAAGTATAGAATATGTCTATCTTCTGTGTTAAATTTCTAATCTTATTTTGCATTATTATTTATACTCAAATAACTGGGGGGAATTGCTATCTCTACCAATATGTGGCCTTGTTATGTCATCATATGATTTTTTCTCCTTTATAATATTGAAGTTAAGAAAGTGTGAGTAATGTTGTATTGTATATCACGTGACTCAATCCTATGTTTCATTCAAACAGGAGGAAATAATTCGAAGGTGTCACAGTATGCAGAAACCGGTGATTGTAGCAACAAACATGCTGGAAAGTATGATAAATCATCCTACACCAACAAGGGCAGAGGTCTCTGACATTGCAATTGCAGTACGAGAAGGTGCTGATGCAATCATGCTTTCAGGAGAAACTGCCCATGGAAAGTAAGCTTTTTTGTATACATCTGGTGGCCACATCAATTTTTATTTTTTTATTTTTTTTAGTTTATACTGATAGCATTTCAAATTTATGTATTAGTAATGACATTGCCACTTTCATGAGGGTTATTATCATTCCTTTTTGTCCTATTTTTTGTTGTATGTCATTATCATATCTTTAAACAAGAAGTTGAGGGAGAAAATGTCTCTTTAAGTTAAGGTTCTTCATACTTGGGTTTCTTCTGATTTTTTGTGGGGGACTTTCTCAATGTAGCCGTTTGTGTATTGATTGGGTTCAAGTTACTCCTAGTGTAACTTCTATACACCACTCAATAATTTTTAATGGATTTGTTTTTTGACAAATCCACCGTTGGATTATGAGGTTTCTCCTCTCCCCATACAGTAGGACCGCTTGGGCCAAAGCCACCAAACGCTTTATAGCATTGCCTATATTTAAAGCTCTAGCTCCCATTCATTGGTGAACAAGGAATACTTTTGTTTTACACCAAGAAAACTTAAAGAGGTAGCCAACTAAAAATTGGAATTTGAGATTGCTCAATTTGTATGAATTACTTGACTGGCAGGTTCTAGGAAGATAAAAGTTGGCATATTCAGTGTCAAGCTGTCTCTATTGTTGGCAGGAGCATTTCTGCTTGGCAAATCAGTCTTTTCTATGTAGAAAAAAAAGCATACATTAGCAATTGGTTTTCGATTGAAACATTTGGGTTCCTGTAGTTGTTACTCATCAGCCTACCTATATCTTTGGTTGATCATATTGATGTGAAGGGGCCTCTGGATTGGGTGAAAATTGAGATTTCTTTCCATTTTCCAGGCTAAATAATTGTTCTTGATAATTTTGGTATTGTGGATGAAGCCGGAAGGCGGAAGGCGGGGAGTATTCCCAACCCCCGATGAAGCCATCGGATTACCTCGTGGGACCAGCCTGGCGGCTGGGTTGGCGCCCACCGGAGGTTTTACGGACTAGCGGCGAGTCCTAAGGGCTCTTCGTTAGGATGGTTCCTCCGTCATCAAAAAAAAAAAAAAAAAAATATCTACGATTGGAGAAAGAACGATGGCATCATCTATTAGGGTTCATTTTACTTTATGATATGCAATTCTCATTTCTTACATGTATCTTTACTTGCGTATATTAGATATGCCATGGTTATTCTTTTCACTTCAATTTTTCATCAAGATTTGGCCTAATCATCAACGATTTTTTTTTTTTTTTTTTTTAAAGCTGAATGCCTTGCTTAATCTTGTTATACATGAGTTGGTTATTTGACTTATATCTCTCCTCTTCTAGATGACTTCTCTTTGCCCCCACCCCCCCCTTTTCTTTAATTTTTCTTCTTATTTGAAGTTGTTTTATTAATTTCTTAATTATAACAATGACTCAAGGTATCCATTGAAAGCTGTTAAAGTAATGCATACTGTGGCATTAAGGACCGAGTCAAGTCTATCAGTTAGCACAATTCCTCCAATTCAATTGGGTGCCTGTAAGGTATGCATTTACTAGAACGAGAAGTTATGACCTGTTTTTATCTCTTGTATACCTCCCATGTACTTTGGTTGCACCCCTTTTGCCCTGATTAATGAATTATTTACTTATCAAAAATTTTTAACGAGAACTGCTGCAGTGGCATAACTACTGTTTATCAAAATCTATCTTTAAGGTCTCTTTCAAAATCTGATCACTTTGTGGACATTCATTCACAGAGCCATATGGGTGAAATGTTTGCTTTCCATGCCACGACTATGGCTAATACTCTCAACACTCCTATCATTGTTTTTACAAGAACAGGATCCATGGCTATACTTTTAAGCCATTATCAGCCTTCGTCAACAATATTTGCCTTCACAAACGAGTGAGTTCAGTATCATTATAGCATATAATAATATTCTTTAATTTATTTTCAAGTTGCATGTCTTGATTTATTATGTGATCTTACCCTGGACAAAAGCATCTATGTTGGTAAATAAGGGTGAGTACAACTGTTGTAGTGCCTGTGATGGCCAACATTTTTTCTTTGGAATGATTGACATGCTGACATCTGTGCAATTATTTTATTGGTACACTTTTTTCCTGTAATTTTTTTATTTTCTTGGTATTCAAACTCATGCACCTGACAGGAGTTGAATTCCGACCTCACCCATGAACCCATACTGAGGTTGGAGGTGCCATTGGGCCCAAACGACATCAGCTATCATGTTGCTATTCAAATAAGCTTGTACTCTGATTAAAACAGTACTATATATATATATGCATGCTAAACATTCTGACGGGTGGGATCATGTAGCAGAAGTTTACTACATAAGGGTGGGTCCGAAGGGCCCTGCCTTGGTGAGGTTCCTCGTCATCAAATAAATATATTTGCTAAAAGGAAAATCCTTTGAATGAAGCAAAAAAGAAACAACATCACCACCAAGAGCTACAGCCCAAAAACATCTCTCGAAGAAGCTATCTGAGCTTCTTTTGGAACTGCCCTTGGCAATAAAAGACCTGAAACATTATGATTAAAACCCCATTTTGCAAAGAGTGTGCCACCATATAACAGTCCCTGCTAATCCATCTGAAACTAAAATTAAAACCTGCCCAGTACCAGTACTCATTCAGATGGTGGACCTATCTTCTGCTTCAAGGATTTCTTTTTCCCATTAAGTTTATCAGAGTCTACAAAGATATGCATATGTCCTGAAAGAATTACTTGCCTGGCTTAATTGATTGTTGTATGCTTCTACGGATAAGCTAGTCGGGTCTCTGTTCTATCTGTTGCTTAGTTTTTATTTTTTAAACAGTTTAAAAGGCAAGGAGTATACAAATTTTAATGGGCTTCCTATTAAAAAAAAAAAAAGGAACTAAGAGGTAAAAGTAGTAGTTTTATGTCTTGTTGGGAATAGCATAGTTATATAATAAAGGGAAAATTAGTCAATACTCTGGGAAAAATGCTCAATCCTCTCACATAAATGGTGGATCTCATCATGAATTTAAATAGTAGGATCCACTTAAATGTGAGAAAAGGGAGTATTGCTCCTAGACTCCAAGTACTGAATAATTATTCATAATTTAGAGAACGTATGCATTCTTTATTCTAGAATTTTATTTGACATGATTTCATGCTTAGCAGAGAAAGGATTAAGCAGAGGCTGGTGCTTTATCATGGTGTCATGCCCATATATATGCAGTTTTCAAATGATGCCGAGGAGACCTTCTCCAGAGCTGTTAAGCTATTAGTGGTCAGTAATTTCTCGACGATATATTATCATTTTCCACTTGAATTGTCATGTTAGACTAAAATGTTAAAATATTATGCTTCAGGATAAGGGTCTGTTGAAGGGGGGAGAGCATGTTACTCTTGTCCAAAGTGGTGCACAACCAATCTGGCGTGAAGAATCTACTCATCACATCCAAGTTCGTAAAGTCCAAGGTTGATTTTGCACTGGTGAAGAGGCTTCTACTTCAATAAATATTATTTTAGAGTAGCTCATACTAAAATCAAATTATCATAATTTTGGCTACTGGCAATGATGCGATTTCTTGTTCCTAGTTTGAGCTAAAGCTAATTCTAATGAGTTTGAGAACCACAAAAGTTGGGTGATCATTGGGAATTTAGTGCATAAAATTATCTTATTGATTTAGATAATAAATTTATTGATTTAAATTTTAAATATAGCAAAGGTCGACCATTAAAATTAAAATTCACAAGTAGTATATATTTGCTATGATTGATACATATATATAAGGTGCCAAGTCATAATCATTGTCCAAGCCTGTATCAATTTTCTCATGATTGATACATATGGAGCTGTATTTTGGATTGGTTTATGAATGTTTACATTTTCTTTTGAGTTTTTCTTACCCGTTTACTAATGGACTCATGATATTAGAGTGCTCTATTATGTATCATCTATACGTGAGACTAAGCTATTATGCTTTCCCTGTAGTTTTAATCATGGTTGAGTCGTAAAGATATAGTAATCATACAATATGGATTAATTAGGCAGGTTCAAAATTCATAGAAAAAACAGGACTACCTAAATACCAACAGAATAGCAGTGTGAGTGTTTCCTGGAGCACGTTTCTTATAAAAAACCAAACGCTCTCAAATATACTTTTTAGTTTTTACTAATGAAGGTAAGGTCTCATGGTGGAATCATTTTTTCTTTGTTTTGCCATCCTATGTAAGTGTATCAGTGAAGCATGACAACATCATATATTTCCCTCGTGATCCTTAATTAGTTGCACTTCATAAAGCCATTCATTTTGTTTGTATGGCCAGGACTTTGACGTGTGCTTAGTATTATACCGTGTCTGGCCAAAACTCTTTCCTATGCCACTACATTCTTACCCTATACTTCCTTTGTAGTATTCGGATTAAAAATTAAGTTAATTTTTTTAATCTCAATCATTGAATAAAATAAAACACAAAGTGAAAATTATATGTGAGGGGAGAAGGGTATTGCATGGAATCTTCAAATTGAGGAAGCTTTGCCTGAAAAAACAAGCTCAACTCGTTTGTCCTCATAGGAGAGCACCTGCCTCTTTATAGGAGAGCCACCAGTTTCATTCTGATCCAGATGCTTCTCTTTTATGTCTTCTTGGTCCTACATTGGAGGGTGTCAGTCATATTCTCGACCCACCTGATCATTTTTGTTTTGTTTTGTTTTGTATCGTAGCGGTTATTTAAGTCAATAACTTGGGCAGGTCTCCTAAGTTGGGAAACGGTTCTGTTTGGTTTTTGTCTGATTGTCTGATTGCACGTGAGGACCTGAGTCACTTTGGAGCTAGTGATTCGAGCAATGCTAAAATTTGTATCACATTTCCCACTGGTGTAGTGAGGTGGCGAATGGCTTACAGTATCAAATTTCAATGTGTTTACAATGATACTTCTTTTTTGTTTTGTTTTGCTGAATACATTGATAGTTCTCTACTTCTTTTTTGATGAGGATAGTTCTTTACTTCTTTTGCTCTGCTTTTGGAGTTGATATTTGTCATTTCATTCGTTTATCATCACACTCATGTATACCCAGTAATCATCTTTAAAATAAATCATTCACATAATAACAATGATATAGATATATAGATATATACTAAACTATTTACTACTAAAAGATCTTAGATCAATTTGAAAAGGGAGGGGGGGGGGGGGGGGGGGGGGTGGTTCTATTAATGTTCAAAGAGTAGTTCCCACGCAAAGATATGTGGTACAAGAACCAAGTCATTTTTTTACATTACAACTTCTGACAAATATGTTAATTTCATTGTGGCAATGGAACCAACAAATGTGAAAGATGTTGGAAGATCTAACAGGCCTTCAAGCCAGAAGCTACGTACCAACCTCTTCAAACCCAACTTTATATAAGCTAGCTAGCTCCTAGAAAATGGAGGAAACAGTGAGAAGTGAGTGTTAGAGACTTGGACCAAAACAGGTTTCTCTTGCTCCATATATCTTCAAGCAGGAAGTCTTTTATGCCAGTCTTTGTTGCTACCCCATTCCTCTCTCTTATTTATATTAAGCTGGGTATCACAGACCTGATGTTTTTTTTTATGTTACACACATCAGACTTTGAAGTCATCATCTGCCTCATCTCTTTCTTCAAATTTTCCTTCCAGCTTGATACACTTGTACCACTTTGCACAACCAATATAGACAACCAAATCTATTGTTGTCAAGCCGGCTAAAAGGAAGAAAAACCTGTCTAGCTGACCTTTGTTGAGATTTCCTGGGATCCATCCTGGCATGTGATCCTCGGTCGAGATCTTCATAACAATGCTCACAAGCAAGCTACTCACATAGTTCCCGAGCGACATAGATGTCATGCAAAGTGCACTTCCGAAGCTCTTCAACCCGTCCGGTGTCTGTGCATTGAAGAACTCCAGTTGACCTACATACATAAAAACTTCTGAAGCTCCTATAAATGCATACTGAGGAATTTGCCAGAATATGCTTAAGGAGCTTGACCCATCACAGTGTGGGCAGTCTTTCCTTGCATACTTTAGTCTATAGCACTCCACTATTCCAGCTGAAACCATTGCAATCACTGCTATAACAAGACCAACTCCCATCCTTTGAAGCTCAGTGAACCCCTTGGCATCTGATTTCTTAATTCTACCCACAAGTGGGTCAAGAATACGCCGGTAAAGGAAGATAAAAACTGCTACACTGAGTATGTCAAAGCTAGACATGCTTGCAGGTGGAATTCGGAAGCCTGAGACAGTAGTTTTCATGACAGCACCTTGCTCTACAAAAAGAGAGGCCATTTGTGTGAATACTACTGAGTAGATTATGGTGCAGAGCCAAATTGGAAGTAGTCTCAGAATGCATTTAACTTCTTCCACTTGGGTAACTGGGCAGAGAGTCCACGGGTTGTGAATACCTTGGTTCTTGTCATCAAAATCCCTTGATGAGATTAATGCAGCCCTATCCAAGAACCTATAATATAGATGAAAAATGTCAGCATTGTAATGGATAGTCACATAAGGCATCATTTCCATTAAAGTTCAGCAGCTTAAATACTTATTGGTTGGGTTGGCAATACTATTTTAACAATATCAGGATTCCTAGCTTGAAAATTGGAAAACCAAGTTGGTCTAATTAAGGTATAGAGGTGTTAGAATTCCCATTAAAATTAAGCAATTTGATGGATCTTCAGCCAAGTTTCATGAGCAAAATGGAATTATATATGTTAATGATCGTGCTCTTATACTTACTTGAATCCATGGGTGTGGAGTATTCTCCTATTTCCATTTGTGGAAGACTCTTTTCCATCTACAGAATATAAATTTGCATTTGGTGGCAGCTCAAACCTCCATTTCTTTATCGCGGCAACGAGGACCTGACAAAACCTGGAGAGAGGGTTGCCACTAGGCTTGCAGTGCCTGTACCTTGGGGTTCCAACAAGAAACAAGACCAGTGCTGCAAATGCAGACCCTGCAGACACCCAAAATCCCAAAGCCCACATCCCTTCATCCTCAAAGTACCCTAGTATGGTGTTAGAGAAGAGGGAACCAAGGTTTAGAGCTAGGTAGAAGTAGCTAAAAAAGGAAACTTTTGAAAGTCCCTCCTTGGGGTTTTCTTCATCGAACTGATCAGCCCCAAATGAAACAATGGTAGGTTGATACCCTCCATTTCCTAGGGCAACAAGGTAGATAGATAGGTAAAATAACCCCATCTCCATGCTTGAATGGGCACCACATGGAGTTTTCCCATCCCCACAACCTCCAGGTTTGAGCAAGAAGAGGTATGATGATAGTGATAGTGATATCAAACCCTGTCATCAAATGCACATAGGTACCATAAGAATTAATGTGAAGACTATATATCACTCATTATTCTCCTTGTGGTAATTTAGTCCAGGAATTAAATAGAAAATTCAGGATACTTACTATGACAAAGATGCCCTGAAATATGGCACAAGTTTTGTATCTACCCCAATAGGAGTCACTTAGGAAAGCACCAACTAGAGAAAAGATGTAGACTGTCCCAGTCCATTTGCTCACGCTGTTAGCAGCATCAGCATTGTTTTCACCTATGACCCTTGTCAGGAACAACACCAGGTTCACTCCCACTCCAAAAAATGCTAGGGTAGCCAGACCTTGGTTCACTGTTGATACAAAGTTAGGAGTCATTTTCTTGGGAAATTTAAGCAAGGTGAACATTTATTTAAAAATCTAAACGCATACAAAGTTATAGTTTTGATATTGTAGTTTTTTTTATTGTGTATTTGCTGAAAGTTTAAGTTGAGTTGTAGATTGAAAAATTGAGGTTTTAAAAAGTTATGCATAAATAAATAAGTTAAGAATTTTATAAAATTAAATTGACAAACAAACGTGATCTAGCTTTTAGGCCTAGTAAATTTCAAGGATATAAAACAGGCATACAGAGCGGCCAAATTCAGTAGAAAGGACCAATAGAAATAGCCAAGTTAAGGTCAAGTAAATATCAATTCATTATTCATCCTACAACTAGAGCATGTCAAAATTTTATTGATGTTTATAATTTGTGAATATTGATGTTCATATTCAGATGGTGTGTGGTGTGGATGGAATGAAGTAATATTTAATTTAAGAAGATTTTTAAGAAAAGCTGAAAGGGAAGGTTGCCAAACCCTCTTTTGTGCATAAAATCGGAATATTGCATGCCTAGAATTTATCAGTCATGGCCAAATGAACCACGAAATAATTGCTCACATCTTATTTGCATGTGCAGTGTCTGTATAGATGAAAGGTTAGAATCATCTCACTAAACTGAAACTTTTGTATGGAAGACAGGTTGGTCATTAATAAGCATCATTCATCAAACATGTGAACTCATACTAAATTTTTTAGCAACTTGAAAAGTACATTAGAAGAAGGTATATATTTTCAGGCTCTTTATTTAAAAGATTGGGAAACAGCACCATAGAATCTTTCTTGTGTAATAAAAGCAAGCACATTAGCTCTTTTAATTCCACTACGTGAATTGTAACAGTAACTTGAAGACCATATATTTAACTTTCAAATGGAAATAGTAAAATATTTGTTTATTTATTCATTTTCTCTTTTTAAACCTCTTCCACTAATACTTTATGCAAGTGAATTTCATGTCATTACTTATTAGCCAGGTAGTGGAAGTTGGAACAGAGGGAGACTAGGACCAAACCATATTTTAAATATTAGTGATTTAAAAATTCGTACCATTGGAGAAGAAAGAAGCTTTTGGTCTTCTAATATAATATAATGAAACGTCGTACTTAAATTTTATAATTTCTTGCTTGACATAATGTCAAATTGAGTAAACCACAACCACATAATCACAAAAAAAAGGAACACCACAAAACCTCTTAACTTTTGAAAAGCAGAATATATATATATATATATTAAAAAGAAAATAAAAAACCCCACACACACAAAAACAAATTTCAGTTATTCAAGGCTAAAGATTAATGGTCAAATCAAATTACACATGCACTCTCCTCTCTCATAAATTAGAAGCTAATCAGAAAATTTAAAATACTAAAAAATAAACATTACATGTGGCATGTGGCATGTTTAAGTTTTTTTTAGCAAAAAATGTTAGAAACATGGAACTATATTATAGAAGAAGACAATGTTTATGACATGTGACATAAGACAACTATCTTTGTCATCATTATTTTATTTGCACGTATTTTTCTTTTTGTTTATTACCTAACTTTTAGTGCAACAATATGCTTAATTATGTTTATCAAAAAAAAAAATGCTTAATTATTATTTTCATTTCAAGTCAAAAAAATTATTATTTTCATTTCAACAAACATGCACGTGAGGGTGCACATAGACTAAGCACCAAATTAAATTCTAGAACCTATCTTTTCCTTTTTTTTTTTTTTTTTTTTTTTTTGGAATTGAAAGACGTGGGTAGGAACAGAATGCCAAACTCACGTGGAGGTTGAGTGGGCTTGAGCTTTTATTCTGGTACATTCTTTGATGTAATGTAAGTTAGAGAAGAAGTGACACGTGCGAAAAGACCCACGTCATGTAAAAGGCAGTGATTACGTGTCAGGCACGTCTTACTTTATGTGCATGCTTTCCTAACCTTCTGTTTTTGTTTTTTCAGCTCTTTTTACATGCCCTCTATGTGTGTGTGTGAAAGTGAGAGAGAGAATATTTATGACAAGAGAGAGAATATTTATGACAAGGAGGCTTGTCATCAAGAGCTCAAAAAGTGGGTGGGTGATGAAGCCTAAGAAGCGTAGCTTTCTCAAAATCTCAAACCCAAAATTGCTGCAAGCAACACCTAGTTAGGTTTTTAGTGCAATATGTTACACTCAACCTTTTATTTTTTGCTATTGTCCTTATATATATATGGGTTTTTGGTAACAAGGAGCTCTTATCAAAGCTACTGTTATAACTGCTTATTATATCCAGACAAAATTCTCACTCAACTCTTTGAATGGCCTTAAATGTTCATGCACCTGAAAGTGCCAACACAATTATAGAAGTGGTCACACACTCAGACACATGTACATGTATGTTGTATTTTTATATATGAACAAAATGCATGGCATGGATTTTTGTAAATTCTGAATGAAGTGCGTTGGGATTAAGCAATAGAAACAAGATGGATATGCCCCGTAATCCTAGGAGGCTAGATAGATGCTGGACCTTTTCCTTTTATCTTCTGGTGGGATAAAAAGTAGAGGATCTTTGAAAGTGAATGCCATAACTTTCATAAATATATAGATAGAGGAAAATTTTAAATGAAAAAAATAAAAAAGCTGAACATTGTATGAACTATATGGCATTCAAGATCCTCTATAATTTAGGCATACTAGCTTATAAGATGGATAATTGAAAAGGGGTTTGTCATATAATTAAACTAGTTAAATTAATGGACAATCCTGTAAACAATATGAAAAGGAAAATATATAAAGTAAGACATCCATGTTTATTTAAATTCATTTCCTGATTTCTTTGATTTCTTTTTAACATTTAAAAAAAAAAAGTTGTGTCTTATTGCTTACAAAGTATGATAGTTCCAGCAACCCATCGTCCAGATTTTGCTCTGATTGCTGGGCGACCATGCAAATCAACAGTTCCATCAAGAGTGCAAGCATCCTGCTCTTCTTTGAACTTACCCTGCAAATTATTGGAAAAAAAAAAAAAAATCAGTAGAATTTTAAATTATAGTCGATGTGATCATTATCATCACACTACAATTTTTCTATATTGCAAGAATGCATGTACAATTCTATTTTTATATAAACAAAAAAAATTTAAAAGAAAATATGACATGCAATGGTAAAAATGGTACTTTGGAGAAAGAGAGATAGCTAGACTCAATTTATCTAGAGAAGAAGAGAACAATATGGAACTTTTACTCACCTCTAAGCAAGCCATTGATGATCTTGCAAGAGAGAGGGGGTCTTGCAATATAATGCTGGGAATATATATGTGCAGGGGAAAGAGGTACTATGGTGATTGTCAAAGAAGAGAAAGAGCTTGGGACAAAAATATGAAATGGAGAAGGGGTATAAATAGAAGAAAGGGAAATGGTATGGACGGTGTAGATTTAGTGAAATAAAGTGAGCACACCCACATGCCCAAATCATATCAAAATGTGTAATATCATCAATATGCCATTTGTTTGGGCTGAGATGGAATGTTTTTCTTCTTTATTATTTTTAGGGAGGAGGATTGCTAAAAAATAAAGGGGATTATACATTATATAGGGGTCCCTTAATTATTAGCCAAAAAAATAAGTATAGGGTCCCTCTCTTATATCCACGTTTTCTCTCAAGGGGTAATTAGTTTGACACTAACCGATTTGAAAAATACTGATACAGTCTTAGGGAAATGCTAAGATGAGGTTGCCCAACCCTCATCAACCTTGTCACGTGGTTTTAGATTCCAAGCTCAAAATTCCGCACCATATCATTACTTAAATGTATGATTAGAAGTAGTAGAGTATCGACAAACTAATTAAATTCACAAATTGTTTAAGTTTTCAGAAGAATCGATAATTTATTATGATATCAAAAAATAGGTAAATGAGAGTGTTAAAATATTAGTATAGATGTAAAATGACTAAATTCACCCATTTCCTATATAAAGAAAAATATTATAATATTTAAATTATTAACTTAATTTGAGAGAATTGATAATCAAGAAGAGACTTCTAATTAGGGAAATTCTTAGGTCCCGCAGTGGGACCGTCTCGTCGAAGGTGTAAAAAATTGTAATATTTTGTATGTTTTGATAAAATGTCTGTTAGGTGTTATAAAATGTGTGTAGTTTTATAGTAAAGTTAACTTTATCACAAATATCACTAAGCCTGTGTTTGGATCCTCTACTTAAAAGTGATTTCACGGATTTTTATGCATAGAATGCATTCTGCAAAAAATCTAAGATGTTTGGTTGGGATTTTGAAAAATGCAAAATGCATTCTAGGCAGAATGCATTTTGCAAATTCTCATTTCTAGAGGAGAAGTCAGAATCCAAAATATTTTGGATTCTGATTCTAACTTCTACTTTTAATTTTTGCTAAAGTAAATAGGACCCACTTACAACAGTTTATTACTCGAACAACTTTTTTTTCCCTGCTTAATTTTTCTCTTTTTTTGATGTGTTCCCTATTTTTTCTCTTTCTTTCTTTTATCTTTGAAAAAGTATTATCATTTTCTCATTTTATATCAAAGAACCAGGATGATTTGGAATGATCGTTAGTAATGTTTTTTTTCTTTGTTTAATGTAAACTTGTTATGATGTGCTTTTTCCAGCACTTTATTTGTAATGTTTGGATTTTATGTCACATTATGTTTTTTTATTTTATTTCATTTTCTTTTATTTGTAATGTTTGGATGTTATATATATATAAAATAAAATGAGAAATGGGGGAGGGGTGTGAACTGTGAGGAGGAAATGAGAGAAAAAAATGAGATGGGTGAGGGGGGATGTGTGTGGTGGTGGGGGAGAAGAAAAAAGAAAGGCAGGGGGTACATGGGTGGTGGGGAAAAAAAAAGGAAATAAAAAGGAAAAAAGAAATGGGGAGTGGGGTTTACTGGGAAAAAAGGGAAAATGGAAAGGAAAGAAGAAAAAAAAAAAATTGAAAGGAAAAAACTAAATTGGTTTTATTTGTATGTTCACTTTGTTTGGTGCAAAGTGTAGAATTGTAAAAATTTATTTAGAGATATTTATGATTTTTTTTTTATCATAAATGGTTTGTGTATATCTCTATTGCACACACAATACACATTTCTCTATATTTTTTTATTACATTGTTCAAATTTTATAAAAATGTGTGCAAGGAGATATGCACAAATCATGACCTATTTTTTTTTATTAATAGACATTAATTTAAATTACAACGCAATACTTTATTTCTTTATTACATTGTTAATTTTGTATTGGTAGTAAATGTATTTTTAGCCTTGTATTGAGATATTTAAAATAAAAAATGTTAATTACATAATGTATACTAATAATATATTATTTAATAGGAAGAATGCATTCTTTAAAATACCAACCAAACACAATTTCTTTCAGTATAATCACTTTTTATAAATAATTTTAATATTTTACCAAACGCACTATTTTCAGCAAACACAAGCTAATTCTATCCAAATTCACACATTTTATTTTTACAACAATAAACACACATTTATCAATATGAACACAATATTTATCACAAAACACACAAATTTTATCAAAATCAACACAGGTCCCGTGACGGGACCTAAGTGTTCCCTCATCTGATTAATTGTTTAATGATTGATTAAAAAAAAGAAGAAAGAAAAAGAAAATAGAAGGGAACGATGGAGATATATGGTTAATACACGTTGATTTTAATACTAAATGAACTTGGCATTGGAGACTTTGGTTTGAAGATGTAAATAAATAAAAAATCATAACAATAAACCAATTCACAAGAAAATATAAGTTATTAATGTAGCATATCTCAATTATTTGTGGTCAAAGTCAATCTTAGAAATCTTGTTTTTTTTCACTTTAGCTAGCTTGTTATTTCCAACTGATAACATTAACATATTTCTTATCTTTCAATTTTTATTTTTATCACAACATATTAAGGTTTAATCAAGGATTTTGGTACAGACATGTAGATATAGATAAGTGTAAATTTGAATTTATTGCTTTACTTGAACGGGTTTTTCTAAAGTATAAAAATCGAGTTTAGTCTTTAGAAGATCACGGATCAGGATCCTCTAGAGTTCCTAAGGTACTCTACCACATAGAGTTCTTTAAATCCTAACATTTCTTTTTATAATAAATGGTTTAGATTATGCCACATCATCATTCCACTAACAAAATCCCTAAAATATTGATGTTAATGGATAAATGTTAACACGTTAAGTGATAAAAAGTAAAAACCAATATTTTAGGGATTTTGTTAGTAGAATGATGATGTGGCATAATCTGAACCATTTATTATTAAAAGAAAGGTTAGGACTTAGAGAACTCTATGTGGTAGAGTACTCTAAGAACACTAGAAGATCCTGATTCAGAAGATCACGATTCTAGAAATAATTCATCTTAGCTTATGGAATAAAGGAATTAAATAGTTAGTTAATATGTATTATGTAGATATGAATCAAACATTTCTATACCTTAGCTTCTCAATTATTACGAAGGATAGGATTCCATAACTATATGCTCATGCATTTTGATGACACCGGATTACAGTTTTATTTCTTTCCTTAGTGGAAACATTGGCATATTGAAAATCTCTCTTTAGTCTTTTAGTGAATGTTGAATTATGAACAAATAATACACTTCTTTAATCAACTTGCTAAGACATTCTCGCATACATCCTCTTATGCCAATTTACTTTTCATCCGAATGGCACTTTGTCTTCAATTATTTAATAGATAATTGTTGGTACTCAAATTCTTTAAAAATGAGGAATTCAATTACCATAGTGTAATTAAATTTATGCCCTATTTTATCTTGTTATAGTTTAGTCATAACACCATGGCCCCTCCACCCCAGATTTCTTGCACATAGATGCACAAAAGATAAAAAGTAATTTACCTTTTTTTTTTTCTTTTCTTTTTTTGGCTGAGCGAAAAAAAGAAAGAAAGAAAGAAAGTAATATACCTATTACAGTTGTATCATGTATGTCTCCTCAGATTAGAGGTTCTTGTCCTCTTCTGTTCTATCCCAATGCATAAATCAATCAATTTTCTTCTATTCTGTACTTTTGGCCAGCATTTCTCGATGCAATTCTTGAACAAATAAGATAATATGCTAGGTTCTTTCATGCTTTATATATTCCTTTGCAGATTCCCAAAGAAACACGTTCTCATTTTATTTTAAAAAAATTACATCATCAAAATCAAATTCATCAACCATAAGCACGACATCATGCATCGTTTAGATCATAAACCTTTTAGAATTAAACATTTAGAATCTTTTTATCAAGGCGTCGACATAATATACTATAAAATGCTCAGAAGAGTAACAATTTCAGGTCTTCCACATCTTTTGGTAAAAAGTAATATGTTACACATGTAATAGATGAGAAAATTAAGGAAATCAAACTTCCAAAGTTTCATAACCATCGGAGTCTGAAATGGTTGTAAGATTCCACATTTTATTTTCCATTAATTCCACAATTTTTTGTGGCCGTCAAATGGAGCATTTAAATCTCTCAAGAATAAGACAGCATCAAGAAAAAGATGTGTCAAGCAACTAAAAGTGTAATTATCTTACAGAAGAGGGACAACTGCCTCCCACAGAATAGAGAATCTCCCAATAGTTAGGGCAGGCCCGTCGGTTGAGTTGCTTATCATGCTGGCTTTCTTTTTGTAAATTTATCTATATATACTTCAAAACTAGTCTATAACCCGCAATATATATATGGGTACTTTATAAAAAATATATTTTATTTGTAAGAAGTTTTTAAAATTTAATTACTTTCATTATTTATAATTAGCTTAATTATATATATGCTAATGTTTTAGTTATATTTCATATGTTACCATTTCAGATGGAAACTTGATTGAATTTTGCAACTAGTTTCATATAAGCTTTCATATGAGTTATAAATATTAACCTACATTGCAGCATTTATAAAACATTTGAAAAATATTCACTACAAAAAAAAAAAAAAAAACTGAAATATATAACAATGTATAAAGATGTTATGAATTAATAATGTTGTTGAATTTAGACCAGACTTGATTGATTTTAAACCAAATTAACTCAAGTTGAATTGATTGATTAATTATGCAATATGGATTCAGGTTAATTTTTTTTTTATAACAAGGCGATAGTTTATTAATGAGATAAATCAAATTGTACAAATGGAGAAAGAAAGGAAGGGCATTCTTCTAACCAGATAGAAGCCTCTTCCTTCTCTTTAGCAAAACCCACAAGAGTTTGTGCTACATGATTTATGAATAGCTAAAAAAGAAATGGGTCCCAAAGATCTTTTGACATCTTGAATTTGCTGTATAACCCATGCAAGTTCGGTGCAGCACTGTGGACCATCCTTCAATAGAGAAACAAAGGAAGCATTGGAACACTCGAGGATAAATGAGTGAAATCCCACATCAACACAGAATTGAAGGGCCCGCAAAATGGCTTGAGCAATCCTCCACATGCAATTCCCACCCATTGCAAGTGGTTCACATAGGCTAGCTAAAACCTCCCCTGTAGCATCTCGCACAACTACTCCAATTCCCATCCGAACCCACGCAGCTTCAACCTCGGTTGAACTTTTCAAGTGCGATATCCTATCCACCTTGATCAACAACTTCAGTGCTGTTGAATCCTTTTACAGCGCTTTCTTGATCACCAAATTTTCTCGGATTCATGAATGGGGTAGTTGGCTTGTTCACAAGACCCTAGGTGTAAATTAATACAACCAATACCTTTCGTCTCATGTGCCATATTCACCCTAAGAAAATGTTCTTAGGTCTGTGTTTGAGCTCTAAGATGAATATGCTTATTCTTAGGTCGCACATTAGTTTTAGGCTTTAAATACTTATGTGGATCCCGAGGCTCGATCGATCAACCGTAGTCAAGCTTTAGCGAGTTTCGATCATTCGACTGCAGTCGAGCTTACAACAGCTTGAGTCTTCAAACTTAATTACAAACTCAATAACTTACAATTTTTATATGGATTGACAATATTAAAAATATGAACCTATATAACAAATTCTTTTTTTTTTTTTTAATTTGTGACAAAACATACCCAGACAAAAATAAAACCTAAGTTACACAAACTATACTAGCCTATCATACCAATGGTGCTAGGTAGAGGTCTGCATGGAACTAGGATCACGGTATACCGTAAAACCATCTTTAACTTGTTTAACCTAAAAAACTTTTGACAAAACATTATGTGCACCATATGGGATACAAAGACAATTAATATTAAAACAAAATTTTCAAGTAATCGCAAGCATGTAATAACAATAGATACCAATCAAATCATATATCGATTTAGCACATAGTATCTGAAATGGTTACAGAAACCAAATGGTACAAATAAAGTGTATACACAAAATTAACTAAACTCCCCCTAAATACAATGCCTATCTACTCCCCCTTTTTGTCATGATGAATAAAGGGTCACTCATCTGAACCAGTAGAATCATCTGCATGATCATCATCATCAATAGAGGAGGAACCAAAACCATCTTCGTCATCAGAATTAGCGTCTTGATCATCCTCATCAGCAACACTGCCCTCAATATAGCAGCTCTATTATCAACACAGCAGCATCAGAACCATCCAGATCGATATCAGACATGTAAATGAGGTGGCGAGAAAGGCGATCATATATAGTTCCATGGTGGACTAGGTCTCCATGATGTACTGCAAGCCATGAGTAGCCTCAATGTCCATCATTCGCTGCATCTCCAACTCCAAGATTCCCAAAGAAACACGTTTTCATTTTAGTCTAAAAAATTACATCATCAAATTCATCAACCATATGCACGACATCAAGCATCGGTTATATCATAAACCTTTAGAATTAAACATTTCGAATCTTTTTATCAAGAAGTCGACATAATATACTATAAAATGCTCAGAAGAGTAACAATTTCACGTCGTCCACATCTTTTGGTAAAAAGTTATATGTTATATACACATCTAATAGCTGAGAAAATTAAGGAAATCAAACTTCCAAAGTTTCATAACCATTCGAGTCTGAAATGGAATATTCCACATTTTCTATTTTTCTTTTCCATTTATCCCACAATTTTTTGTGGCCATCAAATGGAGCATTTAAATCTCAAGAATAGGCCAGCGTCAAGAAAACAGATCTGCCATGCAATTATCTTACAGGAAAGGGACAACTGCCTCCCACAGAATAAAGGATCTCCCAAAAGTTATTGAGTTGTATTGTTTATTCAAGCTGGCTTTATTTTTGTAAATTTATGTATATATATATATATAATAATAATAATAAAAAAAAGAAAAAAAGAAAAAAAAAAAGCCTTAAGAGCATTCACATCCGGTTTTTTATTTTTTAGCTACTTTACCTCTTCAAAACCCACTTTATTTATTTTACCTCTCAACATTTATAACATACCTCACATCCCACTCTTTATTTTACACTATACCCTATTAAAATATTATAAAACAATTATTTTTTTTTTCCACTTTCCCACCATATTTCACGCGGCAAAACAAAACCCAACATCCCAACATACAGTGAATTGAACCACCGCAGACAAAATCAAACCCTCCACTAAAAACACCACAAAATCAAAGCTACCGCCACTGAAACCACCACAATCCAAACCCAACATCAAACCCGAAACCCACTGCAGACCCAAACCACCCATCACCCATGGCCACAACCCACAAACCCACGGCCAAACCCACAGAACAAACCCACGGCCAAACCCACAAAACAAACCCACAAACCATCACCAAAACCCAGCTGCCCCAACACCCAGCCGCCACAAAACCACCACCACTAGCTCCTTCGCCGCCCCAGCCTCCACAAAACCCAAACCCAAACCCATCTTCAAAACCAAGACAGCCGCCACAAAACCCAAACCCAAACCCATGGACTTCTTGGAGAAGACGGTGGAGGAGAGCGACGACCAAGACTTGAACAAGAAGAAACGCCGACGAAGCTGACTGCGGGAGCACAAGTTGCCGCCTTGCCGAGTTATGAGGGAGAGAGAAATGAGATTGAGAAGAGGAGTTGTAAGGGAGAGAGAACAAATAAATCATGATGTGAGAGAGAAGCCCAAGGGAAGTGCGAGAGTGATGCGAGAGCTTTCGGCCGAGAGAGGGGGGAGAGAGCACAAGCTGTGCGAGGTCTGCCGAGAGAGAGAGAGAGAGAGAAAATTTTGGTAAAGTTTTTTTAATAAGAGGAGAGAGAGTGTCTTGAATAAAAGAAGCGTATTTTATTTGTTTTGCTCTTGAACAGTACTCGGTATTGATACTGAGTACTGTTCAATTGTGTAAAAATTTTATCTATTATAAAAGACCGGATGAGAGTGTTTTTTGGATGAATTTTGTGAATAGTGATATTTATTATAGCTAATAGGATGTTTTAAAGTACCGGATGTGAATGCTCTAAGTCTATAACCCGCACTAAGAAGGGGTACTTTTTAAAAATGGTTTTTATATGCAAGAATATAATTTGGTTAAATTTAACTGGATTCATTTAATTTAAGTTGCATCTAATTAATATTTTAATTATATTTTTGTGTTGTGTTATCATAGGTAAGATGGAAATTTTATTGAATTTCGAAATCAATTTCATATAATCTTTGATGAAAATGAGTTATAAATATCGACATTTGAATAATATTTAGAAAAAAAAAAAACTAAAATATATGCCAACATAGCCATGTTAAAATTAATAACATTTTCAACCACTTTAAAAGTAAAGAAAAAAAAGTCAATCCTAAAAAAAAAAAAAAAATCTCTATAACATGTATATATCTTTTTCTTTTCTTTTTTGATAATATATATATATATCTTATTTGGGATTAGAAACTTTGGATCAAATATTGGTGAACCCTAGGCCAAGTCAATAGGGATTAAGTTATCGGCCTTCATGATCTCATTAAAAAGATATATGATGCAATGTGACCTGCCTTTAGTACTGTGCAATGTTTAAGTCCATACAAGTATGGGTACGTAATAGGATATAACCTTGGCTAACAGGGGATCGATAAGTTGTTGGCCTTCGGTTTCCAACTAAAGGAAACAATGCAATGTGAAGTAGATTTTGAGAGTCAAAGATGAATCAATCCAAATACCTTGACTTTGTAAACTTTATGAATTTTGTGTGTATATTCTATGATTGAAAATTATGTTGTTTTTTCCTCGGATTCACATTTAATTTAAGATATCTTTATCAGAGTAGTATGTTATAAACTTTCTGAAACATTGACCATAGAATTTCACTTAGAACAAATATGTTAATTACATCAATTCTCAAAACTTTCTGAAGTATTGACCATAGTATTTTCATTGATCATAAATATTTATTTATTTTTCAATTCTCAAAATGTCCAAAATAACCGCCCATGCCAAAAGTAAAATGTGAAAGTGAAGCAACCGCAAACTTGGGTACAAGCGTTCTTGTAAGCTAGGAAAACATTTTGCTTATGCACTTAAACCTCTCAAAAGTCATATCCTCATTTATTCCTTGTCTCTCTTTTGATGAATCAATCTCTAGACTTAGTTTGGTTATCGTTTTTCCAAGAAACTTAACGTTCTTGTGTTTCAAAGTACTTGTTTTGCACTTACTTTTTTTGGATTTCTTTACGTTCACACATCTTTATCATCTTTAGTCAGAATTTTCTCGATCACGCCTCTGATCAATAGCTTCTATATGTATGATCTGCATTGTGCTCAACAGTCATGCCTTAATCATTGTGCACATTTGGCCTTCGCTCCAGCTTGTCATCTATGCTTCATTTAATTTGGTCTAGCCTAGTCCACTCCACATTGAATCAAATCCGATTACACCTTCCTTCAAGGTCTCACATTTTTCCAAACTCAAGTTCATTATTGTCAAGCTTTCAACTTGAGTTTAAGATGGCAGGTTAAAGATATCAAGATCTAATTCTAGTCAAGACACAAGTCTATTATATAACTCGAATCTAGATTTATTGTATCTCATCCTACTTGGAGCGCATGTAAAGTAATCCTCATCTACTTGGAAAGTTGGAATGCAAGTAATCATAATCTTACATCTAGGTTAAGTATTGCAATCTTGATTTGTTTATTGTTAGTCTAGAATTTAGCTTACTATAAATACCAACCAATGGGTTCATTGAAAAATATAAAATTTAATAGTAAATATGTAGTTATTAAGGGTTTTTTAATGTGGATGTAGGTCTCTAAAACCAAATTACGTTAATTCTACATGTTCTCTCTCTTCTTCTCCTCTTTCTTTTTTTTTGCTGAACTTCTTCTCCTCTTTCTTTATTTTATTTTTCATATTTTCTTATACACTTTAATTTTTATGGTTACCAAATTTATTTATTCTCAATACTTTTTGGCACCCTCTGATATTGTTTTGGGGGGATCCATATAATTACGTTCTCTTAGTCAAATCTACATTTATTCTCAAATCTCAATACTTTCTGGCACCTCCTGATATTTGTTTTGGGGGATTTATAGCTGCACAATATTATCTACTTTTATTATGGTAACTAGGTATAACCTAGTGACCATCTAGCTCCTAAATTCTCCCTCTCTAATGCTCATATATATATTTGTTTATTATTATTATTTTTATAATGGTTGATACTGTTGCCTTTTCTTCTCCTTTTTTCCCAAAGGCTATCATGCCAGCCCCTGCCCCTATGAAAAGAAAACCCGCAACTCTCCAAATGAATGAAATTATGAAAGTGATAAATATATATATATATATATATTTTTACCAACTTGCTTTCAATAAAGTACATAGGCTATATAGCATTCTTCTTTCTATATTATAACCTTTACTCCATTATTGCAAGTATAATATATACCCGAAAGACACCCTTTCTTTCACCCTTTACCTGATTATACGTACTTTCCGTCGATCTAGCAGAGCCTTAATCAACTTACAAAATCTAGCAGAAAGAGTTTCAACTTTAATTGGTCTGCCTCACTCAAACAAGTGAAGTTAATTTAACCGGCAAAGCTTTTGTCCTGTCTGTGTTGACGCTTGACACACCGTCTAATCGATTGTGAACCCTACAGCTAATTACAGACAGAAAAATCCATGATCTGATTCTATTTTCCTTCAGTTTTTTCCTAATTCATGTATATAACTTCATAATGTCTTAATCAATAGGGACTTTCTGAGCACAAAGCTACATATAATAAATAAAATTGTTACGAGGAATACAACTATTAACCATGACCTAACATTTCCCACACCCTCTTTTATTCTTCTAGAAAAAAATAAAGGGCAAAAAGAGAAAGAAGACAATTCTACACAACAACCATTCACATGATGTGGGTCACCATTCAATTGTAAATCTTAGTCAAATTAAGGTAAAGACAATGTTCTTTTGTTTGGAAATTTTTTTTAATCATGGCTTATGATGGAGGAAATATTTCATGTAACAGTCATACCAAGTTATCCACATAGCAATTAAATGAGTGTATACCAAGTGGAAGGTTTAGTGGAATCACCTATTACAAAAGAGTATTAAATTAAATCACATCACATTCACTCATTATCGTTCTTTTGTTACATGCATAAGTAACTTGGTATAATCCGAATTAGGGTTATTTTATAATACTTACACATATAATATTATAATATTTTTAATATTTCTGTAGGTATGGTATTCTATAAATGTCATATTTAATGATACCAACGTCACATGTAATGATACTTACGTCAAAATTGATGGTACATACCATCACATTGCTTGATATTTTAATTTTTTTTATTATATTTATTTCAATTTAATACATAAAAAAATTAGATATTACCAAGATCACATAAAGATAGTAATAACATCATATAAGATGATAATTAAATCATATTTGATAGTAACAATGATTAAAAAATTTGTAGTACTATATCCTAAGCATTGTAGAATAACCCAACTATTACATGGAAATACACATTGTCATTCTAACCATTTTTAGCTCTTTCAACTCAAAGCCATCACAAGCTAGCTAGTAGTTGAAACTTGGAATTAGTTGCAATCAAAATCAATCATTTTTCCAGTGTATAATAAAATTCACTAACTGATGGTGAAACGCAATTGTTCGTATGCTGTTCTTGGACTAACTTATCAACAGCAAAACCATGAAGAATTGAAGACCATTCATTTTGATTTTCTTACGTCGGCATACACTACATATATGTGTTTAATGTCCACGCTAAAAGTGATTTTGATTTTAGTATTATAGGGGTGGCGTATCATCTGCAACCATGTTTCCCATTGCTAATTTCTTCCAATTTATTAAGTCATGTATAAGAGTCAGATCCCACTAATTTGTTGAAACTTCAGCATCCTAACCAAATTTTATCGGAACATTAATTTGATTGTACAAACTTGATGATGTATCACCAATAGAAAAAGGCTGTAGACAATGACCTGTAATTTTTAGTTAATGTTTATAACCACACTACTAGGATTTCATTGGTTGTGCCTCTTTTGGTGCCCCAACTATGGAAGCAATTTTGATTCTACACTGTTAGTGTCCCAATCTTCGCACTCACTTATCACTCATTGATATAATTCTATTCGTAAACATTCAAAATCCACCAACTTATTATCAGCATTTTTGTTTGTTCATATCAATATATTCACAGATTGTCATATTAGTAGTCATTGCTAGATCATGAGTTACGTCATAGTAGTAATAGTAACAGGAATACTGTTTAAGGAATTAATCATTGAAATAACGACTATAGTTGGTTAATTATGACACTGTTAGCCACTAAGAATGTAAGCCTAATCTATTCGTTAATTTGGAACCATAAGTGTCATTTTGAGAGGTATCCCTTCTTATATAAAAATCTGTATGGCTGAAGGGTCAGTATCAAGAGAAGGATTTTCACCATGTTCTTACATGCGTATTGGATCTAGTGCACTAAAAGATGCGCATGCTTATGTTTGATTAGCAAATCTAGTTTGGATACAGCTTGA
>OU015764.1:11283070-11354300 GCA_907173295.1 Fagus sylvatica
ACGAAAAGGAAAAGGCTCGACAAATTATTACTCAACTAAATAGTAAGTATGTTAACCCTAGACTTTTCATTCGTTATGCTTCATTTCTTGGGCAAAACTCTCTAGGATTCACCTCGAATGACCCATTTGCTTTAGGTCCCATATTTTTCAATCACTGTCCTCAAGAATTAGTTAATAGATTTCCTTATTCTGAAAATATTCAACCTTTGTATCAACATAGAAATACCAAATGGGGTCCTTCTAGTACTGAAATTAAATTCGAAACCATGGCCCCTTCCAAAATCTGATTGGTTTACTTATGTAGACAAAATGTACATAGGCTTGAAAGACAAATGGGAGTATTTAGGCATAGATGATGCCATATTAGCTTCTAAAGCTCCCATCAAACCTGACATGCACTTAATTACTGCTTTGATTAGTTTTTGGTCAACTACTTTGAGCACTTTTGTGTTTAGTGAGGGCTTTTTATCCCCTGCTCTCATGGATGTTTCTGCAATGTTGAGTCTCCCAATTAAGGGTATTCCTATTCATCATGAGATGAAATGTACACAATTTTCTACAATTGACATCGACACAAATGGGTTTGCTCTAAGATATACTCGATTTATGCAGAAATACAAAAAACATTTTGATGAGGTCATTACTTTTGAAGAAGAAACTTGTTTCTATCTTTTTTGGTTGTGCAACTTTTTAATCAATTCTCCCTCGAAGAGAATTGTCACCTATTACCTGCCTATAGCCATAGCTTTTGCCAATAAACACAAATTGGCTTTAGCCCCTTTTTTCCTAGGCTCTGTATATAGATCAATGTTTCTTTTTACTACTGAAACCTAAGGACTCCATTGGTGGACCCTTATGGTTTATCCAACTCTGGGCTTATGCTTATTTTCCACAGCTTGCCCCAAATCCAAACCCTTCAGTTCTTGGCAGAATTTCTTGCTATGCCCATCTTTTTGCTCTTTCTACTTATGAACCTAACCATATCCCAACTTTTGAGGACTGGTTCAACTTATTTTCTAATAAGGAAAGAGTTAGACCTGCTCCTCATTTCCTTCCTTTTGCTAAGGCCAAATTCACTTGTCCTGAAATGTTTCTTTTGGGTCAAGGAGTGAATCCATTATCCTCGAAGCTTATGGGCTCATGTCCTTCAAACCAGGGATCTAGTTATTTTACAAAACAAGTCCTCTAGTGTTGAGGTATATAGTCCTCATTTCTTGGCAAGACAGTTTGGTTTGCTCCAATCTGTTCCAATTCCTCCTATTTTCACAGCCAATACACCATGGCATCAGAGGAGTGTATGCACAAATGAGGATGCTGAAGTTATCATACTGGAAGGCCTTTCCAAAATTACTGCTGTTAAAGTAGAGCCATTCAGAATAGTTTCTGATGCCTTACCACTCTTCACTAGTTGGTGGGAAGCTTTAATGCTTAGTTTCAACTCCCTTGAAACACTAAAGCTTACAGTCTGGGAAGTGTGCCCACATTGCTTGGCTTTTGAGATCCTTGCTAAGTTAATATGCTTTTATTTAAATTTCCTTTTCATAGAGATAGCATATTAATTAACTTTTCTTACTGAAGGAGATGTAAACACTACCTCGGGTGAAGCAGAGGAGACTGTAAATGCAAGACCTTTGCAAACAGTGCTTCCTTCTCCAAAAAGATCTACTCGAGTGAAGCAAAGAGCTGCTAAGAAAGCTACCAAAGCCAAAAAGCAACCAATTAAAACTGAGGTACTCCCAAGTCTTTTATTTAGAATTACAAGTCTAGAATTTGTTTCTTTAACTCGAGCTAAACTTGTATTTTTGATGGAACATGTACAACAGAATCCAACTCGAGGTAAAAGAAAGATAGTCCTCTCATCCTCTGAGTTTGAACCTGAAGAACAATTAAAAAAAAGCCTAAACAATAGAAAGTAGAAGGAAAAGAAGAAAGAAGTGTTGGAAAAAGAAGCAGCTCAACCAACTCAAAAAAAGACTAGCTCTTGTGCACAAGTATTCACAAGAAGGAGCAAAGGGATTGTGATCAAAGACTCTGCTGTGGAGAAAGACTTGGCTTCTGCACTTGCAAAAGCCAATCAAGTCATTGCTTCCTAGAGACAAGAGATCACAGCTCTTTCCATTAAAGCTCATCAAGATGCTGTGTCCATCATAACTAAAGAAATCCCTGTGCGTTTGAGTTCTCCTGATAAGAAACAAAAACTTGCAGCAAAGAAAGAAAAAGTTGTTAAGATCAAACAAGAATAAACTCTGCAAGTTGAAGCTGCTATGGAGGCTAAGAAGAAAGCCATTCAGGATGAGGAGGAGAAAAGGAGGATCGAGTTGTAAAGAAAACAAAAAGAAGAGTTGGATGCAAAAAGAAGAGCTAAGATTGAACACAGGAAACAAAAAGAAGAAGAAGCAAAAGAAAAACTAAGAAAAGAAAAAAGAACAAAAAGAAAAGAACAGGAAAGAAATGGAAAAGAAAGCTAAGGAAGAGAAAAGAACACAACTACAAAAAGAGAAAGAAAACGAAGAAGAATTACAAAGGTTAGAAAAAGAAGAAGAAATGGCCACCTCAGAATCAAGGCCACTGGTTGAACATGAAGAGATAACTTCTTCAATTTCTATTCCAGAAATTGAGGAAATCATTTCAAACCAACTCGAGGTTAAGGTTGATCCTTTAATAGTACCAACAATACCATCTGTTGAGAAAACTAAGGAAGAAACAACTACTCCTGTCACATCAACAGTAAGTTTTTCTGTTTCTTTGTAATTCATTAGACTTTAATCAAGTGTACTGTTACTCATACTATTATATTTCTGCAGCCTGAAATCGAGATCATTGAACAAACACCTGAAGATGTTGATCAATCCACTGCTTTAGTGCTTGCAACACTAACTCCTGTAAGTAAACATTATTTTCCATGAATGCCAGTTTATGACTCTCAATTTTTAGTCTCTAACATAGCATTTCTTGACATTTAGGATGCTAAGCCTTTAAGCCAGCAACCTCTTTTAGACACTCAGATCATAAAAGTGGATATTGAAGACTTAAGTGAACCAGAAGTAGATCAATTAATAAAGAAGGCCTCATCTGTTCTAGAAGAGATGAAGAGTGCAAGCAAGGCTTCTACTTCAGCTTCCTCTAAGACTCCTGCCTCACCAGTTTCTCAAGGGATGAGTGCTGTTGTAGTTATGAGAAGCATACTCGAGCAGCCCTTGGATAACCTGGTATATGACTCTGAGTTAAGGAATAAATTTCAAGAGTTTATAGACTTTTTATTGAGTCAGTCTAACTTCTTGAGTGAAGATATGCTTGGTATGTTAGCTTTATTCTTAGAAAGCTTGGACTCTAAATTATTGCAGCTAAGCACTGCTATGAACAATGAGAAAGAGATCCAATCTATTCAGAAAGGCTATGATGAAAAGATAACTGCCAAGTCAGAATTTCAACAAGATTTTGAACAGACTTTGAAGAAGTATGAAGACACCAAGCAAGAGATCTCCAAGGTCAGAAAAGAACTTCAGAGGTTAGAGAATGTGAAAGACCTCACTCAGATGAAGTTATAAGACATTTTAAAGCAAAAAGATAATATCATTGACTCGAGTACTGAACTTAGTCTCGAGGAAAATGTAACTTCTTTAACAACTGAGGTCTCGAGGTTGAGAAGAATTCTAGAGGCTATTTGGAATAACCTTAGGAATAGCTTCAACAACTTTCAATTGTAAAAAACTTTGAATTTCTTGATTTTGTAACTCTGATAGTTGTTTTATACAAATGTAACTAGAAAGTGTAACTGTTGACCAATGTTTGGTCTTTATATGAATGAATATCAATATCTTTTTGTGTTTTAATTCTATCTCATTCATACTTGGCTTGTACAATTTTAAGTACTTGCCATTAATTGCTTTTATATGTTCATCACTGTTTACATGCATAAGTCTATATGCATTTCCCTCAAAAACTTCAGTACAATTTAACTGAGCCCTACATTTACAGTACTACTTCTAGTTGTAATATATATATACACACACAAGTGTATCCATAATTATGGTGAAAATTTTATTATTTTCTAATCAATATCTTATTGAATGATTAACCCTTATATATATATATCATGGTACGCATGATATATATAATATATACCATGTATGTATATCGATTTGTTATCAACTTATCATTTTAACAGATATATATTTCTTTAAATAAATCAACTTGGATTTGCAACATGTTATGGGCCGGTGGATATTTCTTGATCTCTTGTCAAAATATTATTTTGGTGAAAACAATGGATGTGAGGAATCATGGGGCTGAATTTGTTAAATACAAGCGCTATACTATATAAATTAAGTTGAGTCGTTTGCCAATTAGCAAATTTTTATATTGGTGTCAAACATCTCTCTATCTCTCTCATCGTGATAAAATATGTTAATCCATGAAGCTAGTGATGATATGTTTCGAGGAAATACTGTTCATGCATGTGCTACACTTTCACTGTAATTGATTTGTTCCTCTATCTGTTTCGATACAATGTATTTCTTTTTTGACTATTAAATTCTGCTGACATGCGATTCAACTGTGAAATAAGTAGGTATTTGAGTATTGACACCATTGTAAGGCAACAATAACAGGAAATATGTACTAGTTCACTTTGACTTACTTTTCTTCTTCTTTTTTGGAGTGATAAATTCTTCATGTTTTTCACTTTTGAAATGTTTCTATCATCAAAAGATTTTTAGCATAATTGATATTGTTTGTTTTCTTTAATGAGAAAAATTAGGATTCAAATACTCATTTCCCCTAACTATCGAATTATCAAAAAAATAAAATAAACTAACTGGTTGTTCTAAATATCATTAATTAATATATCTCTAGTTGTGACCAAGACAGTTTGACTTGGTATTTAACCAAAAATTTGGAGAAAAAAAATTTCCTATCTGACTTAGACAGTTGGAGTAATCCATAGATAGAAAAAAGTTGGTAGGCCATTTTTTAATTCCTTGCTAATGAATGTAGGTATAGTGGTAAGCATTTTTATTTTTATAATTCCATTTCTTCGAACTAGCTTTGTCCATTTCAATCATTCAATATTACGTGCCAGCATGGTTTAGATAATGAGATTTAGGAATTTCCCAAGAGCTTCGTAGCTTCTTGCAGTGATAATGTCGCTGTCATGTTAATCCTCTCGTCTTTCACTTATTCAAACTAGCCATACAACATGCTAGTAATTAGCATATATATTTGTTTGCTAAATAGTAATTAGCATATATGCAACAAAAGAGAAAAGAGACAAAAGAATAGGTAAAAGAATGCTATCTTTTCTTTATTATTCTCGCAAATGAAAGAAGGTTGATTCTCACAAGCTACTTGACCAAACCAAAGCTAGAGTCTGTTAAACGACACAAATTCTTTGGGGAAAACGTTACAGGCCATCATACAGCCTTTTAATTTGCTAGATTTGTTAGTACGGCCACCAAAATAATTGAATCTGTATGTCTAACCTTTCAAGAAAGTTGAAACTTTTGACACATTCATTCGAACTATCGAAGATACACAACAAACCGTACAATTCTGCTGTCAAATCTCAAAGTTGGTAGGCCATTTTTTAATTCCTTGCTAATGAATGTAGGTATAGTGGTAAGCATTTTCATTTTTATAATTCCATTTCTTCGAACTAGCTTTGTCCATTTCAATCATTCAATGTATGAGGTAGTTCAAACTACAAGGAATATCAGTATCTAATTTAGAACTATTATTACGTTTCTAAAAGTCGTTGATTTCATGAAGTCTTGATTTTACTTAAACGTTACAAGTTATAAATGGGTAACTCGTAGTGATTTTTCTACAAGCCCACAGAGATTTTGCAATCACTTTCGTTGATCTCTTCGAAATGATTCGTTATATTAGAAAACACATGTCTTATATGGCTCACCTACCCTTGAACTGATCTGGTCTTGAATGATAATTCATGAATTCCTTTAATTTTTCTTTTTTCTACACAATTATTTGCATGACTCATGCACGACGCCAAATATAAGTTGCTTGCTCGTCTTCGCCTTTCCAGGAATACCATATTATATCACATTCGTTTTGAATCGAGTATTTTTAGGGTCAATCTCTCGTTTTGTTTTTGTTTTATTCCAATTTTATGCCCCCTTCGAATTTAATTCCTTGCTAATGAATGTAGGTAGGGCTTTTTTATTTTTTATTATTGTTTCTTGGAATCATCAATCGCCAATGTTAATGTATACAAAAGGTTGTTGATAAAGGAAAATTATCTGGTTTGGAACTCTTGCGTTTTTTTAAGGTTATGACATTAATTACCTAAAAAAAAAAAGTTATGGCATCATGTCTCCATTTTACACATGATTTGTAAAGAATAAAGTTTAGTTATAAACTAGTTTGTAACAATTTTTTTACAATCCACTACTTGACAACTTATAAAACCATACATGTATGTGTATTATTTAAACAAGTTACATGACTCATTAAAGAGGTTAAGTGACCAGTGGTGGAGCTAGAAAATTTTTCCATGGGGGACAAAGCTCAATATAACAAAATTAAAAAAAAAAAAAAAAAAAATTCCTCTAATTCCTAAGTAAATATCAAATGGATTTACACGTCTCTGTTGGTTTACTAGTGAGTAGTGAGATAACATACTAAAAAATATTAAATGCTCAAAGTCAATATCTATTTCTTTAGGTTTACTTCTTTAACATCTAATATTTCAACATTTGAGATGGAGGATTAAACATTAACTTCTCAATTTTACACATTTTTTTCTTAAAATATGCATCATCCCAATTTTGAACATTTTTTCCATTAATATTGCAGCAATTGTAAATGGTTTTTTCATAAATTACTCAAAACCTGAATATTTAGTGTACACATTATAATTGATACACAATTATTTATTTATTTATTTTTATTTATGATAATGTGTACAATTAACTTAATATATAAACACTTAATCAAAAAAATACATATATACTACTAAAAATAGACGTAAATAGTTTTATGAGTTGCTACGAGTGGATTGTTAGGAAGATTGTTACAAACTAGTTTGTAGTTAAATTCTGTCAATTTTTAAATAATCTTTAACATGAGTTAGTCGTTATAACATTTATGCAGGCCATGAGAAAATATGAATCTCTAGGAGTTGATTTGTCAAATATTAGTGGTATACTATATTATTATACGTCTATCTTTCTTATCAAAAAGATAAAATAAAAAAATAGTAGTGGTATACGTTCATTTTTTTATGAACAATATATTCAATTCTTTAAGTTGTTTAAATTTTGTCCATAATTATTACCCACAAGTCAATGCATCGAAATTTTCATAAAAAGAAAAAGAAAAAAAGTCAATGCATCGAAATGCCAACAAGTCAAGTTACTCGTTTTCTCCTTCGCTGGACGATCATGTTTACGTTGGTTTTGATTTAGAGAATATATTTATTTTAGGGTAAAACTTTCATTTTGTTTAGTTTTTTTTTGGTAAAAAAATCAATTTTTGAAAACTTCATTTTCTTCTAGGTAAAACTTTTTAAAATTTTCAATTTTTAAAAAGCTGAAAAATAAATTATACCAAACAAGTGTTTCCTACCTTCAAACGTTCAGTTCATTTTATAATTTTCACTTAACACGTGTATACAACTAAAGATAATGAATATAGGCAGAGTTTGGTCACAGTCGCTTTTCATGATCACCTCGACATGTATCTTTTGAAATTGAATCTACTTGTCGAAAGTTGAAACAATTCTTCGTGTAAGTATAAACTTACCAATTGAGTAAGTATCATACCCATAATTAAGTAGATATCATATTACAAAAAGAGTATGAGTAATATAGAATGATCCAAAGTTTTATTAGTTATTCTACAATATCCTTGTGAGTACGGTACTCCCAATAGATAAAATCTCACATTGATGATACTAATGTCACACATGATGAGGTCATTCTATAATACTCACACTCTTTTTGAGGGTATGGTACCATCAAATGTGATATAAATACCATCATATGTGAATGTTGGTATATCAATGAGATATTTTTAGAAGATGATACTAAAAAAAAAAACTAAAGGTGGGGGTCAATATTACTAAAGTCATGTAATGATATTATATGTGATATATATTTTATTTTATAGTTCCAGCACACTCTATCTCTAAAGTAGTGTCTCTTTCTTACTTTCAAGTCCCAGTTCTATTTCTCTCTTCTCTCCCTTACTTCGTTTTCTTATTACGAGTATGTGACTTTGGCCTGTAGTTGGGGTTAATCTCTTAGTCTGATACTTATACATCACTAATTTATGCTCATTAGTCGTTAGACTTCTTCAAGTAATGTGCTTCTTTTTACTATGTTTTAGATATATAATTTATAAATTTGTATTTTCTCTGTGAGTAGTGTTTCTAATTATAATTTTAATTAGTTCAAAATTATTATTTTCATGCCTATTATTGTGGTACAATTTCGATAAAGTTGTAATATATGTGATCTAATTTGAAGGAACTTTTCATCTCTAATCTTAGTAAAAAATGTAATTTGGCTTATAAGTTCATATATAATTTATACAATTTCATGCTTGTTATTTATTTATTATTTTTTTTAAGGTCTTGTTAAGCCAATAAATCGACTAATATCATGAATAATTTTTTGAAATGAAAATCGATTGTGTCGCAAGATTGAACTCTTATCCAAGAAACTCATTTTAGTAATCATTCTTCTAAGTAAACTCGTATTGACTTTTTAACTCTTTTCACGGGTCTAAGATTACGAAAAAAAATATCAAAGTATCATCCTAAAGATCAAGATGAAAGTAGAAGAGTATATATGTATAAAAAGTCTTTATCAACAACCTTTTAGCCACAAATTTTCGTAAACAAACAATGGTGAAATGTTGCATCGATTTAACAATCAATTGAATGATCCCACTTAAATTAAAATTATGGCTACGCCACTGTGGAGGTTGATGAGGGTGCGTGAGAATTATGGCAACGTGTGGGAATCAAATGGAGGTCGGTGAAGGCGTGTCAAACTCGGACGATGACCAACTTTTAATTTATTGTAGGAGTCGCTAGAGGCCAGAGAGCATAACCCTTGGACGCGTGTCACTGTCAAGAAGCCAAAGTTTTTGTGATGCAAAGGTTATTCTCACGCAGTCTTAGACAATGATGCAGACGCAGTTCCAGCGATGAATGGGGTGGAAATACACGATGGATTGGGCTAGAAAATTGGCGATGTGGATCACTGCAATGGTTATGGCTGATTGTGGTAGAGAAGTAGGCATGCTTTGGCGGTTGATCTCAACTAGCTTAAGTCATGGAAAACAACATGGTTTGACAAAGAAAGTTTGTATGATCTTGCCAAGACACATGAATAGGCGTAGAGCAGAGAGAAAATGGAGTAACGTTAGACACTGAAGCTTCTGTAATGACTAATACAATGAGCAAAAAAATAAGCTCTGATATCATGTTAAAATTTTGGCCAAAATATTGTTTTCGTTCTTAAACTATACATGAGTTTCGTTTTTCGTTCTGAACTTTGAAAAAGTTTAAGGACAAAAAACGAACTTTTCAAAGTTTAGGGATGAAAAACAAAACTCACGTATAGTTTAGGGATGAAAATAATAGTTTAATCTAAATTTTTTGAGTGATTGAGTGAGAGAAAGGGAAAATAAGGAGCGGAAGTAAAATGTTTAATGTGGTTTAGTCAATAGGACCTAAGTTCATAGAAGATGGTCTACTGTATAATTTATTATATTACAATGAACCTAAAGTAGGATTTATATACTAGTGAAACCTAGAACAATTAGGGTTAGGTTTTCTTATTCAACAAGTACTGGTCTTATATTAGGTTTGGGCCTTATGCGTCATAATATATCTAATACGATAGTACTTTCAAGCTTCCATGGATCTCTCTCTCTCTCTCTCTCTTTATATATATATAAACACTTATGCATGATTTAATTTCCAACAAAACATGAAGAAATGAATGAAAAAAAGTAATGGCAACTGAAACCTATCCGTAAAAAAAAAAAATAATTATTTAACAAGTAACTTTTCTTTTAAACCAATGAAATATATTTTCTTTCACATCAATAATTCTTTTCCTTCCATTCCAAATAAACCTAAACCAATTCAAGGTAGGAATTTGAGATAGTTTTTAATAGTGGTCCTAATTGTTAATTGTTATATATAATTGTATAGTATGATAATGAAAGAATGCATGATGTTATAAAATGATCCGTCAACATTTAAACTTTAAACAAACAAATTTATAAGTTTTTTTTAATGAAATGTATAATAATATTAACATTTTCTACGACATGAATTAGCCGGAAATGTGAAATATGAGCTTGTGTGAAGACTGAAGATTGTGAAACAGGGTTCATTAGGTAATTTGAAGTGGAACAAAGCTTCATACGGCCATCTGTTGGCTCCTTGGCCTCATTGCAAAAGCCAAAAGGAACACTATAAGTTATTGTTGTGAGCTTAATTCATGCAACATTTGGATTTATAAATTGTTATTGTTGTGAGCATTGGTTTGTTATTGATGTCACTCTATTAGTTGGTTACTGAATATGTGATTTGGCTTTTATTTTACTTCAGTTACTTGTTTGGTTAATTTATGATAGTGTTTGGAAGATTTCATTTTGGCACTTGGTTAAACATCCTAAGTTTGTTTGATGGGTGGTTTTGGTTTTCTTTTTTCATATAGATATCGCTTCAATGAATGAGGAAGTTGATGAGTTTGGTGAGAGTGATTCAAGTGTTTCTAAGAGTTATTTGTAATTGTTACCAATCTTCAACCTGTTGCAAATATTTTGGTCAAATATTGCTCGAACCAAGAGAAGCATAGTTATTTGTAATTGTAACCAGTCTTCAGCTTGTTGCAAATATTTTGGTGAGATGAGGGAGACCTTGTTTTTTTAATTTCAAATTTATTGTTCTCTATCTGATATAGGGGACACAGTTTCTGAGATCACATTTGTTTTTACATTTAAGGCTTGGGAAGCATGATTTGAGAATGTTTAATCATAGGTGACTCCAAGTAGCTCTCAGCTACTCTCCCCTCCGACTGTCCTCCGAGCTTAAGTCATTCTTGGTTGAGTTTAGGAACATTCAATATCTGACATATGACCAAGACCTCAACTCTTTTATGGAAATTATCACTCTTTTATGGGTCTTCAGTTTCATCAAGTTTGGGATCTCTAATATTAGTCTTGTTGATTTTATCAACCACATATTGGCATTCTCAAGTCATAAATATGCATGGTTGAGGACAAATAATAATAATAATAATAGGGGTATTTTGGTCTTTTTTTTTTGTCATTTTAGAGATTCTAAGAGGTTTTGGTCATTTTGGAGGTTCTAAGGGTATTTCAGTAATTTTCTTAGGTTTTAATTGTTTTTTCATCATTTTATAGGCTTTAAGGGTATTTTGGTAAATTTCAAGGTTTTAGGAGTATTTGGGTCATTTTAAAGGTTTTAGGATATTTTAATTATATATATACATAAAATAAATAGGTAAATGGGTTGGATTGGGTTTGGGTTATATCTACTTTATTAAATGTGTTTAAATGAGCTATTGGGTTTTGAAGGCCCAACCCATTTAATACTCACCCAAACTCACCCATTTGACACCCCTAACAATAACGAAAGCCAGGACAATGTACTCACGAATCAATCTTATTTATTATAATATTGATTATATTTGTTATTATGTCATTTTATAAATCTTTTTGAAATAAAATATATAATAATTTTAACATTTTCTACGACATAAATTAAGCGGAAATACGAAGTTTGAGCTTGTGTGAAGACTGTGAAATAGGGTTCATTAGGTAATTGGAAGTTGAACAAAGCTTCATACGGCCATCTGTTGGCTCCTTGGCCTCATCAAAAGCCAAAAGGAACACTTTTCCTTGTCACTTTTCCTATATGCATATACATATATAACAAAAATTAATATTTTAAATTTTGATATTTTATTTTATAATTAATTCAATTTTATTATAAGTAAAGAGGATGATTTGAGCCTAAACTACAAGAGTATAAATTTTCATGGTCAATTCTCTTTGAAACTTCAAACTTCTATTAACTCTAATAAGAAATGATTCACATTTCTCCATTTCATTTCCTTTCGAAGATATTATTCTATTTCATAGTTATTATAAAAGTTTAGAAAAATTATTAAAAAAAAATTGTCTTCCTTTATTTCATTCCAATTGGAATGCGCAAAGTACCCGCCTCAAGTAACTTGGATTTTGCAAGGAAGGTGCTTTTGTGTTACCTTTTTTCAATTTAGGGTGGATTCGTGTATTCAAAAAGAAAACCTTTTAAACCCTCTTCATATATCTTTCTATCATGAAAGTATGAAACCCAATTTTTACTTTGATCAGGTCATGTATATATGATTGTTTGAAACAAACGTTGCAGAAAATAATCTTTTTCCCCAAAGGAACGGAAAACAATTCTTATCACTATTAAAATTACATCCCTCTTTAGAACCCGTAAATAAACTTAAAGTTTACATTTCATTATTGTTTTTCTTTTTAATAAAAACCTTATTCGTGAAAGTAACAATAACGAAAGCAATAACAATGTACTCACGAGTTTTATAAATTAACACCTCGAAAACCCTGAAACCATTAAATTTAATCATTAAAGAAATCAAAGGTGAATGCTGGGGTTGACCGAAGCGAATTCCAGGAGCTCCTCATGGCGTTCAAATATGCTCATCTCATCCACATCCAAGGTTAGAAGAGCTTCAACTCCACCATCTTTTGTATCCATCAAAGAAATAGTATTACTCACTATCTTGTTTATGCTTGTCATCCACGCCGGCTTGCCCCATCCGAAATCAGTTTCATACAATGGAAATTTGCACCAACTTGAGCATTTGTACACTACTAATTCCTTCCTATTCCGGAAGATCTCTGCCCTCTCTTTCAGAGCCTCCATTAGAGCTGCGAAACCCCCTTCTCCTCTGAACTTGTTCGCCTTGTTGTTGAGGAAGTCAATCTTGGTCTCCCTCATTTTTTGCACTAAGTGGTGTAGTTCCATCTCGCTCTCTTCCTCCACAATCAACGCAAAAGGCCACACGAAGTTCCCAAACACCGTGTCGGGCAGAGGCGGGTCCATTCTACCGCGGAGGTTCACGGCTTGGAACAAAGCGGTGGGCTTAAAAGACCCGTTTTTCGATTTGACAACTGCTGCTGCACATTTCCAGAGTTTTGCTAGTACTACCTCCACACGTGAAGGATACTGCTCTCGTCCATTCACGCTTATAACTTGTTCTTTAAGCTCTGCGACTTTGGAGGCGCTGATCACGAACCTCTTTGCTATGAACTTATCGCCGGCGATATTCACAGACCCCGACATGCCCGGAATCTCTCTAGGCGGCATGAGAGAAGATCCGGTGAAATCTGGGAGAATCGGTTCAGCAGAACCACGACATGTCTCGGTCCAGCTCTTTAATAGAGTGAGTAGCGCAGCGATATCAGCGATCTTGTGCGTAAGGGAGACACTAATAGTGGTACCACCGCAATTGAATTTGGTGAACTTAACGAGCCACATGGAACCCTTGCATAATTCCATGGTTTCAGGTTCAGCGGTGGGGAGGAACTGATCAAGTGTCTCATAATTTGGCTTGTTAAGGAAGTCAGAAAGCGGGCTATCACATCGAGCTTCGATGAAGAAACCTCCATCGTCGTTGCAGTCGATGGTGGAAGCGTCAAGGAGGCGGCCAGCAAGGGGGTAGAAGCGGGTGAGGGTTTCGGATATGGATTTCTGGAGGAGTTGAGATTTGCGTGAAAATTCCAAATCATGGTCGGTGGCGGAGGAAGTGGCAGCATCAGAGGGAAAGTAGAAGGTCATGTTGCCATGGATGGCGGGAGAGAGCTGGTCAAGAAGAGAGAGTTTGAAGGTTTTGAGGTTGGGAGGAGAGGGTGAGGAGGGTTTGATGCAAGTTCTGGAAATGATCTCAGTCTTCATCTGAGTCATGTTGCTTTGTTTTTGATGTTCTTAGTTACAGCTAATTATGTTTGAGCATATCTGAATGGGGCAGGCGTTTCTTCTTTTATAGATGGAGGAAGCAGTTCTTTTGGTTTTGGGTTTTAGACTTTTAGCACATGGGAGGTTAGGTAAGGACGAGTATTTTATTTGTTCCTTCTTCTTATAATAATAATGGTAATATTTTCTTTTGGTTTTGGGTTTTACCATTATTTTATAATAATGGTAATATTGCCTAGAATACAATAGATTAAAAAAATTGTTATTTTGATTAGAAATTTTTTTTTTTTTTTTTTTTTTAAATTGTTCTTTTTATATTCTCACGCTGTAGGGCATAAATTAAGTCTTTAGGAGTGTTGGAATACATTCTCATATCACCAATCCATTTATAACATAAAACAATTATAGGTGTCACTTTACAGTTATTTATAAAAATGAAAAGAAGAAACGGTCAACACTTTATCAAAATTGGTAAAAGTTTATTTATTTTTCTTTTGAAATGATATATTTTTATTTTATTTTTATATAACAAGGATATCTAAAATTTTGTCCTGATTAATCTCATGGATATATACATTCATATTTCAATTTTTCATCCAACGCGCATGGGGAAATATGTTAGGTACATACAGTTGTCATGGTTGTTAATGGTATTTAATTTATAAATTATCTATACATATGTTAGAAAATTAAAGTGAGGTCCTGTCAATTTATAAATAACTATAGTCAAGGGTGAAATCAGTTTGTGACCAGGGTGGGCACTTGCCCACCCTCAATTTTGAAAAAAATACATTACTTAGATATTTATCCTCTTAGACTCTTGATATTTTGCAAAACTCTCACTTTGTTGTCTCTCCATCTTGGCCTCTCTAGTTTGGATCTTCATTATTGCTTCTCCTTCTTTCTGCTTCTCTTCATCTTCTTATGGCTGTTCTTCTTTAACTGTCATCTTTCTTCTATTGATTTGCGGGACAAAACTATTTTTTATCTTTAATTGTTTGTCAACTACCCACCAGCTTTTCACTCTTCTCCAATCACATGGATCCCTCTCCCCCACTCTTTTTACTTTTTACATTTGCATTTTACTTTTTTAAATATCTTTTATTTTTTTAATAGGATGTCTTTTTGTCTTTTCTCTTCTTGATTGAATAACTAATATATTAGTTACTTACTTCATTTAATAACTAATATATATTGGTATAGCAAAAAAGTAAATAAATAAATAAATAATATATTAGGAATCTTTTTATCAAAAATATATATATATTGAAATGTCATCTTAAATAATATCACTTACAATTTTATAACTTTCTAATCAATAATATATATATATATATAATATATAATAATCTCGAAACGGTACATCATTGACCGGTATATCAAAATGTTTCATTTCTTTAACTAAATCGAAACCTCAAGTACAATATTGCCCACTATTATATATATATATATATATATATATATATATATATATATATATATATATAGATGGTATAAATTTATAATTAAACCGTATACCTCAAAAGTATATTTGCCCACTACTAAAATAATAGAATAAGAAAAAAAAAAAAAAAAACCAAAATAATATCATAAAAAATTAGTCCAAAATCAAAACAATATCAATAATTAACCCACAGCCTCACGCCGTCGCCTAGTCCTGGCTCTCAAGTCTTAGCCCTCATACTCCTTCCCTCTGGCCAGTAATTTTTATTTTCATTTCTCTCTTTAATATGAAGTTTGAAATTGTCAAATTCAATTACTCAAATGTTTTTATTTCCATAGGCAATCGACTAGGCACTCTTGATTGTATTTCGGTTAATTTTATTTTATTAGTTGATTCTTTGTGGTTGATTTGAAGTTTTGTTTGAGATCAAAAGGTGCTCACCTTGGATTAAATTTCTAGATCCGTCCCTGACAATAGTACTAGGAGACTTGGTCTTATCATTTTTAATTTAAAACCGAAACCATAATTTAAACACACAAAGAATATATATATGAAGGAGAAAAAGATCGGATCCACCCCAATTACCCCAATTAGGCAGGAACGAAGAGTGGATAAACACACATTGTCCTATCAATTGTTTTTGTTAGAAAAGTATCTACCCTTTATTGTCTTTAGTTATAATTTATAAACCCCCTTTTTTTTTCTTTTTTTTCTTTTTTTTGCGGCTTAAAACTGTTCAAAAGGTACTCATTGTAAGTAAAGAGTAAAGGCTAATCTGCAAGAAGGATTTCTCACTTAGAGACAGTCAATAATACTTTTTTTTTTTTTTAATTGACAGTCAATAATACTTGATTCTTAAACTAGACAAACCAACCCCACTCATATCCATGTATAATGGAATATATAACTGGTATTTGCTGGTAGGTATGTACATCTAATCTAGTCATCCTTGACTGTGGGTGCAGCTATTAATTCTTTGTTTCATTGCTTTATTCTTCATTCTCCTTGTCTTACTTTAATACTTTTACAACATTAAGTGGCTAATTCATCCAAAGTCAAACCTTACAAATAATAATAGTAATCATTCTTATCCTTCACGTTACATCAACATGCAAATCGTGTATAAGTTAATTATCTGCATCGACGGCAGTATTATATTTTATATCAATTTTTAAATAATGGAAACCGTAATTATCCATCTGGTAGTATTGTCAACTTGCAAATCATATTCGTTCTCAACTAACCACTACATATATTTTATTATAGATGGCGAAGTTCTTGGTCATATGTTGCCACTTGCCAGCTGGTCTCCTATTTGAACTCTTCTATATTGACTTGAAAAATAAAAATTCTCTCACAACTAAAAATTTCTCAATATTTGATTATAAACTTGATAACACCAAAAATAACCCACCTGGACAACTCATACCCCCGACACCACATATGACGATCGTCCATATGTAACTCATGACGAAACACGCAAGTCACGGTAACGTTACACCAGCTGTCCTCAGACCAGTTGTCCCTAATAATTACTAAAAACGTTACGATTTGATTTAAAATCCCATTAACTACGGGCAAGAATCAAACGCAGCATTCAATCCTCCTTGAACAATCAACATATTGCAAACCCCTATAAAAGGAACCCCCATCAACATCAAAGGTACAACATTCTTTCTCACTATCTATTCTTTATATACGTTCTACCAGAAACTCTCTGATCTTTCTACTCTGATCATTGACTTGACCGTCGGAGGAACCTACGCTGGATCCCCTCCGGTGTCCCCTCTGACTTGTTGACTGTCGTTGCAGATCTTCCAAGAGTTAAGCTGAAGTGCAAGAAAAGACCCACTGATTTTTGACATCATCAAAACTCAATAACTTTTTTTTTTTTTGGTAATGTTAATTTGTTGTGAAACCGTGTTATATAAAAATCCATTTTAATTTAAGGGTAAAATATACTTTTGATCTCTTCTATAAAATTAAAAGGTAACAATTATGTCCTTCCATCCATATTTTGGTCCCTAAAATTAAAAAGTTTCAATTAAATCACACAAATATTTAGAAGATAAAAATTGTGTCCTTTTCATCTATATTCAGTCAACTTTTGTAGCTTACGGATTATTAATGTGGCATTTTTTAGCTAACCTAGAATTTCTTGTTGCCTAAACATGAAGTTAGACATCTTCCCTTCTTTGCTCTCTCCTCTTTCTTTTATTCTCAGTCTTTTCTTCTCTAGCAGCTTATCAAAAGCAAAGTAGCCCTCATTATTAACCAACGTTAAAGCCCAAAGTTTAAAATTGACCACCAATCAACTTCACCCATTCAGCCACCATTTTCAAATCACAAACATAAACCCAAATTTCTCCCTCAACTCGTTCTCTGCCTTTTATCTTCCCCTTCCACCACTCCATGCATTTTTAGTATACCATGCGGTATGGTTCATAATGTGTTGGCCGATCCTAGTGTAAAAAACATATCAAGTTGCTCAAAGACATCAAGTTTAGGATTTGTTGAAAGATGATGAGTTGATGATCTTTTGCCTATATATCTTACCCTGATTAATTGAGAGAAAATTGTTTAATTAGATATTAATCATCCGGGGATTCAAAAAGGACTCAAATTTAACCGAATTTGGATTAGCGTCAATATTCCTTTGTTGATGCTAAAAATAAAAATTTGTCACAAAAAAAAAATAATTTTGCATCAACCTAAGAGTTGTTGCATAGTAATACAATAAATTGTGTTGCTTAAAATTTTCACGTCAACAAAAAAAAGTTAATGTAAAAAGTTAATCTTTTTTGTGGTAATCATTATCTAGAAAATGCAACAATAAGTTATAACACATGGAAGAGAAAACATCACACCCACCACCCATCCAATCATCCGAGGAATGAAAATCTCCTATTTCACATATTGTGCTCGACTATATAATACTCCTATAAAAATATACCACCTTTCTTTTCATTTTTAAACTTTTAATTAATACAAATCAAACGATGTACAGACTGTCTTGTTATTTAAAATTTTAAATGACGTTACAGTCTATATATTATTAGATCTAAGATTTTTAAATTTAGACCATGAAATGGACACTTTCCATTTCATTTCAAATGGAGAGGATCCTTGTCTAAACTAACTTGGATTGCAAAGTTGGGGGGCCCTCATGATTTATGAAATACGGGGCACTTTTTCATTCTAGTTGGATTAACGACAAAATTCCAAAAGCCGTATCTTCTTTGGTTTAGAAAACACAGTAGATATGGTTGAAAAAAAAAAAAAAAAAAAAAAAAAAAAAAAAAAAAATGAAAAAAATCACTTTTCACACTTGCTTGAACACATTACCGAATTTCAAAATTTTGAGACTGAGTTTTTGTCTTAGTATTAGTGTATTACGTTAGAAGTCAAAAAATCACTTAACACAACTAGTTAGAAGTGTATTACGTTAGAAGTCAAAAAATCACTTAACACAACCCCTATGACAAAAACCAATCGAAACCAGCAAATACAGTGAGATTGAACAACAAAACAAATGACAATTAACAAGAAAGATACTTAGTTCTGCCTAGAATTATTGAGGAGACCAACAGGATCAATCCCCCTAATTACAACAAATTGTATTGTTCGAAGCAAATTTTTGGAATTTATTGTAGAATCTGATAAAACTCTAGAGAAAAGTTGAACGTTTAGATTGGGAGGTAGGAGGCTCACCCACTGGTTTTTTCAATCCGGTTGATTTTTTCAAGCGCAAAGGCCTTGAAAGTTGGAACTCTTGGGCTGTATTTAAAAAAAAAAATGGAACGATTTTGATTTTTTTCAAGCTGTTGTGTTTTCTAAACCAAAGAAGATAAATGACTTTTATTTGTAATTCTTTCATTAGTCTCAATATGAATAAAAGAGTTCTGCATATTTCATAAATGAGGGTCACACTAACTTTCAATTCCAACTTTATTTCTCTCTCGTTAGAACTTTGTTAAGCATTAATTAAGAGTTTAAAAATAAAAAAGAAACGAAGACTAGTGTTACATTTTTATTGGTGAAGTATAGAGTGAAGCACAGCGTACATGAAAGACAAAAGATTTTCACTAATGAGAGAAGCACTCAGCCAAGGCCAAGTATATAGAGGGCTGCATCAAATAACTGCCATGGGGAATATCGCGAGTGCCTAAGATGCATGTAAATTTTTTGACCCTTGCTATTGTCCAACAATCCAATAACGTCACGCCAGTGATTGATGAGAACTGGTATGCTTTGTTTACTGCGTCAAATTAAGCATCTAAAAGTTAATTCATGATTCCTACAAATCCACATTACCTTATATAGGACATTTTCAAGAATTTTTAACAGATGGAAAAACAAAGCACCTCTTAGCACACAAGCGATTTGCTAAGAGAGAAGCTACATCAAGACATATTGAAGCAGGATAACAATGGGAAATAGGATAAATGAAAAATGAAGGATAGAAACAGAACAAATCCAAGGAATCACCACCTAGAATCTACTTGCTAAACCCTAGGCATCACCACCTTAGGAGTGTCTGACATCACCACCAAATAAAGAAGAGAGACGCATCTCAAATCAAGTAATTTTCATTAATCATACATCCAGTCCTTAAAAATGAGTACAAATTTTGCTTATATAGACTACTAAACCTTAAATCAAATTAACATAAAAATCCTAATTCTAATGGGCTTGGCCCAATTATTGGAATATAAAATACTAATAAACTTGATTAGATACTAAGACCTAAAATAAACATACAATCAACTCCAAAATTAAATAAGACAAAAATCAAATAAATATTATGCTCCCGCATCACATATGACAGCATTCAGTGAAGTCAAAAAATAGTGCAAAAGGAACTGCTTGGTAAAACAGCAATCCAATCATATAAACACGTAATAGAATCATTTCACCTGCAATATTTTTCTGTTTTTGCATATGCATTAATTTGGACAAAATTCTGTGTTTCTTTTAAAATGAATTCAAAGGTAAATTTCAAATTCTTAGTTCTTACAAATATTCTATGGTTACTTAATCTTTTCTGACCTATTATTACTTGTTATGTTTTCCTACATATTCCTTAGTTCAGAATCATCCTAAAGCATTAGATGCTTAATTTGATCACTAACCATGAGGACCCTGAATATAAACTCACAAAACGATTAAGTTCAGCAATAAATATACCATTAAATTCAATGGCTTCTTAAGTAGTCTCAAGTAAGTACCAGAGATTATATTATGTAAAATTGTTCAGAAAATAAAGCTGTAATTACATTGGGAATAATGCTAAGCATTAGAGGACAACAATGTCCATTCAAACAAAGACTTCAGCATTAAGTACTTCAACTTCATATGTGTAAGAGCATACATGTATTTGCAAAAAAGAATATATACTGAAGAAAAATAAAAGTTACAAGAAGAAAACCCATTGCTTTTGACATTGTGTTTTCCAATATCTTATATCTCATAGAGCATTTATTCCGATCAATAGGTAATGTCACGAATCTATCTATTTATATATATATATTAAAGTAGAGGCCTATGCCGAATCTCTGCCATTTGTCAAGCTTTAGAGTTTTAACTGCTTGACATGTGGCAGTTTCCTCAATAAAATTATGATGATGTAGACTAATTAATAATGCCATATGGCATGTTACAATTGATACACATCAAATTGTGAGATTTCCACTTGTCAAAGAGTATAAATTAGCCTTTAAAGTATTCAACAATACTTTATTACATCATTAAATTACTTATAAATAATTTAGAGTTTAAATGTGCACCATTGATTTGCTTCCAAAAATACTCCTTTAATAAAATGCATTCCATTAAGCCCTTTGAGTTATTTTCATGTTGCCACGGTCACAATTTCCTAAAAGGATCCAAATAGGAAAGAAATTAAAAAAAAATAAAACCCACAACGAATAAATAAATAAAAAAAGAATGGATAATCACTTAAGTAAATATATATAAAAAATAAAAGTTTAAAAAGGGTAAAAACCAAACTAATAAAAAGGAAGAGTCCTCAAATGTCGTAATATTAAAAGGATAAAAAAAAAAGTACACTATGTTAAAAGCAACAGAAAATAGCTTAGGATTCTAAAAGGTCCCAAAAAGGGAAAAAATAAAAATCAAAGTTAATGAAACCAAAACAACGTCATTTGATGTTTGCATAAAAACGACGCCGTTTTCATGCATTAAAAGAGCCAAGCTGAGGAGATTTGTTAGGTTTAACTTGATCGAGTTTGTGTTTTTAATGTTTCAGAGTCGCTTCATCTCTTCCTCTCTCTCAACTCTTTATCTCTCCAATGAATAAGAATTTGATTATTGTCTTTCAGCTCTTCCTCTTCCTCTTCCCATCAACACTTTCACCGTAAACTTGGAAATTAAAGCCCATAGATTTATTTTTTATATATAGATTTCAAATTTCTCTCTCTCCATCTTAGCAGAAGTCACCAAATTATCTGCAGAATTGAAAAGTCGCTTCAAGGTGAGTTTTTTTTCCAACCCGATCTTATTCGGGCTTCCCGGTGCACTTTCGAATGGTTTAATGGGTGTTTCTCTCTTTGTTAAAAAATGATTGTCTTCAATGGTATTAGGGTGCTTTCTTTAGAAAATCCCTTTCTATGTCTCTTCATAATCAGACAGTATGCGCATGAGATGGATAGGTAATCTCTAGATAACCCTTTCTCTATCTCTTCATAATCTTTCATTCAAGATTTGGTTTAAGTTCCATGTGGAAGTAACTAGAGGGAATTTTAATTATATGCACCAATTGTTTGATAAAAATTACTGAGTGTTTTATTGTTATTCTATTTGCAGGTCTAATATATGATATATAGTTCTTTGTGTAGTACTTCCAATGAGACTCTATTCACCTTCATTTAATACCTTTTGTCTTGGTAAGTTTCTTCTCAATTTTTTTTTTTTTTTTCTATTTAAAGTGCAAGTGCATATTTGTCTATATTAGAAACTCTATATAGAAACTATTTCATTTGGTTAGGGTTATTTCTTTGTTACATATGGTATCAGGATTAATAATAGAAAAGATCCTAGATTTTATAAATCTGATCTCAATGGATACTCTAACTTGCCTATCTCTCCACACGAAAATGACACATGAACGAATTTAATAATCAAAGGACAAACAAACTTAGATTAGCCATCTACCACCCCATGAGTTTTTTTTTTTTTTTGATAAATCATACTTCATTAAAAAAGAGAAAGGAAGGTACATTGGAAGTGTACACTGATTACAAAAGAAGTCATAAAGAACCGTAATCTAGCATATCAAGCACATAAGTAAAAGAAACAAAGTGAGAGGCTTTCAAGTTTCATCCATTCAAAAAGTTAATGATTAGCCATCTACCACCCAATGATAAATAATGATTTTACTGTCGTATAGCCATATGGGTTTGATACTTTGATTTTGTATTTGCTTTGATAATTACATCAATTATCGAATTCCTTTGCATTCCTTTTATGATAGTTTACCTTAGACAATACACATTCATAAAAATGAGCATGAAGCAGAATCTCATGATTGGAAAGTGATATTTTCAGCATTTCTTTTATGATAGTTTACCTTAGACAATATATATCCATAAAAACTAAAAAAACCATGAGGCAGAATCTTATGACTAGAAAGTGAGATTTTCTTTCTTATAATTCAGACACCATTGTTTATTTCATAATCAGTGTAATATAGTTTTGTTTACTCATGGTCATGCATAAGGATTTTTTTTTTGTGAAAAATGAGATTTGTTTACACCCAAGATTCCTGGGAGCAGAGGATTCTTACATTCTTAGGATAAGGGCAAGCCACTAGCCGACTAATGTATCTCATTTGTTTTAAATTATACCTTAATTTTAATTCTTTGTGCTTTCAAGTATATATGTGCAGTTAGGAGTTGTTAACTTAATGGAAGCAAGTGGTCATTGTAACACCGATTATTTACTAAGGTTTCTATCATATATCTGCTATCAAATATCTACAATCTCTAACTATAGAATTAGTATTCTACCATCGCTAACTATAACATTAGTATTTACCACTATAATTTGCAAAGTTACCTTCCTTCCTAGAATCTTCTTCACTGTGTCCAACCTTCTAGAACTGGAATCCACCTAATAGTATTAACTTTGTTTTTCTCTCCAGTAAAGGGGTTCGACTTTTGTCTTCTCATGTCATTTTTCTTGAATTTGGAATTATGGGGCATAGTATGTTTTGTTTGATTGCTACAAAAAATAATAAAAGTGAGAGAAATGAGTTGTGAGAATTAGGGATTGGGCAGTTGATGTATTTTGAAAAATGAGGTGTTGTGTGTGTAATGCCAGTTCATTGGTGATAACCATTTTATTCTATCCCAATAAGAAGGTAGCTCCAATTTTAAACTGTTACTCATATTTTCTAAACAAATTATTTGGTTGAGCTTTTGAAATGTAAATCAAAAAGTGTATGTTTTCAAGTTTCAATTGGATTTTGTGTTACTGTATAGTTTTCCTTCTTTAAAGATGGAGTATGTTATGATGAAAAAGGCTCTTCCTAATTGTTTAAAGATGGATTTTGTAATCTATTTAAAAAAATTCTAATTATTTTTCTTAGTATATAAATTTTGAACTCTTTTTCTCAATGACATTTTGCCTTTGTAAGTCAATTGCTCATTTTTCTTCTTCTTTGTGAATATTGACTATATTTGAGCCTATTTTAAATAATGTAATACTGTGTAAGAAAGGTGAGTTATTTCATTACTTGGAAATGGCATTTTGTTAGGATACATGAGAATTTAAAGTCCTTTTTGAAAGAATGTGCATAGAAGTTTTTATTTAGAACGAAGCATTGTACTTTAACAAAGATGGAATTGCTATTTCATTGTCATTGTTTTTCTTATTCACTAGACTTTTCTTGGTCCTGATTGAGCTGCATATCCTGCCTTTTCTTTTTTTTGGTTTTTGAACTTTTTAACATTAAATTCTAACATGTCTGTTTTTTGCAGATAAGAACTTTAGATTCAAAGAGATCTCAAGTTGGTTGCCAACAACATTTGACTTAAGACTTTCAAGTGCTGAGCAAAAGTCCATAAGCAGGGATAAAACTATTTGATTTTCAAATTTTGAATTTTGAATTTTTATGTGGGGATTAATCGATTATAGTGTTATTTTGAATTTTGTTTACGATTAAAGTTAAATGTGTATTACTACGATAATTTATGATACTCACTTTAACAATGTCTTTTATACTTTAGTGCTTTTTTTCTTTGAAATGAGATCCACTAGGATTGAGTGCTAATTGCCTTTCCTTTTACGTGCCTAGATACTCGCAAACAATGGAAGGGTATCAAGAAAACAATGATTGTAGCGAAGACGTTGACGCAGTTAAGTTGACGAAATACAGTGTTTTTGTTAGGATGGTTCCAGACATTTGAGACAATGGAAAATGTTTTAGTTACTGTTTCATTTTTTTTTTTTTTAAAAACAATCATATTAGGTTTTGAAGTACGTTTTGTATACAAAATTGAATTTTGTTTATTTATCTATTAAATTAATTGATTCATGGATTGTTATATTTGGTTTGATTTTGATTTGTAATGCTAATCACAAAAGTTACTAGGGAGATTAAGAGAGAAGTTACAAACATTTGTTACCTTGCACGTGAAAAAAATGTTTTTTTTTTTTTTTTTTTCTTCTTTCAATTTATAAAAAATAAAAAACAAAATCTATAGACCTGGAAGAAAACAAATTTTAAAGAAGCATTTTGACAACTTGTCCCGTGCAAATGCACAGGCTATTGTCTAGTAAAATAAAATCTATAGATCTAGAAGAAAACAAATTCTAAAGAAGCATTTTGACAGCTTGTCTCGTGCAAATGCACAGGCTATTGTCTAGTATTGAGTTTAAACTACAAGACAGTTCACATTCACGATGTGCAAGCCGTGTATTGAGCTTACATTCACTCAATAATGGCCATTCCAATTCATGTAAACCCAAAATAATACTTATCGTAAATAGATCCAACATATTTTGAATTTCCTAAGTCCTTGATAAGTTATGAAATATGACTTATTTATCTATGTTTTAGAGAGACTTTAATGAGATTATTGTGAATGATAGTTTGATTTAAACATAAAGTGCTACAATTCTTTCATTTCATTTTATTACATGAAATCTATCATTTATGTGAGTTATATTAGTTCCATTGAGTCTTAAATTGAGTCATCTTATTTGTAGGTACAAAGGTGAAAAAGAAAAGAAAATGAGGTCAACCCAATTCAATTAGAGTCAAAATAGAATAAGGAAAACCCCAATCCAATTTGTACTAAGATTCCATCTTGCACACATCATAGTATTTGGGCCATAACTTTTGGCTCAAATATCGGATTAATGTGATTCAAGTTAGGCTAGAAAGATGATTCAAAGGGCTACAATTTCGTATTTCACGATAATTTCCTAATTCGAAAGTATAATGGGTCAAAAGTGGCGGCCAAGTAGTAACTAAAAATCATGGATTTTTAACTTACAAAAATTCTAGTTGTATTAGGTTTTCTACACCTATTTCAAGGGCCTATCTCTTCTATTCTATGAGACTTTATTTTTTCTCAAAATTTTAGGTTTTATCTCCCATGACCCCCTAAGCTTCTTGCTAGGACTAGGGGGCCATGTTTCATTCGTAATGATATGATTTATTTTGTTAATCCCTTTTGGTTTTTAATATCTAAATACATTTGATTGTTGATTTATGATTTCTATTGATGTATATTTTATTTCAGACATTTTATAAGTTCAATCATGTTTTTCTTATTATTAACGGGAATCATTCATGGTTTCAATTATGAATTTTGTTTTATACTTGAAAGGTTTTTCTAAACATTGCTCTAACCATTTTATCTTCTCTGGTTATAAATTGTTTCTGAGTTCTTTTAGTTCAACCAAGTCAAAAAAGTCTTTAAAGTTAAAATAATTGAATGTATCTTGTTATTTAGAACAAGGTTTTCACTGGGATCACAATGGAGTCATATCAGTATAAAGAAATACCCTGAAATCCTGATGCCTTTTTACTCATTGAATTTCTCTAAATCATTCTATTTTACTGCTATAAACTCTTTTACACATTGCATTTTGAAAACACAAAACTCTGTAAGGATCGACAACCCCTTTCTCTGTGCTGCGAAATACCGCTTATTATTAAGCGACATTAGTCTCTTATAAGTTTGGGGTGTTTTCATTTTGATCTTTTAAGTTTGATTTTATTTCAAAATGTCCATTCTATCTATCAATGTTAGTAATATAACGTTTAACTATCAAGTAAATGTCTAATCACGTGTCCACGTCACCCATAATTAGCTTGCTGCCTCAAATTGCCACATTACCTATTTAACTAAAGAAAAAACAAAAACCATTGAACAAAATCACAAACCCGGAAAATATATATATATATATATATATATAAATATATATATATATATATATAAAAGGTTTTTGTGAAATTTATGGGTAATTTACACTGGTTAATTCTTAGGTTCCGTTTGTTTCATTGTAAAATATTTTCTAACGTAAAATATTTTCAAATGCAAATAATTTCAAGGAAAATAGTATATTTTCCGGTGTTTGGTTGCATTTTGGAAAATGCTCCCAATAAAAAAAGAAAAATCCACAGGCCATAACAATGCACCGGCCACCACAAACTCCACTAGCCACAACAACCCACCGCTCACCACAGATCCTCAAGCAAACCACAACAACAAACCCACAGATCCATCCTTCAACCAAATCCAACCATAACCTACAAAACAAAAAACAAATCAACAAAATCCACCGGCCATATCTAATCGGCGTTCAAGCTCCATTGTGACCCCATGCCACCACAACCACCATGACCCACTGAGACCACCACGAGCATCAAATACCCAGAACACCAAAAAACCCCAAAACTTAAAAAACTCCACCGCGAGCCACGCCACCGCAACCACCAAAAGAGTCCACGACCACTGAGACTCCACCGCAATACCCAAAACTTAAAAAAGTCTTCGATGGCGAGATCTCCACCACCTGGGGGGGGGGGTGTTTGTGCGAGAGACCCAGGGGGTTTGTGTTTGTGTGAGAGAGAAGAGAGGGAGGGGGGTTCTGTGTTTGTGCAACAGAGAAGAGGGGGTGCGAGAGAGAAGAGGGGGGGGGGGTCTGTGCGAGTGAATTTTGGGAAAACGGTTTACAAAAATTTTGGGCGTAAACTATTTTCCCTTTTTTTACAAAGAGTTTTCCGGTTAACAGAAATTATTTTCCATTTGACTGCATTTTACAACAAAACAAACATCCGCAAATGCTGAAAATATTTTTCGGAAAATATTTTACAGTGAAACAAACGGAGCCTTAGCAACAAAAAGGATGAAAACTCTTTCAGATTCATGCAAGGTATATATACATGTACAACCCACAACCACCAAATGTGCTTCTCTGAGTTGAGTTTTTGATGTGGTGGGCCTACTGGCGCTTTATCATCCTTTCGATCCCACGCAAGACCTGTATAAAATCCCAACAAACAAAAAGCTTATAGCACTAATCCCATGATTATATATCTATAATGACCTTCCAAATTTTCGCCTTTATGACAGGGAACATGACCAAGCTCATAAATTCCAGCCTCACTCTTCGAAATCGAACAAATTTACATCCGAACCACACAAGTGAGCTATTTCGGAACACACTAATTTCTCGAATAAAAGGCCATAACAATTCCCACATACAAATTGTACGGCTCCAACCCCAACTCAGTGAGTTTGCCTCGGGCATTTTAATAGGCTTGATGCCTTCCTCGCCACTAAGTTTATTTTCTCAAAGGATTTCTATTTATTTTTCTGATTCTTTTATATTAACAACAAAGTTACTGATAGAGATGGACTAAAGGGGTATTTTGAAACGAAATGAAACTTAAGAGATCAAAATGAAAACTTTCAAACTTGAAAGATAAAATGAAAACACCATATACTCAAGTGACCAAATTTTTACTTTACTCTAAATAATTTTACGTTTACCTTCGAAAATTGCCAAACAATCAAATAAACGTTATTGAAATCCAAATACAATCACTACGAGCGTGTTTGGTTTCGCTTCTATCAACCCTAGCATTGATAATTGATTTCGTTTCTGATTAAATTTAATGGTTCAGGATTGTAAGGTGTTCATAAAATTTGTGAGTATCTCTCTAAAGAGGTTAGGCTGGATGGTATCTCTGCATAAGAATTTAGAGGTTAGGCTGGATGGTATCTCTGCATAAGAAGTTAAGGCTCTCTCAAATGTTATTGAAATAGCTGCCTTTTCCTTATGAAAAAAGTGTGCAAGGTAAGGCCTTTCATAGGTAGGTCAAGGTCTGGCTTGATACCAAAAAACAAGTAATATTAGGGAAAAAAACTGTCGCATTTTATCCTGGGTGAAGGTAGAAGAAAACACAATTATGCCAATTTCAAAAAGATTAAATTTAATAAAGATCTACACTAAAAGTCCTATCTACACCCTCTATTAATATCATGCCATGTCAACTTTTTAGAAATAAAAGAATAAGGTTTGATGCAAACAATCACAAGCCATTGAAACCCTATCAAACTAATATAATAAAAAATTAAACCCATATAAATCAAAAGTTAAAAATCTAACCGCTGGAGACGGAAAGAATCCGACGTAGCCACCTCTAACTCGTCCTACCATCATTGCCAACATTGTTAGTTAGAATATATTGACCCATTTACTACTTGTAGAACAAGAATATCAAATTCTAATTAGTGTTGGACTAATATGTTTTCTCTACTATATAAACCAGGTTAATATATGATAAAGGGTAAAACTTAGGTACAGTTACTTAGGTCAACTATATTAGATTCTTAGTTGAATTCAAATATATTAAATTTAAATATTCTTGGAAAAGAAAACATTGTTTTTGTTTTATTGGTTAATGCAACCATGTGTTTGAATTCAATTGGGAATCCTAATGTACCTAACCTAAGCAACTATATCTAAGTTTTACCCTATGATAAACATGTAGCCATCACGTAACTCTAACTCTCTCTTTTATCTTCTTTCTTTTCTTTTTCTTTTTCTTTATTGCTCCATATTCAATATAGTATCAAAACAACAATAATCTCAACATAGGTTATGGGGTTTTTTTGCCTCTCTATCTCTCCGTTTTTGCTTAATTTCATCTTACCCATATCTGCTAGAAGTTTGAGAATTTCAGTTGCTTAGTTGTTTGAAATTTCATATTTCTTAACACCAAAACAACATAAAGAAAAGAATCAATTCCGATTTCCCTTTTTTTTTTTTTTTTTTTTTTTCTTTGTCCACTTCATGTCCAAAATTCAAAATCAGTTCTTAACCTACCAGAGCTTCAACTCCACCATCACTTGTATCCAGCAAACCAATGGTATTAGTGACTAGCTTGTTTATGCTCGTCATCCACACCGGCTTGCCCCACCCGAAATCCGTTTCATAAAATAGAAATTTGCACCAACTTGAGCATTTGTATACCACCAAGTCCTTCCTACTCCTAAAGATCTCTGCCCTCTCCTTTCAGAGATTCCATTACAACCACGTAACCTCCCTCCCCTTTGAACTTGTTCACCTTGTTTAGGAAGTCATTCTTGGTCTCCCTCATTTTTTGCACTAACTTGTGTATTTCAATCTTGCTCTCTTCCTCCACAATCACCACAAACGCCCACACAAAGCTCCCAAAAACAGTGTCAGGTAGTGGCGGGTCCATTCTAGTACGGAGGTTCACAGTTTGAAACAATGCGGTGGGCTTGAGAGACTTCGTTTTCAATTTGACAACCGCTGATGCACATTTCCAAAGCTTTGTTACTACTACTTCCACACGTGAAGGATAGTACTGCTTTCGCTGTTGAAGTTTACACAGTAAACAAAATGAAGGAGAGAAAGCTTTTAGGAAGATGATAACAATGGAGAAGAATGATTACTTTCGAATTAACTGAATAATACTTGATTACAGAGTAGTATTTGTACTAAACTAAATTCTAGAATAAACTAGAAGCTCATAGAAGCTAACAAACTATTAACAGGATCCAAACTATATGCTAACAAACTTAACAACTTGTTGACTGTATCTCCAGGTCATCCTTATCCTTCCTAGCTCGACTTCATCTTGATGACTCATTGCTGACTAGGCTGCCAGCTTGTTCCAGCTGTCATAATCTTGCTTAGTTCATCAACCATCTTCAGCTCTTGGTTGATCAATGACAGCACAGCAGTTGGAGAAGAAGAGTTGCAGTGCAGTCTCTCTATTTTAAGTTAATGAACAAAACAACTTGTAGCTTGTATTAAGTTGAACTACATGTCGTTTTGTCTCATCTTTAACAGAATCACACGTTTATAACTCTTTCTTTAAGCTCTATAACTTTGGAGGTGTTGATCACGAACCTCCTCGCTATAAACTTATCGCCAGAAATATTGATTGACCCTGACATGCCTGGAATCTCTCTAGGAGGAAAGAGAGAAGATCCGGTGAAATCTGGGACAACTGGTTTGCTCAAGCCTCGACATGTCGCAATCCAGATCTTTTCTAGCGTGAGTAGCATAGCCATATCAGGGACTTTGTGCGTAAGGGAGACACCAACAGTGGTGCCACCGCAATTGAACTTGGTGAACTTAACGAGCCACATGGAAGCCTTGCATAATTTCATGGTTTCAGGGTCAGTGGTGGGAAGGAGCTAATCAAGTGTCTCATAATTTGGCTTGCTAAGGAAGTCAGAAAGGGGGCTATCACATCGTTCTTCGACGAAGTAACCTCCATCGTCGTTGCAGTCAATGGTGGAGGCGTCAACGAGGCTGCCCGCGAGAGGGTAGAAACGGGTGAGGGTTTCAGGAATGGCTTCTAGAGGAGTTAGGATCAGGGCTGGTGCTGGGGTAAGCCCAGCAAGCCCCTTGGCTTGGGCAACCCCCCAGCATGGGGCAACCAAATAAAAAATAAAAAATAAAAAAATTGTTAGTATACATAACAATAAAAAAAATATTAGCCTAAGACAACAATCTTTGGACCAGACATGTGGAAAATAAAAAATAGTGGACATTGTTTGTGTGAATGGGGGATTGACCAGCCAAGTTTGTCCCCATGTGGACATTGCTAATTTACCAGTGCAATGTAAGCAAGTAATTGGTATTGTGTTGATTTATTGATTATTTTTATTGCTTAGTATTAATTTTTGCTATTGTGTTGTTGTGTTTATTTAGTATTTATTTTTATCACTTGGTATTAATGTTTATTTGTGTTATCACTTTAGTATTAATTTTTGTTGTTGTGTTTATTTAGTATTGGACACAGTTTGGCTACAAATCAGTTTGTAGCCAATTTACTATAACCTACTACGTGGCAACTAATAAGATCATCCACATATAGTTTTAGTCACATGACTTATTTAATGAGTCATGTAACTTATTTAAATAATACATATGGATGGTCTTATAAGTTGCAACCTAGTAGGTTGTAACAAGCTATTACAAACTAGTTTGTAACCAAATTCTATCCTTTAGTATTTATTTTTATCACTTAGTATTAATGTTTATTTGTATTATCACTTTAGTATTAATTTTTGTTGTTGTGTTTATTTAGTATTTATTTTTATCACTTAGTATTAATATTTATTTGTGTTATTGTGTTTCTTTTTGAGTTATTAACACAATGATTTTTTTAGTTAAAAATTATTAGACATATAAAGCACTATAACCGGGGTTACATTTTTTTTTAATTTAAGCTAAAAGTACAATGTAACCTTGATTTGGCATAAAAAATGATGGACTTTTATGTTGTTGTTTTTTTATATTTAATAATAATGGAGAAACTAAAATTGGGACGGGCTTGGGCAACCCAACTCTCGGGGCCGACCCTGGTTGGGATTTGCGTGAGAATTCTAAGTCAGGGTCGGCGACAGAGGTAGTGGCGGCATCCGAGGGAAAGAAGAAGGTTATGTTAATATGGACTGCGGGAGAGAGCTGGTCAAGAAGAGAGAGTTTGAAGGTTTTGCGGTTGGGAGTAGTGGGTGAGGAGGGTTTGATGCAAGTTCTGAAAACGATATCAGTCTTCATCTGAGGCATGTTGCTTTGCTTGTTTTTTATATTCATAGTTATAGCTAATTTATATTGGAATGATATGTCTGAATGATGCAAGCGTTTGTTCTTTTATAGATGGAGGAACTAGTTGTTTTGGGATTTAGTGCATGGGAAGTAATTTACTTGTGAGGTTGTTTTCCCTTGCATGGGAAGTTAGTTATAGGAGAGTAATTTAACTGGTTTTTTTTTTTTTTTTTTTTATAATTCCACTCTTGTTCCATATTGCCTAGAATACGTACTAGTCACCCCAAAAAAAAAAATTTATTTCCAAAATTTATCCTGCAATATTCTTATATGGCATAAAATTAAGTCTTCAAACAAGTATACCGGTGCAACGAAAACCAGACATTTACTCTTATTTATAATAATTAGTTGCAGATTCGTGCGGAAAAATTACTTAAAATGAAATCTAAAAAATTATTGGTCTAATTATGATTTTTTCTGTCTTTTATATTTTTTCTAAATATGAAAATTGATAATTATTAAAAGACATTTATTACTATTGTGTTTATATATAAAATATATTATAGTATTAGGCATTTATTATGATTGTGTTTATATATATGGAACAATATATTATTTCTATCAAAGGAAATATAACATGTCAAGATTCTAATGAGATGTTTAATTATAGAATAAAATTTAAATTCAATTAAAAATATATATATTAAAATAATGAAGGTGTAAAATTGTGAAACCAGCTTATGTGGCGCAATATTATAAAATCAACTAAAAGTAAAAAAAGTTTCGATTTTATATTATAGTATAGATTAGTAGAGGACCCGTGCGATGCGCGGTTTATGCTATTAGTTGTAGTATGATTATAAAAGTGATATATTATATTTTTGTATTTTCTTTTGGTAAGAATTTGAAGTAAATGGTTGGATGTGTCTTGAGAATCTATTAGTTTTAGATTTTTAGAGTAATAAATTACACAAATATGTTCTCTTAAGTTAATAAAAGTTTATTAAAAATATATTAATTTAGTACTATGTTGTTGCACTCATTTGAAATTACGGTATTTGTACAAGGGGTTTTGATGGCTTTGGTCACTTCCGATTAATTCAACAATAAAATGAAGATATGTTTACGTTGAAATTATAGTAATATGAATTTTAAGCTATTTTAATTTGAAAGTATGATAAAATGGAAAAGAACCTAAGAAAGTCAACCACTAATGAATTCAACATAAAGAGATTGCACCAAAAACCAAATGTGTAATCTCATTATCTCCTATATCTACCAAAATTCTCGATCTAGCTCCTCTTTTTATCTTTTTTTTTTTTTTTTTTGCTAAAAGTTAATTTCCCAAATTAGTACATCATTAAATCCAATAGCTTGGAAACATGTGTGGGTTTGATTTTTCTAAATCTTATAATTTTGTTGATATGGGCATATAGGTTTTAATATTATCAATCCAGCCTATTATCCTAATGAAAAAAAAATAAGGGAAAATATTCCTACAAATTATTTACACTTTACATCACTTAAATGTGAATAATATTGTTCACATTTTAAGTTGTGTAAAATAATGATTTAAAATGGTGGTATGAAAATATCAAATCCCAAAAAATATTGGGAAAGTACATCTCAATATTAGACTTCATATATGTATCGTGATATCATTAGCCTTTGACTGAATAAACAAAAAGAGAGAGAAAGAAAACCAATGGCGTGATACATGAAGGAAGCTTTTTGATTTATGAATTAGATTATGAAAGTCAGGTGGATTGATAATTTAAAATTAGAAAAGAAAAAAACCACATTAGGGAGGAATGGAAGATCACATGGATAGTGGATACTGTTTATCAATTAGCGAACTCCTACATACAGTTAGTTTAATCACTAAGTAAATAGTATTGTTTATAACGATTTATATATTTTGATCACTGTACAATTGGTTTAGGATTTGAATGGTGAGTTTTGAAAAGAAGAGGTAAATAAGATTGTAGAATTTGTGGCTTGTTAGAGGTAAATAATAGTAACTAGTGATTTCTCAAAATTTATATTTATTAATATATTCCAATATGCGTCCTAGTTATTATTGTTTTTATTGTTTAATTATGTCAAAATCAAGTTACTTTAAAATATTAAAAATCATTTTATTTGTAAAGTTATTGTTACTTAAAAAACTCGGATCAAGCATATATATGAATTATATGATGCAAAGAACCATTTTATGGTGCAGAGCTTATTTGTTAATTTGATTTATTTGTAACTCGACTAATCCTTTTAGGTATAAGCGTATATGTGGCTGGCTAGCGTTTTTCTTGAGTTGTTACAGCATCCATAGGCACCCATATATATATAGGTGAAGACGAAAACACCTAGAATCTGACTATTGAAATTCCAGAACAAAATGTGCATTGAAAATTCATGCATGACCCCGGCTAATGGAATTCTCATGCATTATCATTACACCTATTTGCAATTTCAATCAATGTTACACTTCTCATAAAATGTTCAATCTAAGTCTCCTTGAAATTCCCAATCAAGCAATTTCTTACCTTTAAAATGAAATATTCCAAGTACCATGAACCATGCATTGTATTTAGCTAACATTTGCATTAAATGGAAACAAATGTGTTTAATTTATTAATTAATACTCTTTATATATATATATATAAGATATTATTAAGGCGGTAGAACCAGCCAATTATATATATATATATATATATAACAATATAACAAGATATTTATTAAGGCGGTAGAACCAGCCAATTATATATATTAAAACAAGTTTAATATAAGGGATGTAAAAAGATAATGCAAAGGATTAGTCAAGAAATTACTTTATTGAAAGTAATTACTTACGGATTACAAGGATTTATTCAGTTGGACTGGAAGCTAGAAGATTCCATGCTTACAAGTTTAATATGGGTAGGGAATTGGTAGACAACCTATTCTAATTCAAGACTTTCAACACATGAATGCTTGAATAATATGAGAGGAGGTTGTGCTAAGAAATTCTGCCTACAATACAAGGGAAATGCCATATATATAGGCAAGATGCAAGAGAGGAGTCCTCGGGAGAAGTCTTCAAATGCATGTATTCAAAGTAGTCTTTAGACATCATCATTGAAGAACTATTTTCTTTTGGAAAGTAGTCTTGGAATCTCATTATGGCATGCCAAGAATCCTATCTTTGATGATGGGAGACAAGAAAGCTTTTTACTATTTACTTTTCTTTTGGGAAAGCAATAGTAATGTTGAAGATGCAATTGTCGTAGATGCATTGGCAAGCTTTGGCAATATTTGCTGCAGTGATCTTGACAGCAACTTTATTATTTGTCGAACATGCTTAGAAACAGTGCAGATTCTTCTGACAGAATATTTCTTACTGTAGTAGACTTGATTGTGAATTTGCTGGCAGGTCCCTAACCAAGGTATTGTTCCTCAATAAGGGTTTGATCTTCTTCTATTCCAGCATAAGGGTCTTGGGCATCTTGGAACAGAGATTCTTCATACCAGTTCTTTTTCACTGGAGCAGAGAACTGGGAAAGGTTAATCATTTCAGTGGTTGATCCTTCTGAGGATGCTGGGGATTTTCCTTTACCACTAGCAGAAGCGGAGGCTGCTTGGCAGGCTTGAGCAGCATACTTACAAATTTCTGCAAGCTCCTTGGGGGATTTTCCTTTAAGGAGATCTGGGATGGAGGATGGCTGATCTTCAACCTGTTGAACCTCGGGGAATTCATCATAGACAAATTTAATAATTCTGTCTCTGTCAAAGTTATCCCACCATTTGACTGCATGGTTCCTGATTAAAATATTGTCTTTAATCTGGTAACTCCATTTGACAATCCAGGGGACTTTAAATTTGAAACAGAATAGCAGGATTGGAGGATATCTGCTGTGATATTCTGAACACCTGTATGACTTAGTAAAGTGGAGGAGAGCCTGTTTGAGTGTTTTGGTGCTCAAAGGAGAATCTTTTTTAGTCTTGGGTGGCACTGTATTCCAGAGAGTATCTGGGATAATTTCTGCTTAGGAGCCATGGATGGACCACCATTTGAGGAACCAAAGAGGTGGCTGGCACTCAGGTTTAGTAAACTGGAACTCCGTATTGAATTGGATGAACCAGGAATGGGCCATATTAGGAAATTGAATGAGAAGTACTTTATACCATGCATCAATATAATCATAATATGTGTACCCAAAATCATGTTTATTAAGAGGTCGAGTAATCCAGGGATTTCCCCAATCTCGAAGATGAGTAAATTTAATGATCTCAATCTTGTGGAACAGAAGCTGATTTTTAGTTTCTGGAGTCTTCCCATAGATAGATTTTATTTCCACAGAACCTTCTTGCTGGAGAATATTCTGATAATAATGGATGGTTTTATATGGGACTGAGGGGCAGTAATGCTGCTGGATTCCATCAGTAGGATGAGGAGGGAAATATGATTTTATTAAGTGGAGGGGGTTCTCTATTCTTCGGTGTTCAAACTCAATTTGGAAAAGTTTTTCAGCGAATAGGAGGTGATAAGGAGAAACAGCTTTTTTGTTGTTTCTATGTTTAATTGGGGCTGCTGGAGTAGAAGGGACAATCTTTTTATTAAACGGGTCGTAAGACTCGGTAAGGGCTTGAGCAAAGGAAGAACTGCTTTGGACAGGTTTTCCTAAGGATACCATTCTGGAAGATGATGGGTTATTTTGGGAAGAGGCTTGTTGGGGATTGTACCTAACAAGTTGGCTAGGGGTTACTAGCTCTGGTTTATTTCTGGGAGCTTATTGGGTGGAATTTTGCTGGAGGTGGAGGTGGCTTTTTTGGCGTTTTTACCCGCCATCTTTATTCTGCAAAAATTCACGGGTAAGGAAGTCAGGGATGGAGTTTTGGCTTCCTTTAATATATTCAATTTCAGAGCCACGTTCTTCATCTTTTGTTGGTGGTTGTGTTATTATCTGTTGAATTTATTCATCTTTTCTTGTTAATCAGTTCTTTGTGTTCTTCTTGTTAATCTTGATATAGTCTATCTCTTGTTATCATCTTATCTATTTCAAAACTGTGTTTCCTCACCCAAACAGTGAGTCCTTTTTCCAAACAGTAAGTCCCGAGTGAGAGGCATGAGCGGTGGGCATGAGCGGACAGGAAACAGGTAGAGAGAGAAAATAGGTCAATAGTAAGAGAGAAAACTTTAAAAAGATTAATTTGATAAACATAATAAATTGAGAAACTTGAAAATGTTTAATAAACTTCGCAGATCTAACTCAACTGTCAGCTCTAGATCAGGATCTAGTAGCTTGGCAACTTTAAGTGACATAGTGCATGAAGAAGACGAAGTTCTTCCTCATCCAGATTTGGATCTCCAAAATTGGAGTCTTCCAAAAGTTAATAAAAAAGAAGTCTATGATCAAACATCATGGGTTTCAAGTGTGTTCCAAACCGAACACAAAGTAAAAACTGTTGAACGAGCTTATGCTCTTAATAAATCTAAAGATGAAACTCTTTTATTTCGCAAAAGAGAAATGAAAGAATTTAAAAATAAAGGTTTTAGATTCATCCACATTGGATTAATCCAAGTAGGAATTAAACCTCTCACTAGACGAGGAATCAATGCCTCTGTCTTGTTAAGATTAATTGATGCTAGATTCACAAATGAGAATCAAGCACGTCTAGGAATGGTTGAAGCAAATGTCAGCCATGGTCCATTTTGGTTCAATGCTAACCCAGATTTAACATTGAGTCTTGATGATGGTGCTCCTGAAAAAGCACTAACCCTAAGAATAAATACTTCTGGATATCACATGATAGAAGGAAGTCGTCCTCTTGCTTTAGTATACAGAATATATTATAAGCTGTTTAAAACAAATTTAAATCCTCAAGCTTTAATAAAAGACCCTCAAGATCAAACTCTACTGCTTCAAACTAGCAGAGAAGACATTAATGTTAATGTCCCCAAAATGATTAAATGGGAAGATATCAAACTTCCTGATGAATGGGATCTCCCAAACGAGATGCCACCCACAGTTCAAACTCCAATAAATATTGCTGATCAAGATAACTTAGAATCTGTTTTACAATACCACGATGGTACTGTAAAGATTAAGTTTGACCATAGTAAACCTAGAATGCCTCCTTTGATAAAATATCAAAGCTCTAGACGCTCATTTTCTGGTTCTTCTTCAACCAGTAAAAGAGACCAAGACCTAGACAAAAGAAAAGGATTTAGAAAAATATCTAAATGAATTAAATCTTAATAAACAAAAAGAAAAGAATAAAAATGTAGATATTAAACAAAAAGGTGTTAAATCAACATCTTCTCAAGTGGAATCAGCCTATTATACGGTTGATAATAATAATAATAATAATAATAAAACAAATGAAGCTGTTGGATCTGATAATGAATCATTCGAACCAACACCCTCATAAATGTTTGATGAAAATAACCAATTAAATGTTATTAAAAAACCTTTTGAAATAAATTGGGAAATGTTAAATTCAGAATTTGATTCTGAGAAAAACAAAAGTCGTCGCGAAAAACATCGCAAAACCCATAATAAAGAAGAAAAACAATTAATTTATAATAAATGGAAATCAGTAATGCAAGATTTAAGAAGAGAAATCTACTTCTTTGATTTTGTTGATAATTACTATCCAAAATTTAAAAAATTAAATGTTGTCACTAAATCTAAATGGATGATACATGACAAAACATCTGTTGAATCCTCCCATCCACCAAAAGAAAATATTTTAATAAATGTTGGGAAAGATGGAAAAGATTTAGTAAAAGCCTCCCCTTTCAAAATTCCTCCTACTAAGCCAGAAAAGGATGAAGAAAGAAAGAATAATTGAACAAAATAACTACACCAATAAATGTTTAAATGTTATTGGTGACCAACTTGATAAAATTGAAACTAAAATTGATTCAATCAATACTGAGTCAAAACCAGTCAAAACAGACATTCCTTTAATAAAAACTCAAGAATTAAAGCCAGATCTAAGTCTTAAAACTAGTCAAACAAAAACTAGGGAGAAGATAGATCAAATGCTAAAAGAATTAAATAAAGTAAAAGGAGAACCCTCCACAATAAATGTAATAAACAAAGATATAGTAACTGTTGAAACATGTTCTTCAAACTCAGAAGCAACTTCTGATGAAGAAATCAATAAACTTGAAAAAGCCTTTGGAAATATCCAAAGAATAACTTCTAGAAAACCAAACCCAACAACTTTCACAAAAAATTGGTATCCCAGGCCAACACCTCCAGATATGCAATTTGAAGAAAGAAGCTTTCAGCACCAATTCTCGGTGTCTGCGGATAAACTTTATGAATGGAACATTGATGGACTTTCTGAGCAGGAAGTTCTTAATAAACTCAGCCATTTAACCATGGTAGCTAATAGTTATATGACTAATCATCAATTAAATCACATTGAAATAATTGATTTATTAGCCACAGGTTTCTCTGGAAAGTTAAAATCTTGGTGGGAAAAACATCTCACTGAAGAATCTAGAGAATTAATAAAAAATTCTGTTAAACGAGACGAAGAAGGCAATCCTCTCTTCGATGAAAGAATAGGAATGGGAATTCCTGATGGAGTTAATACTCTTGTTTTCACAATAATAAGACACTTTATTGGCCAACCTAGTAACATTACCTCTAGGATCCACGACCAATTAAGTAATCTTAAATGTCCAACCATGAGTGACTTTAGATGGTACGAAGATGTCTTTACCTCTAGAGTTATGCTAAGAGATGATAGTAATAAACCATTTTGGAAAGAAAAATTCATTGATGGTTTACCTAATCTCTTTGCTCATAAGATTAGGACAGTATTAAGCAACTCCAATGGGATCATTGATTATGATACCCTAACCTATGGAGATATAATAAGCACAATCAAACAAGAAGGTTTGAAAATGTGTATTGAACAACGTATTGCTAAACAGCAATATGATAATAAAAGAAAAGCTAAATATGAAATGGGAAACTTCTGTGAGCAATATGGAATCTTATCCATAGCTCCTTCCCAAAGAAAATATACTTAAACATAAAAAAGAAAAATATAATAAACAAGGTAGGATTTGGAAGAAAAAGAAAAATTTTCAACCCAATGAATACTATAACAAAAATAAAAAATTTTCTAAAAAATCTAATAAAAATTATAAAAAATATGATAATAAAAAATTTGATAAAAAGAAAACAAAATGTTTTAAATGTGGTAAATATGGTCATTTTGCCAATGACTGTAAAGTTAAACAAAAAATAAACCAACTCCAAATAAATGATAAAGAAAAAGAAGACTTATATAATCTTCTTGAATTAAGAAATACTGATAGTGAAAATGAAATATCACCAGATGAGATTGAATCCTCCTCTGATGAATATTCATCTTCATCATCCTCAACCCCCGAAATAAAATTTGGTTGCACAGACAATTGTTGTGCAGATAAAAGAATAAATGTTATTTCTAAGCAAGAAGAGCAAGAAGAATTGCTCCTTGAAGCAATAAGTAAAATTAATGATCCAGAGTTAAAAGCAAGCATGCTTCACAAACTCAGGAAAATGCTTAATAAAAAAGATGACATAAAAGATAATAAACTCCCTAAACCTACAATAAGCCTTTCAGAAACTCTTGAAAGATTTAATAAACTCAAAACAAAGAAAGTAAGCCTTGAAGATTTACAATTAGAAATAAAACAAATCAAACAAGAAATTATCCAATTGAAAAGATGTCAACAAACAACTTGAAGATAAAAATCTTAAATTGGAAAATAAAAATAATAAATTAGAAGACCGAGTATCTCTCCTTGAACTCGATAAAATCTTCAAACCCCTTAATAATCCTGAATCTTCCTCTGAAGATGAACAACAACCTGAATCTTCTTACAGAAGATTGAATAAATCAGATGATGAGATTAGATATTGTAATCTCTTAAATAAAATCTCGCCAGTAAGATGGCACACATATGTTAAATTAATAATTGATGACTTTGAAATTGAAGTTATTGTCCTAGTTGATACTGGTGCAGACCTAAATTGTATCCAAGAAGGTCTCATCCCAACTAAATATTTTGAAAAATCAAATGAAAAATTAAGCTCTGCCAATGGCAGCAAAATGCAAATCAAATATGAGATCAATAATGCTCATGTTTGCAAAAACAAAGTCTGTTTCAAGACATCATTTGTTCTTGTTAAAAATATGGGTGATAAAGTAATCCTTGGATTACCCTTTATCCATTTGTTATTACCTTTCACAACAGATGTAGATGGTATAACAACTGCCCCTTTCGGACAGCCTGTTAAATTTGAATTTCTTCAACAATTTGAAGAAAATGATATTAAAATGTTGCAAAATAATTTAATCTCACAATCAATTTGTTTGATTCAAAATAAAGAAAAACAAATAAAATTCTTAAAAGATGAAATTCATCACCAAAGAATTGAACAACAATTAAACTGTGAAATTCTTCCAACATAAGATTGATAAATTTCAAAACAAACTAAATCCAAGAAGTCTGTTCCAGCCTGCCAAATGCTTTTTGGAATAGAAAAACTCATGTTGTTAAACTTCCTTACATTAAAGATTTTAATGAAAGGAATATCCCTACTAAATCCAGACCTATCCAAATGAATCAAGAAATCATGGAATTTTGTAAAAATGAGATTAATGATTTACTTGAGAAAAAGATAATACGGCATAGTAAATCTCCCTGGTCTTGTCCTGCCTTCTATGTTCAGAAAAATGCTGAACTAGAACGAGGTGTCCCTAGACTTGTAATAAATTATAAGCCATTAAATAAAGTCTTGGAATGGATAAGATATCCAATTCCTAATAAACAAGATTTAATAAATCGATTGAGTGATTCAGTCATTTTTAGTAAATTTGATCTTAAAAGTGGATTTTGGCAAATCCAGAATCCATGAAGATGATAAATATAAAACTGCATTCACTACCCCATTCAGGTCATTATGAGTGGAATGTAATGCCTTTTGGATTAAAAAATGCCCCGAGTGAGTTCCAAAACATCATGAATGACATTTTCAATCCATTTAGTAAATTCTGCATTGTCTACATAGATGATGTTCTTATCTTCAGTAAATCCATTGAGGAACATTGGAAACATTTGTATACGTTTCTAGAAACTATTAAGCATAGTGGTTTAGTAGTCTCCTCTCCAAAGATTAAACTTTTTCAGACAAAAATTAGATTCCTTGGTTACAACATCTATCAGGGTAAAATCAGTCCTATAGATCGAGTCATCAAGTTTGCTGATAAATTTCCTGATAAAATTCTTGATAAATCTCAACTCCAAAGATTTTTGGGTTCATTAAACTATGTTGCTGATTTCTATCAAAATCTTAGGAAGCAATGTAAACCTTTGTTTGACAGACTCCAAACAAATCCTCCCCCTTGGACAGATGTTCACACTTCCATTGTCCAAGATATTAAAAAATATGTTAAGACTCTGCCTTGTCTTGGCATTCCAACAATAAATTCTTTCAAAATTGTTGAAACTGATGCCTCCGATATTGGATACGGTGGTATTCTGAAGCAAAGAATCAGTCCAGATTCTCCTGAACAAATTGTTCGTTTCCATTCTGGTGTCTGGACTAAAGCGCAAAATAATTATAGTACTATTAAAAAAGAAATTTTATCTATAGTACTATGCATCAATAAATTTCATACTGATTTAATAAATCAAAAATTTCTCATTCGCATTGATTGCAAATCTGCAAAATATGTTTTAGAAAAAGATGTTGAAAATATTGCATCAAAACACATTTTTGCCCGATGGCAATATATTATATATATATATATATATATATATATATATATATATATATATATATATATATATATATAATTTCTTACCTGGAAAATGCTATATTCCAAGCATCATACATTGTACTTGGTTAATACTTGCATTATACATACCTATTAAAAAGAGTTCGAAAATGTAAATTTTTTAACACAAATCATTTAAACTATCCTTAGGTTAGGAGGTAAGATACATAAAATAATAGTTATTTCTCTTTTAAATAAGAGTGGTACTAATTAAAAGATAGAGTGAAAGTCTGCATAAGTAGCGCACTTGGCAAAAGGTTTACACATATGTATTGTTTATAGTCAAAAACTTTTTGAACTTTTCTTTGCGGCTTAAAATTGTTCAAAAAGTTCTGATTATTGTAACTAAAGAGACTACGTACTCTGCAACAAGGATTTCTCAATTTTAGAAACAGTTATTACTTGATTCTTCAACTAGACTTGTGTGAGAGAATATTTTCCTTATAAAGGCCCATATGGAATGTGGGAAATAACGAGTCCACAGTGAGAACAAAGGCCCATTCAGAAAACAGAAAACAAGTATTTAGACGAATTGAAGCCCATCTAGAATCAATATTAATAAGCACTGATATGACATGAATTGGTTCATAAACCATGCTCCGGGCACTCAACATCGATTTCCTTTGTGGCATTGGAAGACTCATTGAGAGCCGGAGACATCAAAGCTTCATCTGAGAAAAAGGAAAGATCATAAGCCGGGTAGTTTGTGTTGAACGGATACCGGGCAACTTAAGTAGAGTGGATATTACCGGCCTCCCAGGTGCATTAAATGGGGTCGGTGGGATATTAATGATTCCTGCCGAGCACATACCTCGAGACACTTATCACGTGACTGCCCAACCGAATTCATTGAATGAAAAAGGAGACAGCAGCCTCTACGTCATGTACCAACGTCAAATCAGTCTAGTAAAGGCTGTCATAAGTCATATTACCCTCAAAGTGAGAGCCACACAGCTGGTAAAGCCCAAGTGGGACAAAATCAAACTATAAATAGAGCAGCAAACAAAGAGAATAAGGTACGCGCGAGAATTCATTAGAGAGCATATACACTGTTATTTTCTTGAACAAGAAAAGATCTAACTTAACCTTCGGAGGGTGATCAGGCGTAAATCGCCACCACCTCTAAAGAATTTTTATCTTTCTTACAGGCGAAATCCATTACCATTGACGATGATAGAAGATCAAGATATCTCTTGGTGAAGTTCTCAAGATTATTGTATCGTCCAAAAATTACGCAACACAATTGGCGCCGTCTATGGGAAACGACTTTGAGAGTTAAACCAGTCGAGTTTATCAGGCGAACCCAACTAGATGGAGGCAGAAAATGCTTTTGTTTTAGTCAACAACCCTCCACCACATCCCTCAGGATCGAAGAGAGTGATGTCAGAAATTCATGTTGAAGTAAACAAAGAAAGATCACAAGCTGGTCAAGAAGAAAGAGGTCAGAGGGCCGAAGAGGAAGATCTCATGCTACTTGCAACGTGATCGATGCAGAGGCCCTTAGAAGAAATCGGAAGATAGAGAGACTAGAAAGGGAGCTGCGCGAGTTAAAAGATGTGCAAGCAAGCTGTGATCAACAAAGATCCAGAAGGCATAGATCAAGAAGTCACTCTGGATCATGCGAAAGCTCTCATCGTTTCCCTAAACGATCAGGAGAAGATTATAAAGCCCAGAAGAGTTCCAGACGGAGCAGGCCAGAAGGGAAGATGAAAAAGGCATCCCCTGTGCGCAAACCGGAGAAAAAAGACCACAATCCGGTCTGGAACCAGCTACGACAGATTTCTCACTCCCCATTCTCTTCGAGAATTGAGCGAGCCAAACTCCTGGCTAGACTTGCTCCTCTAAACCTGATCACTTACAACGGGAAGACTGACCCAGTAGCACATTTAAGTCATTACAGGCAATCCATGGCACTTCACAACGGGAACGATATCCTTATGTGCTGTATCTTCCCTTCCAGTCTGGGTGATGTAGCACTCCGATGCTTTGATAGGCTCGAGCACGGATCTATACATTCCTGGACGGAACTTTCCGAAGCATTCACCACCCGTTTCATCACCAACACTAGAAAACCAAAGGAAGTGGATTCTTTGATGGCCTTGGCCATGAGGTCCGGTGAAAATCTGAAGTCTTACTCGGCGAGATACTGGGAAACTTACAATGAGATTGACCGGTGCGGGGAAGATATCGCTATATCACAATTCAGATTTGGTCTTCCCGTAGGGAGTAAGTTAAGGCAGTCCCTTACTAAGAAGCCGCCCCCCAATATGTCAAATCTTATGTCCCGGATAGAACAACATGTCCGTGTTGAAGAAGACGGCTTGCAACCTCAGAAGCAACCAGATGACAACATACTTGCTCAGAAGAAATCAGTCCAACCAGAAACAAGTAGAGTGCAACGCAAGCCCAAACAACCAGAACCGGTCACAAGGGAATCGTTTCAGGCCATAAATACCACCTTCAAAGAGCCAATCTTCAGAATACTGCCTCAAATAAAAGAGAAGCCATATTTTGTCTGGCTGGCAAAAATGGGTGGGGACCCGTCTTTCAGGGAGTCAAAACCTTTCTGTACCTATCATAGGGAGAAGGGTCACTTGACTGAAAATTGTAGGAACTACAAGGCATTGTTGGAGGAGCTAGTTCGAGACGGACACCTCCGCCAGTTCATAGATAGTACCAAGCACCAACAACATCGAGAACATATCCCTAAACCAAAGGCCCCCATCGGGACTATTGATGTGATACACAGCTATGCACGGGCTGATAACCTAAGGGCGGAGACCCGGACGGCCGCTCACTTAAGGGAAGTATTCCAAGTTTCTGAGGGCGTGACCCCGGTTCTGAAAAGGTTGAAAAAGGAAACAACGGAAGAGATCATCTTCACAGATCGCGACCTCGAAGGGGTGCAGCTTCCACATTCTGATGCCTTGGTGGTCACCATGCAGATAGGCGATTTTGAAGTCAAGAGAATATTGATCGACCCCGGGAGTTCTGCTGAAATTATGTATGATTCTCTTTTTAAAGGCCTTGGCCTTGAACATAAAGATCTTGATCGAAAGGTTGATCCGTTATACGGATTCTCAGGGGAATCAGTAATGCCGGTTGGCCGCGTAACTGTTAAAGTTCACGCTGGAACCGTTTCTTCCCCAACGGAATTTTGGGTGCTAAACTCGTATTCGTCGTACAACGCAATCTTGGGTAGACCTTGGCTACACAAAATGAGGGCCGTCCCATCTACATTACACCAGAGACTCAGATTCCCAACTCTAGAAGGGATAATGGAAGTTAGAGGTGATCAAGTGATAGCCAAACAGTGTCTTATAGCGGTCGCCCATCAGAAAGGGGTTGCCGCTTACGGACCTGAACTTGAGTCAAGACCGGACAAATAGCAATCACAGGAGCGGGAGGAGAGTGAAGATCTCATCCCGCAAAAGAAATGTGCCGAAGAGCTAGTGAAGCACCAGATACCCGATTCAAATCAAGAAAAATACTTCTTGTTAGGCGCATCCCTTTCACAGGAGCAGAGGGATGGCCTTATCACATTATTATCGGAATACATTGATGTGTTTGCATGGAGCCCATATGAGGCGCCTGGAGTAGATCCAGCTTTTGCCTGTCACAACCTTAACGTAGACCCTCTTTTTCGTCCCGTCGTGCAGAAGGGACGACGGATTTCTCCACTCCATCAAGAAGCGGTATGTGAAGAGGTCAACCGTTTAATAGAGGCTAAGGCAATAAAGGAGGTCCTTTATCCCACATGGCTTTCTAACACTGTTGTAGTCAAGAAGAAGAACGGCAAATGGAGGGTGTGCATAGACTTCACAGATCTGAATAAAGCCTGTCCAAAAGATCCGTTCCCACTACCAAAGATTGACCAGCTCGTAGATGCCACGTCCGGTCACCAAAGAATGAGCTTTCTGGATGCATTCCAAGGATATCATCAGATTGCGATGAATCCCACGGATCAAGAAAAGACAGCAATTATCACGCCAAGAGGAATCTTCTATTATAAAGTTATGCCTTTTGGATTAAAGAACGCCTGGGACTACCTATCAAAGAATGATCACCAGAATGTTCGCACTACAGCTAGGCAAAACAGTTGAAGTATACATTGATGACATGGTAGTTAAAAGTATCCTCTCTGAAGATCATCTTAGAGATTTGCAGGCTGTGTTAAATACGTTAAGGAGACACCGCCTCAAGCTTAACGCAGCCAAATGTGCTTTTGGTGTTGGGTTCGGGAAATTCCTAGGATTCATGGTTACCCAACAGGGCATTGAAGCAAACCCGGATCAAATTTCTGCCATCCTTGATTTGAAACCTCCAAGAACTGTAAAGGAGGTCCAAAAGCTAACCGGCATGGCAGCAGCTTTGAACCGTTTTATTTCCCGTTCAGCCGAGAAGTGTCGCCCATTCTTTGATTTGATAAAGAAGGGCAAGAATTTTCACTGGGGAGACCAATCTGACCAAGCTTTTGAACGGTTAAAAGCGTATCTTGCTGCTGCTCCTCTTTTATCTACTTCGATAAACGAGGAGTCTTTATATATATATATATCTAGCCGTCTCTGAACATGCTGTTAGCGCGGCCATAGTACAAGAAGATTGTAGCATCCAGAAACCGGTTTACTATACAAGCAAGACTCTGGACGGGGCGGAATCAAGATATCTGCCGCTTGAGAAGTTGGCTTTTGCGCTAGTCTGTTCGGCCAAAAAGCTTCCGCACTATTTCCAAGCGCACACCATGATTGTCTTAACTGAACAACCGCTGAAGGCTTGTTTTGAGAAGCGCAGACTTCTCTAGACGGATATCCAAGTGGGGAGCCCAACTAGGGGCTTATGACATCAATTACCGGCCAAGAACTTCTATCAAGGGGCAGGTATTGGCGGACTTCATTGCTGAATTCACCCCTGCGGAGATAGGACCCATGTGGGTGAACCACGTATCCTCAATACAACATATGGAGGGATGGAGGTTGTACATAGACGGTGCGTCCAATTCAAGGGGTTCAGGCCTGGGTGTGGTACTTTCAGCTCCCCAAGGTCAAATGATGGAATTGGCAATCCGCTTAAGGTTCCCCGCTTCCAATAATATGGTTGAATATGAAGCATTGTTACACGGCCTGAGGAGCGCAATCACCCTCAAAGCAGATCCATTACATGTTTATTGCGACTCCCAGCTCGTCATGAATCAAATTTCGGGGGATTATGCAGCTAAAGATGAGAAGATGAAAACATATCTTGTAGAAGCAAAGAAGTTATTGGGGAAGTTCAGACACGTTCAAATTGAGCATATAAGCAGAGATCTGAACGGGCATGTGGACGCTTTAGCCAGCCTGGCATCAGCTGTTGCCCCGGAACTACGGCGGATAATTTCCGTTGGGATTCAAAGCCTCTCAAGTGTTGGAAATGAAATAAGTAATGAAGTGTGTTCAGTTGACCAGTCCATCAGCTGGATGAGCCCCATACTCGCCTATTTGAAAGACGATATACTACCGGCGGACCGCAAGGAAACTGACCAGATAAGAAAGGGTAGCCCCCCGGTACTGGGTTTCAAAAGAAGGACATCTCTATAGAAGGTCCTATACCGGGCCGTATTTACGTCGTGTTCATCCTGACATCGTTCAGAATTTGTTATGGGAAATTCACGAAGGGGTATGTGGGGGGCACACCGGTGGACGATCTTTGGCACATCGTGCCATAGGGCAAGGTTATTGGTGGCCATACATGCAGAAGGATGCTGCCCAATATGTGAAAAAATGTGATAAGTGTCAACGGTTCACTCCATCAATTCACCAACCAGCAGCCGGTCTCAACCCTATTGCAAGTCTATGGCCGTTTTCCCAATGGGAATTGGATATAGTGGGACCTCTCCCCAGAGCCCCGGGAAATCTCCAATGGCTTATTGTGGCCACGGATTATTTCACCAAATGGGTAGAGGCGGAACCATTGGTGCACATTACAGATGCTGATTCCAAAAAATTTGTGTGAAAAAACATTATTACCCGTTTTGGCATTCCCCAGGTATTGATGTCTGATAACGGATCCCAATTTATTAGCGGGCCATTCAGGGAATTCTGTGAACAATATGGAATCAGAAACCATTTTTCTACCCCCGCTCACCCTCAAGGGAACGGACAAGCGGAATCCTCCAACAAGACACTGTTGGATGGAATCAAGAAGCGCCTAGAAAAGGCTAAGGGGAGATGGGTTGAAGAACTACCAAGCATCCTATGGACCTACAGGACTACTCCTAGGAGTTCAACAGGAGAGACTCCTTTCTCACTTACATATGGAGTCGAAGCAGTTATTCCTCTTGAAATCGGTCTGCCTACAATCCGTACGGAATATTATGATCCAGTCACCAACGAAACAAGTCTAGCCACAGATTTGGACCTAGCCGAAGAAAAAAGGGACTCAGCCCTTATTCATTTGGCCGCCTATCAGAACGGGCTGCGCAAAATGTATGAAAAGCAGGTTAATCCTCTGGAACTTGCAGTCGGTGACTTAGTGCTCAGAAAAGTCATGGGAAGCAGGCAAGATTCAACTCATGGCAAACTTGGACCAAACTGGGAAGGACCATATAAGATCACATCCGTGGCAAGCATCGGGGCTTTTAGGCTAGAGGGGCCTAATGGCACTCCTGTAAAACGACCATGGAATATCTGTAATCTAAAGAAATATTATCAATGAATTCACAGTTTCCAGTATCATCTTTGATCATGATAAAAGTCCTTCATGAAAGGCGAAAACTCTGACCCGTTCAGGTGTGATCAAGGATTCATTATCCAAAGATCATGCCCATCAAGGTATGGATAAGAAGATCCATACCGGTCACCCGGGTAAGAATGCCCATGATAAAAGTCCTTCATGAAAGGCGAAAACCCTGACCCGTTCAAGTGTGATCAAGGATTCATTATCCAAAGATCATGACCATCAAGGTATGGATAAGAAGATCCATACCGGTCACCCGGGTAAGAATGCCCATGATAAAAGTCCTTCATGAAAGGCGAAAACCCTGACCCGTTCAGGTGTGATCAAGGATTCATTATCCAAAGATCATGACCATCAAGGTATGGATAAGAAGATCCATACCGGTCACCCGGGTAAGAATGCCCATGATAAAAGTCCTTCATGAAAGGCGAAAACCCTGACCCGTTCAGGTGTGATCAAGGATTCATTATCCAAAGATCATGACCATCAAGGTATGAATAAGAAGATCCATACCGGTCACTCGGGTAAGAATGCCCATGATAAAAGTCCTTCATAAAAGGCAAAAACCCTGATCTGATCAGGCATAAACAAGGATTCTTCATCCAAAGATCATGATCCTTGGAGTGCGGATAAAGAATTCTTCGCCGTACAACCGGGTAAGAGCACTCAAGAATTCTCTTTAAAGTTGAAATTCTAAGTTTCCTAGAGATTACCTCTTACTTTTTGATTGCATCAAAATTATTTCCCGGCTAAACAAGAGTGTATTTAATTATCAAAAGATCATTGGATCAGCACTTATATCAATATTTGTTAAAAATAAGACACAGATAAGCTCGGATTCAAAGTATTATTTGCCAAAAAATGTTAATACATTCATTGACACCAAAAAGTTTACATGGTGTTCCGTCCATCAAAAAAAAAAAAAAAACTAAAGATCACAAAGGATCTACAAGAAAAAGTACAAAAAAGGAAAGAAAGAAAATCAGGTCTTCAAACGGAGGATGGACCGGCCTCTTCATTTGATTGAGACAGGGGCTCCGGTAGTTCCTCCTCCGGAACACCAATGGAGGCCTCCGGGTAAGGAAGGTTCTCCCAGGGAGGAAGTTGAGGCATATCGTCAGACTCCGGCCAGGAGTACAGAGCCTTCCAACCTTGCTGAAAGGCTTCATTGTATACGCCGGGGACCTGATTAGTCATTATCTTTTGGGTCTCAATTTGTCCCCGGTCAAAGGCCACTTTTTCCCTGGCCGCTATGTCCGCCTCCAGGGCCTTGAACCTCTCCTCAGCCTTAGAATTGGCCTCCAAGGCGTTACGGAGTAGATCCTCCGTCTCTTCCACCTTCAGAACGGCCTCATCCTTTTTAAGGACAGCAATCCTGACCTGATCTTTGTAGGCCTCCACATCCCTCCTTAATCGCTCCGCCTCATTCCTGAAGTCAAAGGAATGGGTAGCGACTTTGAGAGAGTTCTCCAGCTCAGCAGATAGACGCTGGTACCGGTCACCCATCTCGAGGGAACCCTGGACGGCCTGAATAAAAAAAAAAATTTGAGTCAAGAACTCTTGAAACAAAAGAAAGAAGAAACTTGTAATACTAAACTTACCATCATCAGCCCCCTAGCGAGATTGTTAACAACCTCCTGGTTTGTGGACTGTTTCCACACCGCCATGTCTCCGGGGAGACGTGCAACCTCGCTTAGAGTGATGGCAGTGTTGGACCCAGACCCTCCTGTTCGAAGAACGGTGGTGTCTGACCTCACCGGTTCCCCGAATATTTCCAAGGAAGGTGCCCACACTGGGGCAAGCCCCGTTGAGGGGCCAGCAGCTTTACTAGGGACAAAGGGTCCCACCATCTCTACGTCCATTTCGTCTGCGGACGGTAAGGTGTCAACCCCGGCCAGAGGGGCTTTCGCCTGTAGAGCTTCCGGAGTGATTAGCGTCTTCGGACGAGAAGATTCTCCCTTGGAGGGACCCTTCCTTTTCCTTTTGCGTTCCCCGGGAAGGACGGGGTCAGATGCCTCCGCCTGGGTGTGGATCGGGGGTAGGAGCTTCTTAAGATTGATTCCAGCCATATGCCGGATATCGTGAGGTGGAGCAGATTGGTTGTCGGGATTCGCTTGTGCTGCCGCTAAGTCCTTAACTTGCCTACAAAGCAAGAACGACCTCGCAGAAGGAATGTACCGGAGAAGCTTGAATGCAGAGCAGGGATTGGCGTATTCGTCCACACAAACTTCACTGTCGTAAACGGCTTTCAGGGCGACAGGATCAGTCAGATGGTGCTGGATCTGCTTCTTTTTCTCCTCTATACAAAAAAAAAAAAAAAAAAAAAAAAAAAGAAGAGGACAAGAGAAAAACACATCAGTTAAGAGAATCTTTGAAAAAAAATAAAAATAAAATAAAATAAAAAAAGAGAGAGAATTTCACTCTCCACAGAACCTAACCTGACCTCCTGTCTACGGTTGGGCACCCATGACCAGGGTAATACCAGTTCCCCCTAACTAGGAGGAAATCATCTATCATTTCCTTGTTTGTATCAGGGAGGCTGTTCACCAATGTATTATTTACATCCCTGGGCCTCAAGGAGAAAGCCTCGTGTTGGGTAGTACGGAGGGAGTAGGTGGCTATTATATCGTGCACGGTTAGGCTTAAACCTAACCGGCGATTAAGTTCCACCACGCCCATTACTATCCTAAATATATTGGGGCTTATTTGGCTGGGACTGAGATGAAAGTAATCTAAAAAATCAGCTAGAAGCGGGTCTATTGGAAAACGGACACTACCTTCAATAATGGCTACTAAGGGGAGAATGAGGTCCCTAGGTTCACCAGTTAGGGCATCTTCCCAAAACCTATATTCCAAATGCACGTCATCAGGAACTCCATAATGACGGCGAAATACAGCCATGGCTTGTGGGGTATTTACATATCGGGTTAACTTGCCCTGGGATTTCTTCGTTTTTGCCATTTATAAGGTATTCTCTGCGGATGAAATAAAGAAAAGGGAGGAATAAAAGAACTTACAGGTTGTGGTAGCAGAGAGGACAGAAGATCGGATTTAAGAGCGATGGTCAGGCGAGAGCAGCAAGAGCAGAGAAAGCAAGAAAGCAGGAAGGAAGTAGAAGCCAAAACAACGGGCCAGAAGCCAACTTATATAAGGGAGTCAGCCTTGAAACCGTAAGGGAGCATTCATGAACTCTCTGCCAATGGGTCACGTCCACCAATCAAATCCCAAGCGAGCGAAGAAGCAGAGAGGATGTGCAATGATGATTCATAAACGTCAGTACGTGGCTCGTTGCTCGAGACAGGAGCAGGAACCAAAATGACAAAAGCAATCTGAAAAGATCCTCAAAGAAATGAATCGACATCTTAACACGTGTCAGAAACGCATCATCCGCGTCAAGAAACCCTAATAGATGAACGGATTCCTGAGCGGCAATGATCCGTTCTGAGGGGCTATTGTGTGAGAGAATATTTTCCTTATAAAGGCCCATATGGAATGTGGGAAATAACGAGTCCACAGTGAGAACAAAGGCCCATTCAGAAAACAGAAAACAAGTATTTAGACGGATTGAAGCCCATCTAGAATCAATATTAATAAGCACTGATATGACATGAATTGGTTCATAAACCGTGCTTCGGGCACTCAACATCTATTTCCTTTGTGGCATTGGAAGATTCATTGAGAGCCGGAGACATCAAAGCTTCATCGGAGAAAAAGGAAAGATCATAAGCCGGGTAGTTTGTGTTGAACGGATACCGGGCAACTTAAGTAGAGTGGATATCACCAGCCTCCCAGGTGCATTAAATGGGGTCGGTGGGATATTAATGATTCCTGCCGAGCACATACCTCGAGACACTTATCACGTGATTGCCCAGCCGAATTCATTGAATGAAAAAGGAGACAGCAGTCTCTACGTCATGTACCAACGTCAAATCAGTCTAGTAAAGGCTGTCATAAGTCATATCACCCTCAAAGTGAGAGCCACACAGCTGGTAAAGCCCAAGTGGGACAAAATCAAACTATAAATAGAGCAGCAAACAAAGAGAATAAGGTACGCGCAAGAATTCATTAGAGAGCATATACACTGTTATTTTCTTGAACAAGAAAAGATCTAACTTAACCTTCGGAGGGTGATCAGGCGTAAATCGCCACCACCTCTAAAGAATTTTTATCTTTCTTACAGGCGAAATCCATTACCATTGACGATGATAAAAGATCAAGATATCTCCTGGTGAAGTTCTCAAGATTATTGTATCGTCCAAAAATTACGCAACACAAGACTGATACTGCACTTAGCACTCATATCCTTGTATAATGGTATAACTGATATTCCTAATACGCATGTACATCTAGTCATCCTCGACTGCGGGTGCACCTATTTTTCTTTGTTTCATTTCGTTATTCTTCATTCTTCTTGTCTTATTAATTTTTAGTATTATGACAAGAAGCTAGGCATTTTCTGAGCTTGAGGTTAGGGATGGGAAAAATATTTTTCAATGGCATGACCTCTGGCATCCTAATGGCATTTTATTCCAAACATATGGTTATAGGGTAGTATATGATGTTGCTAGTCACCTTGAAGAAAAATTTGCATGTGTCCTCAAGGAGAAGCAGTGGGTGTGGTAGGCTGACAGATCTGAACAACTTGTTGATATTCAGAGCAAGCTAGCTCAGCCTGATTCGGTTGAGGGATGAGTAGATGGAGTTTTATGGGCATCTTCACCTAAATTTAATTAGTTGTGCAGATACTTGGAAGGAAATCAGAATGAAGGGGCAGGTTGTATCTTGGTGGAGACTACTATGGTTTGATCATACCATTGCCAGACACTCTTTCATTGGGTGGTTAGCAATGAAAAATAAGCTTCCAACTAAAGAAATGATGATATAATGGGGTTTTAATGGAGATAATAAATGTGTTTTGTGTAATACTTATGTAGAAAATCGAGACCATCTCTTTTTTCTCTGCTACTTCACCAAACAAATTTGGAAGAATATCATGAGTCTATGTTTAATATTGAATATAGACAGCTGCTGGTTGAAACTAGTTGATTGGGCTACCAATAATCTAAAAGGTAGTAATTTTATAGTGACTATTTGTAAGCTAGCTTGATGGGCTAATTGGTATCACATTTGGCAACAAAGAAATGCTATAATCCACTCAAGGCAGATAAGGACTGAAGAACAAATTGTCAAAGATGTTAGAAAGGATGTCAAGTGCCGATTAGAGAGCTTCGGCAAAGCTCATGATTCTGTTCTTAACAGGATTTTGTGTTGTTAATGGGGGGTGTAAATTCTACCGTTCTATGTAAAAGACACATGATTACTTGATTAGACAGCCAGTTCACCATTGAGCTACCTGTTTGGTTGGAATTTTTTCATTTGTAATGGACTTTTTAAATTTTTTTAGGCTGATGGAACTCAAGGCTAGGAGTTTAGGTGCTACTGTATTGTAGTTTCTTGGATTGCAGAGGGGTCCTCTGTTTTTTTGTTCTTAGACCCCTTTGGGGCCCTGTGTTACATCTTTGTTTTCCTTAATAAAATTCTTACTGATTCAAAAAATAAATAAATAAAGTAATCACTCTTTATTTAATTTTTTTGATAAATTGATTGGAAAACATTATGAGGTGTCCAATCTTCACGTTAAATCAACTTGCAAATATTTTAATAAGTTAATTATCTATATCAAAGATAGTATTATATATTATATCAATTTTTAAATCATGGAAACGGTAATTATCTATCTAGACTATAGTATTGCGAATTTGCAAATCATATTCATTCTCAACTAACCTCAAAAACCCTGAGGGGTAGCTCAATTGGTCCAGCCTTAGGTGTGCGCAATGATCACTAGTTCCAAAAAAATAAAATAAAAAAAGTAATCACTCTTTATTTAATTTTTTTGATAAATTGATTGGAAAACATTATGAGGTGCCAATCTTCACGTTAAATCAACTTGCAAATATTTTAATAAGTTAATTATCTATATCAAAGACAATATTATATATTATATCAATTTTTAAATCGTGGAAACGGTAATTATCTATCTAGACTATAGTATTGCAAATTTGCAAATCGTATTCGTTCTCAACTAACCTCAAAAACCTTGAGGGGTAACTCAACTGTTCCGGTCTTAGGTGTGCACAATGATCACTAGTTCAGAAAAAAAAAAAAAAAAAAACAAAAAAATAAAATAAAAAAAGTAATCACTCTTTATTTAATTTTTTTGATAAATTGATTGGAAAACATTATGAGGTGCCAATCTTCACGTTAAATCAACTTGCAAATATTTTAATAAGTTAATTATCTATATCAAAGATAGTATTATATATTATATCAATTTTTAAATCATGGAAACGGTAATTATCTATCTAGACTATAGTATTGCGAATTTGCAAATCATATTCGTTCTCAACTAATCTCAAAAACCCTGAGGGATAGTTCAACTGGTCCGGCCTTAGGTGTGCGCAATGATTACTAGTTCGAGTCTCCTCAAGGCCACCTACCCAAGGTAAAGCCTTGCACCTATCATGGTACACGTGCTAGTAAGGTGTTGCGTGTCCCCTTGGGATTAGTCTAGGTGCGCGTATCTACAGGTACGTTGGCTCGGACATCTAAGGTCAGCAAAAAAAAAAAAAACTAACCTCATAATATATTGTGTTATAGATAGCGACGTATATACTTGGTCATGAGTTCCCACCTGCCAACCCGTCTCCCATTTGAACTCTTCTATATTGACTTCAATAATTAAAACATCCTCACAACTAAAAGTTTCTAAATATTGATTATAAACTCTTCTAGGGAGAGTTTTGTTCAAGAAAACCTTTTTTTTTGTTTTTTTGGTTTTCTTGTTTGTTTGTTTGTTTTGTTTTTTTTTTTTTTTTTTGAAAATTATTTTTTGCAAATGGAAAGTAAAAAAGCAAATACTTCTGTTCTTTCCGAGATTTTTTGTCCTCTCCACAAAAGATGTTTTTTCCTAAGAGCCTAAGGCTTTTTTTATATAGAGAGAGAGAGAGCTAAAAGGCCTTAGGGTGGGATCGAATCCTAAGCATTTAGGATCTTTAAAACAATTTTGGAAAATTAGGGTTTCTGCCAAGAGGTGGCATATGATGGCCTCATACTAATGTATGCTAACATGAAAGTGGCATACGTCACTTTGGGCATAAGTCCTAAAACTCGTACAATTTTTTTTTTTTTTTTCATTTCAATATTCTTATCTTTATTTTTATTTTTGAACAAGTGTTTAAGCCTTTCCATTGGCGATGTTGGGCCGTTCTTCATCAAGGTCAAAAGCTCAAGTTGTAGAGGTACAAAATGAGATGTCTAAAATTAGATCACAGATTAGTGAATGGTATACTCATCAACCATTCACTCCTTTAATTACCTACGTCCAAACTAGGAAAATGTCCTAGAAATTAAACACAACAGTGGTCATATCAGTGAATGGTATACACATAAACCATTCATTACCATTGGATACGTCCAAGCCTATCAAGGCATACCATTAAATATTACAAAGTATCGGGTCATATCAATGAGTGGTAAATACATCAACCATTTACTACTCTTAGTAGTCCAAAACCATTAGAACATACCTAACACAGTAACGATTTGCTCACAACAATGAATGGTATACACATAAACCATTCACTACCTTTGGTCCAAAATACATCAAGATGTACGATAACAAAATAGGTTTCAACAGATATTAGGTCTCATTGGTGAATGGCATACATATCAACCATTCACTATCAAATTGTGTTATAACACAATAGGTCACAACAAATATAGGGTCTCATCAGTGATTGGTATACACATCAACCATTCACCCTCGGTTTGGTCCAAAACACATCATAATGTACCATAGCACAACAAAGTCTTTACAATATTGGGTCTCATCATTGAAGAGTATAAACTTCAACCGATCATTACACGTGGTACTCCAAACACATCAGAACATATAGGTCACAACAAATAATGGGTCTCATCAATGAATGGTATACACATCAACCATTAACTATCCTTGGTTGTTTAAACACGTTAGATCATACTAGAAAACACAACAAGGATTGGGTCATATCGATGAATGGTATACAAATCAACCTTTCACTAATCATCAACCATTCACTACCCTTGGTAGTCCAAACACATTCGAACGTGCTATAAACACAACACTAAAGGTGGGATCTCATCAAGGAATGGTATACACATCAACTATTCATCACCCTTGGTTACATCCAAACTCATCAAGACATAACACGGGCACAACAAAGCACATCTAAGATTCACTTCTCAACAAAATAATTTGTTTCACATCAAGCATTGAGAAAAGCTCAAACCAAAATATTTTTTTTGTGGCTTCGCAATGTAACACCTTGCCCTAGAGTTCAATAATTTGAGAGAGAGTTGATTTAGATTATGAATTTGTCTACATCTCTGCGTCTGTGGATACCTATTTATTCAAGAAAATCAATTTCCTTTTTCCCACCCTTTTGGCTTTGGATGACCAACGACTTGTAAAAACAAAATTCAAGAAGCTTGTGTATTTCAAGATCAATGGTAAACTGAAGGTAAGCTTTCGCAAGTGAGGTAAGGAATTTACAAATAGGACTAGGTTTAGATACATCGAAAAGTTTAAGAGCACGACCAGAGTCTAGAGAAAATGAGGCTTTTGATTGGACTTGAATGGATTGTGATAGAACAAGGAATAATCCTTTCGAATCCAAATTTGATAAAAAGATTTTGCGCATCCATGTGCATTTTCTTTTAATTAACTTTATATGAATTTTTCATCTTTCTCATTAGTTAATCAAAACAAGAAATTCAAAACTCAAATGTCTTTCATAGAGTTGATCGTCAAAATTATCTAAGTGTGCACACCTCATTTCTTGTCCTCGTAATTCTTCTTATGACAAGTCCCGATGTGCCCTTAGGGTGTGAAGTATTTACAACAACCACATCATCTTTTTAGGATGGCTAATCACACCTTAGAATTTCATTCAAGTTAAAATTTCAATCTAAGATTGATAATATAAACAAATCATACTTCAATGTACAATCACACCATAGAATCTCATATATTGGTGGTGACTCCGTGCACATCACATTCCTCAACTCCAAGCAATATTTTCTCGCACATCCAAGGAGTATGCACGTGATACACGCTCTTTACCCCTAAAATTAAAAGTCACGTGTAAAAAAATTTACAAATAAAAACTGATAAAGGAGTGTGGCATATGCTTCGTATTATCGTTCAGATAAGTATAAGAGAGTTATATATATATATATGTATATATATATATATATATATATATATTGTGTTTATTATATTAAACCATGATACCTTTGCAGCTGTGCTAAAATAAAAACCCATTTGAGTACCCAAATTGTAAAAAGGGCTTGAAGAAAACACTAAAAAATTGAATTTTTTTTCAATATTTGAAATTAATATAATAGATATAGATTGATTATATGTTGTAGATTATCTTTTTCTCAAGGTTATCCTCTTCAAATTGTATGCCTTTATTGCCTACAGTAAAAGTAAATTGAGCTTTGTTTATTGGCTACAAGGAAAGAATCAGAATAGAACACTAGCTAGACTTTGTTGTAACATGATGATGAGAGCTTCTTGATTTTAGCAAGGCAATTGTCTACGGGCCTTGTATGAGGTAAGTATTTCACTGCACTTCTCGGATTTAGTTGTTCAAGTTTGCACATCAAAGGGTTTAAAGTAATATCAACTACATTAAGTAGAATGGTACAATATTGTTGCCACGCAAAGATATATTTTAAAAAAAAAATCATTTTTATGCTTGCAAAAATATCCAAATTATATGTTTTTATTGGTTCGGTCAACCCAAACTTGGCCCATTTTACAACCTCAGCAACACAGACAGACGGGCCTTGATTTGGTTGAGACTGACTACTAATAATACACGAAGCTCTAGAGGCAGGGTTCTTTGAATTTTTTAGACTTCAAATTCAGGTGAAATCTTAAATTATTAATTGTGTGAGGGATTATTTTCCTTCTAAAGGCTCATTCAAAATACAGAAGACAACGAGTACTTAATAGGAACAAGGTCCATTCAGAATACAGAAGACAACGAGTACTTAATAGCATGGTTTTAAAAACCGGACCGGACCAGCCGATTTAACCGGTTCAACCATGAACCGGTACTGTATCCGGTCCGATTCTCTGAAAAAACCAGAATTTTTAAAAAATAGGCCAAAAACCGGAAACCGGCGGTTCAACCTTAAGAACCGCGAACCGGCGCGGTTGAACCGGTTTTGGCCCGGTTCCACTAATGAGAAAACTACACCGTTTTGGCCCGGTTCCAAATTTTCCAAACCCTAGCTTAACTTCTCTTTTTTTCTTCAGTTTTTCAGTTTTTGCCTCTCTGCCTCACGCCGTTGCCCCCTCTGCCTCACGCCGGTGTCTCCCTCACGCCGGTTCCACTTTCACTCTCACTCACGCCACTCCTCCATCTCACTCACTGTCTCGATCTCTCCTTCTCTGTCTCGGTCTCTCACTCTCACTCTCACTCTCACAATCACGCCGTTGCCCCCTCTGCCTCACGGTGACTCAAGGGTCTCGTCTCCGGAGTTTCATGCTGTTGTTAGTAATAGCATTTTTTAAGCGGTGGAGAGTGAGAGTGTGAGTCTGAGTCTGAGTATGAGAGTGACAATGACTGTGAAGAGAGAGGTGTTGGGTTTTTTTGAATGCAGAGAGTGGGGTTTGTTTTTGTGGTGGGGAGCAGCTGGCTTCTTTCTACTAAAGACTGGAGTATTGTCACGTGAAAGTACGGAATGGGGAAGATAATTGTTTAGACCCCTCGCCTTGCCTTTTGATGCTTTTGAATAGTAATATATTTGGGCAGCTCATTTTGGTTTTTGGACCTACCTAAATTAAATATGGTAATGTTATATTGCTATGTCTAGAATCTAGACTAAACTTTGATCCCTTAAAGTGGTCCAAAGAATAATGTCCTTAAAATAAGAGAAAAATGATATTATGACTGTAAAAACAAAGTCAGAAGTCTTAATGCTATGGTATTGTAATTCAAAGGGTTTTTTGATGGCCTTTTAAAGTCACATGTATTGATTATGTGTTTTGTTTTCAAAAGGGTTTGTTACTGGAGGTTAGGGTTTTGTTGTCTGGATGTAAAGGAATTCAGAACTTATTTGGTTTAAGGATCATTATTTTGTAATGTAAACATGTTTAGTTACATATTTACATAGTTACATTTTGCTTAGTTTTGATTTTTTTTTTCCGCAAAATATAAAATGTGGAAACTCATATAAAGTATTTTAAAATTTGCTATATATTTGTTAACTCTATATTATTTTTTTTTGTATTTATTTAATTATTTATATAATTTTAAAATTATTAATTAATTATTTATGACGTCACCGGTTCGACCACCGGTCCGACCACTAGTACGAGAACCACTCCCTTTTCCGGTTCTCTCCCCGGTCCGGTTTTTAAAACCATGCTTAATAGAAACAAGGCCCATTCAGAATATAGAAGACAACGAGCACTTAGTAGGAAGTTGATCAACACTAGAGTCTATGCTGACGAGCGCAGATATAACAGGAATTGGTGCATAAGCGACTCTCTTGGTGTTCAACGTTGAGGTTGATTTCTCTAGAACCAACATTAATTCCCTTTGTGGCATTGGAAGATCCACTAAGAAGGGCCAGAGGCATCAAGGCTTCATTGGAGAAAAAGGAAGGATCATCAAAGAAGAACGGGAAGCACCAAGGCTTCACCAAATCAACGGTAACAGAGGCCGATCAGTTTGTACTATACGGATACCGGGCATCTTGGGTTGAATGGACGTCTTTCTAAAAACGGAGAGCAAATATTCACGGCGTCCCAGGTGCATTAAATAGGGTGGTTGGGGTATTAATGATTCCTGCCGAGCACAGACCTCGAGACGCCCATCCCGTGACAGTCCAGTCGAATTCATTGAATGAGCAAGGGGACAGCCGCTGCTGTGCCCTGTGCCAACGTCAAATCAATCTTTCAATGGTTGTCACAAGTCATATCATCTTCATAATGAGTGCCTCACAGCTGGTAAATACCAAGTGGGGGTGAAACTCTCTATAAATAGAACAAGATTCAGAACTATCAAGGTACGTGCATGTTCAATAGAGAGCTTATACACTGTTATTTCCCTAACCTAAATATAAAAATCTAACTTGATCTTCGGAAGGTGATCGGCGAATACCGCCACCACCTCTAAAGAGCATTTTATCTCTTTTACAGGTAGATCCTTAACCATCATTCACACAAGCCAGATATCTCCTGGTGACGTTCTATTATATTATCAAAAAATCACGCAACACAATTGGCGCCGTCTGTGGAAACGACTGTGAGAACTAAGCCAACTGAGTTTATTAGGAAAACCCGACTGAAAATGGCAGAGGAGAACGCTGTTGTTCTGATCAACAACCCTCTACCCCACCCCTTAGGCACAAGAGGAGTCAGGTCAGAGGTTCGTATTGAGGCAAATGAAGAGAGGTCTCAAGAAGGCAGAGAAGCAAAGAGGTCAGAGGTACAAGGAGGAGGATCTCGCACCACTGGCGGTACGATCAACGCCGAGATCCTCAAAAGAAGCCAGAAGATTAAGAGGCTAGAAAGGGAACTGCGCGAGTTAAAAAATGCGCAAGAAGGCTATGACCAACAATGGTCCAAAAGGCAGAGGTCAAAAAGTCACTCTGGATCCTGCGAAAGCTCCCAGTGTTTCCCCAAATAATCTGAAAGAGATCACAAAGCCCAAAGGAGTTCCAGGCGGAGCAGGTCGGGGGAGAAAACGAGAAAGACATCACCCATGCACAAGCCTGAGAAGAAGGACCACAATCCGGTTTGGAAGCACCTACAACAGATTTCACATTCCCCGTTCTCTTCAAAGATTGAGTAAGCAAAACTTCCTACTAAGTTTACTCCTCCAAACTTAATCTCCTATAACGAGAAGACTGATCTAGTGTCACATCTGAGTCACTATAGGCAATCCATGACTCTTTACAACGGGAACGACTCCTTTATGTGCTGCATCTTCCCCTCCAATCTGGGTGAAGTAGCACTCCGATGGTTTGACAGACTGGAGCACGGATTTATCCACTCCTAGAGAGAACTTTCCGAGGCATTCACCACCCGATTTATCACCAACTCCAGAAAACCAAAGGAAGTGGATTCTCTGATGGCCTTGATCATGAAACCCGGTGAGAGCCTGAAGTCCTATTCAGCGAGATACTGGAAAACATACAATGAGATTAACTTGTGCGAAGAAGATCTTGCCGTCAGGCAATTCAAATTTGGTCTGCCCATTGGTTGCAAGATAAGGCAATCCCTGACTAAGAAGCCGCCCCTCAACATGACGGATCTCATGTCTAGAATAGAACAACATGTCCGTGTTGAGGAGGACGGATTGCAGCCTCAGAAGCAACCGAACAACAACATATCCGCCCTTAAAAAGTCAGGCCAACCTGAAACAAGCAAGGTGCAACGCAAGCTTAGGCAGCCTAAGTCGGTCACAAAGGAATCATTTGAGACCATAAATACCACCTTCAAAGAACCAATTTTCAGAATCCTTCCTCAAATCAAAGACAAGCCTTACTTTGTTTGGCCGGCCAAGATGGCTGGAGACCCGGTCTTCAGGGAGTCAAAACCATACTTTGCCTACCACAGAGAAAAGGGTCACTTGACCGAGAACTGCAGGAATTACAAGGGATTCTTGGAGGAGCTGGTTAGAAACGGACACCTCCGCCAATTTGTGGACGACACCAAGCACCAACAACAACAGGATCATGCCCCAAAACCAAAGGTCCCTATCGGGATCATTGACGTAATCCACAGTCATGCACGGGCCGATAACCTTAGAGCGGAGACCTGGACGACCGCTCACTTACGGGAAGTATTCCAAGTTTGTGAGGGCGCAACTCCAGCTCCAAAAAGGTTAAGAAAGGAAACGACGGAGGAGATCATCTTCATAGATCGCGACCTTGAAAGGGTGCAATTGCCACATTCTGACGCCTTGGTTGTCACCATGCAAATAGGCAATTTTGACATTAAAAGAATATTAATTAACCCCGGAAGTTCGGCTGAGATCATGTATGACTCCCTCTTCAAAGGCCTTGGCCTTGGGCATGAAGATCTGGACAGAAAGGTTGACCCGCTATACGAATTCTCCGGTGAGTCGATAATGCCAATTGGTCGTGTCACTGTTAAAGTACATGCTGGAACAATCTCCTCCCCAACGGAATTTTGGGTGCTAAACTCCTATTCCCCGTATAATGCGATTCTGGGGAAGCCCTGGCTGCCCAAAATGAGGGATGTCCCGTCTACATTACATCAGAGGCTAAGATTTCCAACTTCAGAGAGGATCATGGAAATCAGGGGTGATCAAGTAGCAGCCAAACAATGTCTTATAGCAGCCACCCATCAGAAAGCGGTTGCCATTTATGGACCAGAGCCAGAGTCAAAGGCGGATAAATAACAATCACAGGACAGGGAGGAGAGTGATGACCGCCTCCCGCAGAAGAAATGTGCCGAAGAGCTAGTGAAACACCAATTATCCGCCTCGAACCAAGAAAAATATTTCCTATTGGGCGCATCCCTTCCACCAGAGCAAAGGGATGGCCTTATTACACTACTGTTGGAATATATTGATGTGTTTGCCTGGAACCCATATGAGGCGCCCGGCGTAGATCCAGCTTTTGCCTGTCACAATCTTAATGCGGATCCGCTATCCCGGCCCGTCGTTCAGAAGGGACAGCGGATCTCTCCACTCCATAAGGAAGCAGTACGCAAAGTAAACCGGTTAATAGAAGCGGGAGCAATCAAGGAGATCCTTTATCCCACATGGCTTTCTAACACAGTCGTGGTCAAGAAGAAGAACGGAAAGTGGAGGGTCTGTATAGACTTCACTGATCTAAACAAAGCTTGTCCCAAAAATCCATTCCCGTTACCCAAGATTGACCAGCTTGTTGATGCCACATCCGGTCATCAGAGAATGAGCTTTCTGGATACGTTCCAGGGATACCACCAGATAGCAATGAACCCGACGGATCTGGAAAATACGGCATTCATTACACCAAGGGGAATCTTTTGTTACAGAGTCATGCCTTTTGGGTTGAAGAACATCGGGGCTACATACCAGAGAATGATCACAAAAATGTTCACAGAACAACTGGGGAAAACAGTTGAGGTCTACATTAACGACATGGTGGTTAAGAGTATCTTTGCAGAAGACCATCTCGGTGACCTACGGGCTGTGTTCAACACCCTGAGACAGCACCGCCTCAAGCTCAACGCATCTAAATGTGTTTTTGGTGTAGGATCCGGGAAATTTCTCGGATTCATGGTTACCCAACGAGGTATCGAAGCAAACCCGGACCAGATCACCGCCATCCTCAACTTAAAGCCACCAAGAACTGTCAGGGAAGTCCAGAGGTTGACAGGAATGGCAGTAGCTACGTTTCATTTTCCGGTCAGCAGAGAAGTGTCACCCATTCTTTGACCTGATAAAGAAAGGCAAGAATTTTCATTGGGGAGACCAATTCGATCAAGCCTTCGAACAGCTGAAAGCATATCTTATTGTCGCCCCGCTTCTAGCCACTCCAGTAAATGGAGAATCATTATATATATACCTGGCCACCTCTGAACACGCTGTCAGCGCGGCCATAGTACGATAGGATTACAGCGTCCAGAGACCGGTCTACTATACCAGTAAGACCCTGGACGGGGCAGAATCGAGATACCTACCGCTGGAGAAATTGGCTTTTGCATTGGTCTACTCCGCCAAAAAGCTCCCGCACTACTTCCAAGCACACACCATGATTGTCTTAACGGAACATCCATTGAAAGCTGTATTGAGGAGTGCAGACTTCTCTGGATGGATATCCAAATGGGGAGCCTAACTTGGGGCTTATGACATCAGATACCAACCAAGGACCTCGATCAAGGGACAGGTACTGGCAGATTTCATTACTGATTCACCCCTGCGGAGATAGGACCCATAATGGTGAACCATGTATCATTCATACAGCAGACGGAGGGATGGAAGCTGTACATAGACGGGGCATCAAACTCACGTGGTTCAGGCCTAAGCATAGTGCTTTCTGCCCCTTAGGGGCAAATGATGGAACTGGCAATCCGTTTAGGGTTCCCCGCTTCCAACAATGTGGCCGAATATGAAGCTTTGTTGCACTGCCTAAGGAGCGCAATCACTCTCCAGGCATATCCATTACATGTCTTTTGCGACTCCTGACTTGTCGTAAACCAGATCTCTAAGGAGTATGCAGCCAAAGACAAAAAGATAGTGGCATATCTCATAGAAGCAAGGAGATTGCTCGGGCAGTTCAAGCACGTTCAGGTGGAGCATATAAGTAGAGATCTGAACGGGCATGCAGACACTCTAGCCAGCTTAGCATCAGCTGTCGCCCCGGAACTAAGGCGGATCATCTCCGTCAGGGTCTAAAACCTCCTAAGTGTTGGAAGAGAAATAAATAATGGAGTATGTTCGATTGATCAGTCCATCAGTTGGATGAGTCCCATACTCGCTTATTTGAAAGATGATGTGCTACCAGAAGACCGAAAGGAAGCGGACCGGATCAGAAGAATCACACCTCGATACTGGGTATCAAAAGAAGGGCATCTCTACAGAAGGTCCTACACCAAGCCATATCTACGTTGTGTTCACCCTGATACCGTTCAGGATCTATTATGAGAGATTCACGAAGGGGTATGTGGAGGCTATACAGGGGGACGATCTTTGGCACACCATGCCATAGGGCAGCGCTATTGGTGGCCTTACATGCAAAAAGACGCAGCCCAATACGTAAAGAAGTGTGATAAAAGTCAACGGTTCGCTCCATCTATCCACCAACCGACGGCCAGTCTCAACCCTATTGCAAGCCCATGGCCATTCTCCCAATGGGGTCTGGATATAGTAGGACCTCTCCCCAGAGCTCCGGGGAATCGCCAATGGCTTATTATGGCCACGGACTATTTCACTAAATGGGTAGAGGCAGAACCGCTGACACACATCACGGACGCTGATTCCAAAAAGTTTGTATGGAAGAACATCATAACCCGTTTTGGCATCCCCCGGGTATTGATGTCTGACAACGGGATACAATTTGAGAGTGGACCGTTCAAGACATTTTGTGAGCAGTACGGGATCAGAAATCATTTTTCTACCCCCGCCTATCCACAAGGGAACGAACAAGCGGAATCCTCCAACAAAACATTGCTGGACGGAATAAAGATGAGCTTGGAAAAGGCAAAAGGGAGATGGGTTAAAGAACTGTCAAGCATCTTATGGACCTACAGAACCACCCCAAGAAGTTCTACTTAGGAAACCTCTTTCTCACTCACATATAGGGTTGAAGCGGTCATACCCCTTGAAATCGGTCTGCCTACAATCCGCACAGAATATTATGACCCTGTCACAAACGAGACAAGTCTTGCCACGGATTTGGATCTGACTGAGGAAAGAAAGGATTCAGCTCTAATTCATTTGGTCGCCTACTAGAACGGGCTTCGGAGAATGTATGAGAAACGAGTCAACTCCCAGGAACTGGCAATCAGAGACTTGGTCCTAAGAAAGGTCATTGGAAGCTGGAGAGATGCAACTCATGGCAACCTTGGACCAAATTGGGAAGGACCGTACAAGATCACATCCATGGCAGGTGCTGGGGCTTTTAAGCTAGAAGGGCCAAATAATACTCCTGTAAAGCGACCATGGAATATCTGTAACCTAAAGAGGTATTATCAATGAAGTCTTAGTTATCAATATCATCATCTTCGATTATCTACAAAGTCCTTTCTATTAAGGCACAAAAACCCTGACCCGTTCAGGTGTGATCAAGGATTCATTATCCAAAGATCATGACCATTAAGGTACGAATAAGAAGGTCCGTACCGGTCACTCGAGTAAAAATGCCCATGATAAAAGTTCTTCCTAAAAGGCAAGAACCCTGACCTATTCAGGTGTGATCAAGGATTCATTATCCAAAGATCATGACCATTAAGGTACAGATAAGAAGGTCCGTACCGGTCATCCAGGTAAGAATGCCTATGATAAAAGTCCTTCCTGAAAGGCAAAAACCCTGACCCGTTCAGGTGTGATCAAGGATTCATTATCCAAAGATCATGACCATTAAGGTACGGATAAGAAGGCCTGTACCGGTCACCCGGGTAAGAATGCCCATGATAAAAGTCCTTCCTGAAAGGCAAAAATCCTGACCCGTTCAAGTGTGATCAAGGATTCATTATCCAAAGATCACAACCATTAAGGTACGGATAAAAAGGTCCGTACCAGTCACCCGGGTAAGAATGCCCATGATAAAAGTCCTTCCTGAAAGGCATAAAACCCTGATCTGTTCAGGTGTGATCAAGGATTCATTATCCAAAGATCATGACCACTGAAGTACGAATAAAACGGTCTTCACCGGTCACCCGGGCAAAAGTACCCACTCAAGAATCCTGACTAAAGGCAAAATCTTAAGTCTTCTAAAGGATATCTTCTAAGGGTTTCCTAGCTGCATTGAAGCCAAATCCGGTCAAACAAATATAGATTTGGTTGTTAGAAAATCATTGATTCAGTGTTCACATCAATACCTACTAAATTGAAACATTCACAAGTGAACACAAATTCAAAGTATACTTGTCAAAAAGTACGGATTCTCCATTCAACTCTTTAAAAAGATTGTACAAAATTACATCTTCATTTACAAAAAGAAAAAATTACAAAAGATCTACAAAAAACAAGATGAAAAACTAGGCCTTCAGTCAAAGGGCGGGGCATCATCCCCCTCTTTAGGCGGTTGAGGCAGGGGCTCCTGGACCTCCTCTTCCGACACACCAATCAGAGCGTCCGGATAGGGCAGGCTTTCCCGAGGTGGCAGGAGGGGAATCTCTTCAGTCTCCGACCATGCAAACAAAGCCTTCCATCCTACAAGGAAGGCTTCATTATATATGCCAGGGAGTTGGTTCGCCATTATTGTCTCCGCCTCGACCCGTCCTTGGGCAAAGGTCGCATTTTCCCTCTCCGCCACCTCAGCCTCCAAGGCCTTAATCCTTTCCTCCGCCTGGATATTGGCCTCCAGAGTGGCACGGAGGGACTCCTCCGCGTCTTCTCTCTTCAACTCTGCCTCATCCCTTTTAAGGACGGCGACTCAAACCTGCTCCTTGTACCCCTCCACCTCCTTCTTCAAGTCAAAAGAACGAGTAGCAACTTTGAGAGAGTTCTCCAGCTGAGTAGCCAGAGTCCGGTACCGGTTCTCCAGTTCGAGAGAGCCCTGGATAACCTAAGTGAAAGAAAAAATAATTGAGTCATGCACTTGTTTAAAGACAGAAGAAAAGAGGAGAGCATATAAGCGAACTTACCATCATTAACCCGCGGCGGAGGTTGTCAATAACCTCCTGATTTGTGAATTGTTTCCACACCGCCATATCAGCGGGGAGACATGCCACCTCACTTAGGGCACTGGCTGTGTTGGACCCCGCTCCACTAGTCCGAAGAACAGTGGCATCAAACCTCACCGGGTCCCCAAATACTTCATAAGAAGGCGCCCACAATGGGGCGGGTTCCTTTGAAGGACCGAGGCCTTGGCTTGGGACCCCGGGGTCCAGTTCAATACCCAGTTGATTTATTTGCGGTTGACCTTAGAAAAATTAATTAAGTCACAAGTAGGAATTTTTGATAAATTTGTTACTGTCAATATAAAAAATATAACCAAAAGTTAAGATGAAAATCTCACAAATGAACAAGAAAATCATCAAAAAGAATTAGAAGATAGTAAATTAATAAAATAGAAAAATAACAAAGAAAATAATCATAATGATGTTCAAACATGTAATATAACGAATGCATGTATCGCTTACAAAATTTTACTAACAATATTTGTTACAATTGTTTTTGTGTAAAAAACGTTTTTGAAAATTAAAATTGATAAAATCATATTTTGAGATGGATTGTGTCATTAGATGATTAAGTGGATTAGCCATATTATCAATTAAAAATGAGATGTTAAAAAACAAAATAAAAAACTTACTTAATAATTTTGCATTCGTAAAGCAAGAACAATGAATCTAAAATAAAATATTAAAATAATATAAAAGGTTAAATAAATATTATTTAATTAAGATTTAAATAAATAAATAAAACCTCCCCTTAAAATTTTCACCTTATACCTCAAACCATATTCAGCTGACCCTGGAGTGATTTTACAATAAGAGTGTACAGTGTACTAGTTGATCAAGAACAATAAGAGTGCACTAGTTGATAAAGAAACCCCCCACTAGTTTAATGCTACACCCGCACTAGGTTTATTAACGTGTGTGAAAAGTGGTAACGTGTTCTTTTGTAACAAAGCTATCACAGACTCCAAGAACCTAAACTGGACAAATGGAGAGCATTCTATTCCAAACAAGGAAGCACACCATATATATCTATTCATGTATTTTTATGCTGGTCAAAACAGAATACCACTGACTTATAGCTACAAGAACCTAAAAGAGGTAGAGAAAAAATAAATAATTAACCCAACCAACATCAAAACTGGAAGATGTCGCAATTTGAAAACCTCCTATCAACAGAAAGCATTATTACATGTGACCAAATCAAGCAAGAGAATCAACCAGAAACTTGAGCTTATATTCCATTCATTTTGTCAGCAAAAAACTTCCTTGCACTGAATGCACACCAAACATCTATACATGTATTTTTATGCTAGTCAAACAGCCAACCAACAACAGCAACAAAAATAACTAAAAGATGTTGCAATTTAAACCACCTACTACCAACAATAAGCATTATTACATGTGACCAAAATGAAGCAAGAGGATCAACCAGAACCTTGAGATTTTATTCCATTCATTTTGTCAACAAAAGAGTTCCTTACACTGAAAGCAAACCATACATCTGGTCATGTATTTTTATGCTTATATTGAGATCCGAGAAGCATAGACAGAGTAACCTGATACAAGTTGTAACAACATACAGAATAGGTGTTCAACAGCAACAGAACAAACCACTATAGTATATTACAAGTATTTTTATGACAACCTTAGTCTCTCTTACCCCTCATGGTTTCCCATTTCAACTGCTCAGAATTTATATCAGGTGACTGCACATAAGATATTGAAATCAGTTCGGACCTATACTTCTCAGCTCCGTCAT
>OU015764.1:11354400-11422580 GCA_907173295.1 Fagus sylvatica
CCAGCTCGTCATGAATCAAATTTCGGGGGATTATGCAGCTAAAGATGAGAAGATGAAAACATATCTTGTAGAAGCAAAGAAGTTATTGGGGAAGTTCAGACACGTTCAAATTGAGCATATAAGCAGAGATCTGAACGGGCATGTGGACGCTTTAGCCAAGCCTGGCATCAGCTGTTGCCCCGGAACTACGGCGGATAATTTCCGTTGGGATTCAAAGCCTCTCAAGTGTTGGAAATGAAATAAGTAATGAAGTGTGTTCAGTTGACCAGTCCATCAGCTGGATGAGCCCCATACTCGCCTATTTGAAAGACGATATACTACCGGCGGACCGCAAGGAAACTGACCAGATAAGAAGGGTAGCCCCCCGATACTGGGTTTCAAAAGAAGGACATCTCTATAGAAGGTCCTATACCGGGCCGTATTTACGTTGTGTTCATCCTGACACCGTTCAGAATTTGTTATGGGAAATTCACGAAGGGGTATGTGGGGGGCACACCGGTGGACGATCTTTGGCACATCGTGCCATAGGGCAAGGTTATTGGTGGCCATACATGCAGAAGGATGCTGCCCAATATGTGAAAAAATGTGATAAGTGTCAACGGTTCACTCCATCAATTCACCAACCAGCAGCCGGTCTCAACCCTATTACAAGTCTATGGCCGTTTTCCCAATGGGAATTGGATATAGTGGGACCTCTCCCCAGAGCCTCGGGAAATCTCCAATGGCTTATTGTGGCCACGGATTATTTCACCAAATGGGTAGAGGCGGAATCATTGATGCACATTACAGATGCTAATTCCAAAAAATTTGTGTGGAAAAACATTATTACCCGTTTTGGCATTCCCCGGGTATTGATGTCTGATAACGGATCCCAATTTATTAGCGGGCCGTTCAGGGAATTCTGTGAACAATATGGAATCAGAAACCATTTTTCTACCCCCGCTCACCCTCAAGGGAACGGACAAGCGGAATCCTCCAACAAGACACTGTTGGATGGAATCAAGAAGCGCCTAGAAAAGGCTAAGGGGAGATGGGTTGAAGAACTACCAAGCATCCTATGGACCTACAGGACTACTCCTAGGAGTTCAACAGGAGAGACTCCTTTCTCACTTACATATGGAGTCGAAGCAGTTATTCCTCTTGAAATCGGTCTGCCTACAATCCGTACGGAATATTATGATCCAGTCACCAACGAAACAAGTCTAGCCACAGATTTGGACCTAGTCGAAGAAAAAAGGGACTCAGCCCTTATTCATTTGGCCGCCTATCAGAACGGGCTGCGCAAAATGTATGAAAAGTAGGTTAATCCTCTGGAACTTGCAGTCGGTGACTTAGTGCTCAGAAAAGTCATGGGAAGCAGGCAAGATTCAACTCATGGCAAACTTGGACCAAACTGGGAAGGACCATATAAGATCACATCCGTGGCAAGCATCGGGGCTTTTAGGCTAGAGGGGCCTAATGGCACTCCTGTAAAACGACCATGGAATATCTGTAATCTAAAGAAATATTATCAATGAATTCACAGTTTCCAGTATCATCTTTGATCATGATAAAAGTCCTTCATGAAAGGCGAAACTCTGACCCGTTCAGGTGTGATCAAGGACATTATCCAAAGATCATGCCCATCAGGTGTAAGAAGATCAACCGGTCACCCGATAAGAATGCCCATGATAAAAGTTCTTTGAAAGGCGAAAACCCTGACCCGTTCAAGTGTGAAAGATCATTATCCAAAGATCATGACCATCAAGGTATGGATAAGAAGATCCATACCGGTCACCCGGGTAAGAATGCCCATGATAAAAGTCCTTCATGAAAGGCGAAAACCCTGACCCGTTCAGGTGTGATCAAGGATTCATTATCCAAAGATCATGACCATCAAGGTATGGATAAGAAGATCCATACCGGTCACCCGGGTAAGAATGCCCATGATAAAAGTCCTTCATGAAAGGCGAAAACCCTGACCCGTTCAGGTGTGATCAAGGATTCATTATCCAAAGATCATGACCATCAAGGTATGAATAAGAAGATCCATACCGGTCACTCGGGTAAGAATGCCCATGATAAAAGTCCTTCATAAAAGGCAAAAACCCTGATCTGATCAGGCATAAACAAGGATTCTTCATCCAAAGATCATGATCCTTGGAGTGCGGATAAAGAATTCTTCGCCGTACAACCGGGTAAGAGCACTCAAGAATTCTCTTTAAAGTTGAAATTCTAAGTTTCCTAGAGATTACCTCTTACTTTTTGATTGCATCAAAATTATTTCCCGGCTAAACAAGAGTGTATTTAATTATCAAAAGATCATTGGATCAGCACTTATATCAATATTTGTTAAAAATAAGACACAGATAAGCTCGGATTCAAAGTATTATTTGCCAAAAAATGTTAATACATTCATTGACACCAAAAAGTTTACATGGTGTTCCGTCCATCAAAAAAAAAAAACTAAAGATCACAAAGGATCTACAAGAAAAAGTACAAAAAAGGAAAGAAAGAAAATCAGGTCTTCAAACGGAGGATGGACCGGCCTCTTCATTTGATTGAGACAGGGGCTCCGGTAGTTCCTCCTCCGGAACACCAATGGAGGCCTCCGGGTAAGGAAGGTTCTCCCAGGGAGGAAGTTGAGGCATATCGTCAGACTCCGGCCAGGAGTACAGAGCCTTCCAACCTTGCTGAAAGGCTTCATTGTATACGCCGGGGACCTGATTAGTCATTATCTTTTGGGTCTCAATTTGTCCCCGGTCAAAGGCCACTTTTTCCCTGGCCGCTATGTCCGCCTCCAGGGCCTTGAACCTCTCCTCAGCCTTAGAATTGGCCTCCAAGGCGTTACGGAGTAGATCCTCCGTCTCTTCCACCTTCAGAACGGCCTCATCCTTTTTAAGGACAGCAATCCTGACCTGATCTTTGTAGGCCTCCACATCCCTCCTTAATCGCTCCGCCTCATTCCTGAAGTCAAAGGAATGGGTAGTGACTTTGAGAGAGTTCTCCAGCTCAGCAGATAGACGCTGGTACCGGTCACCCATCTCGAGGGAACCCTGGACGGCCTGAATAAAAAAAAATTTTTGAGTCAAGAACTCTTGAAACAAAAGAAAGAAGAAACTTGTAATACTAAACTTACCATCATCAGCCCCCTACGGAGATTGTTAACAACCTCCTGGTTTGTGGACTGTTTCCACACCGCCATGTCTCCGGGGAGACGTGCAACCTCGCTTAGAGTGATGGCAGTGTTGGACCCAGACCCTCCTGTTCGAAGAACGGTGGTGTCTGACCTCACCGGTTCCCCGAATATTTCCAAGGAAGGTGCCCACACTGGGGCAAGCCCCGTTGAGGGGCCAGCAGCTTTACTAGGGACGAAGGGTCCCACCATCTCTACGTCCATTTCGTCTGCGGACGGTAAGGTGTCAACCCCGGCCAGAGGGGCTTTCGCCTGTAGAGCTTCCGGAGTGATTAGCGTCTTCGGACGAGAAGATTCTCCCTTGGAGGGACCCTTCCTTTTCCTTTTGCGTTCCCCGGGAAGGACGGGGTCAGATTGCCTCCGCCTGGGTGTGGATCGGGGGTAGGAGCTTCTTAAGATTGATTCCAGCCATATGCCGGATATCGTGAGGTGGAGCAGATTGGTTGTCGGGATTCGCTTGTGCTGCCGCTAAGTCCTTAACTTGCCTACAAAGCAAGAACGACCTCGCAGAAGGAATGTACCGGAGAAGCTTGAATGCAGAGCAGGGATTGGCGTATTCGTCCACACAAACTTCACTGTCGTAAACGGCTTTCAGGGCGACAGGATCAGTCAGATGGTGCTGGATCTGCTTCTTTTTCTCCTCTATACAAAAAAAAAAAAAAAAAAAAAAAAAAAAGAAGAGGACAAGAGAAAAACACATCATTTAAGAGAATCTTTGAAAAAAAATAAAAATAAAATAAAATAAAAAAAGAGAGAGAATTTCACTCTCCACAGAACCTAACCTGGCCTCCTGTCTACGGTTGGGCACCCATGACCAGGGTAATACCAGTTCCCCCTAACTAGGAGGAAATCATCTATCATTTCCTTGTTTGTATCAGGGAGGCTGTTCACCAATGTATTATTTACATCCCTGGGCCTCAAGGAGAAAGCCTCGTGTTGGGTAGTACGAAGGGAGTAGGTGGCTATTATATCGTGCACGGTTAGGCTTAAACCTAACCAGCGATTAAGTTCCACCACGCCCATTACTATCCTAAATATATTGGGGCTTATTTGGCTGGGACTGAGATGAAAGTAATCTAAAAAATCAGCTAGAAGCGGGTCTATTGGAAAACGGACACTACCTTCAATAATGGCTACTAAGGGGAGAATAAGGTCCCTAGGTTCACCAGTTAGGGCATCTTCCCAAAACCTATATTCCAAATGCACGTCATCAGGAACTCCATAATGACGGCGAAATACAGCCATGGCTTGTGGGGTATTTACATATCGGGTTAACTTGCCCTGGGATTTCTTCGTTTTTGCCATTTATAAGGTATTCTCTGCGGATGAAATAAAGAAAAGGGAGGAATAAAAGAACTTACAGGTTGTGGTAGCAGAGAGGACAGAAGATCGGATTTAAGAGCGATGGTCAGGCGAGAGCAGCAAGAGCAGAGAAAGCAAGAAAGCAGGAAGGAAGTAGAAGCCAAAACAACGGGCCAGAAGCCAACTTATATAAGGGAGTCAGCCTTGAAACCGTAAGGGAGCATTCATGAACTCTCTGCCAATGGGTCACGTCCACCAATCAAATCCCAACGAGCGAAGAAGCAGAGAGGATGTGCAATGATGATTCATAAACGTCAGTACGTGGCTCGTTGCTCGAGACAGGAGCAGGAACCAAAACGACAAAAGCAATCTGAAAAGATCCTCAAAGAAATGAATCGACATCTTAACACGTGTCAGAAACGCATCATCCGCGTTAAGAAACCCTAATAGATGAACGGATTCCTGAGCGGCAATGATCCGTTCTGAAGGGCTATTGTGTGAGAGAATATTTTCCTTATAAAGGCCCATATGGAATGTGGGAAATAACGAGTCCACAGTGAGAACAAAGGCCCATTCAGAAAACAGAAAACAAGTATTTAGACGGATTGAAGCCCATCTAGAATCAATATTAATAAGCACTGATATGACATGAATTGGTTCATAAACCGTGCTCCGGGCACTCAACATCTATTTCCTTTGTGGCATTGGAAGATTCATTGAGAGCCGGAGACATCAAAGCTTCATCGGAGAAAAAGGAAAGATCATAAGCCGAGTAGTTTGTGTTGAACGGATACTGGGCAACTTAAGTAGAGTGGATATCACCAGCCTCCCAGGTGCATTAAATGGGGTCGGTGGGATATTAATGATTCCTGCCGAGCACATACCTCGAGACACTTATCACGTGACTGCCCAGCCGAATTCATTGAATGAAAAAGGAGACAGCAGCTTCTACGTCATGTACCAACGTCAAATTAGTCTAGTAAAGGCTGTCATAAGTCATATCACCCTCAAAGTGAGAGCCACACAGCTGGTAAAGCCCAAGTGGGACAAAATCAAACAATAAATAGAGCAGCAAACAAAGAGAATAAGGTATGCGCAAGAATTCATTAGAGAGCATATACACTGTTATTTTCTTGAACAAGAAAAGATCTAACTTAACCTTCGGAGAGTGATCAGGTGTAAATCGCCACCACCTCTAAAGAATTTTTATCTTTCTTACAGGCGAAATCCATTACCATTGACGATGATAAAAGATCAAGATATCTCCTGGTGAAGTTCTCAAGATTATTGTATCGTCCAAAAATTACGCAACACAAGACTGATACTGCACTTAGCACTCATATCCTTGTATAATGGTATAACTGATATTCCTAATACGCATGTACATCTAGTCATCCTCGACTGCGGGTGCACCTATTTTTCTTTGTTTCATTTCGTTATTCTTCATTCTTCTTGTCTTATTAATTTTTAGTATTATGACAAGAAGCTAGGCATTTTCTGAGCTTGAGGTTAGGGATGGGAAAAATATTTTTCAATGGCATGACCTCTGGCATCCTAATGGCATTTTATTCCAAACATATGGTTATAGGGTAGTATATGATGTTGCTAGTCACCTTGAAGAAAAATTTGCATGTGTCCTCAAGGAGAAGCAGTGGGTGTGGTAGGCTGACAGATCTGAACAACTTGTTGATATTCAGAGCAAGCTAGCTCAGCCTGATTCGGTTGAGGGATGAGTAGATGGAGTTTTATGGGCATCTTCACCTAAATTTAATTAGTTGTGCAGATACTTGGAAGGAAATCAGAATGAAGGGGCAGGTTGTATCTTGGTGGAGACTACTATGGTTTGATCATACCATTGCCAGACACTCTTTCATTGGGTGGTTAGCAATGAAAAATAAGCTTCCAACTAAAGAAATGATGATATAATGGGGTTTTAATGGAGATAATAAATGTGTTTTGTGTAATACTTATGTAGAAAATCGAGACCATCTCTTTTTTCTCTGCTACTTCACCAAACAAATTTGGAAGAATATCATGAGTCTATGTTTAATATTGAATATAGACAGCTGCTGGTTGAAACTAGTTGATTGGGCTACCAATAATCTAAAAGGTAGTAATTTTATAGTGACTATTTGTAAGCTAGCTTGATGGGCTAATTGGTATCACATTTGGCAACAAAGAAATGCTATAATCCACTCAAGGCAGATAAGGACTGAAGAACAAATTGTCAAAGATGTTAGAAAGGATGTCAAGTGCCGATTAGAGAGCTTCGGCAAAGCTTATGATTCTGTTCTTAACAGGATTTTGTGTTATAAATTGGGGGGGCGGGGGGGGGGGTGTAAATTCTACCGTTCTATGTAAAAGACACATGATTACTTGATTAGACAGCCAGTTCACCATTGAGCTACCTGTTTGGTTGGAATTTTTTCATTTGTAATGGACTTTTTAAATTTTTTTAGGCTGATGGAACTCAAGGCTAGGTGTTTAGGTGCTACTCTATTGTAGTTTCTTGGTTTGCAGAGGTGTCCTCTGTTTTTTTGTTCTTAGACCCCTTTGGGGCCCTGTGTTACATCTTTGTTTTCCTTAATAAAATTCTTAATGATTCAAAAAATAAATAAATAAAGTAATCACTCTTTGTTTAATTTTTTTGATAAATCAATTGGAAAACATTATGAGGTGTCAATCTTCACGTTAAATCAACTTGCAAATATTTTAATAAGTTAATTATCTATATCAAAGATAGTATTATATATTATATCAATTTTTAAATCATGGAAACGGTAATTATCTATCTAGACTATAGTATTGCGAATTTGCAAATCATATTCATTCTCAACTAACCTCAAAAACCCTGAGGGGTAGCTCAATTGGTCCAGCCTTAGGTGTGCGCAATGATCACTAGTTCCAAAAAAATAAAATAAAAAAAGTAATCACTCTTTATTTAATTTTTTTGATAAATTGATTGGAAAACATTATGAGGTGCCAATCTTCACGTTAAATCAACTTGCAAATATTTTAATAAGTTAATTATCTATATCAAAGACAATATTATATATTATATCAATTTTTAAATCGTGGAAACGGTAATTATCTATCTAGACTATAGTATTGCAAATTTGCAAATCGTATTCGTTCTCAACTAACCTCAAAAACCTTGAGGGGTAACTCAACTGTTCCGGTCTTAGGTGTGCACAATGATCACTAGTTCAGAAAAAAAAAAAAAAAAAAAAAAAAAAAAAAAAATAAAATAAAAAAAGTAATCACTCTTTATTTAATTTTTTTGATAAATCGATTGGAAAACATTATGAGGTGCCAATTTTCATGTTAAATCAACTTGCAAATATTTTAATAAGTTAATTATCTATATCAAAGATAGTATTATATATTATATCAATTTTTAAATCATGGAAACGGTAATTATCTATCTAGACTATAGTATTGCGAATTTGCAAATCATATTCGTTCTCAACTAATCTCAAAAACCCTGAGGGATAGTTCAACTGGTCCGGCCTTAGGTGTGCGCAATGATTACTAGTTCGAGTCTCCTCAAGGCCACCTACCCAAGGTAAAGCCTTGCACCTATCATGGTACACGTGCTAGTAAGGTGTTGCGTGTCCCCTTGGGATTAGTCTAGGTGCGCGTATCTACGGTACGTTGGCTCGGACATCTAAGGTCAGCAAAAAAAAAAAAAACTAACCTCATAATATATTGTGTTATAGATAGCGACGTATATACTTGGTCATGAGTTCCCACCTGCCAACCCGTCTCCCATTTGAACTCTTCTATATTGACTTCAATAATTAAAACATCCTCACAACTAAAAGTTTCTAAATATTGATTATAAACTCTTCTAGGGAGAGTTTTGTTCAAGAAAACTTTTTTTTTTTGTTTTTTGGTTTTCTTGTTTGTTTGTTTGTTTTTGTTTTTTTTTTTTTTTTTTGAAAATTATTTTTTGCAAATGGAAAGTAAAAAAGCAAATACTTCTGTTCTTTCCGAGATTTTTTGTCCTCTCCACAAAAGATGTTTTTTCCTAAGAGCCTAAGGCTTTTTTTATATAGAGAGAGAGAGAGCTAAAAGGCCTTAGGGTGGGATCGAATCCTAAGCATTTAGGATCTTTAAAACAATTTTGGAAAATTAGGGTTTCTGCCAAGAGGTGGCATATGATGGCCTCATACTAATGTATGCTAACATGAAAGTGGCATACGTCACTTTGGGCATAAGTCCTAAAACTCGTACAATTTTTTTTTTTTTTTTTCATTTCAATATTCTTATCTTTATTTTTATTTTTGAACAAGTGTTTAAGCCTTTCCATTGGCGATGTTGGGCCGTTCTTCATCAAGGTCAAAAGCTCAAGTTGTAGAGGTACAAAATGAGATGTCTAAAATTAGATCACAGATTAGTGAATGGTATACTCATCAACCATTCACTCCTTTAATTACCTACGTCCAAACTAGGAAAATGTCCTAGAAATTAAACACAACAGTGGTCATATCAGTGAATGGTATACACATAAACCATTCATTACCATTGGATACGTCCAAGCCTATCAAGGCATACCATTAAATATTACAAAGTATCGGGTCATATCAATGAGTGGTAAATACATCAACCATTTACTACTCTTAGTAGTCCAAAACCATTAGAACATACCTAACACAGTAACGATTTGCTCACAACAATGAATGGTATACACATAAACCATTCACTACCTTTGGTCCAAAATACATCAAGATGTACGATAACAAAATAGGTTTCAACAGATATTAGGTCTCATTGGTGAATGGCATACATATCAACCATTCACTATCAAATTGTGTTATAACACAATAGGTCACAACAAATATAGGGTCTCATCAGTGATTGGTATACACATCAACCATTCACCCTCGGTTTGGTCCAAAACACATCATAATGTACCATAGCACAACAAAGTCTTTACAATATTGGGTCTCATCATTGAAGAGTATAAACTTCAACCGATCATTACACGTGGTACTCCAAACACATCAGAACATATAGGTCACAACAAATAATGGGTCTCATCAATGAATGGTATACACATCAACCATTAACTATCCTTGGTTGTTTAAACACGTTAGATCATACTAGAAAACACAACAAGGATTGGGTCATATCGATGAATGGTATACAAATCAACCTTTCACTAATCATCAACCATTCACTACCCTTGGTAGTCCAAACACATTCGAACGTGCTATAAACACAACACTAAAGGTGGGATCTCATCAAGGAATGGTATACACATCAACTATTCATCACCCTTAGTTACATCCAAACTCATCAAGACATAACACGGGCACAACAAAGCACATCTAAGATTCACTTCTCAACAAAATAATTTGTTTCACATCAAGCATTGAGAAAAGCTCAAACCAAAATATTTTTTTTGTGGCTTCGCAATGTAACACCTTGCCCTAGAGTTCAATAATTTGAGAGAGAGTTGATTTAGATTATGGATTTGTCTACATCTCTGCGTGTGTGGATACCTATTTATTCAAGAAAATCAATTTCCTTTTTCCCACCCTTTTGCCTTTGGCTGACCAACGACTTGTAAAAACAAAATTCAAGAAGCTTGTGTATTTCAAGATCAATGGTAAACTGAAGGTAAGCTTTCGCAAGTGAGGTAAGGAATTTACAAATAGGACTAGGTTTAGATACATCGAAAAGTTTAAGAGCACGACCAGAGTCTAGAGAAAATGAGGCTTTTGATTGGACTTGAATGGATTGTGATAGAACAAGGAATAATCCTTTCGAATCCAAATTTGATAAAAAGATTTTGCGCATCCATGTGCATTTTCTTTTAATTAACTTTATATGAATTTTTCATCTTTCTCATTAGTTAATCAAAACAAGAAATTCAAAACTCAAATGTCTTTCATAGAGTTGATCGTCAAAATTATCTAAGTGTGCACACCTCATTTCTTGTCCTCGTAATTCTTCTTATGACAAGTCCCGATGTGCCCTTAGGGTGTGAAGTATTTACAACAACCACATCATCTTTTTAGGATGGCTAATCACACCTTAGAATTTCATTCAAGTTAAAATTTCAATCTAAGATTGATAATATAAACAAATCATACTTCAATGTACAATCACACCATAGAATCTCATATATTGGTGGTGACTCCGTGCACATCACATTCCTCAACTCCAAGCAATATTTTCTCGCACATCCAAGGAGTATGCATGTGATACACGCTCTTTACCCCTAAAATTAAAAGTCACGTGTAAAAAAATTTACAAATAAAAACTGATAAAGGAGTGTGGCATATGCTTCGTATTATCGTTCAGATAAGTATAAGAGAGTTATATATATATATATGTGTGTTTATTATATTAAACCATGATACCTTTGCAGCTGTGCTAAAATAAAAACCCATTTGAGTACCCAAATTGTAAAAAGGGCTTGAAGAAAACACTAAAAAATTGAATTTTTTTTCAATATTTGAAATTAATATAATAGATATAGATTGATTATATGTTGTAGATTATCTTTTTCTCAAGGTTATCCTCTTCAAATTGTATGCCTTTATTGCCTACAGTAAAAGTAAATTGAGCTTTGTTTATTGGCTACAAGGAAAGAATCAGAATAGAACACTAGCTAGACTTTGTTGTAACATGATGATGAGAGCTTCTTGATTTTAGCAAGGCAATTGTCTACGGGCCTTGTATGAGGTAAGTATTTCACTGCACTTCTCGGATTTAGTTGTTCAAGTTTGCACATCAAAGGGTTTAAAGTAATATCAACTACATTAAGTAGAATGGTACAATATTGTTGCCACGCAAAGATATATTTTAAAAAAAAAATCATTTTTATGCTTGCAAAAATATCCAAATTATATGTTTTTATTGGTTCGGTCAACCCAAACTTGGCCCATTTTACAACCTCAGCAACACAGACAGACGGGCCTTGATTTGGTTGAGACTGACTACTAATAATACACGAAGCTCTAGAGGCAGGGTTCTCTGAATTTTTTAGACTTCAAATTCAGGTGAAATCTTAAATTATTAATTGTGTGAGGGATTATTTTCCTTCTAAAGGCCCATTCAAAATACAGAAGACAATAAGTACTTAATAGGAACAAGGTCCATTCAGAATACAGAAGACAACGAGTACTTAATAGGAACAAGGCCCATTCAGAATATAGAAGACAACGAGCACTTAGTAGGAAGTTGATCAACACTAGAGTCTACGCTGACGAGCGCAGATATAACAGAAATTGGTGCATAAGCGACTCTCTTGGTGTTCAACGTTGAGGTTGATTTCTCTAGAACCAACATTGATTCTCTTTGTGGCATTGGAAGATCCACTAAGAAGGGCCAGAGGCATCAAGGCTTCATTAGAGAAAAAGGAAGGGTCATCAAAGAAGAACGGGAAGCACCAAGGCTTCACCAAATCAACGGTAACAGAGGCCGATCAGTTTGTACTATACGGATACCGGGCATCTTAGGTTGAACGAACGTCTTTCTGAAAACGGAGAGCAAATATTCACGGCGTCCCAGGTGCATTAAATAGGGTGGTTGGGGTATTAATGATTCCTGCCGAGCACAGACCTCGAGACGCCCATCCCGTGACAATCCAGCCAAATTCATTGAATGAGCAAGGGGACAGCCGCTGCTGTGCCCTGTACCAATGTCAAATCAATCTTTCAATGGTTGTCACAAATCATATCATCCTCAGAATGAGTGCTTCACAGCTGGTAAATACCAAGTGGGGGTGAAACTCTCTATAAATAGAACAAGATTCAGAACTATCAAGGTACGTGCATGTTCAATAGAGAGCTTATACACTGTTATTTCCCTAACCTAAATATAAAAATCTAACTTGATCTTCAGAAGGTGATCAACGAATACTGCCACCACCTCTAAAGAGAATTTTATCTCTTTTACAGGTAGATCCTTAACCATCATTCACACAAGCTAGATATCTCCTGGTGACGTTCTCAGGTCTATTATATTATCAAAAAATTACGCAACACAATTGGCGCCGTCTGTGGAAACGACTGTGAGAACTAAGCCAACCGAGTTTATCAGGCAAACCCGACTGAAAATGGCAGAGGAGAACTCTGTTATTCTGATCAACGACCCTCTACCCCACCCCTTAGGCACAAGAGGAGTCAGGTCAGAGGTTAGTATTGAGGCAAATGAAGAGAGGTCTCAAGAAGGCAGAGAAGCAAAGAGGTCAGAGGTACGAGGAGGAGGATCTCGCACCACTGGCGGTACGATCAACGCTGAGATCCTCAAAAGAAGCCAAAAGATTAAGAGGCTAGAAAGGGAACTGTGCGAGTTAAAAAATGCGCAAGAAGGCTATGACCAACAATGGTCCAGAAGGCAAAGGTCAAAAAGTCACTCTGGATCCTACGAAAGCTCTCATCGTTTCCCCAAATAATCTGAAAGAGATCACAAAGCCCAAAGGAGTTCCAGGCGGAGCAGGTCGGGGGAGAAAATGAGAAAGACATCACCCATGCACAAGCTTGAGAAGAAGGACCACAATCCGGTTTGGAAGCACCTACAACAGATTTCACATTCCCCGTTCTCTTCAAAGATTGAGTAAGCAAAACTTCTTACTAAGTTTACTCCTCCAAACTTAATCTCCTATAACGAGAAGACTGATCTAGTGTCACATCTGAGTCACTATAGGCAATCCATGACTCTTTACAACGGGAACGACTCCCTTATGTGCTGCATCTTCCCCTCCAGTCTGGGTGAAGTAGCACTCCGATGGTTTGACAGACTGGAGCACGGATTTATCCACTCCTAGAGAGAACTTTTCGAGGCATTCACCACCCGCTTTATCACCAACTCCAGAAAACCAAAGGAAGTGGATTCTCTGATGACCTTGATCATGAAACCCGGTGAGAGCCTGAAGTCCTATTCGGCGAGATACTGGGAAACATACAATGAGATTGACTTGTGCGGAGAAGATCTTGCCGTCAGGCAATTCAAATTCGGTCTGCCCATTGGTTGCAAGATAAGGCAATCCCTGACTAAGAAGCCGCCCCTCAACATGACGGATCTCATGTCTAGAATAGAACAACATGTCCGTGTTGAGGAGGACGGATTGCAGCCTCAGAAGCAACCGAACAACAACATATCCGCCCTTAAAAAGTCAGTCCAACCTGAAACAAGCAAGGTGCAACGCAAGCTTAAGCAGCCTAAGTCGGTCACAAAGGAATCATTTGAGGCCATAAATACCACCTTCAAAGAACCAATTTTCAGAATCCTTCCTCAAATCAAAGACAAGCCTTACTTTGTTTGGCCGGCCAAGATGGCTAGAGACCCGGCCTTCAGGGAGTCAAAACCATACTTTGCCTACCACAGAGAAAAGGGTCACTTGACCGAGAACTGCAGGAATTACAAGGGATTCTTGGAGGAGCTGGTTCGAAACGGACACCTCTGCCAATTTGTGGGCAACACCAAGCACCAACAACAACGGGATCATGCCCCAAAACCAAAGGTCCCTATCGGGATCATTGACGTAATCCACAATCATGCACGGGCCGATAACCTTAGAGCGGAGACCCGAACGACCGCTCACTTACGGGAAGTATTCCAAGTTTGTGAGGGCGCAACTCCGGCTCCAAAAAGGTTAAGAAAGGAAACGACGGAGGAGATCATCTTCATAGATCGCGACCTCGAAAGGGTGCAATTGCCACATTCTGACGCCTTGGTTGTCACCATGCAAATACGCAATTTTGACATTAAAAGAATATTAACTAACCCCGGAAGTTCGGCTGAGATCATGTATGACTCCCTCTTCAAAGGCCTTGGCCTTGGGCATGAAGATCTGGATAGAAAGGTTGACCCGCTGTACGGATTCTCCGGTGAGTCGGTAATGCCAATTGGCTGTGTCACTGTTAAAGTACATGCTGGAACAATCTCCTCCCCAACGGAATTTTGGGTGCTAAACTCCTATTCCCCATATAATGCGATTCTAGGGAGGCCCTAGCTGCACAAAATAAGGGCTGTCCCGTCTACATTACATCAGAGGCTAAGATTTCCAACTTCAGAGAGGATTATGGAAATCAAGGGTGATCAAGTAGCAGCCAAACAATGTCTTATAGCAGCCACCCATCAGAAAGCGGTTGCCATTTATGGACCAGAGCCAGAGTCAAAGGCGGATAAATAGCAATCACAGGACAGGGAGGAGAGTGATGACCGCCTCCCATAGAAGAAATGTGCCGAAGAGCTAGTGAAGCACCAATTATCCGCCTCGAACCAAGAAAAATATTTCCTATTGGGCGCATCCCTTCCACCAGAGCAAAGGGATGGCTTTATTACACTACTGTTGGAATATATTGATGTGTTTGCCTGGAACCCATATGAGGCGCCCGGCGTAGATCCAGCTTTTGCCTGTCACAATCTTAATGTGGATCCGCTATCCCGGCCCGTCGTTCAGAAGGGACAGTGGATCTCTCCGCTCCATAAGGAAGCAGTACGCAAAGAAGTAAACCGGTTAATAGAAGCGGGAGCAATCAAGGAGATCCTTTATCCCACATGGCTTTCTAACACAGTCGTGGTCAAGAAGAAGAACGGAAAGTGGAGGGTCTGTATAGACTTCACTGATCTAAACAAAGCTTGTCCCAAAAATCCATTCCCGTTACCCAAGATTGACCAGCTTGTTGATGCCACATCCAGTCATCAGAGAATGAGCTTTCTGGATACGTTCCAGGGATACCACCAAATAGCAATGAACCTGACGGATCTGGAAAATACGGCATTCATTACACCAAGGGGAATCTTTTGTTACAGAGTCATGCCTTTTGGGTTGAAGAACGTCGGGGCTACATACCAGAGAATGATCACAAAAATGTTCACAGAACAACTGGGGAAAACAGTTGAGGTCTACATTGACGACATGGTGGTTAAGAGTATCTTTGCAGAAGACCATCTCGGTGACCTACGGGCTGTGTTCAACACCCTGAGACAGCACCGCCTCAAGCTCAACGCATCTAAATGTGCTTTTGGTGTAGGATCCGGAAAATTTCTCGGATTCATGGTTACCCAACAAGGTATCAAAGCAAACCAGGACCAGATCACCACCATCCTCAACTTAAAGCCACCAAGAACTGTCAGGGAAGTCCAGAGGTTGACCGGAATGGCAGCAGCTACGTTTCATTTTCCGGTCAGCAGAGAAGTGCCACCCATTCTTTGACCTGATAAAGAAGGGCAAGAATTTTCATTGGGGAGACCAATCCAATCAAGCCTTCGAACAGCTGAAAGCATATCTTATTGTCGCCCCGCTTCTAGCCACTCCAGTAAATAAAGAATCATTATATATATACCTAGCCACCTCTGAACACGCTGTCAGCGCGGACATAGTACAAGAGGATTACAGCATCCAGAGACCGGTCTACTATACCAGTATGACCCTAGACGGGGCAAAATCGAGATACCTACCGCTGGAGAAATTGGCTTTTGCATTGGTCTACTCTGCCAAAAAGCTCCCGCACTACTTCCAAGCACACACCATGATTGTCTTAACGGAACATCCATTGAAAGCTGTATTGAGGAGTGCAGACTTCTCCGGACGAATATCCAAATGGGGAGCCCAACTTGGGGCTTATGACATCAAATACCAACCAAGGACCTCGATCAAGGGACAGGTACTGGCAGATTTCATTACTAATTCACCCCTGTGGAGATAGGACTCATAATGGTGAACCATGTATCATCCATACAGCAGATGGAGGGATGGAAGCTGTACATAGACGGGGCATCAAACTCACGTGGTTCAGGCCTAAGCATAGTGCTTTCTGCCCCCTAGGGGCAAATGATGGAACTGGCAATCCGTTTAGGGTTCCCCGCTTCCAACAATGTGGCCGAATATGAAGCTTTGTTGCAATGCCTAAGGAGCACAATCACTCTCCAGGCAGATCCATTACATGTCTTTTGCGACTCCCAGCTTGTCGTAAACCAGATCTCTAGGGAGTATGCAGCCAAAGATGAAAAGATAGTGGCATATCTCACAGAAGCAAGGAGATTGCTCGGGCAGTTCAAGCACGTTCAGGTGGAGCATATAAGTAGAGATCTGAACGGGCATGCAGACACTCTAGCCAGCTTAGCATCAGCTGTCGCCCCGGAACTAAGGCGGATCATCTCCGTTGGGGTCCAAAACCTCCCAAGTGTTGGAAAAGAAATAAATAATGGAGTATGTTCGATTGATCAGTCCATCAGTTGGATGAGTCTCATACTCGCTTATTTGAAAGATGATGTGCTACCAGAAGACCGAAAGGAAGCGGACCGGATCAGAAGAATCGCACCTCGATACTGGGTATCAAAAGAAGGGCATCTCTACAGAAGGTCCTACACCGAGCCATATCTACGTTGTGTTCACCCTGATACCGTTCAGGATCTATTATGGGAGATTCATGAAGGAGTATGTGGAGGCTATACAGGGGGACGATCTTTGGCACACCGTGCCATAGGGCAACGCTATTGGTGGCCTTACATGCAAAAAGACGCAACCCAATACGTAAAGAAATGTGATAAAGGTCAACGGTTCGCTCCATCTATCCACCAACCGGCGGCCAGTCTCAACCCTATTGCAAGCCCATGGCCATTCTCCCAATGGGGTCTGGATATAGTAGGACCTCTCCCCAGAGTTCCGGGGAATCACCAATGGCTTATTATGGCCACGAACTATTTCACTAAATGGGTAGAGGCAGAACCGCTGACACACATCACGGATGCTGATTCCAAAAAGTTTGTATGGAAGAACATCATAACCCGTTTTGGCATCCCCCGAGTATTGATGTCTGACAACGGGATACAATTTGACAGTGGACCGTTCAAGACATTTTGTGAGCAGTACGGGATCAGAAATCATTTTTCTACCACCGCCTATCCCCAAGGGAACGAACAAGCGGAATCCTCCAACAAAACATTGCTGGACGGAATAAAAATGAGCCAGGAAAAGGCAAAAGGGAGATGGGTTAAAGAACTGCCAAGCATCTTATGGACCTACAGAACCACCCCAAGAAGTTCTACTTAGGAAACCCCTTTCTCACTCACATATAGGGTTGAAGCAGTCATACCCCTTGAAATCGGTCTGCCTACAATCCGCACAGAATATTATGACCCTGTCACAAACGAGATAAGTCTCGCCACGGATTTGGATCTGACTGAGGAAAGAAAGGATTCAGCTCTAATTCATTTGGCCGCCTACTAGAACAGGCTTCGCAGAATGTATGAGAAATGAGTCAACTCCCAAGAACTGGTAGTCAGAGACTTGGTCCTAAGAAAGGTCATTGGAAGCTGGAGAGATGCAACTCATGGCAAGCTAGGACCAAATTGGGAAGGACCATACAAGATCACATCTGTGGCAGGCGTTGGGGCTTTTAAGCTAGAAGGGCCAAATAATACTCCTGTAACCTAAAGAGGTATTATCAATGAAGTCTCCGTTATCAATATCATCATCTTCGATTATCTACAAAGTCATTTCTATTAAGGCACAAAAACCCTGACCCGTTCAGGTGTGATCAAGGATTCATTATCCAAAGATCATGACCATTAAGGTACGGATAAGAAGGTCCGTATCGGTCACCCGAGTAAGAATGTCCATGATAAAAGTTCTTCCTAAAAGGCAAGAACCCTGACCTGTTCAGGTGTGATCAAGGATTCATTATCCAAAGATCATGACCATTAAGGTTCGGATAAGAAAGTCCGTACCAGTCACCCGGGTAAGAATGCCTATGATAAAAGTCCTTCCTGAAAGGCAAAAACCCTGACCCGTTCAGGTGTGATCAAGGATTCATTATCCAAAGATCATGACCATTAAGGTACGGATAAGAAGGTCTGTACCGGTCACCCGGGTAAGAATACCCATGATAAAAGTCCTTCCTGAAAGGCAAAAACCCTGACCCGTTCAAGTGTGATCAAGGATTCATTATCCAAAGATCACAACCATTGAGGTACAGATAAAAAGGTCCGTACCGGTCACCCGGGTAAGAATGCCCATGATAAAAGTCCTTCCTGAAAGGCATAAAACCCTGATCTGTTCAGATGTGATCAAGGATTCATTATCCAAAGATCATGACCACTGAAGTACGGATAAAACGGTCTTCACTGGTCACCCAGGCAAGAGTACCCACTCAAGAATCCTAACTAAAGGAAAAATCTTAAGTCTTCTAAAGGATATCTTCTAAGGGTTTCCTAGCTGCATTGAAGCCAAATCCGGTCAAACAAATATAGATTTGGTTGTTAGAAAATCATTGATTCAGTGTTCACATCAATACCTACTAAATTGAAACATTCACAAGTGAACACAAATTCAAAGTATACTTGTCAAAAAGTACAGATTCTCCATTCAATTCTTTAAAAAGATTGTACAAAATTACATCTTCATTTACAAAAAGAAGAAATTACAAAAGATCTACAAAAAACAAAATGAAAAACTAGGCCTTCAGTCAAAGGGCGGGGCATCATCCCCCTCTTTAGGCGATTGAGGCAGGGGCTCCTGGACCTCCTCTTCCAACACACCAATCGGAGCATCCGAATAGGGCAGGCTTTCCCGAAGTGGTAAGAGGGGAATCTCTTCAGTCTCCGACCATGCAAACAAAGCCTTCCATCGTACAAGGAAGGCTTCATTATATATGCCGGGGAGTTGGTTCGCCATTATTGTCTCAGCCTCGACCCGTCCTTGGGCAAAGGCCGCCTTTTCCCTCTCCGCCACCTCAGCCTCCAAGGCCTTAATCCTTTCCTCCGCCTGGATATTGGCCTTCAGAGTGGCACGGAGGGACTCCTCCGCGTCTTCTCTCTTCAACTCTGCCTCATCCCTTTTAAGGACGGCGACTCAAACCTGCTCCTTGTACCCCTCCACCTCCTTCTTCAAGTCAAAAGAACGAGTAGCAACTTTGAGAGAGTTCTCCAGCTAAGCAGCCAGAGTCTGGTACCGGTCCTCCAGTTCGAGAGAGCCCTGGATAGCCTAAGTGAAAGAAAAAATAATTGAGTCAGGCACTTGTTTAAAGACAGAAGAAAAGAGGAGAGCATATAAGCAAACTTACCATCATTAACCTGCGGCGGAGGTTGTCAATAACCTCCTGATTTGTGAATTGTTTTCACACCGCCATATCAGCAGGGAGACGTGCCACCTCACTTAGGGCACTAGCTGTGTTGGACCCCGCTCCACCAGTCCAAAGAACGGTGGCATCAAACCTCACCGGGTCCCCAAACACTTCATAAGAAGGCGCCCACAATGGGGCGGGTTCCTTTGAAGGACTGGGGCCTTGGCTTGGGACCCCGAGGTCCAGTTCAATACCCAGTTGATTTATTTGCGGTTGACCTTAGAAAAATTAATTAAGTCACAAATAGGAATTTTTGATAAATTTGTTACTGTCAATATAAAAAATATAACCAAAAGTTAAGATGAAAATCTCACAAATGAACAAGAAAATCATCAAAAAGAATTAGAAGATAGTAAATTAATAAAATAGAAAAATAACAAAGAAAATAATCATAATGATGTTCAAACATGTAATATACGAATGCATGTATCGCTTACAAAATTTTACTAACAATATTTGTTACAATTGTTTTTGTGTAAAAAAAAGTTTTTGAAAATTAAAATTGATAAAATCATATTTTGAGATGGATTGTGTCATTAGATGATTAAGTGGATTAGCCATATTATCAATTAAAAATGAGATGTTAAAAAACAAAATAAAAAACTTGCTTAATAATTTTGCATTCGTAAAGCAAGAACAATGAATCTAAAATAAAATATTAAAATAATATAAAAGGTTAAATAAATATTATTTAATTAAGATTTAAATAAATAAATAAAACCTCCCCTTAAAATTTTCACCTTATACCTCAAACCATATTCAGCTGACCCTGGAGTGATTTTACAATAAGAGTGTACAGTGTACTAGTTGATCAAGAACAATAAGAGTGCACTAGTTGATAAAGAAACCCCCAACTAGTTAAATGCTACACCCGCACTAGGTTTATTAACGTGTGTGAAAAGTGGTAACGTGTTCTTTTGTAACAAAGCTATCACAGACTCCAAGAACCTAAACTGGACAAATGGAGAGCATTCTATTCCAAACAAGGAAGCACACCATATATATCTATTCATGTATTTTTATGCTGGTCAAAACAGAATACCACTGACTTATAGCTACAAGAACCTAAAAGAGGTAGAGAAAAAATAAATAATTAAACCCAACCAACATCAAAACTGAAAGATGTCGCAATTTGAAAACCTCCTATCAACAGAAAGCATTATTACATGTGACCAAATGAAGCAAGAGAATCAACCAGAAACTTGAGCTTATATTCGATTCATTTTGTCAGCAAAAAACTTCCTTGCACTGAATGCACACCAAACATCTATACATGTATTTTTATGCTAGTCAAACAGCCAACCAACAACAGCAACAAAAATAACTAAAAGATGTTGCAATTTAAACCACCTACTACCAACAATAAGCATTATTACATGTGACCAAAATGAAGCAAGAGGATCAACCAGAACCTTGAGATTTTATTCCATTCATTTTGTAAACAAAAGAGTTCCTTACACTGAAAGCAAACCATACATCTGGTCATGTATTTTTATGCTTATATTGAGATCCGAGAAGCATAGACAGAGTAACCTGATACAAGTTGTAACAACTTACAGAATAGGTGTTCAACAGCAACAGAACAAACCACTATAGTATATTACAAGTATTTTTATGACAAACTTAGTGTCTCTTACCCCTCATGGTTTCCCATTTCAACTGCTCAGAATTTAATATCAGGTGACTGCACATAAGATATTGAAATCAGTTCGGACCTATACTTCTCAGCTCCGTCATTATTTGACACCACAACATTATCCACACTGTTGAAATTTTCAGGTACAGAATTCAATTCAAGAACCTGATCTGGCAGAGAATAAGAGATTGCTATAAGCAACTCACGGGCCAGCTCCTCAGAAACCTCTTTGCAGGATGCTTTGATATCCATAAAATGTGAAAGAATTTCCTGCAATTTAAAACATACTAATTTACCATAGAAAGTGTTGACAACTCACTTTTGTATTTATTGAGGTGAAACCTGAATAACTTACTGGATATACATATTAATTTCCAACAAGAAAAAACCTTAGCAGGTTTTCCCTGGTTTGGATGTACATATTAATTTCCATATACGAATCAGTTGTCTATGAACTTACATTCACGCTCCCAATAATCAGCACAAATTAAATTGGATCATTTGGTTTTGTAGTTAGTAAAAACTCGTTTTTGTGTCTGACAAGGGTGAGCAGAGGAAACAATTTGGACGTTGCTACTAAAAGAAGAAGAAAAAAAAAATGAATGTTCTCGTAGTACAGTTGGAGGTTGAAAATATGGTAATAATCAATCGTTCTTGCATATGGAAACCACTGTACTGTTACTTCTTTTTCCTTCACCAAACTACTGCTCATTGACCTACAGAGGTATCTTTTACTTCAAGAATCACACTAGAATGTCTTAGAGAAGCAAAAAACACCAATTGATAGAAAGGAAAGATGAAGTAACCTTATACAGGATCTTAAGTAACAGTTTTGTATGACCCCATTGGTATGAACTATAAATCAAAACAGCAGATTCATTATCCTAACAATTATTCTAATCAAACTCACACAATGGTTTTCAAGGACTCACATAAACGAAGACCATTCAACTTTTCTTGCCCCAAGAAGAAATTCAACTATCTTGATGAAAAACATTCATGATTCAAAGCTGAACATACAACCAACAAAAGATCGTTTCCAAAAAAATATTGCAAAATATGACTCCACATTTAGGCCCACCACGGATTAATTTTGATGATCATGGTAAAACCAACATGTTTCCAACAACCTTAGATTAGAAGAAAATGATTTTCATTTAAGATATATATATATTGCTAATTTAACCAATTTGGGTTGCTAATTTAGTAGGTGTTGAGTTTCCTGGCAAAATCAAAAGGGTTTGTTTATAAGCCTTCACTATTATATAGTTGTTTGGATTAGTTTTAAGTCTTGTTTTATTACAAAACTTTTACAACTGTCCATACAGAAGTTTCCAATCAGAAAGTCTCTATTTCCTCTTAGTTTTACTGATAGACATGATTCCTGAATACTTTAAGTTCCCCAACTTTCCAGATAATCCTGCAGTCTTTTCTTGGCCACAAACTCCCTAGTAAACATAGTCAATGTGACCTTTATCATGCGTAATTCCAGAGTTAACCTTCTTCATGATATATCCTAAACTCTAAACCCAATAAGCTCTGGCTCAAATGACCCTCCTTCCACAAGAATAGGTGAAGGGTAAGGTCATAAGTCCACTGAATGTATGAAACTTCTCTAAAACCTTAGGTCCTTAGCCTACCTGTATTGATTGGAGACAACTCTATATCTCCGATATAAAGGGCTATCCTTCCTCAAACAACGTATAACAACTAAGAATCTATAAACTTTAAAACCTTAGCCTACCTATTTTGATTGGAGACAAATCTATATCTCCAATATAAAGGGCTATCCTTCATCAAACACCATAACCACTAAGAATCTATCATCATATTGAAAACCATATGTTCCCATTTTGGTTTCTAACAAAATATATGGGTAAATAGCATTTTCTCATCCTAAACAATGAGGTCAGTTACAATGACCCACTAAACTTTTGAGCAATCAACCACCTGTAAACTATGGGAAAAGTTGCAAGGTCCCCCTACCATTAAAGTTTCCCCAATTTCCATTATCCTTAATTCTACTTCTTGCAACTTTTAGAGGTGACATTGCAAAGTACCCTATAGTTTAGGGTGAAAGTGCAGTTTACCCAAAAAAATAATCTGGAGATTCAAAGCATATATAGATGAGAATAGGACCAATCTCATTAAAACTACATCATGCATATATGATAACAAAGATTTCAAAAGGAAAAAAAAAAAAAAAATTAGTAATGGGGAATGGCACAAGGAATCTAAAAGTTTCTTTTTTCGAATTTCAAGCATTTTCTTTTTTTTCATTTTTTTTTTTTTTTTTAATAATCGATAGTTGGGAGAGAGGGGATTTGAACCATACAAAGCTCTTGGCGCAAACACAAGTTCATTGATACATACAGTCATACGTTGGGTTCTTCTAAGGTAAGTCTAGGGTAAGAACAACACTATGATCAGAATCTTTTATTAAACTGTTTTAATCTTAGCCCTTTATTTATATTCATGAAGGAATAGTGGAAATTGAAACACCAAAATGCTTGGATAAATCATAGTGAAAAAAAAAAAAAAAAAAAAATACCACAGAATTTTCCGATATATGCATAACAGCTTCATTCGTTGATTAAATATGGGAAAGAAAATATAAAAATTCAGAGAACATCCTTTTTTCTTTTTTTTTTAATCTTTTGGGATAAATGGGAATTTCCTAATTTCACATTCATCTTGTTGTTCTTTTCTCATCGGACTCGAATTCGAATGTCAGAAATCCGAAAGCAAACGAATCAAGCAGCTAAAATGAATTAGCCCCCTAAACCTAATTTGTTATACTAAAAAAAAAAAAAAAAAAATCAGCCCAAAAAAAAAACGAAATTGTGGAATCTCTAATTTTTATTCTTTAAAAAGGAGAATACAAGAGAAAAGTCCACCTAGGCGAGGTGAGTTTTTGATCGCGAATATTGGAACCAAAAACTAATTAGACATCAAATTCAATTTTTTTTTTTTTTTTTCCCACAGTTTCTTTAGAACCAAACAGGAAGTACGGTCCGGAAGCGTGGTGTGTGATCAGCTAAAGATATAATTAGGAAAAATTAAATATATCAGGAAACAAAATAAAATTACCAAATTCGAAAAAGAAAAAAAAAATTAATGACTCACCTTACGTTGTTTAAAAGTTGTGTGGTTGTTGTTCAATGAATTATGAATGACCCTTTGGACTTTTGGTTTCTTTTTAATTTGATTTTTTTTGTGTTGGGTGTATTGTTGTTGTGGGGAGGGAGGGGGTGTGGTTGGGGGTTTGGGGTTTGTGTGGAAGGGAAAATGGGTGTAGTACTGTAGTTTCTAGAAAAGTCTGGGGGTTATATTATCTACAAATTGTCTTAGATTGCAGTGGCAAAACAGTAGTTTTGTATTAAAAAGAAACCAAAAGTCCAAAGGGTCATTCATAATTCATTGAACAACAACCACACAACTTTTAAACAACGTAAGGTGAGTCATTAATTTTTTTTTTCTTTTTCGAATTTGGTAATTTTATTTTGTTTCCTGATATATTTAATTTTTCCTAATTATATCTTTAGCTGATCACACACCACGCTTCCGGACCGTACTTCCTGTTTGGTTCTAAAGAAACTGTGGGAAAAAAAAAAAAAAAAAATTGAATTTGATGTCTAATTATTGGTTCCAATATTTCCAAGATCAAAAACTCTCACCTCGACCTAGGTGAGCTTCTCTTTGTATTCTCCTTATTAATATAAAAAAAGAGCTCAATTCAATTTCGGTTTTTTATTTGCTGATTTTTTTTTTTTTTTCTCATTGTAACCAAACAAAATTAGGGTTTTTAGGGGGCTAATTCATTTTAGCTGCTTGATTCGTTTGCTTTCGGATTTCTGACATTCGAATTCGAGTCCGATGAGAAAAGAACAACAAGATGAATGTGAAATTAGGAAATTCCCATTTATCCCAAAAGATTAAAAAAAAAAGAAAAAAGGATGTTCTCTGAATTTTTATATTTTCTTTCCCATATTTAATCAACGAATGAAGCTGTTATGCATATATCGGAAAATTCTGTGTTTTTTTTTTTTTTTTTTTTTCACTATGATTTATCCAAGCATTTTGGTGTTTCAATTTCCACTATTCCTTCATGAATATAAATAAAGGGCTAAGATTAAAACAGTTTAATAAAAGATTCTGATCATAGTGTTGTTCTTACCCTAGACTTACCTTAGAAGAACCCAACGTATGACTGTATGTATCAATGAACTTGTGTTTGCGCCAAGAGCTTTGTATGGTTCAAATCCCCTCTCCTCCAACTACGAATTAAAAAATGAAAGAAAAAAAAGAACTTGTGTATGCTTGAAATTCGAAAAAGAAAACTTTTAGATTCCTTGTGCCATTCCCCATTACTAATTTTTTTTTTTTTTTTTTCCTTTTGAAATCTTTGTTATCATATATGCATGATGTAGTTTTAATGAGATTGGTCCTATTCTCATCTATATATGCTTTGAATCTCCAGATTATTTTTTTGGGTAAACTGCACTTTCACCCTAAACTATAGGGTACTTTGCAATGTCACCTCTAAAAGTTGCAAGAAGTAGAATTAAGGATAATGGAAATTGGGGAAACTTTAATGGTAGGGGGACCTTGCAACTTTTCCCATAGTTTACAGGTGGTTGATTGCTCAAAAGTTTAGTGGGTCATTGTAACTGACCTCATTGTTTAGGATGAGAAAATGCTATTTACCCATATATTTTGTTAGAAACCAAAATGGGAACATATGGTTTTCAATATGATGATAGATTCTTAGTGGTTATGGTGTTTGATGAAGGATAGCCCTTTATATTGGAGATATAGATTTGTCTCCAATCAAAATAGGTAGGCTAAGGTTTTAAAGTTTATAGATTCTTAGTTGTTATACGTTGTTTGAGGAAGGATAGCCCTTTATATCGGAGATATAGAGTTGTCTCCAATCAATACAGGTAGGCTAAGGACCTAAGGTTTTAGAGAAGTTTCATACATTCAGTGGACTTATGACCTTACCCTTCACCTATTCTTGTGGAAGGAGGGTCATTTGAGCCAGAGCTTATTGGGTTTAGAGTTTAGGATATATCATGAAGAAGGTTAACTCTGGAATTACGCATGATAAAGGTCACATTGACTATGTTTACTAGGGAGTTTGTGGCCAAGAAAAGACTGCAGGATTATCTGGAAAGTTGGGGAACTTAAAGTATTCAGGAATCATGTCTATCAGTAAAACTAAGAGGAAATAGAGACTTTCTGATTGGAAACTTCTGTATGGACAGTTGTAAAAGTTTTGTAATAAAACAAGACTTAAAACTAATCCAAACAACTATATAATAGTGAAGGCTTATAAACAAACCCTTTTGATTTTGCCAGGAAACTCAACACCTACTAAATTAGCAACCCAAATTGGTTAAATTAGCAATATATATATATCTTAAATGAAAATCATTTTCTTCTAATCTAAGGTTGTTGGAAACATGTTGGTTTTACCATGATCATCAAAATTAATCCGTGGTGGGCCTAAATGTGGAGTCATATTTTGCAATATTTTTTTGGAAACGATCTTTTGTTGGTTGTATGTTCAGCTTTGAATCATGAATGTTTTTCATCAAGATAGTTGAATTTCTTCTTGGGGCAAGAAAAGTTGAATGGTCTTCGTTTATGTGAGTCCTTGAAAACCATTGTGTGAGTTTGATTAGAATAATTGTTAGGATAATGAATCTGCTGTTTTGATTTATAGTTCATACCAATGGGGTCATACAAAACTGTTACTTAAGATCCTGTATAAGGTTACTTCATCTTTCCTTTCTATCAATTGGTGTTTTTTGCTTCTCTAAGACATTCTAGTGTGATTCTTGAAGTAAAAGATACCTCTGTAGGTCAATGAGCAGTAGTTTGGTGAAGGAAAAAGAAGTAACAGTACAGTGGTTTCCATATGCAAGAACGATTGATTATTACCATATTTTCAACCTCCAACTGTACTACGAGAACATTCATTTTTTTTTTCTTCTTCTTTTAGTAGCAACGTCCAAATTGTTTCCTCTGCTCACCCTTGTCAGACACAAAAACGAGTTTTTACTAACTACAAAACCAAATGATCCAATTTAATTTGTGCTGATTATTGGGAGCGTGAATGTAAGTTCATAGACAACTGATTCGTATATGGAAATTAATATGTACATCCAAACCAGGGAAAACCTGCTAAGGTTTTTTCTTGTTGGAAATTAATATGTATATCCAGTAAGTTATTCAGGTTTCACCTCAATAAATACAAAAGTGAGTTGTCAACACTTTCTATGGTAAATTAGTATGTTTTAAATTGCAGGAAATTCTTTCACATTTTATGGATATCAAAGCATCCTGCAAAGAGGTTTCTGAGGAGCTGGCCCAGGAAATTCTCTTCATCATTTTATGGATATCAAAGCATCCTGCAAAGAGGTTTCTGAGGAGCTGGCCCGTGAGTTGCTGATAGCAATCTCTTATTCTCTGCCAGATCAGGTTCTTGAATTGAATTCTGTACCTGAAAATTGCAACAGTGTGGATAATGTTGTGGTGTCAAATAATGACGGAGCTGAGAAGTATAGGTCCGAACTGATTTCAATATCTTATGTGCAGTCACCTGATATAAATTCTGAGCAGTTGAAATGGGAAACCATGAGGGGTAAGAGACACTAAGTTTGTCATAAAAATACTTGTAATATACTATAGTGGTTTGTTCTGTTGCTGTTGAACACCTATTCTGTAAGTTGTTACAACTTGTATCAGGTTACTCTGTCTATGCTTCTCGGATCTCAATATAAGCATAAAAATACATGACCAGATGTATGGTTTGCTTTCAGTGTAAGGAACTCTTTTGTTTACAAAATGAATGGAATAAAATCAAGGTTCTGGTTGATCTCTTGCTTCATTGGTCACATGTAATAATGCTGTTGTAGGTGGTTAAATTGCAACATCTTTTAGTTATTTTGGGGTTGTGTTGGCGTTTGACTAGCATAAAAATACATGTATAGATGTTTGGTGTGCATTCAGTGCAAGGAAGTTTTTTGCTGACAAAATGAATCGAATATAAGCTCAAGTTTCTGGTTGATTCTCTTGCTTCATTTGGTCACATGTAATAATGCTTTCTGTTGATAGGAGGTTTTCAAATTGCGACATCTTTCAGTTTTGATGTTGGTTGGGTTTAATTATTTATTTTTTCTCTACCTCTTTTAGGTTCTTGTAGCTATAAGTCAGTGGTATTCTGTTTTGACCAGCATAAAAATACATGAATAGATATATATGGTGTGCTTCCTTGTTTGGAATAGAATGCTCTCCATTTGTCCAGTTTAGGTTCTTGGAGTCTGTGATAGCTTTGTTACAAAAGAACACGTTACCACTTTTCACACACGTTAATAAACCTAGTGCGGGTGTAGCATTAAACTAGTGGGGGGTTTCTTGATCAACTAGTGCACTCTTATTGTTCTTGATCAACTAGTACACTGTACACTCTTATTGTAAAATCACTCCAGGGTCAGCTGAATATGGTTTGAGGTATAAGGTGAAAATTTTAAGGGGAGGTTTTATTTATTTATTTAAATCTTAATTAAATAATATTTATAACCTTTAATTATTTTAATATTTTATTTTAGATTCATTGTTCTTGCTTTACGAATGCAAAATTATTAAGCAAGTTTTTTATTTTGTTTTTTAACATCTCATTTTTAATTGATAATATGGCTAATCCACTTAATCATCTAATGACACAATCCATCTCAAAATATGATTTTATCAATTTTAATTTTCAAAAACTTTTTTTTACACAAAAACAATTGTAACAAATATTGTTAGTAAAATTTTGTAAGCGATACATGCATTCGTTATATTACATGTTTGAACATCATTATGATTATTTTCTTTGTTATTTTTCTTTATTAATTCAAAACTATGTTAGCAGCAATTCTAAGACTAATTGCTAGATGAAAACCCCCAGACTTTCTAGAAACTACAGTACTACACCCATTTCCCTTCCTTTAGTACCACGATTTCAGTTTTTTTTTTTTTAACACAATTTTTAAGGCCTACACGCCACACTGTGATGGTGTATAATAAAAGAAAATATTACTAAAAAGCATCACTATAGTTCCGTTTTATGCTAGCTAGTCTTTGTATAATTTTTTTTTTTTTAGTAAACATAGTCTTGAATCTTTATGTAGGCCATATATATTATTATAAATCAAAGACTAATTGAATGTTTTTTTTTTTTTCTTTATTGATGATTACTCTTGGATGCCATTTTTTTTTTTTTAAAATGAAAAGAAAGTTATCTCAAACGTGAAATTTTTGTTTAATTTAATAAAGCATATTAAGAGCATTCTTAACTGGTTCTTTACAATTTCTTTGCTTTATCTCTTCAAAAAGCCCTTTTTTTTTCTTTTTTTTTAGTTATCCACTTTTACAAAAAACCTCACATCCTACTTTCTATTTCACAGTGCATCATATAAAAAATAATCTTATAATTAACCATTTTTCGTTCCACCAAACTATTTTACAATACATCAACGACAACCAACAACTCACGGCTATCCAAAACTCACAATAGGCCGGCAACCAACAACCCACAACGATGACCCAACCAACCATGCGCGACTACCCAAAAGTCAAAGTAGACCCACGTCAATCAAACTCCACCACCCAAACCCATCAATTGCCACCAACAAACAAACCCAAACCATCAACGAACCCACCCTCAAACCCATCATTGTAGTCAATGCCGACATCAAACCCACTACCGCAATGCTCACAAACCCACCATCAACGAATCCACCCTCAAGCCCATCACCATAGACAATCCCAACATCAAACCCACCACCTTCAATGCTCGCAAACCCACCATCAAACCATCAATGAACCCACCGCCACAAACCCACCATCAATCCCAAACCCAAAATGCAACGCAAACCCATGCCCCAAGTCGATCACCCATGCCAGCAAATCTTCAAACCACAACAACCACTACAAATTGTCAACTCATACCCACAAATCAAACACAAATCTGAATCACCCATCTCCATAACCTTTTTATACCCAAAAAAAAACCCATGCCTAATTGCTCCAACCAACCGTGCCCAAGAGAGTGCGAAAGAGAGGAGCATGGAATGTGAGAGAGAGAAAACTTTTGAAATTTTTCAGTTAGGGGAGAGAGTGATTGAATAAATAAATAAATATATATAATATATTAATATATTATATATTATATATTATTATATATATATATATAATATATATATATATATATAATGAGTTAATAATTTACATGAGCCTGTAACTTTTTGTAAAATAATAAACAGTTTTAGATGACCAAGTGTGGGTGTGTTTTTTGTGATTTTCTAAGCAGTATCTATTATTGTTAATAATAAGTTTTAGCTCACCAGCTGAGAATGCTCTAAGGTTCTTCAATCTAATAATGCATTAGGACATACTTAGCCTATTTTGAGTTCTTTTTTTGCTGATCATGTGGTAGACTGGTAGTTGAGTTAAAGCATCTTCATTTGTTGGATGTTGCTCACAAGTTATTCAATATGAAGGTACCAAACCACTTCTGGGATGATGTTGTTCTCACTACCTATTTACACATTAAATAACTTTTGGGCCTACAAACAGTATTGAGCCTAAATAAGTTATTTATTATAAAGACTAGAATTACTGTTTGGACCTAAATGAAACAAGTTACATTACTTTAAGTAAAAGCCCAAATAATAAAGCCCGAGTATACCTCGAGGCAGTACCCAATCTTATCTAAAAACAATTATAAAGCAATTCGATTTTAAAAAACTACTAAATAACGGCTTGTGAACAATTTGGATGAGTATATGACAAGTGTGATCATCTCCAAAAAGAGCGCTTCTCTATCTTAGACAAGGCTTACTGAGGATTTGAAATTCGAAATGAGAAAATAACTGTTCAATTGAAGAAACTACTGCTCGAGGAAGGTATAAATAGAAGAAAAGAAGACAGTTATCAGCCCTCACATATTTTCCAGAGTTCAGGGGTCCATTTTGTGATTCAAAGTGTGTTCAAGTGTTCAAAAGTGTGTAAAACAGTGTAATTCTGTGTGTTTAAGTGCTCTAAGTGTGTTTTTAGTTCGATTGAGAGTTAGATCCTATAGTTTGAATTCTTAAAGTGTGTGAGAGTGATAGGAAACTTCTCTTTTGTAAGTTTCTGTTGTTCTTGTTCATATTTGAAGTGATTGTACTCGATTATCATTCATATATTAATATAAAGTTTACAACAGTTGAATTTTCATGTTACGTACATTTACTGAAAAAATTGTTTAACTTTACAAAAAATAGAATTAAACTTTATCTCGAGATCAAATCTATGATCAAGTTTGTCTTAGAGATTTCTTGATATCAACTTCTATATTAAAATCATAAGTAAATCAATTAGTGTTTACCATTTCTGAGATCGAAACTAAGTCCTTTATCATTAAGGCATAATTTGGACCAAACACACCGATTTTTGATTAAGTGTTAGTTTGGATAAAACTGATTAATAAACTTGATTAATTATAAATTTTAGTTTTGTTCAAACACTACCCGCCATATCACTAAAAATACGATCGATGTAACTTTTTTCCCTCGCCAGGGGAGATGCTAGATCATTTATAAGGTAACAAAATTCAAGAACCATCATTGCAAAAACAAGGACTGTTCCAATATACCAGGATCCTTAAATAATAATAAAAAATAAAATAAAATAAAAACCCTGGAAAGGAATTACAATCCAAAAGAAACAAAAACCTTTTTCTTCTGTATTCTAAGTCACTGGCATCATCTGCTCTGTAGGCAACATGATGCCTCAAGAAATACATTTCATAAAGTAAATCAGCATCTGATAAACCAAAGACTTATGTATCTTTTATGAATTACATTATACATTGCTCAAACTTTCAACTGTATAGGCAACACAATATCTGTTAAACTTTCCTGAAAACATCTACTACCACTATTCATTTTTCCCTACCACATCAATTTCTATTCTAAACAATGTTCTCACAGCACTATGATGTCTAAGGACTCATTGAAATTTAAGTATATAGCTAACAAGCTCAGAATTCAGCCGCGCCAGCTGTTTTGTCTCTTTGCTTCGAAGGCTGTGCCATCATTGAGCATGTCCTGAGCATCAGTTTCCATTCCCAACTTCGAGAGAGCAAGAGCCTGCAAGAAGAATGCAGTTGGCCACTCTGGTATGCACACCTGAGCCTGCATGGCATCCCTCAAGGCAAGTTCTGCTTGGCCATTTATCAAGTAGGAGAAGGCTCTCCTTGCAAAGACAGTTGCTGAGGGAACGGGCATCATTACCACTAACTATTTATCAAAAGAAAAAGGGACATTTCAGCAAAATAAAAATAAAATCTTAAATTCCAGTGATCGAACGTGTAGTAAGAAATGAAACACATGTACAGAATACAAATGCAAGTTTTTTACTGATTAAATGGGCAGTGGGATAAAATGTTATCACACTTCAAAATACTAAATAAAATATATTTAGGATCCCAGTGTATAGTGCATACTAAACTATGCATTTTGTTATCATTAAACAAGCTCGTGGATAGCCAACATATTTTGATAAATTGGTTCTGGAAGAACCTGATTTTGAGAAGACATTATATGTTATAAATAAAGAAAAGAGAGGAATGTAGTGCATCTACCTTCGAATAATACTCAATTGCACTCTTGAAATCCTTATCCCTAAATGCAATATCCCCAAATTTCTTCATGTTCAACATATCCTGCACTTGTTGCGTCCATTCTTGAAATGACAGCTACATATACAGATCACATTGTCAAAGAATAGCGCAAAATAGAACTTATGATACTATGAACCCAAAATAAGAACAAACATGTGAAGTAAGCAAAACCACCACAATATGCCAAACTAATATCAAATATTATATAATTCATAGTATTTTTATATTTCTATATTGCATGGAAACAACTTGTGCTGAAATGACAACTGAGACACACAACATGGATATTCCAAAAGGGAAAATTTTAAAACCTAACTCATCATCCTACTCACATTATATTTCTCTAATTCATAATTATTGGCTCATTGGACATTCAACATCCATTAACCCTTTATCCACTTAAAAAAAAAAAAAATGCATCCATGGCATACAAATATGTCCAAGAAGGTTGGAGTGCCATGATCAACACACTGTCCGCAACAAGTGAGAGCTCCTTTGAAGTGTATCTTGTGTCAACTACACATGAGAATGACCCATACTTCACATCTGGTTAAATGATAACAACCACCTTAAACCATCAAATGATTTACAATGTGCCCCTGAACTTAGAAACTTAGAAACTAAGAAATCAACCCCCTACCTTAACTCAGATTTGCAAATAGCCTCCTACCATTATTATTTTCTGTCTAGTTGAAGAGAATTTTCATAAAATAACCCCCATACTTCCCGTCTAAACACTCTGAATTCGTTTAAACCTTTTAAACACTCAAAATTGGAAATTCTTGTGATGTTAAATGTCTTCAAATTGATAGAAATTGATAATTCTAGGGGATCATTGCAATTTCAAGTAAAGCTGGGGGAAGGGGGGGGGGGGGGGTTTGATTGCTCCGTTTTAAAGTTTAGGGGGCAACTGTAAATCGAGTGATCGTTTAAGACGGGGTTTTTTTTTTTTTTACAATTTTCCCTTAAATAATTGTCTTACCATAAATCCTTAATCCTAATTTCCTAATCAGTTGGGGTTTGCTGAAAGTGTCCACAAATCTAATTATGATTAAAGATTTGTTTAGTATTGACATTATCAAATTGTATCAAAACTCTATACAGTCAAACCAGAAAGTTTGAAGTATAGAAGAGATCATTCAAATACCTCATTTTCTGCACCCTCTTCATCTTTATAGCCTGTTTTTAGCAAAATATCATGCACAACGGTAAGATCCATCCTTGTACAAGCCTTCCCAAGGGGGGAAAGCATAGTTGGCAGCACCACTGTATTTTTAGTCAGGCCCATTAGAACATGCGATGCCACCTAAACAAACAAGGGGACGAATTTAAAACCAAAAAAAGAGGGAGAGGGGGAGGGGGGGAGAGAGAGAGAGAGAGAGAGAGAACCATGATTACATCAAAAAGCGAATCAGAGGCAGAAAGAATGCGTAAAACAGAAGAGATAGTTATTTCAAGATTTGAGGATAAGATGAAATCTCACCTCTTTCTGCTTTTGAAGTGGTGCAACTGCTGCAAAAAGAAACTTCGTATCAGGTCGATCCCTAGCCTCAGACTGAAGACACTTTGAAGCAAGTTCAACCAATTTAGTAGCATCATCATTGGCATACTGTCCTTCCAGTGATGAATCCATCAACGACAATACATTTTTCCCTCTTATCAAGTCCAACGCCTGGAATTATAATAAATAGCATTGGCCATCATTGAATTCAACCATATACAACTTTAGGGTGTGTGTGCATGTTTATTTGTATGCATAATCCAAACACTGATACAAACAAGTACCAATAAGCTATAGCAAGTTATGCAATTCCAGTAATTAACACAATTTTAAAACTGGTGGATGTCCCAGAAGTTCTGAAAGTCATGTCAAATTAAGCTTATAAAGAAATGTAACAGTGAATAACTGAACATTTAAGTGATGATCTACCAAACAAGTAGTTTGATGAGCACAAACTCTATGTGGAACCATTTCTCATTACCCAATTGTTCTCACTAGTTTGAGGTAGCAATGATGTAAAAAAAAAAAACTTGCATGACATAGATACATTATGGAATGCAATGAAACTGAATAAATTTAAGATATATTTGACTCATAGGCAAGGCTGTAATCAGCATATCTGGACCCTTGAGATGATCCATTACAGATATATAGTTGTATATACTCCTTGTTAAATAATCCATGGTGATTGCACAAAATAAGAAGATAGGGGGAAAAGGGAAAAAAAATCCTTGGAATACAAACACATGGAGAACAATCTTAAGGTTTATGGAACGAATGCAACATACATGGCTTGGAGGAATATGCTTCCCACTTAAGAGGTCCAATAGAACTGTTCCATAACTGTAGATCACACTCTCTGGGATGACCCTTCCTGCAGAGTATGACACTAATCAAATTCACTGGATGTGGGTCTTCATATCTCCATAATTATCAACATGTTCTAAAATTATCAGATCAACACCACTATTGTAGGGTGATACTACTCAAAAGAAACAGTATTTGCATGTATCTCACAACTCATGGCTCTTGAAATATAGGTCTCTATCTTTTCATGCATTATTTAGCAAGAATATAACTTGCTCAAACTTGGAGTTCAATACTGCCTAAATAAATCATGTTTATTACTTTTATCACACTAATATAACAATGAGTGACAGAGCATATGGGTGTGGTAGTATTCTGCTTTAGTAATGTGATACCGAGACTGTTCTATTTTATGTTCCATAGTATGGGTGGAAAGACTATCTGACCATTTCATCAAACATATGTAATGATAAATTGCAAAATGCATTGGATGATGGAAATAGACCATACAATCAAATTCAGTCTCACAGAAGGATATGTGATTGATGTAATTACCTGTCCGCAAAAACTCAGGCGGAGTGTAAGCTAAATTAGTACTGTAGCTTTTCCCATCTCGACTGTTTTTCATAAGACCAAAACTAGACAAACGTGGGTCACCATCCTGACATATGTGAACAAATCCGTCACGATCTAACCAAAACAACTTTACAGCATGACATAATATTTGGCCAAAGAAATTCCATATTGATGTTCATATAAGTGGTAACTACACGCATATACATACATGTGTGTATATATATATGTGTGTGTGTGTGTGGGTGGGTGGGTAGGTGGGTGGGTGTGTGCGCGTGCGAGTGTGTGCGTGTATGTGCATGCGCATAAGAGCAAAGGTTGTCATTAGTAAAAGAAGGCAAGCTTGAGAAGTTTAAGGTAGCAACAATCAAAAGCAATGTCAGAGAAAACCAATAAAATTTGAAGTTATTCGGTTAGGTGTAAAAAGAATGATTATTGTACTATTAACTATTAAAAATATTACCCGGGCACGCACAATGAAAGAACAAGGCCTAAAAATAATGTGAAGCAAACAGATTATTTTATTTCAATTTTGGAACTTTTTGTAACCTTCTAAAAATACTGTTTTGTTTCAATTTTGGAACTTTTTAATTGATAAGAAAGTTTCTAAAATTGAGGATTATTTAATAACCGAGTGTGATTGCAACAGATTATGTTTCCTTAAGAAGACATATTTCCAAAGATAAAATAACAATTTGGGACAATGGGAATCTTTTCCAGCTCAATGACCATTCTCAAACCATATTGATGCAGGTAAAAGGGGTTATATAGTCACAGCAATTGTTATGGAGGAATTGGTGGGATACATCCCCAGGCCTGTGTGTTGCAAAGTACTGCCCTTGCAACTCTAGGCAAGGCAGCACAATGATTGTGCAACATGACAAATCTTGAAAGGACAATGAAAAATTGTGTGTGTGAGAGAGAGAGAGAGAAAGAGAGAGAGAGAGATCTTGTTAGCAGGTGTTAGATAACATGAAATGGGAAAAGAAAGAAAAGATGAAAAAAAGGAAAACACGAGATTAACGTGATTCAGCCACAGCGGCCTAATGTCCTTGACCATAAAGCCCAAGCAGCTACATCTTTCTTATTCTCTTCAATGCAAATAAAATGTATCCATTTAAGGATTTATATAGGAATTTCAGTGAGACAAATATGGTATATTATACAAAACCCCCATATTACAATCCAGAGTATTCCAACATGCCCCTCAGATTTGGTAATACAATGAGCAGATACTAAAGTCTCCTGTCTGGGATCCCACAGCTCTCAGATCAAATGAAACTTGATGGAAATGGAATCAACAAAGAAAACAATTAAGTAAACTAAGATGGGGTGACAAGCTAATAAAACATCAAAACAGAATGAGGACATTCTGAATTGAATGACATGATAAATCCACAAGTCTCACATTCTTGTTTGCACTTACCTAAAGAGCATAAAAGCAACAAAAATGCAACCATTAAATGTAGGGTCCTTCTACGGTGACTTGGGTAAACCCCAAATTACCATTACTTGGTCAGTAACCTTATTCATCACTAACTAATGTATAAAAAATAAAAAATAAATTGCAGGAGATATCCCTATTTATTAGTAAGTATTCGATTGTTATTGAAATCTGAAATTTTCAATAAATTGTCCCATAACTTGCAGTAACTGTACCTAATTATTAAGTAAGAAAGACCAAGTTATGGTGACTACCTAAATCACCAAAAAATTTCCCATAAATGTATACACAAACAACCAAAATGACCATAGTACTCTAGTGCATCCAAATTACAGAATGTGGGAAAGTATGTACGCTAATACACCAGACTAACAATTAAATTCATAATGATAAATATATGAGCATACCTCATCAAAAAGAACTCTGTATGCATTCATATCATGATAAATTTTCCGATTTTCTGTATTACAATGATCAAGTGCCTGCGCGATAAAATATGCAACTCGAACACGCATTTCCCACAGCAGTGGCTGCTTATCCCCTGTGGGAAATAATTGCAGAAATTGTTAGAAGAAGCCCTGAACAGAGAGATAACATTTGAGGAATCTACTCCTATGTACATTGATCAGTACAAGTAAAATTAAAAAGACAGTTTGACCAGTAACAAACCAAACAGAAGACCTGCCAGATTGAACAATAGCAGGACAGAAAGTAACAAAAACTAAATGCAGATTAGAGACCATATTATAGCTTCAAACACAACAATATTGTTTCATCTTTCAGATTTAGAAAGTTGGAAGCTAGCTAGGAAAGGAGTGTTATTTACAATCTTCATGTGGCATTATTAACATCTGACTTTAGAGACAACCAGAAAAAGAAATGTTGTTCAAAATCACACTAATGATGCTTTCGTAATACCGAAGCTTTATATGACTAGCACTTTATCTCGGGAAAATAGTCCCAAAGAGGAAATATAAACCCTAATCCCCATTAAATTGCAACTTAAATACTAAACAACACTATTTTCACACATTAAAATCTCTTCTCGAATCACCAATGAGCTTACAGCCCAGTGGCACCCTACGCCTTCCCCCAATCCTTGTCGCAGGTTCAATCCCATTGATGTACAAATGAATGGAAATTGTCCCTTGAAATGAAAGGAAACCATTCAATTTAGTTCACCAAAATTTCCAAGATGTATAGCACAGCTAATAGTAATAACTATTACACACTTGAGAGCTCCCTAAGTGGTTGCATAGAAAATATAAATCCCGTATGAGCAATGAAATAGTATGCTTAATCATATGATACTATTGTTTTGAAAATACAAATAGGAGAGGATATCATAATGGAAAAGCACAAACTGATTGTACTTACCATTGCAGCTTCAGACAATATACTCACAGAAAGAGAGTTCAGGCCATTAAAGTTAATTTATATAGGAAGAGGGGGGATAGAGAATAAAGCAGATCTTTAGTACAGAGAAAGTGTTAGACAAAGAAAAAGAGTATTGATCATCACTCATCAGTTGCAAGTTGCAACTATTTATCTTTTAAAGTCATTTTATGAGCTCTAAAGAAACTGAAAAGTAGGAGATTGAGTAATACAATGGAAGAGATGCTTGGACAGAGTATCATTAGGCATGTACTCAGCTAGCAACAGCCGTTCATCTCCTTCAGCACAGCAACCAATCAGATTCACCAATCTCTTATGCCTCACTTTCCCCAATCCTGCCGCCTCCGCCTGATCATGACCATTTTTTATCAGCAACAAACTCAAAACTAAATTACTCAAAAAGCCACAAAATGATAAATTTTCACTTGAATGTCCAAAATGATGACGAGCTAAAGGCTAAAAATTTCAGTTTTTTTTTTTTTTTTTTTTTTAAGTGGTCATAAAATAAATATGAAAAGTCCTTATATAATCAAAACAACGAATAAAATTAAGTTACAAAAAGTTGGAATTCTTTGTTTTCTTTCACTTTCTCATCAACCAAACAAAAGCATAAACCAAAAGGACATGTCTTTATCTTTCCCAAACAACATTTTACCTTTTTTCTTTCATTTCCTCAGCAAGCAAACAGGAAAACAAAAAAAAAAAATCTTTTCCTCACCACAAACTGTTGAGCGTCAGGCCAAGACTGCTTGGAGAAGCGCTTGACTGCGACTAAGCGGCTGCTCTCAAGCTTGCCCCTGTAAACCACATTGGGAGCTCTCTCTCCACTCTCGGAGACAATGTGATCGGTACTAAATCCATTGGTGGCCTTGCGGAGCTCATTGAGACCGTACTCTCTGAATGCCGGGACTTGGAGTTCTTGCTCAGCTTCATCCCCATTACCTTCAAAACCCATCAATATTTCAATGCCATTAAAAATAAAATGTGAGAAAACAAAGGAACCTTTTAGCTTCAAAAACCCATCAAAATTTTCAATGTCATAAAGTGAGAAACCAAGAGCAGCTTGATCTCCTGAATCCTCAGAAAACAAACAAAAACCATAAAAGAACAAAAATCAACATCAATATGTGACAAAACATGAGCACGCTGATCTCCACTAGCTTCAAAACCCACCAAAGAACATTTACAAACAAACAAGACCCAATAAAAATTTAGCAGCATCCAAGAGTGAGAGAAAAAGACCAGCTTGACTTGAACCCCAATACCTTCAAAACCCAAAAGAAGAAAGAAAAAAAATAGCAGCTTGATCTCTATGTCTATCTTTAGCTTCAAATTAGCTTCAAAAAGAAAAAAGAGAGAGAGAGAGAGAGAGAGAGAGAGAGAGAGAGAGAAGAGGGAGACCTGGGTCGGGTTTGTTGGGGTTGGGTTGGGAGGAAGGGTCATCTGGGGAGTGGAGGTGGGTGGTTTTGGAATGTAAGCAACCCATCACTGCTCACTGTTCACTGTTCACTGCTCACTGATTGAGTCTATGAATACTACTACATATATATATACATTCAAAACCGTAACTTCCAAGTTCCAAGTCCTTTTTTTAAAAAAGCTCAGTCAGTCAGTCAAGTCCACAACGAAACGACAAGAAACAGTATGAATGATTTGGACGAGGTTGAGTTTCGGGTGGTTCTTTTTTATCTTTTGGCCCGAAATGTCGGGGTTCTGAGTTGTTCTGAATATTATGAGTGGAGTGAGTGAGTGAGCTCTTTTATTATCCAGAGATACCACACTGAAAATTGTTTAAGTATTCATTCTTGCTTTTTGTTGCAGCACCGCAAGCAGTGGAAAAATACAAAAAAGTCTTTGCCTTAAATAAATAAAATTTACTTCAACAAAAAATAAAGAGGGAGTTGGATTTGGAAAAGCCAAAAGCCTGGGAGATGAAAGGTAAATCTGTGAAAAGTGACATGAAGAGAGAGAAAGAGAGAGTGTCACATGATAGGTTTATAATGGGGCACGTGCTGGCTGGTGGGTCCATTTCTCTCTTACTTTTGGAAAATTGTAAAAAAAAAAGAAAGACCAAACGAACATACAAAATAGTATTCCGAAATCAGACTTGACCTTATAAACAAGTCGAACAAGTATTGATGCCTTTTTTTTTTTTTTTTTTTTTGTTGGTTCTAAATCTACACCATGGTATGAAAACAAGTATTGATGCCCTTTTTTTTTTTTTGTGGTTCTAAATCTACACCATAGTGTGAAATAATGTTTTCACACCATGGATATGGATGAATATTATTGGTCTACATTTGTTATAAGATCCCACGGATCCCACAACTAAAAATCAGCTAAACCATACAAGAATTTGCTTAAATGGGTTGTCAAACATTGTAAAAAAGGGAGAAAGAGGTGATTACCATTTTTTTTTCCCTCCGTCTGGTCTCTTTCATCATGTCATAGCCACTAAAAGTACTGGAAACAGCAAGCTATAAAGGCAAAAAGAAAGCACAAGGAAGCCGAGAAGAACCCCCCATTTCTAAGGTTTGATTTTTTAAGCTTTACTACTTATTATTTCTTACCAATAATTATGAAACAGAAATCTTTAAACATAGACACCATTTTCTGTAAAACAGTGTTACTGCCATTGTTGTAGAAGCTTGAGCTTGAAACAAAGACACCATTTGAAGCAGAGACAAAGACCACCATTTGAGATTTGGAGCAGCATTTGACGTGAGTTTTGGAGGTACATTGCACTGGTGCATTGACTGCCACTGTTCACATGGTATGCATTTTTCTTTTTCTTTTTCTTTTCTGTTGCTTGTGTATATTATTTAAGTTTAGTTTTAGTAATAATTTGTACATATTGTTTTGTGTAATAAAAAATGAAAAAAAAAAAAAAAAATGCTTGTTTTAGATGTAGCAAAATATTCATCATTGTTGTATTATGGCTATAGATGTTTAATGAGTTTTTTCATATTATTGTTTAATGATAATTTTAGTGAGTGTGTGTTGGTTTGTTTGAATGTTTTCTGTTATTGATACTAGTCACAATGTAATACTTTAGGTTTAGGTTGTATATCAGTATTGATACGTGGTAAATTATTTGGTAGAGTTTACATTATATGTCATTATTAACTTTGGTATTCGGCTTATAGGTTGTTGCAGTCATGAGTACATCAGAGATGAATGGTGTTAGATCCTTTACTGCTTGTACTAGTGTTATGGAGGATTTACCACAGCCTATTAAGGGAAACATGCAGGATATACCGGAGAGTGTATTGAGGAATTCAGTGATTGAACTAAGGGTTGGAATGGAGTTTGATTCGCTTTTAGAAGTCACTGAATTTTATAAGAATTATACTTATTCGAAAGGATTTGCAACAATGATAATGAATTCAAGGAAAAATAAGGGCTTCACTGAAACTTCTTACATAAACTTAAAGTGTAACCGAGAGAGAACATATAGTAGTTCGGTTGATGATACTTCCAAGAAGAGGTCGACAATAAAAAATTCGTGTGAGAATCATAATCATGATTTGAGTCCAAGTAAATCCAGGTATTTTGCTGCTTTTCAATATATAAGCACAGATACAAGGAGGAGACTCTTGATCAATGATAATGCCGATGCTAGGGTAAACAGTAGTATTAAATCTTCTATTGTTGAAGCAGGGGGTTATGAGAATGTGACCTATAATCAGAAAGATGTTCATAACTTTCTCAATAAGGAACATCGTTTAAAGTGTAGGGAGGGTGACGGACAAGCCTTGCACGATTACTTCGTTAAGATGCAAGGTAAAAATTCTAACTTCTACCATGCGTTGGATTTGGATGATGAGCTATGTGTGCGGAATGTTTTATGGGTTGATACGAGGAGTAGGGCAGCATACAAATCCTTCTATAATGTGATCATATTTGACACCACATATCTAACTAAAAAGTATGATATGTCATTCGCCCCTTTTATTGGAATTAATCATCATGGTGAATCTATTATACTTGGTTGTGGGTTATTGTCCGGTGAAGACACGGATTCGTTTGTTTGGGTATTTAGGCAATGGTTGCAAAGTATGTGTGGCATTGCTCCAAAAGCCATTATCTCGGACCAATGCCAAGCAATGCGGCGGGTCATTGAAATAGTTTTTCCGGAAAGTGTTCATTCGTTAGTGTATTTGGCATATTACGATGAAATTGCTAGTGAAGCTTGCTGGATTGGAAGCTTATCAAGATATAAAGTATTATTTGCTTAAAGCCGTGCATCAATCAATGACAGTGGAAGAGTTTGAAGAGTTGTGGAATCATACCATCACTTCACATCATCTTGAGGAAAATGAGTGGTTGGCTAACTTATATGAGGAACGGGAGCGATGGGTTCTTGCGTTTCTCAATTCCAATTTCTTTGTGGGAATGTCGTCAACCCAGTATTCAGAATCAATGAATGCCTTCTTTGATGGTTACTTACATAGCTCTATAACCTTGAAAGTATTCATGGAGCAATTTCGAGAATGCGATGTGGAATAAGATAGAAAATGAGATTTTATCAAATTTTGAGTGTTTTAAAGGCAAGCTAGAGTGTACTCCCTAACAGGTATATACTAGACAGGTGGAGAAAGGTTATCAAAAGAAAACACACCTATGTCTCCACTTGTACAGATGATGTACAACATAACCCTGTTTTGGAAAGTTATGAGAAATTGCACAGACTAGCAGTCGGTGTGCTTGAGATAGGGGCTGAGTCTGTAGAGAACTTCAATGTTCTAGAAAAGTTGTTAATTGATTTGAAAGACAACTTTCCTCGTTCATGTGATAAACAACCCTTGTCTCAGAGAAAGAATAGTGTTGGAACTGCTTTTGATGTTGTTAGGACTGAAGTTATAAAGAGTCCTATGGTTGTGAAGCGTAAGGGTCGACCTAGGACGAAACAGTTGAAAGTCATCAATAGAGGAAGCGGTTTCAAAACCAAAGAAGAAAAGGAACACTGCAGCTGTTAGGAATCTTGCTCAATCTACATCAACTACTGGGGTACATAATTAAAAGACCACACTTCTTTTAATATCCTAGTCTATTATTGTTTATTAATTTTGGTTTAATTGTGATTGGATGGCCTAGGTTGGAGGTAGTGCTTATGGAGACGGCTCTACATCAAACATGATAAGTATAGGTGATTTGCACTGTTATTATTCATATGTAGCAGAGACGTTATTTTTGGGCTTATGGTTGATTTTTTTTTTTTGGTAGGAATATCCAATGTCCATGTCACATTCAAATGATGGAGTTATAGACTTGACAAATCCAATGCCTTCCCAGAGTTTTGTGTTAGAGGTAAAGATATTTGTAATGTGGAATAAATGGTTATTGAATCCTATTTATTGTATACTTATTGTACCATGTTTTCTTTTACAATCAATGTCACGGAGTCAGACTCATGGATACGAAGACGAAACCTCAAACCTTACTTGATTAGATATATGTAAATAAAATTTATTTTTTTTGTTAAACGATCCTCCTTTTTTGTATTATGAAATGATGCGTTGGTAGTTAGTTTTTTGTATCATGGAAGGACCCGTCTCAATCTCCTATATCCTTAGCGTTGTTGTTTTTGCAAGAGGAAAGAGAAAGTGTTGGTTCCTTTCACTTCATTAATATACACGCATTGATTGTATTGTTTGTAGTTAGAGTGAAAAATTAATGTACTTTGTGGTCTCAAGGCAATGATAGTGGAAGTGCATACATATTTGAGTTATTGCTAGTGGGTTGTTCTAAGTTGTTATGTATTCAGGTCATAGTGAATTTCATGAATGTTGTAATTTTATGAAAGTTATGTAAGAGCCACACTGTGAACCAAGTTTGCAGAAAGTGGTTTGGGTAAGACAGGTTTCTGGGTTGGTTTCTGGATAAAGACAGGTTTCTGGGTAATCTGATACTGTGTACCAAGTTTGTAGAAAGTGTGGACAATGTTGGCTACACTTAAATAATTGTCCACATTTAAATAAAAGGGAAAATTATATTTTACCACCCTCAACTATCACCCCTTTTTCAATCCATCCCCTAAACTTCAAAAAGTATCAATTGACCCCCTAATTTAATCCAATTGCACGACCGTTACCTCTTGAGCCCAAAATTACGTTAGAATTGATGAAATAATACAACACGTGACACGTGCGTGACATACGGGTCCACCTGGACAGCTATCACCCACAATTGCCTTTGAAAACCCGAAAATGCCCTCATCCACTTTCTTTCTCTTTCTTCTTTCCTTATTCCCCGATCTTCACCCACGCAACTTTCCTTCTTCTTCCTCTAAAACTCCATGGCCAAAGATATAATAATGAGATTAGTATAAATTAATTACATTATCCAAAAAAAAAAATTACATTATCCAAAACTCTATATTGTAAGTAAGGTATAAATTAAATTAAATAAATAAAAAATAAAAAACAGATTCTTTTCCCTCTCCTTTTTCTTGCTTTCCAAACACAATCAAATTCCTTTCCTTCTTCTTCCTCTAAAACTCTATGGCCAAAGATTTCAAGCTATCAACCATTATTAATTTTTTTAAAAAAAATCAGTGCTTTATTTTCCTAAAACTCTCTTTAGTTTTCTCCGCCCAATTCATATAATAAGGTCACTACAACCTGCCACGTAGCTAAAATCCAAACGATCCTCTCCCACTGCTATATGTTACTGTTTTTTGAATCCACAATTCCATATCCATCTCTCTCAAGAGTAAAAAAAACATGTAGTATACTGATAGGAACCCCTTTCTCAAGAGTAAAAAACATGTAGTATACTGATAGGAACCCCTTGCCCTCGAGCAGTTGTGCCTCGAGCTGCACCACATTTTCCACGGGGTGCTATGGTGACAAATAAAATGAAACAAATGTATCTGGTTATACTTCGAGGGATAACCGGTCCTCCGTAACAAGCAAAGCTTGGTTTTTTTCTAAATAATTTGATAGCATTCTTTCATTAATCGTAGGCTTTAAATAGCCAAGCAATTTACAGAAAGATGAAGTATAAAATAACTCAACTTCATCCAAAAGAGATTAAGTGCAACTAGCCTAAGTAAATAACAACTCCTAAACAAACAACAATTCCTAAAGATAATCCCTAAACAATTGCTCTGTTTGATAGCACCCAAAACAGAGTTTTATTTGATTGCCAACAATCCTAAGCAATCCTAAACCATTCAGCAACATCAAATATGTAACCTCTAAAACATGTAGCTATCCACAACTCCCATTTGCAACCAAGTTAACGGACCAAATTTGATAACCACCGAGTTGACTCAGTGAGTTGACTTAGTGAGTTAACTCAGCAACATGCACTACATGCAACGTGCTTGTAACATATATCATACCAGTCCCATACAGTTTGGCAGTAAGTGAGTGTAAAAAGTGGGAAGTGAGAACCAAATGGCGAAAGAGGGTGAGTGGTGTGTGTGACTGGAGGTAGCGGCTGCATTGGATCCTGGCTCGTCCGTGAACTACTCGACCGTGGTTACACTGTCCACGCCACCGTTCAAGATCTCAGTTACTTTTCCATATGCAATTTACTCGTTCATTTTATCTACAGAAATGCCATCATCTCCCATTTATTACTAGCACAATAACACACTCTTTTTGTTTGCAGAGAATGAGAGCGAAACGAAGCATCTAGAAAGTCTAGAAGGAGCAGAGACGCGTCTCCATCTCTTCCAGATCGAGCTCCTCAACTACGCCTCCATTCTTCGCGCTCTCACTGGCTGTGCCGAAGTCTTCCACTTGGCCTCTCCTTGCATCGTCGATCAAGTCCATGATCTTGAGGTCAATGCTCTCCTCTTTTCTTGCTTCTCTGTTTTTTGTACACAACGAAAAAGGAAAGAAGAAAGAGAAAGAAAGTGGATAAGGGCATTTTCGGGTTTTCAAAGTCAATTGTGGGTGATAACTGTCTGGGTGGGCCCGTATGTCATGTGCATGTCATGTGTTGCACTATTCCATCAATTTTAACGCGATTTTGGGCTCAGGGGGTAACGGCTGTGCAATTGGATTAAATTAAGGGGTCAATTGATACTTTTTAAAGTTTAGGGGGTGGATTGAAAAATGGGTGATAGTTGAGAGTAGCGTATACATATTGTCCACACTTTCAAGGCAGAGTTACAATGTCATGTAACACACTTTTGCCTAAAACACTGTTCACGTCATGACAGAAAGTGTGGACAATTTTGTCCACACTTTGGTCAAATTGTCCACACTTTCTGGAGAAGAGTTCACTATTCACCTAAAACACTGTTTACATCTCTGACAGAAAAGTGTGGACAAAATTGTCCACACTTTTATCAAATTATCCACACTTTCTAGGGATGAATTACGCTGTTTACCTTAAAAATGTTCACATAAAACACTGTTCACGTGACTGTTTAGTGTTCAAACGTGCATCAAATTGCATGAATTTGCATGGAAATTGCATGGCCATTGCAAGAAAGTATGGATATTAGTGTCCACACATTGATACAAATTGTCCACACTTTCTGGGCAGACTTAAATGTTAAACTAAAAAATGTTCTGGTAAAGACTCCATCTGTTCAAACATTTCAATACATTGGATGAGATAATAAAAGTGCAAATAAGCATCCACATTCATTCAAATATTGTCTAATTACAAAAAGTGGTTGTTAATGACTACACTACACGACTACACTACACATTTATTGAATTTGTACCATAATACAACAATAAGGTCCACAATTATAGCAAGTTCTGTTGTTAACAACTTCTTCAACAATTGGATGTCATCACGATGTACTGGTTAGACCATATCACGCATGCCACGCATCTCTGTCTGAAGTTCATGCAAGTCCAGTAACAGTTGTAATGCATCAAGCAATTGTGATGCATCAACCATGGATTTAGAACTGGTTACTTTGTACCTCATCCATTCTTTCAGAGCCAGCTCGTTGGTTGATGGGCAAACACCAAGAAAGGAAACCACATCGGTTGCCAACACAACAATAGTACAATTTGTTTTTGTTTAAACTTGATTCTGAAATTTTGATCGATGCTTTTCTGCCACAATCACAGTCTACATTTCTAAATCTCAGCCCATCTCTAATTGAACTATTAACTGATGAGGTAAAAATCTGCAAAGGTATTAAAAAATCATATAATATAATATATTAGGTTATGTCAAAAAGTTTAGGGTTTTGAATATTAAGATTTTGAATATTATTTAAGTTGAATAAATCATAATTAGAGTTTTGAATATTAAAATTTTCAATATGATTTAATTTGAATATGATGTAATTAGGGTTTTGAATATTAAGGTTTTGAAATATTAATTGATGAATTAAATCAAGAACAAAGAGAGAGAGAGAGAGAGAGAGAGAGAGAGAGAGAGAGATAGCATATCGAGCCCTCAAGGATGAACAAAGTTGAACAAATAGAGAGAGGAAAATTCAAAACAAACAGCACCCCCACTAAATTTCGGTTACAGCAACAAACAAATTTCCTCACAGCCCAGTAACAAAATCACATTCCACTGGTTCAGACAGCTAATACGTAGAGGAGATGGAGTGAGATTGAGAGTGTGGGTAAGCATTTAATGCTTTCTGCCAACCAAAAGATAGCTAAGAAGCAAGGAAGATCGGGTATGGCCTAATGGGTAGTATGGCTGAAACACTTGAGGACTCTATCTTTAGCTACGTTATAATTCACTGCCCAAGAAAACAGCAGCAGGTAGGAGCAGAGGTGCAGCAGTAGGGACGTCAGCATCTCTGTCAACACCTCCAAGAAGAGAAGAGAAGAGTCCACTCCAAGTTCGGCTAATTATGCCCTTGCTGTGTTCTTGTGTATAGAAGATCACATCAGTGTTTGTATACCAACTAAGATAGTCGCCTGTTAAAGCTATTGGTACTGTATAAAAAATCAACTCATTCAAAGGAAGTGATATGTCGTGTAACCAATTGCTAGTGCAATTGCAAATTTAGTTTAAATAAGTGTGTAAAATTAAAAAGTGCTAAGTTGATTTAATATTTTTTTTATTTAAGGGATGAGATTAAAAGTGAATGTTGAAACTTTTAATCTTAACCATTCAAGCCAATTGCACGGGTGCAATCATGCAAATCCATGATCTCAATTCAGGTTTTTTATGCAATTGCATAGGTTGTTTAAAAAACTTTGCTGGTATTAATACAGTTGATACAAGGATTATAAATACATTTTATATGGTTTGTTTTTGTGGTTATAAACACAATTTTATATTAGTATTATAAAAAGAACAATAGTATAAGATAACCTCAGCAGTATTAAATTTGTTACAAAGATTTGGTTGTTAATAATACATTTAATAATTATTGAGAAAAAATGCAAATATTCATTCAAATATTATTATCAAGAAAAATATTGCAAATAATACAGTTAATAATTATTGACATAAAACGTAAAAAAAAATTAAGAAAATATGACTTCAGAAAGTATGCACAAGTTAGATTCAGAAGTTGTAATTTTAAAATATATCAAAAAAATATTATGAAAATCAGAAAACCAAAAAATATTTCAACAAAAAAAAATTTACAATAATGTATTTTACGTATGTTAGATTCACAGGTTGTAATAATCATGGTTGAATATGTTAGATCAATATTTATTGTTAACTAATTTACAAATTTCTTCATTACAATATAGAACTTTTTTTTAACAATGATAAAACGTAAACTTCAATTAAAAAATGTAACTTTAGAAAGTATTATTAACTTATATAAGTCAATATAGAGAATGTAGCAATAATAATAATAACATAACAATTTTATTCAGTTCTGTGTGGTATAATTGGAAAACATTGGTCATCCTAGTCATCCAGCTTTTCCCCACTAGGATCACCTTCTATCATGTGTTGTCATCAGCTATATCTCATACATTCAATGGCAATGGCTACGTTCACACACAGTTCGCTTCTTCAAAATCAACTCTAAGCATATCATCCGCTATGGTACGATTCAAGGAAAGGTATAGATCGTGTGTTGGTCTCTTCCTCGGATTAACCCTAAGCATATCATTCGCTATAGATCAAGTGTTGATTGGAACCATTCTAGTTATCCAACACTTTCCTATTTGGATCGGATCTCCTGTTCACATAGAAGATGGCCATTAGTATACTGTCGTATACTTTAACTATTAATGTTTGTTCAAAAACATATATGATGAGCCAAAACATAGTAGTACTAGTGTATAGACCATTCTTAGTTATATAGTACTGTATAGAGCATTCTTAGTAGAAAAACATTAGAATTTGCTGTTTAAATATGTCACTCAAATGTAATCGTAGTACATACCAATCTTTGTTATATACAATACGAGTGTTTTTCCAAGGTGGTTATCCAATGTAAATACGAATACCAAGAACATTGTATGATATACGTTTTTAATACGTTAGTTTATATAATTACATTACATAAAATATCAAGATAACTTTTTGATAACTAAGATCTAAATTACTTAATTCCAATGTTATACTTATATTTTTGGAATTTAAATATTTTTATTATAATCTTTTAATTTTTTGTCCTTACTGATTTTAATATAAAAAAGTTATTAGATCTTAGTATATGTATGTATGTTAGTGTCGAATTATAATTTTGCCCCCCTAACTAAATTTCAAATATTATATATTTTGTCTTCCTTTTTTTTAAAATTTAAAATAGTTTAATACTTACACATAATTATATTTTATTGATTAATATTTACATGTAATTATATTTTATTGATTAATATGTACATTTTTCTAGTAATTTATTGATTAATATTTACATGTAAATTAATTTGATTGATTAAATATTTAATTGCTTAAGATTTTATAGATTAATGTTAGGGGTGACAAAAAAAGCCCAAACCCATTAGCCCACCGCCCACTCACTAATTGGCCAACTAAACCTATTTTTTTAATAAAATTAAAATTAAAATAGGCAAATAGACTATTGGTTTTGAAGGACCCAACCCATTTATTAATGTTCAAATTGTTCATAAATAAGAAACTAAAAAAGAAATAATGGGCCGGTCTAACGTTTTTCCAAGGTGGGAAACTTGGTCCCCAAAACGACGTCGTGTTGGCCTTTTAGGGGGAAAGTGGTCCCTAAAACGGCGCCGTGTTGGCCTTTTGGGTAGAAAGTTTTTACCAAAAACGGCGTTGTGTTGGCCTTTTGGGGGGAAACTTTTTACCTAAAACGGCGTCGTGTTGGCTTTTTTGGGGAAACTTTTTACCAAAATAGCGTCGTTTAGGCCTTGCATGAACTACTCCATTTTAAGCACTTGGAACTTCCTGAACACTCCTTTCTCTCTTCTCTCTCTTCGATTACTCCATTTTCAATACTGAAACTCTCCTTCTAAACACTCTTTCCTCTTTCTCTCTTCACAGTTTCCTTTTCAAAGTCCCCCACGTTCCTCTCAAACATCCCCAACCACAAAGTCCACTCCTCTCAAACACTCAAACTTCCCCAACATGACCCATTTCCTTGCACCCGTAAACACAATAACACAAGAAACTAAGAAACAACCTTCGAAAGATAAAGGTCAGTTTACATGTCCATTTTCTTTTGTGATTTTTAATTTTTTGTGAGTTGATAACTATGATTGGACTAAGTTTGTGAAATATTTTGACTTTGGTTCATGTTAGCTAAGTGTGGACAATGTTAGGGTTTTCTAGACAATTTTAGGGTTTTTTGTGCAAGAATGTCACTTTGGTTCATGTTAGATAAGTGTGGATAATTTGTGGGTTTCTGGACAATTTTAGGGTTTTCTGTGCAATTTTAGAGTTTTCTGTGTAATTTCTTTCTTGTTTGTAAGTTAATGTAAAATACAAATTTTTGTCTTGTAAACATCATTCTGTTTATGTTAGGGCTTGAAACCACCTAAATCATGTTGTTTTGGTTTAAAGCCCAAGTTCAAATTCCATATCTTGTTGAATTTCATAACTGTAACTGCATGACATGGGTTTCAAATGGAATTGATTTTGATGCATGGTTGCTGTTTCTTTTAATGATCAATGATTTTATGAAATATTCTAATTCTATGGATTTCCATTTTGCATGTGGTCAAGGCAATGGCTACTACTGATGTCAACACACCCGCAAGAACCCTAGAACTTCGAACTCGTATTCGCCATCACTACATTGTCACTAAGTTGATGGAGGTTAACAAAAGCCTCTCTGACCAATATAAGTAGCAGCTGAGAACCACTCCATTTGGGTGGTTGTTGAATCTACACTACAACATTAAGGCCAGTGGACGAATGCTGGAAGTCATGCTTGCAACTTGGAATGCCGACGAATGTGCATTCCAAGTAGGTGATAAGCTCATACCCTTCACCCTATATGATGTTGCCCTTATATTGAGGTTGCCTATGACGGGGGAGCCAATTGATTACAATAAGGCTCATGGTGGGAGGTGTCTGGTGGAAACATTGCTAGTCACCCATTTCAAGACAGCTTGGCCGGAACAGACTAAATTGGTGACATTGCTCACCAAACCTTCTATAAAAATCCCAAACAAGGTTAGGTTGTATATGGCCTTTGTCTTGAGCTATTTTTTGTTTCCTACCACCAATAAAAAAGTCAGCACAAATCTCTTACCACTGCTTGATGATATACCTAAGCTAGGTAGTTATGCATGGGGGAAGGCAGTGTACGAGTACTTAGTTTGTGGTTTAAACCGCGTTGTAGCATCGAAGAAAGCGCAAAAAATTAGAGGCAACTTGCACATTCAAGGTTGCACTGCCTTATTTCAGGTAAAATGTTTTTGTTAGAGTTGTTTACTCCACAACCATTCTGACTTTTGTTTTATTCTTAAACTTACCATTGATGTCATCATTTATGCAGATCTGGGCATGTGAGCACTTAGGGATTGGTGAGAAGTATGCTCAAATTAACCAACCTTTCCCAAGATTCTTAGCATTGTCCCACCAACGAATGTTTAGTAAGAAGGCAATGGCGGCCTTTAATAACAGTGACAATGTAAGTATTTTACACTAAAGTTGACTACTAATTTAATATCAATGTTAGTTTCTTATAAAGATGTTGTATGTTAGTATTTCATTGTTCTAATTCATATAGTGCAATTTGTAGGTGCTGTGCGTGCTTGCAGTGATGCCATGGGAGTAACAGGAATCTGTGGTACAAGAAGCCATGAAGACCTTGAAAGAACTCATGGCAGCTTGCACACAGCCATATTAAGGCATGATGGGGCTAGACCAAGGAATACAACTCAGACGCCATCAAACCAATGCCAGCTACAGTTCCAAGTTGAAAGGACTGAACGGGAAGCTCTAGCACGCCATATTAAGCACTTAGAGGATGAGCTCAACCGTGTGAAGGGTATGCTGATCACGGTGATAGAGTCTAGTCCCACTGTTGAACAAAACCAGCCACCCATTCAAAGCCAACCACCTAAAGATGTTGAACAAAACCAGCTGTCCATTCCTACTGAAAAAACCCCCGTTATGGACTTGCCAAACTCACCGTCCAAGGCTGTCAAGAGAGGCAAACTTGCCAAAAAGAAGGCTAAGGCAGCCATGGTGGACTTGGCAAGCTTACCATCGAAGCGAGACAAGAGAGGCAGACCTGCCAACAATGAAGGGGAGGCAGCTGCAGCTATGGTGGACCTGGCAAGCTCACCATCGAAGCTTGCCAAGAGAGGCAGACCTACCAAAAATGAAGGGGAAACAGCTATGGTGGACTTGGCCAGCTTACTATTAAAGGGAACAATGGTGGATTTGGTGAGTTCACCGTCGAAGGGGATTACATTTGTGAGGTATACAAGGGGGAAAACACGAGCCCAAAGGAACTAATGATAGTGCCCCTCGAATCGGAATCGGTCAGAAATGAGGTACGTGTGTTGTTTAACGATAAAGTACTTAAGAAATGCAAGTTTACTTTATGTTGGGTTCATACTTTAACTTTTTTTTTGTTTAAAAATCACAAAATATTTAATTCTTCATAATTTATTGTCTGTACCAGCCCACATCTTCAATTATTGTTGCTTTAATTCTATGTTTTCAGCAGTGGGTGGATGCTCATTTTTTGTACCAGCCAACAGCTCATGACGAGGCTGTCTTAGCTGATTTAAGGAAGAAATGGTCGTTCGCAACAAGGCGGGCCACTAGGAGAAGGTTGTAACAATTATTTTCTTTAAATTATATAATGATTTATTAAGTGATTAGATATATTATTTCATACTGGTTTATAACTCCTAAAAAATTTGATATGGTCAGCGGGGTTGATAGCAATGAGGTTACAATCTCAACCAAAACATATGAGATCATGGGTCGAGATGTGTCATCCTTGTTAGGTGATCTAGCTCAGGAAGAAAGTTCTAGGTGGATATCCATCACGGTAATTACATACTCATTTTGCGTTTCAGATCCATTTCTTTATTGCATATTTGAGACATGAGTTTTACAATTCCATATTGTTTACTAATCAAGTGTGACACACGCAGATGGTGGACTGTTTCAAGGATGTACTTATGGAAAAACTCACTGAAAGTGGCTACCCTCCACCGTACATAAACTATATAATAACCATACACGGCGGGGTAAAATAACAAAATTTTTACTTTGGCAAATACTTGTTGATACATTTACACTATGAATGATGTCAATACAGCTAGCTCTTTTGTTGAAATAACTAACTATGGTTTATGCAGACTACGATCCTGGTTTCAACTCGGTCAACTTTAACACAAAGAAACAAAAGACCAAAAAAGGGTAAACAACCTATTGAGGATGACTAGCCTGGACCAGAATCTGTGTTCCGCAGTAGTTGGATACGCGTAATGACGGAAAAATGCAACCGGGTAATTATAGAATTTTTCCAACTTTATTTTGTCAAAAATTGTTGTTATATATCTATTCTGAAAAAACTGTGTATGACTTAACCTTTCGTATTTCTTAATGCAGATTTTTATTCCAGCATGCTACAATGGACATTTTGTAATGCTGTTTGTAGATTGCCTAGCTAAAGTTTTCTATTTTTATGATTCTTTACCCAGTGCAACACATAGAGCTTGGGCACCGATATTGGTATACATTTATTTTTCATTTTAATTTTCTTGCTAACCCAGTATTAACTTAGTTAATCCTGTTGATACTACTTTATGCTGCTTGCATCATAGCGAAAAACTTTGGAACAACTATGCGTAGAGAATTTGGGCCATTGGGATGTCAAAACATGGCACCTAGAACATAAGAATGACATACCAAACCAAGTTCGATCACTACACGTAAGTACCAATATCTATCATGACCTTCAAATATATTGATACAAATTTGAATGTACTGCCTCGAGGGATTTCTCATCAATCATAGATGGAAATTTATGATTTGGTCTTCAAAATTTTCTTGCCTTTTAATGTAGACTATGTAAGTAAGTTCATATTCTCTTTTAATGTGTTTTGATAATTCAAATGCAATTGTTGGTTGCTATGTTGATTGTTGGTGTTTTGATAACTCAAATGTAATTGAGATGTTGGTTGTTGGTTGATAACTCAAATGTAATTATTGATTGCTATGTTGGTTTCTGGGTCCACTTGAATGTTCATACTATTTACCAGAAAATGTAGACAATATTGTCCAAACTTAAAAATAATTGTCCACACTTTCTGGGCTCATTTGAATATTCACTTCAATGTAATTCAGATGTTAGTTGCTATGATGGAGAAAATGAAATAGAGAAATAGAATTGTGAGATTAAAGCTAAGTTACTTAGAAGATTGTTGAAGAAAGAACTCTTCAAGAGATAAACTCTCGGATTGATAGCACTAGGCTATAGGTCTCTTTTACAAAATATCTAACTGCCTATACTGACACAATAATTCACTTTATATAAAAATACTAGATAGACTCCTATTGGTTCATAGCTTCTAACTGACTTAGTCACTTGTAACTAGCTAACAATGCTTGTAACTAACTAATTATTAACATTCAAATGGAACTTGGCTGCATTCTGCATTATGCTATATTGGTTGTTGGAACATGTGGGTTGCTACGTTGGTTGTTGGTACATGTCAGTTTCTATGGATGTTATGAATCTGAATTTTGAGTGAAGTAAATTTTCATAAATTATGTTAATCAGTGTTAATTTTTATGTACTTTTGCCTCATTTTTTCCAGCTCCGACTGTGAGATTTTCATGTTGACATACATGGAATCCTTGATTTTTTTAAACAAGATAGTACAGTTTGGAGATGTATGATTTTCACACCTTCATTTCATGATACATTAATGCGTTCATTTTAAGTCAAAACAACTAACTAACTAACTAATAATTTCTAAATGTCTTTTAGGTTTTGTAGGCTGATTGCCAAAGAATTCGGCAACGCATTCTGCTGAAATTATATTATCATTCTTTACTACCCAAAGCTGTAGAAAGCTAAAACTGCCCAATTATTTACCAAAATATAGTTTTATGTTTTGATACACATTTGTTGTTTTTGTATTTTGCTATACGTTTCTTCTTTTTGTATTTAAAATTTTGGTTGTTCTATTTTTTCTATACTTGAGATTGTATTAAAGGAAGTCAACAGAAACAATATCTTATGATTTTGTAAATGGAGTAAATAAATTAAATGGTGAAATTGGTTGGAAATATTTGCGGATATTTTAGGTTACCCATGAGTAACCCATTACATAAACTTTCTTTTATATTTAATGTTACCCAGGGGCAATCTATTACCAATGGAATCTTCACATTACTCATTGTGAAAGATATAAAAAAAGAATGTCTAAAAATGTTCCCCAAATTGTAGTGAAACTCAATATGTTCAAACAAAATACCCATGAGCAACCTATTTCCATTGTCTACTTTTTCTGGGTACACTCGATTTTAAAATTTAATAATCCAGGCCACTGGATGGAAAAATCTAGGCCACTTTAATAAGGCAGTGACTCTATCATGATTCTTATTGCATCAGGGAAGGAGTTGAACGCGATTCTAGGTTTCCATGAAGCAAATTTGTGTTTTAAAGTAAAAAAATCTCCAAGACCCATTCAAATTTTCAGAAAACACTTTCTGGGTTCACTTAAATGTTCATGCGTAGACTCGAATGTTCATACTATTTTCTAAAAAATGTGGACAATATTGTCCAAACTTAAAGAATAATTGTCCACACTTTCTGGGTTCACTTGAATGTTCATGCGTAGACTTGAATGTTTATGCATAGACTCGAATGTTCATATTATTTTCCAGAAAATGTGGATAATATTGTCCAAACTTAAAGAATAATTGTCTACACTTTCTGGGTTCACTTGAATGTTCATGCGTAGACTCGAATGTTCATACTGTTTTCCAGAAAATGTGGACAATATTGTCCAAACTTAAAGAATAATTGTCCATACTTTCTGGGTTCACTTGAATGTTCATAAGTAAACTCGAAATGTTTGTCCATAATTTCATGTTTTTGTCCATATTTTCTAAAAAATTGTATGAACATTTCTTGGTTCACTTGAATGTTCATAAGTAGACTCGAAATGTTTGTCCATAATTTCATGTTTTTGTCTATAATTTCATGTTTTTGTCCACATTTTCTGGAAAATTGTATGAACATTCAAACATGTTCATATGAATTGGTCATGTTTCTTGGCATCTTTGTAATAATTTTATTATTTTTTATCTGAACCAACCAAAATCACTTCAAAATAAAAAAATAAAAAAAACCAAACTTTATTATTTACAATCTCAACCAAAATCAACCAAACCCTCAGAAAAATATTAAACCCAACAAAACGTTCAACTTTTATTATTTTCAAACCCTCACAAAATCATCCAAACCCTCACAAATACAATCAAACCCCAACTTCAAACATCAAAACTGAAACCATTCCCAAACCCAAATTTTTAAACCCAAATCAGATTTGAAATCAACTTTTTCAAATATCAAACCGACACCATACCCAAACCTTCAAACATCAACCAAGCCATGGCTTCATGAGGAGAGAGTTTTGGATGAACAGAACTTCAATAGAGGAAAAACCTTCGGGAGAGAGAGATCCATGGCTTCATAAGGACAGATCTGAGGAGGAGCAAAAAATCAATGGAGGAGGAGAAAGATTTCGGAGAGAGGAGAAGAGAGCTTTCGGGAGGAGAGAGCATTCGGGAGGAGAGAAAGTGAAAGTTTCAGAAAAAATGGATATTTGGTTACAAGGATAGTGGAATTTGGAATAGCAAACCGGGAATAGCCGGTTTGTCTTTTAGTAGTGGTGTGAAAACACTATTTCACACCGTGGTATGAAAGAATCATTTTCCTTTTTTTTTTTTGGCAAATAATATATTAGGCCTTGGGCATAGGTCTTTTTTCAATTACACAGACAAATTAAGGGCCTATCGATCTTGTTCAGCCATGGATGACCATGCATCAGGCCTGTTGAATTGACATTTGATCCAAACTCATTACCCAAGCCCATGGATTTCGAGTTCAACAATATGGAGAGAAGTGGTTTGATAAGTATGGGTGTTAGTTTTGAGAAGCTCACATGGTAGTCATGTCCTTGGTCAATGTGTTAGCTTGGAACACACAAATCAAGGTAACTGGTTTCGTTCAACCATGCATGCATGACTTGTCCATAGAAATATTCTCAACCATGTCAATCATGATAGTCGAATCCCATAACATTTTAATTAACCTAACCTACCTTTTCTCTTTCAAAGTCTCATTAACGTTAAACTAGGTGACCTCGGAATGACCAACAATACAAAGGCATCCATGTTCAACATAATCAGATCTACACCGGCCCACTATAAAATGAGACTTGTTCTCACTTTAAAACAAAGGCATTATGGAACCTCAATCCTTTTCCAACATTCCAAAACATTATTCAGTCTTCTTCATCACTAAACTCTCAAAACTCTCCCTTCATTTACAACAAAGTTTCTAAACACAAATACAACAAGAAAATGGACATAAAACTGTAGTCATGCACCGTTGAGATCCTGCTCTCTCCCTTCCCAACTTATTCTTCCCATGATTTATTGATTAAACGTTGGCTTAAAGCCTTACATTATTTATTACAAATCTGCAATCCCCTTCAACAATAACCAAGCTCTCTAAGGCAACAACCACATTGGTCTCGGCCAAAGCACTCAATGGCCTCGATCTCAACACAGCCTCAGTTCGACCTCACTAACCTTGGCTCAACGACCTCACTCTGAGTTTCTATTGCTTTTTTTTTTTTTGGGTAACCTTGGGTGTCAGGGCTAGCGTTTCGTAAATACGTGCATCTCGACTAATCCCATGGGGATACGTAACACCCTACTAGCCACGTGTATCACGATAGACGCAAGAATTTGCTTTGGGTAGGTGACCCTGAGGGGACTCGAACTAATGACACTGAGCTTGCATCGCTCAACCAATGAGCATAGCATTTGTCAAAGAACTTCAACTTAAAATCTCATTGATGCATCTTTAAGTAGATGGAAGAACCTCTCACTTGTTTATAAATTGCAGTTTTCATCTCCTCGGCACATCCAATGATTACCCAAAAAGAGTATTTGATATGGTTTGACCTTATCAAGACTCAAAATGTAAGTGTCGTAACAGATAAATAGTATATACCCCCGTCGCCAACACAAATGATAGATATTCTACGCAATCATCATTGACTTCAACTTCACTAACACTTAAGGTTAGTGTTAAGAGAGGTGCACTACTAGTCTCCTTCACTTCCGAAGTTAATGTGGGTAACAAGCTCGACTTCCTCTACTTAAGTCTAGGTCTAGAAGCCAAGATAGTCAAAAACTTTTCACTCAGCCACAACATAACCTACTCGACCTTGTTTACTGTACTTGGCCTCACCACTTTTGCTCAACCATAGCACAGCCAGCTCGACCTTGCTAACTGTACTCAAACTCACTAATTGTACTCCTATAGCTCATGAAGCTATTCAATAGTAATATTTTGGATGAAATTTCATACATTTGATCCTGTAAAGAGTATGCAATCATGCCTCTTCAGAATGAGTTTGTGAGCTGCCCGCAAGGCACTTTTCGGGATTGTGAGGGTCACTAAATCCTCATTGAGGTTAGGGCAAAGAAGGGAAGCCACCCGGTTAAAGTCCAGGAACCATTTATAAACTCCATATAAAAATTAAGTTCTACTGGTCTTGATCTGAGTTCGGAGTTAGGATACGTGCTTGGGAAGGTGTTAGACATCCAAGTCCGCCCAACCAATGGTTGGCCTTCTTTCATATTATTGGGTTATGTCTAAAAAAATATTTAATAAGGAAATCAAACCTAAACACATAAAAGCAATTTAAACCTAGAGACTATATAACCAAAGCATGTGAAGACAAATATAATATGAGATAAGCGAATAATTCTTATCTGCCTCCAAGCTTGCTTATCACCGAACAACTGAGAATAAATTCTCAAATTATAGAAAAGCCAAATTGTGCATGTGAGGATTCAAACCAATTATATTCATACAATCACATATTTATATTGATACGAAATCAACATTTAATTTCCTTATCTTAATATGGCCGCATGGATGCATAGTTGTGAACCTTAGGTAAGCCAAAAGTTTATTCGAATTTATTGTTGAAATTTATGTATTAAGATGTGAATAACCAAACCAAGCTTTTTACGTAAAGGCAATATTGCTATGGCATGAAACATACGAGAGTATGAATAAGCAATTTAGACTTTACGAAACCAATAGGTAACCTTACGAAATCAATATGAACAACTTGTAACAAGTTTTGGATGGAAAACCAGTAAAGCAACTATATGAATATCATAAATTAAAATACTAAGTAAAAAAGCAAACTATTGATAAAAGAAGACAAAATCAAATATATGAAATAATAGAAGGTAAACAAAAATACGCTAAAGAAACATAAATAATTCAAGGAGGAGGGTATGGGTCATTGAGAAGATCCATATCTTATCCTCTAAGCTAGTATAGCAGTATTTTAGCGGTCCCTCGGTCAAATCTCTTGTTGATCTTTGTGTTAAAGAATAAAAGAAAACTTAGTAGAACTAGGGTGGAAGATCTGAAGCTTGTAAGAAGAAATAGTAGCCTTCTAGTATGAAGAAGTAGAGAATAACCTTCTTCTTTCTAAATGCCTAGGGCTTCACCACTACTCAATTCTACTTCTACCTATGCTCTCTTGCCTAGAGCTTTGCTATTCCTAAACTCTAGAAAACTCTTAGAGTTCTAATTTTTCTTCCTACTCTCTCTCTCTCTCTCTCTCTCTCTATGTCTTAGGGGCTCCCCAGTGTGTTTTAAATGTGAGGTGAAGACCTTTTATATAGTAGTAGGAGATTACTAGGGTTTCTTGGAGCAGAAGTAAAGTTAGAGTTCCTTAGGGAAAATGGTAATTAGGGTTGCAGAAGGCAACTTCTACAACCTTAATTGTAGCTAGAACCTTTAAAAATTCGGGTTTTTTACGGCAGTGATGTACACCTTTATTTAAGTGGCGTACGTCTGTATTTAATTAGCCTACACCTATATTAAAGTGGTGTACGCTACTTAGGTCAGAATTTGAGCTTTTTGGTTCATTAGACTTGTGAGGTACAACGTGGTTACCTCAGGGGGTCGTTCGTACTAGGGGTGGGCAACTATCTGTGAAACCCGACCCGCCCGACAAATCCGGCCGACCCGATCACCCGCCCGCCCGCCCGCGAACTCTTAATCGGTTGGATACGGATTTACTTTTTATATTTTTTCGGGTTTCGGGCGAAGGTAATGGATTTCCCTTTTTTCGTCGGGTATCCACCCGACCCGCCTGACACTTATATTGAAATTAAATCACCCCCACCTCCTATCATTTTTCTCTCTCTCTCTCACATTTTTTCTGCCGCCTCCCTCACTCCCAGCCTCCATCACCCCCACGCCTCCATCACGGCGCTACTTCCTCACGGCATCACGGCGCTACTTCCTCACCGCATCACGGCATCACCGGCTCACCCTAGCTTTCTCCCTCTCTTTCATCGTCACGAAGCTGCAGTGGTGCAGCCTCTCTCTCGGCGTTTGCTTGAGGAAGAAGTCGCCGTCATGGGGTGGTTCTAGATCAGGTGAGACCTCACCGGATCTGGTGAGATCTCGCCAGATCTAGCAAGATCTCACCGGATCTGGTGAGATCTCGTCAGATCTAGCGAGATCCTCGCCAATCCGGTGAGATCTCGTCGTTTTTTGCCACGGCATCACCATCTCCTCCAACCGGATTTTGGTTATTTGTTGTGTTTTGATGATTTGTTGATTTGTTGTGTTTTTTGTGTTGATTTGTTGCGTTTTGTGTGTTGATTTGTTGCGTTTGTGTGTTGGGTGATTTTCTTTTGTTGTGTTGGACCGTTGGTGATAGAAAACCCGATCAACCCGACCATAACCGACCGACCAACCCGATCACCGACCCGTCCGATCCGACCAGCTTAATGGACGGTCAACGGATATTGTCTTTGCAAACCCGACTCAGTCGGTTAGGATAAAAAATTACCCCAAAACCCGACCCGAGCCCACCCCTAGTTCGTACTGTTGAACCTTTTTAGGGTTATAAGTAGAGGAACAAAGAGTCGCCACTTGGTTTACAGGTCTAGGAACCATAACTATGATTTCATGCACAAAAGGATTAGTCTCGAGCTAGGTCCGGAGCTAAGATACATCTTGGAAAGGTGTTAGGCACCCAAGAATGTCCAGCTTAATGGTTGGTCTTTCTCTATATTACTTGATATTCTTGAAGGAGTTTATAAAACAAATCTCTAAACATACATAAAAGCGATTAAACCTAAAACTAATGTCAATCAAGGAGCAACCAAAGTAAGGGAATCAGGGCACAATATTAATATAAAGTAAAAGGAGGAATCTCACCTAAATCCAAGCTTATCACCAGATTATAAGGAATAATCCCCGCAATAATCATATATCATGATTTCAGCAATAGGCATATGGTAAACTGAGAAACATGTTTTAACAAGCAAATAGACATGGCATAATTCATTGGAACATAACTAGATGTGAAAATATAATAAACATGGAATAGAGATTTATACATGCAAACTAAACCTAATGAGCTTCATAATTATAAAACATTCATGGAGGCTAATATGGATTATTGAGAAGATCCATACCTAGTCTCTAAAGAGCTTATTGTAAGCTAGCAATTTATCACCGGTCTCTCAGGCTAATCTCTCTAATAAAGTTGTGTGTTGATCACCAAAGGAAAAGACTCTAAATGCCTAGGTTGATGATGGGAGCTTGTGACAAGAAAAACTAGTCTTCTAGTATGGAAAAATGTTAGTGTTTATGAATGAATTTCTTGTTATATTCATCTCAATTGAGCAACCTATATTTAAACTATACAATGATTCTGATAAGGAAAGAAAATAATTGACAAAAATAACAGTAAGTCAACATATCCCTATAATTATGCCTAAATATCCGCCCCACCACATGTAATCTATTCTGTTTTCAAACTCAAATCCCTAAATATCTTCCAACACTCAAATCCCTAAATATCTTCCAACACTCCCCCTCAAGCGGGAGCATAGATGTCTCGGATGCCCAGCTTGTCAAGAGCCGAATTAAAAATCTTATTCGATACTCCCTTTGTCAGGATATCTGCAAGTTGATTCTCAGTCCTCACAAATGGAGTGCAAATTAATCCCTCGGTCAACTTCTCCTTGATGAAGTGCCTATCTACTTCAACATGTTTAGTACGATCATGCTGAACCGGATTGTGAGCAATACTAATGGCAGCTTTGTTGTCACAGTAAAGCTTCATTGGATCTTTAGAATGGACTCCTAACTCTTTCAACATAGCCTTCAGCCACAGCATCTCGCATATCCCATGAGCCATGGCTCTGAATTCTGCTTCTGCACTAGATCTAGCCACAACAGATTGTTTTTTGCTACGCCATGTGACTAGATTCCCTCCCACAAACGTGCAATACCCAGAAGTCGATCTTCTATCTGTTATAGATCCTGCCCAGTCAGCATCAGTATATCCTTCCACTTCCAAATGACCATTTTTGTAGAGCATCAGACCTTTCCCTGGTGCAGATTTTAAGTACCTAAGAATTCTATACACAGCCTCCATATGTTTTTCACAGGGTGCATGCATGAACTGACTTACTACACTCACAGCAAAAGCTATGTCAGGGCGAGTATGAGATAAGTAAATAAGCTTTCCAACCAATTTCTGGTATCTCTCCCTGTCTACTGGAGTATCATCAACATCTTCACCTAACCTGTGATTCTGTTCAATCGGTGTATCAATAGGTTTGCAAGCTAACATCCCCGTCTCAACCAATAAGTCCAGGACATATTTCCTCTGAGAAACAAATATTCCCTCCTTTGATCTAGCAACTTCAATGCCAAGAAAATATCGTAGAGTGCCAAGGTCTTTGATCTCAAACTCCTTAGCCAAATATGTCTTCAACTTTCCCATCTCCATAATGTCATTTCCAGTCACCACAATATCATCTACATACACAATCAAGGCTGTAACCTTACCCTCATTTGAATGTTTCAAGAAAAGAGTGTGATCAGACTGGACTCTGGTGATATCCGTATTTCCTCATAGAGTGAGTGAATCTGCCAAACCAAGCTCTCGGAGATTGTTTCAGCCCATACAAGGATTTCCTCAATCTACATACTTTTCCGCTTTCTGAGGAGGTAGAGAAACCAGGAGGAAAGTCCATGTATACCTCCTCCTCTAGATCCCCATGAAGGAAAGCATTCTTCACATCAAACTGCTGAAGGGGCCATTCCAAGTTTGCAGCTAAAGATAATAAGACCCGAATAGTATTGATTTTTGCCACTGGTGCAAATGTCTCCTGATAGTCTATACCATAGGTCTGTGTGTAACCTTTGGCCACTAATCTCGCTTTGAACCTTTCTATTGAACCATCTTGCCTTGTGCTTCACGGTGAATACCCACTTACAACCAACTGTCTTCTTATCTTTTGGTAGCTCAACTAATTTCCAGGTAGAGTTTTTTTGAAGCGCTTCCATTTCCTCAACCATGGCAGCTTTCCACCTTGGATTGTTAAGAGCCTCCTGTAAATTTTTTGGAATAGACACAGAGGACAACTGGTTTGCAAAAGCTTTACATGATGGAGATAAGCGGTGAGAAGACACATAGTTAGAGATAGGGTATCTCTATATATAGAAGGACATGTACGAGTAGATTTTCTCAAAGCAATAGGCATATTAGAATCATCAACATGAGAATCAACAGGAGTAGTAGGTTCAAGGGAAGAGACTATCTCAGGATTACCTGTCACAGGAACAACTAATTGATCATTGGATTGGTCAAGAGATGCTTGCTCCCTTGAATCTAAAGCAGGTCCTGAAGATGGCACTGAAGATGGTACGCTATTTAGCTCCAAAGTGGGTAACACATTCCAGGACTTCTCTTCACTCTGTAAGTTCTCCCCCTGAAGAGAATGTTCTAAATCTCCCCCTGAGAAGTAAGCCTGGTCTTCAAGAAAAGTAACATCCATAGAAACCAGTATTTTTGTTGAAGGGGGGTGATAGCACTTATATCCCTTTTGTGTGGTAGAGTACCCTAAGAAAATGCACTTTTGTGCTCGTGGGTCCAGTTTACTACGATGTTGTTTGTGGATATGGACATAACAGACACAACCAAACACTTTAGGAGGGATTTGAAGCAGAGTAGGAAGAGAATGTGTCTTGGACAAGGATTGAAGTGGGGTTTGGAACTGGAGGACTTTAGAAGGCATTCGATTAATGAGATATGCTGCTGTAAGAACAGCGTCTCCCCAAAAAGGATTTAGGAACATTCATAGCAAACATTAAGGACCTAGCAACCTCTAAGAGGTGGCGATTCTTACGCTCAGCCACACCATTCTGTTGGGGTGTATCAACACATGAAGTTTGGTGGATTATACCATAGGCATGAAAATAGGCACTAAGTTCCTTCTTAAAATATTCCCCTCCATTATCGGATCGAAGAACCTGGACTCTAGTGTTAAACTGGGTTAGAATCATTTGGTGAAAGGATTGAAATATGGAAATCACTTCACTCTTTTCCTTTAACAAGTAAACCCAAGAAACACGAGTACAATCATCGATAAAAGAAACAAACCATTTAGTATTGGAACGATTAGTAACACGGGATGGTCCCCACACATCACTATGAATAATAGAAAATGGCACAGAACTTTTATTAAAACTGGGATGAAATGAAGTACGGTGGTGTTTGGCTAACAAACAACTGTCACAATGAAAACTGGAAACATTATTTTTCAAAAATAAGGAAGGAAACAATTTAAGCAAGTAACGAAATGAGGGATGACCAAGTCTTCTGTGCCACAACCAAATTTGTGCCTCTGATGTTGAACTACCAACAACTTGATGGACTTGTCCTGTATCCTCCTTAGCGTGCCAATTCAGATCCAAGTAGTACAAGCCATCTCGTTCCCTACCAAGACCAATCATCGTCCCCGTGAGGAGGTCCTGAAAAACACAATGAGTATCAAAGAATGTTACGGAACATTTCAATTCTTTAGTAATTTGACTAATGGACAATAATTTTCCAGATAAGTGGGGAACATGTAAAACAGTAGAGAGAGATATGGAAGAGGTAAGAGGGAGTGAACCTACTCCAGACACAGCAGAAGATGACCCATTAGCAGTTTTAACACAGCGCTTACTAGGATGAGTATTATAAGAAGAGAAATTACTTGATTCATGTGTCATATGATCTGTAGAACCTGAGTCTATAATCCAAGAAGACTCACAACAATCACGATTGGGAGTATTTAGGGCAAATCCGAAGTTACCTGTATTGGCTAAGGAACATGAGGCATCCTTTTGGGATAACCGCTGAGCATACTCCTTTAGTATGTGATCTACCTGGGCCTGTGAGTACTGTGGTTGTGGAGTATGAACGGTTGTGGTATGTGCTCTAGACTCTGTTTTACCACCCTTGTGTCGACTTGAGCCTTCTCCCTTCTTACGGAACCAGTCTGGGTAACCATTCAGCTTGAAACAAGTCTCTCGAGTGTGCTTAGTCCCCTTGCAATGAGTACAAAATAGAGATTCCTTGTTCTTCAGGTTTCCAAGATCCAGAGGAAACTAATGCAGATGGGGAGTCCTGGATAGTTATCAAAGCTGAACTCTCATGTGGAGGACTTGCGAGCATAGCAGCTTGGCGAAGCTCCTCTCGCCGAACAAAAGCATATGTGCTTCGCAAATTAGGAGTAGGATCCTGTGCCAAGACCTGTACCCTGATTTGGTCAAACCCTGGATCTAGACCTGCTAGAAAATCATAAACCCGCTCATTCTCAATTCTTGTCTTCAACGTAGCTGTATCTTTAGCACTCTCCATATCATACGGATTGAGAAAATCAAGCTCCTGCCAAATAGTTTGAAGAGCAGAAAAATAACTAGCCAATGACTTTCCTTGTTGACGAGTTTCATGTGCTTTACGCCTTAATTCGTAAATCTGGGAAGCATCATTACCAGTGAAATAGGTTTGGGCTACAGCATCCCAAATATCATGAGCAGTGGGTAGTCTTAGAAAGCTAGCATTGATATCTGGAGTCATCGAGTTGAGGAGCCACGACATCAACATGGCGTTTTCCTCCACCCATGTAGAGAATAAAGGATCACTAATAGCTGGTTTTATTTTTTCTCCTGTCAAGTACCCCAACTTCCCTTTCCCAGTAACATACAATTCTACAAACTGGGACCAAGCAGAATAATTTGTCCCATCAAGTTTGTTAGATGTCATCTGCATGCTCATATTATCCAATTGAGTCATCACAGTTGAAGACACTGGTGGTGCTGCACTAGACTTTGGAGGAACTTCAGACATTTTTTTTTTTTTTTTTTTTTTTTTTTTTTATTCTCTCCTCTAGGTTAAAAATAAACAACAACCCAAACCCAAACCCTTTCTCTCTCTCTTTGAAACTCGAACTCTTTGCATCAACAACATGTGCCAAAAATGCTTCAACTCTGCTTCATCATCAACGACAGCTACGACGGCCTCAACGACAGCTCCGGTGGCCTCTACGACAACCGCAGCGACGGTCTCTACGACGAGTAGATTGTTGATGGTTCATAGATCCGCAGCTTCAAGGCCGGCAGCTTCCCCGTGGGTCGTATTGCCCGGTTTCTCAAGGCCGGCAAGTACGCCGAGCGTGTCGGTGCCGGTGCTCCCGTTCTACGACGATCTGGAGCTGAGGAAAGAGATCGTTCTACCGCAGAATCTACGACGATCTGGTCTGGGCAAATCGCCGAGAAAAATGCTCGAGCTGTTGCCGGCAAAACGGTTAGCCGAAGAGCAGGCAGAAACGGAAACGGAGACGAGCGCGAGACTGTTCGGAGTGACAAGGTAATGGAGTTATCGGCGGGGTTTTTTCTCTCAGCCGCCGGAGCAACCAGCGGCTTGGTCTGGAGGACAGCGGCGTTGCGCAATCGGAAATCAAAGCATCGGTGATGATCTTGACAGCGTGGCCAGCACCGACACGGTGTTGGATCGGAAATAAAGAACAAGGAGCAGCGGTCGGCGATTTGCCCAGACCAAGCTGCGGTAAGAACTTAGGGTTTTTGTTTTGTGTTTTGCTCTGATAC